>WOVY01000285.1:0-600000 GCA_013436015.1 Rhipicephalus annulatus | reverse complement strand
ATGTTGATGGTGTGGGGGAACGCAACATTGAGCGAACAGAAAACTGTAGGATTAGGTGAAATAACATAATCACCGTCAGCCACAGGTGGATCAGAAGAGACGTCGATATAAGTCACAGCTCGACAAGACAGGCGAACAAACTCGGCGGAGCATAGCTTTGGCGGCGCAGGATCAGGAGGGTCTACGGCGTGTGGTAGGACAAGCTGAACAACACCAGCAGCACAGTCAATTAGGGCGGAATGCTCCGACTGAAAATCGAGTCCCAATATGATGTCATGTGGGCAGTGGTCCAGTACGTAAAACAGAATATTGGTATGACGTCCAGCAACAGTGACACGGGCGGCACACACCCCAGTGACTGTCCGTGTTGCACAATCAGCTACTCGGACAACAGTGATCGGAGCAGGTGTGAGCACTTTCTTGAGTCGAGCACAAAGGCTGCAGTTCATAACTGATATGTGAGCGCCGGTGTCAATGAGTGCTACCGCAGAATACCGTCAACATTTACATTAATCAAGTTGTTTTGTCCGAGTATCGTGTGTAGAGGAATTTCGGGTCGGGTCGTCGAAGCAGGCTCACCTCGAGGAGCTGCGCCCGTCAGTTTTCCGAGGACTGGTGGTAGGAGGGTGAGGGGGAGCGACGTCGGTTAGTTGAGCGGGACATGCATCTTGAGGGCGACGAGGAGCGGCTTGGTTGGGCGGGCCTGGATGGCGAAGCGTCATCTTGTGCCGTGTAGATCGGCATCGGAGAGCCAGCAGGTGGGCGTCGGGGGTTGGCATAATGCGACCATGGCTGCCAACCCCAGGAAGTGCGGCAATGACGTGAAATATCCCGACTCATCCACAGTTAAAGCAGATCGGTTTGTTATCGGAAGTTTGCCATTCTCCCGGGTTTTGGTAACGTGGGCGGTTGTTCGGTCCGCGGGACATACTAGGTGTACTGGGAAGTCGAAAGTCAGGTCGGTTAACGGGGCATAACGTCTGAAGTCCGGCGTTGGCTAGTTCCTGGCGTACGACACTCTTGATCAAAGAAATCGTGGCGCGAGAGTCGTCTGGGGCCTGGACTTGGTCAGTCAGGGGGGACGCTGCCTCGATTTCGTGGCGCACGATGCGCACGATATTGTCGGAAGCAGCAGGGGCTGGTGGCAAACGGGCGTCCTCGCAGGTAGATCTTGCAGCCGTGTTGGGAAGACGCGAAAAGTGTGGAGTGATACGGCGACTTTTCGCGTCTTCGAAGCGTCGGCATTCATTGATAACGTCGTCTACGGTCGATGAGTTTCGAAGTACGAGGAGATTGAAGGCGTCATCGGCGATTCCTTTGAGGATGTGCACGACCTTTTTAGATTCCGGCATCTTGTCATCAACCTTCCGGCCGAGGGCGAGCACATGTACGTACGTAACGTACGACTCGGTACAGGACTGGATTCGGCACGCCAGTTCTTTCAGCGCAGTACGACGACGCCTGATGGGCTTGCCGAATAGATCGATGAGTTTCTGCTTACAGGTGTCCCAACTCGTGATATCTTCCTCGTGGTTGGAAAACCACACTTTAGCTGTACCATCAAGGTAGAAAATAATATTGGCCAACATGAGCGTCGGATCCCAGTTCTAAAGAGCGCTCACCCTTTCGTACAGCAGAAGCCATTCCTCCACGTCAGTACTGTCACTGCCCGAAAAGGTGCCTGGGTCACGCGGTTGTGTCTGTACGACGGTGCGGTTAGTAGCAGCTGGATGCGGTACTGTTGGTTGCTGTGTAGTTGGACGAAGCACGGTTGGGGTAGTCTCCGAAGAATCCTCGTGCTCGTCTTGATAAGGCATCGCACAGGCAGCCAAGGAACGTCCGCTGCGTAGTATTGTCGTGGTGTTGACTGGGGGAAGACCCGCACTCTTGACCAAAATGTTACGGGGGGAAGGCGTCTGATAAATACCTTTTCTTTTGCTAAACAGGCAGGCAAACAATATGGAGCCCAGTCAGCACGAGCTCGCCCCAAACATCGTCCTCTTTTCTACAATGTTCGTTTGTGGTGCCCCGTAGCAGTATAGAAACAATAGTCGCAAGTTATCACTCTTCTTGGAAAGATCCTTCCCCCACTGGCTATTTATCTCCCGCGTATAGAACTCAACAGAACCTTTGTTTATATTCCTTAATATTTTATTAGAAGCGCCATGCAGGCTTGATGCCGATTGAATATAAGGATCCTACAAAACTATCTTTATATCACTTTCGGTAAATTCCTTATCCATAACTACATTCTATTCCCCATTATATTCCGAAAGAACGTCAGATGTAGCCTGGCAGGTTTGCGACGGAAGGTATCTCTCAGACGATTTCTTGAGCACCTCTTCCTCTGATGAGTTTCGGCTTGCCTCATGGACCCGCTTACCTATCACACTCATTTGATTAGACCTAGAAATCTAGAATTGGTCTCACCCAGTAAATGAGTAAATTTCAAGCGCGCCCCCCCTTTAGAACCACTATCAACAGAATCGCATACATCACCCCATTGCTGCTTGTCTAATACCCGATAGAGGTTTTCAATTTCTCTACTAGTTATTGCTATACTCTTTCCAAGCGTTCTGTTTAACCGCTGACCGTTCCGCCTCGCCAAGAGTGACTGCTTCGCTGCCAACATGTGCGCCAGATGGCTATTCATTTGATTTGTGTCAATGTCTGTCTAAAGTTCCTTATTGGTTGCCTCAACGTCACTCTTGAGCAGACTAGTCCACTGTTTCAAGGTAAACTCGTTTTCTGATCTTTGTTTTTCTGTTCCCTTTACTTCCTAAGTTCATCCCAATCAACAAGCTTGAATGATCACTCCTCTTTAGGAGCTACCTTTTTAGTAGTTATAAGTATGTAATTATTGCTGCCGAAATATATATTACAATTGGACTTGGACGAATCCACCAGCCCACGAAAAAATAGTAAGATCTAGTGTCGAATTTCTACATATCGACGTGCCGCAAAGAGTTTGATGTCAAGGCTCCGTAATGAGAGATAAATTAAAGTCTAGGGACTGTTACGTGTGGAACATACTTCCACACGTAATAGGGCTCCTTCTTTAAGCAACGGTATATCTTTTGCGAGATGGCCTGACTTGCTCAAGAGAGCTTTGAAACTGTATTTCGTGTCACTCGGGCTGCTCTACTAGTTAAGTAGGTAAACGCTCCTCTGATTTGCTTCATGCTGACCTAAAATCACCTCGACCATATTGTATTCAATCCTACAATCGGCCACGTCAAGATCATGCCTAACATACGCCAACTTTCTATTGATGAGTTTTGCAAGCCCTCTGCCCTTCTGATCATCCTTAACCTCCGCTTTGAAACTGGTTAAGGTTACGCTAAACGTCAGAGTTAACCTGCAACATGATAACCTGAGGTTTCACATTGCCCGTTCATAAGAAGGCAGGGACGCCTTTTGAATGAACCTTCTACAATTCTACTGTCAAATACTAAATAAACTATTCAATGAAGCCACCATCTTGGCCATGTAAGTTTGGTTCATTCATGTTGAGTTTACTTCCACGGCGGGACTTGTTCTGCTGGGTCAGCAGCTGAGAGCACTCCCGCTTCATAACAGGAACCACCATTTCGTTAGGATATGCCTTTGTTTTACCTATTCTCTGATCTGTGATGTTTTCGCTGTCTTTTATTCACTATAACCTAATATGTATCTGATTCATACTTTCCTGCAATGTTGCCACCATTATTTTAGGTTCAGAACCAACCTTTGCCTGGGCCCGCGCAATCGAGAGTGCCCTATTTTTTGAAGCCATTGTCTCCTAGTCAGCCACGTTCTTTTTAGCAACCTCCACCAACCTTTGTACCTTAAACGGGCTATCAGGTTTGCAACCCTGACTGGCGCTGTTACCGGACTGTAAACTTCTGCCAAAGGGGCCTGGAACACTTTTTGAGCATGGTCAAAAATGCTACCGATAGGTAGTAGGGGCTCCCGAAAACACGTGAGCCAAATATTATAGCACAGCGCATGCCAGGAATTCAAAAGAAATGATCAAAGTCAGTTAAAAAAGACTTTTTCTTTTCTCGATAAATAACGCAATAAGCCCAAAAATGACTCGTAGTAAGCCCATTTATCAGCCATTAATAAATTTGAACATGGCACGCTCGGTCGTTGCAGAGATTGCTGCGGGAGGCCGTGACTTGTTCACGCGTGCATACGCAATCACACTGAAAAAAAAACACGTATTCTAACAACAAAAAAAAGAAAAAAAGTGCTCAAGATCACGAGAGCGCAAGACGTTTCTTTAGGGGCGAAGCTCCTTATAGCGGCATCCCTTTGTTTTTCGTAGTCGTAGTAGTAGTCGTAGTGTGTAACCAGTTTTACATTTTGACCTCCAAAGTGTTGCCGGTGAGAGATTTTTTTCTGTGCGTTGTTGAAAAATAAAAAATTCGCAGCGTGCCCGCTAACTAAAAGCCAAATGCTCCTGTCTCTCATTTTTCCTTAGCAGCTATTGGCATGTACATAGAGCACTATCTGACAAGAAAGGGTTGCTACATTATACTCGCTGGCCATAACCACCTTGGTTTCGGAAAGGTTTAGCGAGCGTTGGGCCGCAGTGCCATGAATTCAGTGAACTAGTTAGTATATACCATGAACTCGAGGTGGTTAAAGGTGGGAAGCAGACACGAAGCGCAAGCCGTAAGAAAGTGTGCGTGTGTCACCTCTCGTTTAGTCCTTGGAATGTCCGCTAGATGGCAGTGCATATGCGGAATATAAGAAAAGTTTAAAGAAAAAACAATAAATCTAGTTTTTCGTTCATTAGGTATTAAGGCTTGGTGGCGCTAGCCACCGCCCGATCTAAAGGGTACAGCCATATCCATCTATCCTCGGGAATACACGGGAATACACGAGGAGCTCACGGAAATACGCCATATCAGGGAGTACAAGGTGATATGGGACGGACATCATTTGAGGGCAGGGAAGCTAGCAGCAAGATAAAACTTGAGAAGCGATTGAGAGAAATGGGGGAGGAGCATTGGGCTAAGAAGGTATTCAGCTACTTGTACAAGAAGAATGTCGATACAAATTAGCGGAAGCTAACCAGAAAATTGACTGGTAAATATTGACTGGTAAAAACAGCAGGAGGCCAAAACAAAAAGAATTATCGGTTAAGAAGAAGGTGAAGGAAGCTGAGACCGATATGTGGAGAATCGGCATGATTAAGAAGTTCGCACTAGAGATCTATCGAACTTTTAAGCAGAAAATAGCCAAGGAAAGGATCTGTGATAATACTCGGGGTAGTTCTCTACTGTTTGAGGCCAGGACGGGAGTATTTCGAACAAAGACACATCGGGCCAAATACGAATTGGTAGACTCGTTATGCAGTGCGTGTGGAGAGGAACAAGAAACTGCAGAACACTTGATAATGTTCTGTAAAGGACTTCACCCAATAGTTCAGGTTGATGGCGCAGAGTTTTTCGAAGCACTGGTGTTTAGGGACAGTGAGGGCAAAATAGAATTTAAGCGGGTAGAATTAACTAGAAGGAGGTTATCTGATTTCTGGCTAAATCCAAGGCACGACTGAAAATTGAAACCTTCGCTGCAAAGTACGAATTCTCAACTTTGCTATAAAAGGGAAAAAATAAATCTAGATTTTGGTTCATTAAGTATTACGGCTTGGTGGCGCTAGCCACCGCCCGATCTAAAGGGTACAGCCATATCCATCCATCCATCCATCCATAGGATGAAAAGATGCGAGATGGTGGTACTTGAAATGTTGAATAGTTGGACGAACGGACACACAGACAGACGCATGGACGGACTCCCGAATGACTGCACTGACGGATGAACGCATGGACACACGCAGGGGCGGATGCATGAACGAATGCAGGGACGGACGCACAGGTGGACGTGCGGACGCACGAACTGACGCACGCATTGACGGGCGATTGGACTCAAGGACGGTCACACAGACGGACGCATGTATGGACGGAAGCACTCTCCATCATTCACTCTCCATCACTCTCCATCATTCACTCTCCCCCACTCTCCATCATTCACTCTCTGGATATGCTGCCATTTTTTGCCCTTCCAACCCTTTCCTGCTTAGCTTCCAGCGCTTTCGTTGGTACGAGAGAAAAGAGAATGCGTTTGCAGCGTGTGACAAATCTTTGTAATTGTATTCATAGAGGACGGCTTCTTAAATATTTTAAGGCGTTGAATTTGTGAGGGGTGCAATATGCTTTTCCAGTGAATTCATTTCATGATTACTTAAAAAGGTGTTTTAGGGCCCCTTTAAGTTCACCTATCTTGTTTTCAAGCCCTTTAATGGCTGTTATTAAGGTATGATTTTCTTTCTCCATTGTGAATTACTGACCTTTTCTCGATTGCAACACGCATGCTCTTGGCTCTGCTCATGCGTGCGGTCAATGATGGGTCCACCCTTGGCCTTGTCAGCCCAGTTGGTCCGCCTTCCAGCTGCACTGCCGCCTCCAACAATAAACGCAGAGTGGTTCCCTGAGACTGGACTCCCATACGATGACAGTCGTCCTGACTTGAGACGGCTCTGAGATTGAGAGCGGCTTCTACAGCATCGAGAGACGTTTGCCAGCTGCACTCCTCACTTGCTTTTTGTTCGACTGCTTGTTCGGCCATGGCTCGCTCCTGTCGGCGAACCCGCACAACGTAGGGAACCTGGCACCGTTGCCTGCATCGTTCATCTATCGTCAGGTGGCGACCTCTACAAAGCTTGCAACAACGCTCACAGTTATGGTTCTCTGGATCATTCCGAGCACCACTTATTGACATTCAAGGTAATAGGGCGCAGGACAGACATTCGCGCGGTGTCAAAGCTTGCAGAACATATAGCATAGGTCGGCTTGCTTTAGATACAAGTAACAACGATCGAAAGTTGGCTCATACCATATAAATTGGGCACTCTTAACACAATAAATACCGTGCCGGTATTGATTCTTTTCATGGTCAGAGCCAGTGGATTGCGTTCATATACAATGTTTCATCCGGTGCAGCAGATCTATACATAATGTCAACATGGCAAATGATCTCTTTTTATGTAGAAAGAGGAAAGTTTCATATGCACTGACTTCGAAATTCTTGTCCACCATCCTTACTGACCTGATTTTCATATAGAGTTCAGTGCTGCTCCTTTCAGGTGTACTAGCCACCAAGATATTTGGTCTGTAGGTGGGGCATATAACGTCTTTTTTTAATCTGCTCGATAGTCAGGCCTGCCGCCTCCACATCAGCACCGCCCACAATAGTAGAGCCGACTTTTCCAAACTCAATGCACGCCGTGGGCGAATTACTATTAGATGAGCTCTTCTGGCATCGGTGGCATTCGCGACGCCTTCAGAATGTGTTGCTTAATTGCGAAGCTCCTGCTCTGTCCATCTGTGCCCCGTCGTTCAGCCAGATCACCTTGTGAATGATCGTCACCTGGTGAAGGCTTCGTCGGAAGTCTTGATTTTCGGTTGTACATCATATGCTATCCTAGATCTTCAGTATATGGCTATGCAGACAGCAATTCCCCTCCTACTTGCATAGCTGTCATGGCGGACACGCGCGTCCCGCCACGTCTGGCCTGCCAGACACTGTGCACTTCGTCAAAGGGGCGGCAGCACAAAAGTTGAGATAATGTTCAGAAAAGCAGTGGCCCACTTCAAAGTGTGATTTTTGCTGAAATCCCGTCGTCTTCACAGATCCATTGACCTCAAATGTGCACCACAGTCTTGTATGTATGTATGTATGTATGTATGTATGTATGTATGTATGTATGTATGTATGTATGTATGTATGTATGTATGTATGTATGTATGTATGTATGTATGCATGCATGTATGTATGTATGTATGTATGTATGTATGTATGTATGTATGTATGTATGTATGTGTGCATGTATGTATGTAGTAATAGACTTTTATTCAGCAACAATTTACAGGCCGAGCATTTCGACCACCTGTGTGACCAGTCGACGCTGTTCTTCTTCCCCTTCGGCGCCGATCCAGTGGAGCCAAGAGGTGATGGAAAGGCTTCGGGGAGGGTAATAGCTGAATTGATGAGCAGTTGGGCAGCGAAACAGGCACTGTGACAGGTCGGCATATGCGGAGGGGGAATTAGGACAGCAGAGGTTAGATCAATATTTATAAAGAAAAAGGCAAGAGGGGGTTATCAGGCAATTCATTTGGACGTGCCGTAGAGTTCGAGCCTCCAGCGCAGTGAGTGATGAATGAGAAGGAGGGTAAAGACGCTTGTCGAGCCAGAGCTGGAGATATACCTCCTTGATTGTGTAACGCAAGGAGATCTGCCCATCATTATTCACGTAGCTCCCCCTGCCGTCCGAAGGTGTGGGCAAGGAAATGAACGGTGCCCAGTGCAATTTATCACAGGCAAGCTGATGAGCTATTTCATTGCCGTTAATACCTGAATGCCTAGGAACCCAGCGGAGGAAGACAGTGGAGGGTTGGAGAGCACAGGCCGCTCGCTCGACCTCCTGTCGAAGAGTGGGGGAAATGTGTTGTTTTGTATGCCACGGATGGCAGGGTGAGAGTCGGAGTAAATATTGTTCTCTGGGAGAGGAACTCGAGCGGGGAGAGGACCTCATTGAAAAGACCTCGAGCGAAAGTACATTTGGCGGGTGCAAGTACAGCCCGCTGGTGTGCATGTGAAGTGCCGAAAGGTGTGGATGGTAATGTAGACACACGAGCTCCGAGGAGCCATGTATGAGGCATCCGTGTAGGTAACTCCCTGTGTAGAGAAAGGAGAAGAATGATGTGCTGCCGCATGACGCTGGCCGGCGTGAAGAACGGGAGACATATTGAATGGGAGGAGAAGAATGTGAAGGTTAGAAGCAGCGATGCTAGCGCCAGAAGGCATGTTGGGAACAGAAACTGGATAGTGAGGAATACCGTCTTGGGTCACTAGCAATTGGCCTTGACGAGTGAGAGAAAGATGGGTAATCTGAGAGTCGTAGTGCAGAGAAATACGAGAACGCAATGGATGGAAGAGGCCTGTGGCAAAGAGCTTAGTTGTAGAGGCAGTGACAGGAAGGTTTAGAGCTTCTTTGTAGAGGCCTAACAGAGCTCTTTCGAGTGTGTTGTGTTGCGTTTGGGTGAATTGTACGTAGGGTAGAAAGTACAAGAACTGGTTAAGGGCGAACGCATTTGCGACACGGTGTGCATGAGCCTCATGGAGCCTTGACTGCCAAGTGACAGCGCGTCGCAGGAGGTGAGTCACCGAGTGGCAAGTCCTCACAGCGTAATGTAGAGCTTGCGCGTTCTTTGTCGTGTGCAAAGGAAAGGCAACAACTTTGCATTGCTGAACAGTGGGGATTAGAGAGCTGGAAAGATGTAGGGAGATAGGCGTCCTGTGGGAGCACTGGTACGCAGACTGGTTTAGCAAAAGTAGTCCATACTTCTCCGGTGCAGGAGACAGGACAGCAGTAGCGAGAAAGAAAGGGATAAGGTCCAGCCACGTTGTAAAGTATCTTGCACATGGCCGGCACATCCAGACGTACACCATAGAGTGATGACGTGTGCATAAAAAAATGGTTAAGGTCAGGTATTTGAGACAGTTGGGAGGCAAGGGGAGCCATAGCCATAATAAATGGAGTAGGAGATATTACGGCACCATGAGGAGTGCGTGGGTGAGAGAGTGTAGGTTAGACAAATGAGTATCGACTCTAAAGCGAGCAACTTGATTGGAAAGATAAAATCGGATGTAAGAATACATTCGTGAGCCACATGACAGGGAGGAGAGCTGAGCGAGTGCGTGGTCATGACTGACGCCATCGAATGCCTTCCGAACATCGACGGTTACAAGAGCATAAATCTGACTATGAGAAGGTGAACGAAAAGTGTGCTGAAGAACAAGGAACGTGTCCAGCGCACATACGTGGCGTCGGAAACCAATAAGAGAATGAGGAAAAAAATCTTCCACCTCAATAAAATAAGACAGTTGAGTCAAGAATATTCCCTCAAGAGTCTTGCCAACGCATGACGTCAAAGAGATAGGGCGAAGGTTATAGAGAGAGGAAGGCTTGCTTGGCTTTGGAATCATGCAAATTAGAGAGGATGTTCAAGAGCTTGGAAGACAGCCGCTGTTCCATGCTTCGTTGAATGTGTGTAAGAAAAATTCCTTCTCGTTTTCGGGGAAATAACGTAGTGCAGTATACGTTATCTCATCCTCACCGGGAGCTGAGTGGGTAGGTTGAGTGGCTAAGGCAGCTTCCAGCTCCCTGGGCGTGAATGGGCGGTCCTGGTCTGGATAAGCTTCGTCACAGTAGTCTGGGTAAAAAGGTGTGAGGGGGTGGGAGATACAGAGATTTTAAATTGTCAAAATCATGAGATGGAGTCCCATGAGTGAGAGCTTTAGCTAGGGTGGGAGCAATGGCAGGCTTGCTATCCAAGAGAGACCTAACAAAGACCTAACAAAGACCATGTAGAGCGCGAGTGCAGTGCGGAGTCAAGGCCATCACACAGCGTGTTCCAAAGAGAGTGCTTGAGAGAAGTGCCGTAAGCGATCATTTCAGTCCACAGAGCATCAAAGCGTGAGGAAAGTTAAACGTTGTGTGGCTAAGAACTGAGTGAGCGTCTCAACCATTTATTACGCCACCATAAACGGAGGAAGTGAGGATCAGGCTCAGAAATTGGGAGTTGAAAACGAGCGCGGCGACTACAGTATGTCATTGCTGCGGAGATGCACGACGTCCAGTCGTCGTAAGTTTTAATGGAGTCAGACAAAAGGTTTTTACGGAATGCTTCCCAATCAGTGTGAGCGACTCGTTGTTTCCACCTGCTGTGGGAAAGAGGAGTGGAGATGTGTGTGAGAAAGTGATCACTGAAAAGGTTTTTAGCGGACACCTGCCAGTGAAAAGGAAGGGAACTCCGAGAGAAAGTGAGATCGGGTGTAGTGTAGTGCTGTGAAACAGTGCCCGCTCTAGTTGGGGTGTAAAGGGTTTTAAGAAGAATAAGATGGCGTTCCTGGGTGAGGCAGTGTTGAAGGCGACCTGATTTGAGCGTTTGGGGGTAACCCTTAAGCCTATGGTGAGCACCTAAGTCACCCCCAAGGTTCATATGGGTGGTCAGTGGAAGGAAGCCCAGGACTTTGCCGAGAGCACTAAACACAGAGGACGTGACAGGACGTTGTAAAATGACATCAGAGCCAGAAAAATACCGATAGATGGTTGGTAATAGACCACACCAACAAAATATTTCAGGAGGCGGGAGGGTACGTCTAGTGGTTTAACGGGAACGTAATTGCGTACGTAAATGGAGGCAAGTGGCGTTCCTGTCGTAGCGTGAAAAGCATGGTCACCCGGGACGGTAAGGCCCGTCCGAGCCTTCTGTATAAAAATAAAATGTGGTAATGTGGGGCGGGTGAGAAGATATTGGTGGACAGGGGTCCTATTATGACGGAAGTTGCGGCAGTTCCACTGCGAAATCTCGAGGTCCTTTTTATGCACCATCTAGGTCTTTGTCCGTGGAAGTGACTCTTGCAGGGAGTTAAGCATATAGGTGAAGGATTCCAGTTGCTTGGATTGGGTTTCGATGGTCGGAAAAATCGGGACAATTGAATTTTCCAGGTGAACCAAACGAGTGTGATGCGCAGTGGTGGTGGTTTTGACCATGTTGGCCAATTTGGTTACATGGGAGCTGAAGGTCGGGGCGCTTAGTGTGGCGAGTTGCTGATTCAGCTCCGTGAGTGGAGAAATAAGAGAGGATTTGGTAGTTGCGAGTGTCTGCGTCAGTGCGAGTATTTTCTGTTGTAGCTCATCTGAGACGCGCTGTTGCTCGCGCTGGTTGCGCTCCAACATAGCCAGTCGCAGATCGAAGGAGCGGCTCTCGTTACTCAAGGATGATTAAGGTGTATTTGATGAAGAAGTACACATAGGAGGTGTGTCCTTAGCCTTAGCCATGTATGAACCCGGAGGGGATGTTGCGGAAAAGGAAAGGAACTCGTGCACTAAAGAGGAGGGCGGCGAAGGCTGAGTGGCTCGGCGCATGGCTGTGCGATGGCGAAACGGTGCTTTGGCGCAATCGCATTGCTTAGCTAGAAGGTAGGGGCAGGTAGAGTCGAGAGATGAGTGGGTGTTGACTTGGAAATGGATGCATCAGGGCTAGGAGCAAACGTGAGCATTTGGACCTGCTGGTAGAGGATACACACAGCGGCGGCGCCTGGCCGAAACACAGTGTTTGGGCAATGATGAGCACGGTGCCCTATGGCAAGGTACCACGTGCATGGAGGGGGCTGAGGTTTATGTGAACGGCATCGGAAATAGACGCGCTTAAAACACACAAAGCGAGGGATGGCGGTTCCAGCAAATGTTATGAGGACAGATTCAGTGGAGCGCATCATACGTGCAGCGAGTATGTATGAAGTAAGGATTTAAGGTCATGCAAGAGCTGAGATGGTGTGAAGTGACCACCGACGTTGTGTATGACACCGAGACATGATACTAGAGGACTTGGGGCATAGGGCTTATAGGTGATCGGCTTACCTATAATTCCAGACTTCTAAGGGACAGTAAGACGTGGGCAGTGAGGGGCGAGTGCATTTTCAGAAGCACAAGACTTTGAGCAGGTTTGGCCTGAAGGTTGACCTCCGCACTGGTCTTGGGAAAGAGATTTGCGGCGGTTATAACGGTGGAAAGCAGGTCATAGAAAGGCAGTTTCGGCGTGAATGTTCCAGGTGGAAGTTGGATTCCGACGGTGATGAGCTCGGAACGGGGGCGGGTGGTCGAGGCAGGTTTTCGATTGGCACTAACGATGTGTCTAGCTGCATTCAGGAGATGACGTATTGTCTTCGTTGACCTGTGGCGCCGTGAAGTCCACTTCCGTCGATGAGTCGTCAGCTGAAGTGATGGAAGGCAAAACTTCGGCAGTGGAAGGAACAATGCTCATCGAAACGCGCTTGTCGACAGACTCAGAATTTTCAATGGGTAGGCCAGATGCAGATACGGTGGGAAGAGCAGCAGGCGTGGTTGATTGCAAAGCCAACGCTGCATTACGGCTCTCGGGCTCCGGTGTTTGCGTGGCTATCAAGCTCGGTATAGCAGAGACGCTACCAGCGTTGCACGTTGCTGGACCGAGTGCGCTGTTGAGGAATGCTGCCTGTTGCTGTATTGTTGTCGGTGCGGGGCTGCTGACATTTCCAGATGTTGACAGCGGAGGCACGGCTATATCAGCGGTACGACGGAGGAGGCTGGGTTTACCGTCAGGGCGTCAGTTGTCGTTGGTGCCGAGTGCTGGGCGAAAAGCTGCATCGCGGAGGTGCTGGCGTGGCGCCGCGCCGCTTTGTACTTTTGAAGGGGCCTGGAGGGCCAGCGTGGGGTAGGACCGGGGCCCGTATGGTGTCGGCGTGTCCCAGAAGTCTTCTAGAAAGAATAGTGAGCTTGTCCAGACACAGGCAGGGTCCGGTTACGGGCCCTGCCTGTGTCTGGACACGTGAAAGCGGAGCACTGTTTGCAGCCAGCCAAACAGAACGGCGCCACCTGGTGGTCTCTGTATGTATGTATGTACGAATATATGTATGTGCGTGTAGTAAGATGGTAAGTTGGGACAGTTGGTTAGGGTCCATTCTCAACTTACTTACAGCGGAACACCAGAAAAAAATACAGGACAGGGAATTGCGCGAGAACAAAACGACGACACAGAGACAAGAAGGACACGAAAGACACGAGCGCAAACTTCCAACTGAGTTTATTGCGCAGAGCACGAAAATATATAGAGGAGACAGTGACCATGGCACAAGAGCAGAACATGAGTAAGAAAACCAAAAACAAACAACACAAATACAAAGGCACTAAAAAACAGCAAAGAAAAATCCAGAAGAAACCGAACCAGAAAGGTAAAGCTACCTGCCCGCACCGAATATTTCGAGGAACCTGCGTTCCTTCTCGGACTAAGCCACGGAGGGCTTGCTAATCCAAGGCACCTGTTCGCGTTCCTCGAAGGATTCGGTGCGGGCAGGTAACGCGAACAGGTGCCTTGGATTAGCAAGCCCTCCGTGGCTTA
The DNA here is from genome assembly GCA_013436015.1 of Rhipicephalus annulatus. Taxonomy (NCBI): domain Eukaryota; kingdom Metazoa; phylum Arthropoda; class Arachnida; order Ixodida; family Ixodidae; genus Rhipicephalus; species Rhipicephalus annulatus. Next base: position 586,009 of record WOVY01000285.1, on the reverse strand, counting down.
GTCCGAGAAGGAACGCAGGTTCCTCGAAATATTCGGTGCGGGCAGGTAGCTTTACCTTTCTGGTTCGGTTTCTTCTAGATTTTTCTTTGCTGTTTTTCAGTGCCTTTGTATTTGTGTTGTTTGTTTTTGGTTTTCTTACTCATGTTCTGCTCTTGTGCCATGGTCACTGTCTCCTCTATATATTTTCGTGCTCTGCGCAATAAACTCAGTTGGAAGTTTGCGCTCGTGTCTTTCGTGTCCTTCTTGTCTCTGTGTCGTCGTTTTGTTCTCGCGCAATAACTATCGTCATGCCATACCAACTAGCCCATGCTGCCACACTTCTAAGGACAGGGAAGGGACAAAAGAGAACGAAAAGACGGCGCTGACTCACCATTGTTGTTTATTGGAAAAAACAGAGTGAACAGTGTATATATAAACACTGGCAGCCTACATCACATCATGCACAGAATACGAGGTGCACCGAGGTAGCGTTATCACACTCATGACAATAAACAAGATTGGCCTAAATAACTTTTTTTCATGCAGTGTGACGGATGGTTCACTAACGCACTTGCTCCCCCTAGTCTTTATATGTTATGCCTCTGCGATTTCTCTTGTTAGCTGGTTAGGGTGCTTGAAGATGACGGTGGTTCTCTCAAAAATGGAATGACAACCGCATGACCTGCAATGTACCGGCAGATGAAGTCGCGCGATTCCTTCAACAGATAACTCATACTTCCTTAAACGATGTGTGAATGTTCGTTTAAGGAAGCATAAGTTATCTCTTCAAGGAATCGCGCCATCTACCGCAACATTGCAGGTCATGCGGTTGTCGTCCCATTTTTGAGATAACCACCATCATCTTCAAGCATCTTAACCAGCTAACAAGAGAAATCGCTGAGGCATATCATATAAAGATTAGGGGGAGCAAGTGCGTTAGTGCACCATCCGTCACACTGCATGAAAAAGAGTTAAGTTTTTAGGCCAATCTTGTTTATTGCCATGAGTGTGATAACGCTACCTCGGTGCACCTCGTATTATACGCATGTTGTGATGTAGGCTGCCAGTACCTATATATAAACTTTTCACCCTGTTTTTTCCACTAAACAACAGTTGTGAGTCAGCGCCGTCTTTTCTTTTTCTTTTGCTTTTTCCCCGTCCTGTATTTTTTCTGGTGTTGTGCTGTAAGTTTACGATGTATGTGTGTGTTTGTGTGTGTGTGTGTGTATGTATGTTGCTGCAGTAGTCGATGTAGTAGGTAGCCACCTCCATCGCCAGACTAGATGAGTGGCATGCACGCACTCTTTTGAGTTGAGAAGCAAACCCGTGCCCGTTGATCATAAATAAAAAATTGTTGTTTCTTATAAAATAACCTACAGAGACGAGTATCGGTGACTTAATCTTGAAAAAATATGCCTTGAATTGGATGCTTATTAAAAAAACTAGTAACAGTAGGACGCACCTTCAGCACTGCCTGACAAGAAAAGGTTGCCACAATAAACTCGCTGGGCATAACCTTTTTGGTTTTAGCAAAGTTTAGTGAGGGTAGGGTTGTAGTGCCAAGAACTAGCAGCGGTGAACGGTGGGAACCAGACACGAAGTGCTGGCCGTAAGATAGTGCGCGCGAGCCGCTCCTCTGGTCCTGACCTGTCCCTTCTTCTTCAGTCCTTAGAATATCCGCTGGATGGCGGTATTTCTATATGATGAATATATGATGACAAGATGTGAGATGGCGGTAATAGGAGTGTTCACTAAATGAAAAATTATCAGACCCATGGATGGACGTATGGACAGATAGACGCATGGACCTACGAATGCACAAACGAATATGCGGACGTATGGACGGACGGATGGATGCATGGACGAACGAACGCGGGGACGGACGGACGGATGGACAGATGGATGCACGGACGGACGGAAGCAAGAACAGACAGACGGATGGAAGCGTGGACAAACTGATGAATGCTTCACCCCGCTCATCATCAGGCACTGCGTGGATATGCTGCGATTTTTGAAATTTCGCTCCCTCTTTTTCACTTTTTTTTTGTCTTAGCCATCCTTTAAAGATCTCTAATTTTTTGCCTAATATATTATAAATTTGAGCACTTAAAGAACTTACCCTCATTCCTGACGAAGGGTAGACTTTCGCCGAAACTGTGGAAGTAAACGCTTCCGTTGTAACCGTTCTCACGGAGGATCTACTCTGCTATATACACCTTATCATATTGCTCCAGGGGTCTAGAGAAGGTTTATTGAAGTCTGAGCAACAGGGCTCTTACAAAGCGGGTAAGATTGGCTTGCCAGTGAGAACGGGGCCACGTTCGCGCTTATTTGATTAGTATTGTAAGCCTTTGCATTGTCATATGACCCCTTATTAGAAGGAGGTGGCCGTACTCCTTCCGCAAAAAAGGAGCATTGTCCTGGTGCTGCAAAATGTTTTCGCAAAAAAAAAGCAGCTTCAACCCTGGAAAAGGACACTAATAGTCAAATGTTACACGTGAACAGTTTACCATTGATGAGGCAATGACAGTAGTACAAATAAAAGAACACAGGAAAAGTTCCGTTTAGGAACGTACAAGTTAAGGCTTCATGTGCACCAATTGAACTGTGTCAGAGCTCGGTTGCCATCTCTGTACCCCTGTTGATGACTCAGTGTCTGGAACCACTTTGTAGTTTACGTCACTCACGCGTCACAACTTTTTACACGGACTGAAGTATCTGCTTAGCAACTTTTGGGAGAGTCCACGGTGACGAACAGAGGCCCAAACGCAAACTTGGTTTATCGGACTGTATGATATGTCATTGTGACGCATGTTGTAACGTCATGAACTGACCTGTTGCTGCTGAAAATGTGTGGCAAAATGGGTCAGCGCAGCTTCTGCGCCTGCGCCTCGCGGCGATGCCTCCAAACATGGGCGCCAGTGATAAGAACACTCTCGCCCGAAATAAGCAAGAAAACTGTGTGTGTGCCCTGACTCAGGGGCAGTCGTTGTAGAACCTTCAGTGGGGAAATATTAAAGTTACGTTATCCCTCATGTGGTGACCAGGAAAACGAACGTACCACACCGCCATGGCCGACAAGGAAACCCTTGCTGCCCTTCAACAAGTGCAACTGCAACAACAACTGAAGGGCCAGCAGCAAGTGATCCAGAACCAAGAGCAGCAGCTCCGGGAATAGCAGCAGCGCAATGAAATTGAAGCACTCTCGTCCGACGACCATGCATGACCCCACTTGGGTCACGGCCCCCAAAAGTTCGCTCCAGCGGTCCCTGCCACCTCGGGCGCCTCCATTGATGCGGCCGCCTCCAACACGGACGTTTGCGCGTCACGGTCAAACTTCCGCCGTTTTGGGCAGAGGCGCCTGACGTGTGGTTGGCTCAAGTCGAGGTGCAGTTTTTCACGGAACGCATCACCCAGGACCGCACGCGCTATGACTACGTCGTCGCCCATCTAGACTTTCGCTATGCGGCTGAGATTCGTGATCTACTTGCGAATCCCTCGGCTGATGACCGTTACCCAAACCTGAAGAGGGAACTGATCCGCCGGCTTTCACCTTCACAAGACGAGAAGGTGCGTCCCCTACTCTAGCATGAAGAACTCGGTGACCGCAAGCCATCACATCTCCTGCGTTACATGCGTGACCTCTTGGGCCGCACTCAGGTCGACGACTCCCTCCTCCGTATCATCTGGCTGTAGCGTCTATCCTCACATGCGCAGGCCATCCTCCAGGTGCAGCCGAATCTGCCGCTGGACCAGCTCTCTCACATCGCTGATCAAGTCGTCAAGGTTTCGTTGCCAGCATTGCCTCTCACCGTCAACGTCGTTGACATCCGACAGCCCAGCAGCGAGCTCGCGCGGCGTGTTGACGAAATCACCCGTCAACTGGACTCAATTCAAAGGCGCCTGGATCAAAACCCAAAGATGCATCCACAAAAACGCTCCGGAAGCCAACCAAGAAAACAACGCCGCCTCATGGCTCGCAAATGATAATGGCCTCTACTACTACCATCGCCACTTCAGAGACAAAGCCGGGAAATGTCAACCATTTTGCTAAGCTGGACGTCAGGGAAACTTTGACGGCAGCCCGTAGAGACGGTCGCGAGCTGCCAACTTAGAGGTCGTCACATATTCGTCACCGACCAAGACACAAAGTGGCGGTTCCTCGTCAACTGTGGCTCCGACATCTGTTGCTTTCCCCGAACCTTCCTGCGTGAAGAGCGTTCTCGCACGTCCTTTGAGCTCAGCGCGGCGAACCATTCGATCATCAAGATCTACGGCTCGCTCCGTCTTAACATGAACATAAAAAACCTGTGTCGGGATTTTTCATGGTATTTCATCATCGCTGACGTGGCTCTGCGTTCAAAAACTGAACGCTGTCAGGGCTGGATCTTTCCCGTATTAGCTCCGAAAGTTAATGGTGACCCAATAAAGAACACACAGCCCCAATCATCCCGCATGGATCCCGCTGGCTCTGCCACCAGTCCTACCGGTCCTGACGCCCAAGAAGACGCCAGAACCAGCGGTGCTGTAGTCGCTGCGATTCAACATGTCAACCTGCCACCATTTTGGTCCAACAGCCCCTGCACATGGTTTCTGCAGGTCGAGGTGCACTTCCGTCTACGGCAAATCACCAGCCAACAGAGCAGGCACTGGCATCTGGTATCCTGCTTACCTCCGGACTTAGCTGACGACTTAGCTGATATTTTAGCGTCGCCGCACCCAAGCCATCCCTACGACACGTTGAAGGCAGCTATCATTTCCCGCAAGTCTGAGTCCTAACACAGCAGACTCCAACAGCTCATCACGGCTACAGAGCTCGGTGACCGTCGCCCATCACAGCTTCTGCGACACATGCGCCAGCTCCTTGTCAGACGCCTCGATGACTTTGTACCTGCGCATCGTCAACCGTCATCCAGGTTCCAGATACACAGTCGCTCCTCGACGCCCCCACGTTCTCCGGAACTTCGGCCACCCGACGCGCCGCGGGACGTTTCATCCTCAACCGTGTGCTGCTACCACCGCCAATTCAGTGCCTCTGCTCGCAAGTGCACTCGCCCGTGCTCCTGGTCAGGAAATGCGACGACCGGCCATTGACGGCGGCAAGTGGTACTGGTCAAAAGTCGTGCCGTCTTTTCTATGTTTCTGATAAGATCACTGGCGCTTGCTTCCTAGTCGACACAGGAGCACAGGTTAGCGTCATCGTGGCCTCGTGTGCAGATCACCGTCGCAACGAACAGACCTGCCCACTCCAAGCGATCAACAATTCCGCCATTCGCACAAGCGGCCAACGCTCTCTTACACTTGACCTTGGACCACGCCGTACGTTCCGTTGGATTTTCATTCTCGCTGACGTCTCGCAAGCTGTTCTTGGAGCTGACTTCCTCAGTTTTTTCAACCTTGCTGTGGACATGCATGCTCATCGCCTCATTGACCTCAACACCAACCTCTCCATCAACGGTGTACTCTGTACTTCCTTGCCGACGGGACTGCGAGCTCTCACACCTACTTCGCCGTATGCAAAAATATTCTATGACTTTCCCAGCATCACGAAGCCGCACACCAGAGAGTCACTGGTGAAGCATTCCATCACTGACCACATTGCAACCGCTGGACCTCCCGTTTTTACACGACCCCGTCGACTATCTGGAGAACGCCTCGCCATCACCCGCCGTGAGTTTGAGCACACAGTTGAACTCGGTATTGTGCGGCCTTCCTCCAACAATTGGGCGTCGCCACTCCACATGGTGTTGAAGAAAGACCGTGGCGACTGGAGACCAAGTGGGGATTGCCGCGCTCTCAATGCCCACACCTTACCAGACCGCTACCACTTCCTCACATACAGAATTTCACATCAAATTTGGCTGGGTGCACAATCTTCTCTAAGGTTGGCTTAGTGAAGGCTTACCATCAGATTCCTGTAGAACCCGCCGACATTCCGAAGATGACCATCACCACCCCATTCGGTCTGTTTGAATATGTGAGGATGCCTTTTGGATTGCGCAACTCTGCACAGACCTTTCAGCGCACTATCAACGAGGTCACGCGAGGTGTCGATTTCGTATTTGCCTACCTTGATGACCTCCTTGTAGCAAGCTCACCCGACCCTGAGCATGAAGCCCACCTGCGCACCCTGTTTCACTGCCTGGATGATTACGGTCTCGTAATTAATCCCGATAAGTGCATCTTCAGCATCGCTACAGTAGAATTGCTAGGCCACCTTGTCACTCCAGAGGGTATCCAGCCACTCGCCAGCAAACTGAAGGCTATTCAAGACTTTCCACCACCGACTTCACTGAAGAGTCTCCGAGAATTTCTGGGCCTACTAAACTTCCGTCGCCGCTTTCTTCCAAAGTGCGCCACATTCCTAAAGCCCTTGACCGACCTATTCGCTAAAGGGAAAGACCCGGCTGCGCCACTGGAGTGAACGAAGGACGCTGCATCTGCCTTCGGCACTGTCAAAAAGGCTCTGGCAGATGCTACCATGCTCATACATCCCGTCCCTGAGGCCCCAATTCGTCTCATCACCGATGCGTCAAGCGTGGCAGTTGGTGTCGTTCTCGAGCAGCACGTAACCGGTTGGCAGCCCCTTGGGTTTTTCTCGCAAAAACTGAAGCCACCAGAGGCAAAATACAGTGCATTTTCCCAAGAACTCCTCGCGGTATACCTCGCCATGAAACTTTTTCATCATTCATTGGAGGACCAGGACTTTTACGTCGTTGCAGACCACAAGCCCCTGACGTTTGCCTTCCATCGCAATCACAGCAAATATACTGCACGGGAGATCCGTAAACTATGCTTTATATTTGAGTTCACTGTGGATCTCAGACACGTGCATGGGCCGGAATATGCTGCTGCTGATGCACTATCTCGCATTGATGCCTTGTCGTCCCAGCCACCTCTAGACATGGAAGAGCTAGCAGCTGCTCAAAGCAACGATCCTGAGCTGCATCGTCTTCACTCTTCATCCACGTCTCTATCGTTCACGGAGTGCCCGCTTCCATATTCAACCTCATTAATAACGTGCGAAACGTCTACTGGTGTCCCTCGGCCCTTCGTGCCTTCAGCTTTTCGTCGTGCAATTTTGAATCAATTGCACAGCATGAGCCATCCTGGTATTCGTGCGACCCAGAAGCTAGTGACATCTCGTTTCCTTTGGCCAAGCATCAATGCTGATGTCCGACGCTGGGCGCGAGCCTGCCTTGAGTGCCAGCGCGTTAAAGGTCACCATCACACTGTCATGGCAACATGCCCGTTCCGGCCTCCAGACGCAAGGTTTTTTCATGTCCATCTCGACATCGTCGTTCCTCTTCCGCCATCGCAAGGAGCCTGTTACCTGCTGACATGTGTGGATCGCTTCACCAGATAGCCGGAAGCGTTTCCCACTTCCGACCTTACAGCACCAACAGTTGCCAAGGCTTTCACAAACGGTTGGGTGTCGCGCTTTGGATGCCCTTCGGTCATCACCACTGATCGAGGTCGTCAGTTTCAATCGGCCCTTTTCACCGCACTTGCCAATATCCTGCGCATTCGACACATACACACAACTGCCTACCATCCTTCCGCCAATGACATGGTCGAACGGCTTCATCGACAACTGAAAGCTGCCCTCATGGCTCACCAGCCAAGGGAACGTTGGCTCGACCACCTCCCCTTCATACTTCTGAGCATCCGATCAGCATTGAAAGTGGATCTCGGCTGCTCATCAGCCGAACTAGTCTATGGCGTTTCCCTGCGTCTTCCAGGAGAATTTTTCGAGCCATCATTGCCACCTTCCACTCACGATGCCTCCACGTACATACGAGAGCTGCGCACCACGTTTCGGGACCTTGCTCCTCTCATTCCTGCTGACCGACACCACCCGTCTGTCTTCGTCAGTCAGTATCAGCATGTCTGCAGTCACGTCTTCGTTCGACGTGACCAAATACGGCCACCACTAACACCAGCCTATGATGGCCCATTCCGCGTACTCCATCGTACACCTAAGACGTTCACGCTGGACATCAATGGCCGTGAAGACGTCGTGGCTGCTGATCGACTGAAACCTGCGTATATCGCCGCTCTCGCGGCCACGGGGTTTCAATCTAAACTCTGGATGCCAACATCCAAGCATGCCCACTGGGCGACTCCTCTGGTGATTCCTACGGCTCTCGCTCTACGGGGGGAGCCCTGTAGCACCTCAATGCACCGCTCGTCAAGGAAGAAGAATTTGGCATTTGGGCCGCGCGGCGGGTGCAGCGCGATAATAAAAAAATCAGTTCGAAAACTGAACGCTCTCAGGGCTGGATCTTTCCCGTGTTAGCTCCGACACATTCAATGCCAGCGCCCGACATTCACCCGGCACGTCACGTCACCACTCGGAGAATTCCCCCTCCCGACGGAACGGTTCCAGCACGTGCACATCGACATCATTAGCCCCATCCCACCACCCGGCCCTTACCGCTATTGCCTCACCGCCATCAATCGTTACACTCGTTGGCCCAATGGTGTGGCCGCTCGAAAGGATCACCGCAGAAGACGTCACATCAGCCTTCTTCTCCGGCTGGGTTTTACGCTTCGGCACTCCTCGCTGAGTCAGCACCGATCAAGGAAGGCAATTCGAATCTCAACTCTTCAGGCTCCTCAGGCTCTCCACTGGGTTCGAGAGTTCACGGACAGCTAGCTACCATCCTTGCGCCAACGGGGTGATTGAGTGGTTTCACCGGAAGTTCAAGGCAGCCATCACGTGCCACCCTCATTCAACCTGTCTCGAAGCTGTCCCCGCCATCGCTCTCGGTCTGCGCGCAACTTTCAAGCCAGACATTCAAGCCACGCCCACGGAACTCGTCTCCGGTGAGCCGCTTCGCCTACCTGGAGAACTCCTCTCCGCTCCGACTTCTGATGTAATCAGCTCGGACCCTGCAGACTTCGTCACTCGACTCCGTCACACAATGAGCGCGCTGCGCCCCTCACCAGCGGTTCGCCACACCAAGCCAAACCCGTTCGTGTTTACGAACCTGGCAACATGCTCGCATGCCTTCCTCCGCAAACACACCGTACGTGCACCTTTCCAGCCGCCTTACTCCGGACCTTACAAAGTCATCTGTCACGACGACAAAACATTCACCGTGCAAATCAGTGGAAAAGATGTAGGCGTTTCAATCGACTGCCTAAAGCCATCATACAACCTTTCCCAGGAGCCTACCAACCCCTGCACGCCTCCAGTAATTCGCCGACAACAGCCCACAATGCCTAGGCTCACACCCTACACCATCCGCCTTGGACGCCAGGTGCGGGTCCCCAAACCTCTTCAACCCTGACGGCTCCTATCCGCGTGGGGGGGGGGGGGTGGCGAAACGGGTCGGTGCCGCTTCTGCGCCTGGGCGTCGCGGCGATGCCTCCAAACACGGGCGCCAGCGATAAGAACACTCTCGCCCGAAATAAGCAAGAAAATTGTGTGTGTGCCCCGCTTCAGGGGCAGTAGTTGTAGAACCTTCAGGGCGGAAACATTAAATTTATGTTATACCACAAATGTATAGCCGGGTGAGCTGGCTAGTTTCCACGGCATGCTATTCAAATTCTTTGGCGGCGTTGTAATGGATTGGCGTCTTCACGAGGAAGCACAGCGTCCAGCATCTTCTGTAGTTCGCGGCCGCAGAGAAGGCGAAAACGTGTGAATTGCGTTGCTTCTTGAACGATGGCGTTACAAACGAACAGCACATAAGGCAAATTGCGATCGCATGTTTTGTGTTGAAAGTTAATGCGCATTAACATGTTTGTGACTGTCTTATTTAGTCACTCGGTGAGCTCGTTGCTCTGCGAATGGTAAGGAGTCGTCATTCGATGCCCAATGTTGCTTAAGTGAAAAACTTCATCAATAGGCTGCTCAGTGAACGCTGTTCCTCTGTTGGTTATTTCTGTAGATGGAGAACCGTGCCGCCGAACAATGTAACACATTGTTTTTTTATGTTTGTGAGCGCTTCCGAACAGACTGATCACAATAGCCCCTGCTGATACCTCGATGTTTTGTGACCTGTCTATGATTTTGTACAATTGCTTCCATCGTACAAGTTTTATTTTCACCATCATCTTGTGATTCTGTTTCTTCCGCTATGTGCGATATTGCCTGGTTTGTACGCGACTGTGTATATTTGCTCGCCCACCCTGTATGAGCCTGAGAAAGGCTTACAGTATTAAATAAATAAATAAATAAATAAAAAAAACATGAAGGCCTGCGCTACCTCAGAAGCCGTGGCTCATGGTATCGCCTCTGTCTTGGCTTAGCATGTCAGATAGTGAGTTGCAACAATGAACCATTTGTTACCGTCGGTCAATAAAGCGAATGGGCTGCAGAGTGTCCATACTGACTTGGTCAAGTGGCTTGTGGCGTGGATCAATTGGTTGCATTATTCCAGCCGGCGTGCTTGGTTGGCGTTCACGGCAACATTTAACGTACTGCATCACGCTTGCCGAAACTCCGGGTCTTACGGAAGTATATCTCGCTTACTCTGGCTAGCGTTCGCGAGTAACCTAGGTGAACAGTTGTGGGCTCGTCATGACACGCGGAGAGCACTTCTCCGCGCATGTCCTTCGGAACGACGAAGAGGTGGGCGCAGCTCGGAAAACGGGTGTTTTTTTGTAGAGGACATTATCTCCGAGGCAGAAAGACGTAACGCGAGATAGATTGTGTGGTATCATGACGCCAAGACTCTCTAAAAAGTCGATGAGTGGTCGAATCTGTTCACCATCTCCCTGCCGTCTGCTCAAGTCCGATGAGCAAAGAGTGCCCAGTAAGTAATCATCGTCCTCTTCTTCCTGACTGTCTGAATGTATGTATGCACTTGACAGTGTATCAGCGTATTTGTGCTTCCATCAAGACTCACAGACGATGGTCACATCCAATTACTGTTGACGCAAGCTTCACCGGGGCTAGTTGTCCTGAGCGATCATGGTTGTTCACCAACCCTCAAAGGGCATCGTGGACAACACGACTATGAATGGACGACCATTGAGGTAAAGGAGACACTTGGTGATCGCCCATACTACTGCGACACACTCTTTCTCTGTGGCCGCGTAATTCACCTCGGTATAGGACAGTGTGTGGTTGGGTTGGGCTACGACTCGTTCTTTGCCTTGCTGATGCTGGGCGAGAACTGCGCCGAGACTGGTGTTACTGGCGTCAGTGTGCACCTCCATGTCAGCTTCATCGTCAAAGTGCGCAAGAAATGAGCTGACTGCATCCGCTGTCGTAGGTCGGCAAAAATAGCCGGTTGCTCCTTAGCCCATGCAAAGGGCGTGTCGTCTTGTGTAAAATGGGTCAAGGGTTCCGCTGTCATTGAAAACCCTTTAATGAATCATCGATAGTAGGTGCCAAGCCCAGAAAGCGCTGAACAGCCTTTTGAATGCGAAGAATTTTCTAGCAAACTTTGGCGACATTTTGCGTATCTATCTATCTATCTATCTATCTAGCCGCCTATGACTTTTACCTGATTGACTGATTTGTAGGGTTTAACGTCCCAAAACCACCATTTGATTATGAGAGACGCCGTAGTGGAGGGCTCCGGAAATTTTGACCACCTGGGGTTCTTTAACGTGCACCCAAATCTGAGTACACGGGCCTACAACATTTTCGCCTTCATCAGCAATGCAGCCGCCGCTTCCGGGAATCGAACCCGCGACCTGCGGGTCAGCAGCCGAGTACCTTAGCCACTAGACCACCGCGGCGGGGCATATGGCTTTTAGCTCTCCTGGCCGTTTCGATAATGGTATCAATACCAAATTTGGTATGGCATAACATAACTATATGAAGAACATATTTCACTGATCATAACATGAAAATTGTGAAATACATGTCTTGAATGTCACGATTTACATATCATGGTGCTGTAGCTCTTGGGGTGGTTTCGTTCACAGGGCATGTTGCAAAAATGGTACGGTATGGCATGATTGCATGGATAGCACAAGTGACAGACCCATACATAAAAACCATGATAAGCGTGTCGTGTCGCAGCGAGACTAGATATCACGCTCAAGATGCACTCGCGGCCATTTCGATAGCGTCATATATACCAAGTTTTATATTACAGTACGTCAATGAATGACAAAGGTATGTGATTGGTGCAAACCTGATAATGATGAGATGCGTGTCATGTAACAACATGACTACATGCCACACTGATGATGCGCTCGCGGCAGTTTCACTTGCTTCACATATGCCAAATTTGGTATTACTTGGCGCCTATGAATGACGAAGGTATCTGACTGGCGATAACATGATAACTACAAGATGCGTGTCGTGTGAAAACATGACTTCATGCCACAGTTAAGGTGCAAATACATTTCGAAGTGACGCCGTGCGCGTGCTCACCGGCTTTCATCTCGTTGCGTCACGCCGGCGTTGTCGCGCCATGCGCCGGTCCTTCCATATACTCGCAGGCGCGCGCCGCTCTGCGTTGCTTTGACGCATGCGCGTTTCAGCGTGGCTGGCGTCCCTCCGTCGTGAACAGAGAGAGACGTAGTCTTGTCTGGGTAACGCATTGGCGTGAAATGCAGTATGTCGCATTTCAAACCGCTTGCCGTCGGGCCACGCCAACGGACGCTGATCGCGCATAGCATCAAACTATAGAGTGCTCGCGTTTTGCCAACGTAGCATCGCTGTGCCCAGCGTGCGCGTGCGTTAACGCTACATTGGAGTATATTGCGCTCTTCACGATGCGGTCGCGGCCGTTTTCAAAACTCCACATATACCTAACGCGGTGTTGCGTGACGTCAAAAGATTATGAAATATATGACTGGTGCAAACATGATAATCCTGACACGCGAACCCTGCAAGAACATGACAACATAGCACACTCTGAGCGTGCTCGCGGTCGTTTCATTAGCTGCACATATGCAAAATTTGATATCACGTAGTGGAATAGATGATAACGATAAAGGACACATACAAACTTGATAGTCATGGCACGGCATCATTTATCTCAACCTCGTAACATTGTACTGATTTTTGAACGACATAACAACATTTCTCATCCGTGCTTGGCATATCATCGATTGTCACTGTACGTGGGATCTGCTAATTTTTTTTTCCAGTAGGAGGTGGAATTGCGGTTACAGCGGTGAGCTTTCCGGCAACGCGGTGGACTTCTATCACGTTCTCTAGAAGGCCGAAGAATTTGAACTTTTTCTAACCAAAGTGAAGAGCAGTGTTCGCTAACAAAATTTGTGACCAGCAGTCGAGGTTGGTCTTCCCAAAGCTTTGTGATACTCCGAGCCACACAAACACCTTGAGTCAACAGGTGTTCAAAATTATTTTCTGCAATCGCTTCGCCATTTCGCAATTCACTGCTTGTGACGTTGACTACAACGTTGGCTCTGGGAGGGACCGTCACACTTTTCTGAAGAAACACGAAGAAAGTCGGCACACTGTTGGTCCTAATAGTCGTCCATTGCTCGTTCGGTTGAGGAGGTGATGCGATGCACTTGACGATTACTAACAGCTGCATACTGCTGCAGGAAGTCAGAAAGATTGGCGTCACAGGAACATTCACAGAGCACAAGAAAACTTGCCACGAAAGTGAAACCATAGACTCGAACTCGACTCGTGCAGGTTCTCTTACGCCTGGGAGTCAACACTGAACTTCAATGCCTCTGCAAAGGCAATCTGTGTCAAGGTCAGCGCGTGAGCCAGCCTGACACGATCGACTCAACGACGTCATTAAGCGGCGGCACCGGTCTGTCACCCAATGCACAACGAGCTCCCTCCGCCCACGAGCCCGTTGAAGCAATCGGTGCCATCCAGTCTGGCGAGTCTTACGCAATGTGTGGTGATGTCCCTCATCCTTGGAGACCCTCGTCCAGAGGGTTCTTATTGGAGGATTGCGACATCACGATCAGCGGCGCTTCTGATTGGACGTTTGGTGACTCAAAGGATTCACCCGGTGCCTATAAAAAAAGCCTTCGGCACGTCGCCAACAGTTGACTTATGTGTCAGAGAATCCTCTCGTTGGGTCAAGTTTCTTTCGCAGTCGGCGCGCCCGGTGTCCTTGGCCGCGGCGAATTTCGTGGCGCCCATCGTATAACCTCGTCGGCGGGGCGCTTGGTAACAGCGTGTGAGAGAAGACATGTCGGCTCTAAGAGTCCCTAAGCTGTCGGCACCAGTGCTGAATTTGTAATGCCTCTATTTCTATGCTATACATGAACCTTGCCTTAACTCACCGTCGTCTTGTCCGCTCGTCTATCAGCTCTGCGCAGAAGCAGTCGCGAGCTGAGAAACCTACGCTACCAGATGGATGGTGACCTTCCCGGTGGAGTTCGGAGCAGTGGCGCCTTCACGACCGCATCGGCGTCGCGGCTTCGTAACAGTTCCAAGCGGAGAGACGGTGTGGCCACGAGCCGTTCGAATTACGATGCCATGCCAGAGCGTGATTCCTTTCTCTAGCAGCGTGGCCATTTTCCCGTTCAGTATCGAATAGTCAGCTTCTGGATGCTTTGATACACCAACTGCATAGTTGAGGGTCAGCAACAGTATATCAAGAGAAAGCCATCAATACCGTCCAGTAGAATCTACCACCTTTTTTTAGCGTCTATCGGCGGTCTTCAGCACGTCGACTGCCAGTGACCTCACCTCCAAATGTCGCTTCCGTTAGTTTTCACGGCAAGAACAGGGGGACGGCCCACCAGCATGTCGCTGGGGTGGATATAAAAAGTGCCTCGGCGAAGGTCTGCGCGACTGCTGTTCAGATGGCAGTGGCTTGCGCTACCGCGCCAGGTACTGCTTAATGTCCCAGGGCAGAGGTGGTAAAAATGGTCCGCTTTACTGCAGTGGAAGCACAGAGCTCGGTGATAGAAAGTGCACCACACCTCATATTTCTGAGGCTATCAAATCATATAAGTTTTATTTCCCAAAAAATGACAGCTTTTGGAGTGGTTCACAAGCTAAAAGCTGTGTATGAACAGCTTTGGGAGGTCACTCCCTATTAATATTCTTAGGCTGTTGGATGCTCGAATTGTTGGTGGATATGGTGGAAAGAATAGTAGATATGGTGGAATATTAGTGGATATGGTGGAAACTGTAGTGGGCATAATTGCTGATGACGACAAAAGTGCTAAAATGATGGCAGATGCTGGTGGTGGTGGTGAGCCAATAGTGCTTACGGTGAAAAATGCCGGCTGATGATGGCTAGAGTGGAAAAAAATGGTGGCAGATTGTTGTGGTGCTTGCGAGCCAATGATGGTGACAGTGGAAAATGCCGGCTCTTGGTGGCGAGGCAAAACGTGTTTGGTGGAAGGATTGGTGAGCAAGGTGGATGATGGTGGCATGATGGAAGCTTGGGAGATGATGGTGGCATGAGGAAAAGCACATGACAGTATGTGAAATCACTTACTTGTAGTCTTTCATTCTTGAATGCGCAGAGATATATGTTTACGGTCAAAAGAAACTAACGCTGCTGATAACGCTTTCTAGTACGTTTGTTTTTTATTCCTGTGGCGTCACCAACGCTTCAATTTAAGTGGAGCATTGAATATGCAGTCGGGTATATGTTATTTCGCGCACGTACTTACATCAGTTCGCGACATCCGCGATGTTTTTATTTGTGGCGATATTTAGAAGAGAGTTGTCACTGTGAACATGACAATAGGTGTTTTACAGCGGCGCGCAGTTGCCGACAATTAAATGGGCTCCAGTTTGTAATTGCCCCTTTCAATCAGTAGAGCAGAATACAGCGGTGACTTGATGTCGCTACGCTAGAAACGCAACTCCGGTAATTCATGCACACTCTATTGTTTGATCTGTGCCTTTAGGTTAACAAAGTGCGTGCGAATATGTATAAACTTTAACTTTCGACATGCGTCGAATGAGCACCAGCGAATTTGAATTTCACCCTTCTGTTCTACCACCTTGATGTCCACTAAAGGTTAGTCATACCAAGCGAGCCCGTGCAAGTGTTAACGGCGCTTCTGGGTTTCATGATACATGATTTTCACGAGTAAAAATGACAATGCAGCACAGCTGGGGCATCATTTACCCTAAATGAAGCATTTTTATTGTGTACGGTGTCCACGCAAGAAGTGACAAACATCGATGTGACGTGCTTGCAGCGCTTCTTCCAAAGGTATGCCTCCCCTCACCGACAGCCGCCGGTCGCACTCGCCGGTACTTCACTGGCTCTTATGCAAGAGCATAGACACGTCAATTCGTATGCTTACTGAATCATTAAGATATATCATAATGTTTCTGGCACTTTGAATTCGTTTTGGCCAAGCCGTTATGTAGTTGTTCATAACGACCGAGCAACAGCGGTGCGCTGGCACGCCTGCGCTGTGCCTTGCGCGAAAAACATCAAAATCAATTGTGTAGGCGTATCTATCGAATGAGCTTACAAGCATCACAAAGCCTGAACTGATATCGCTCTTTGAAAGGAGCGAGAAACGAATAATAAACTTAGCGGTAACCGCCGGTAAACTCGACCTGCTCCACAGTCCACTGAGTTGTTTTTTTCCTTGCGGTTATATATTGTAATAAAAACATACCACTGTTGCCAAAATTGCAGTGGCAATTGTTGCAGACCGCAGTTGTTCATGTTTATCAAAGGTGAAAATTTTAGTAGCAGGTGCAGATCCCGTCTCTCCCGAGTAAACAACAAACAGAACTGAAGTTAAACAGTGACTTTGTGAGTTGACTACTTCTTTAACAACCTTGCCGCCATCTGTCAGCATGGCGCAATGGTTAGCGTGCTCAGTTCAATATTCAGAGGTGACAGGTTTGATTCCGCGCTGTTGCACCTTTTTGTACGGGTGCTTTTACATCGTTTTCATACAATTCTTTTTATTATTTTTAGTGGCAGATCGTCGCGGTGGTTTTGACGCTGCTTTGCGCTCCAGCATTGCCGGCTGGAGCTCGCCATTCACCATCCGCTCCACCACACGCCAGCCACCATACACCATGTGCCACCAACATTTCCACCGCTATTATCCACAAAAATGGTGGATGGTGAAATCCACCATTTCTATGGTGGACGTTTTTTCAATAGGGCAGAACTCTATACAAGGCAGTTGGAACGATAACAAGGATTTCAACATAAGCTAAAATTAAAATAACAAAATACGGTTTAGGAAAAACACCAATCAGCATACACACACACACACACACACACACACACACACACACACACACACACACATATATATATATATATATATATATATATATATGTATATATATATATATATATATATATATATATATATATATATATATATATATGGCCTGGCTCATACGCCAGCTTTATGCCATTTATATTTCTTCCTTTGTTCCTCCTCCTGGGCTTCTTCCACCATGCCTTCATACGTTACGTCATTTCCCCTCCCCCCGAAAGATGACACTGGTAACAAAATACAACGAATTCAAGAAGAGAATAAACAAAATAACGCTAAAACTCACAGTTTCACGTCCCGACGGATATCCACAATCTAACTAAACCTTCAAGGTCGAGGGAGCAGTCAGGTGAATTTTAAAACAACTCTGGTGGGCGAGCTTGACTCTTGCGTTCCGGACAGTGTAGGTCGTTGAATGGGCTACACATGGACACTGACAATGCTGCTTGAACTCTTGTGGTGACTATACAAGGTTGAAACGCCCTGATGGCAGCTCAGATATACTCCGGGTGTTTTTTTTTTCGTCGTGATGTGTGCAATCCCGGTGCTTCTTGCCGGCGTGTATTCTGACAGACTGTGACGAAGTGCCTGAGTGCTTGTGGTGTGCAAGCAGTGCTTCCGCGCCTTTCTCGGCGTTATCTGTGGTGTTGCAATCGGTGTATTAGGAGGCGCAGGGAGCGTCTCTGGTGACTTTACTCTGTGCGAGAGAGCATGGTGTGCTGAAATGGTATTTGAATTTGAGATATTATTTTCCGATGTTCTTCAAGTGGTTAGTACGCCTCCGTTGAATTTGGCGTTCGTCGATGCCTTTGTGGTAGCCTCTCTCGATGTCGCATTAGTTTGTAAACTTGCCTTTGTTTGCTTTGCTCAGCAGATGGCTGTAGTAGACTCTTCCTGAATCCGACATTCATTTCCATCGCATGTTGAAGTGTGCTGTAGACAGCCGATGCATGATGATCTGGTCTCTTGCTTATCGGACATAGTTTGTAATGCGCCATCATTGCTAGCATTATCTTCAGACGCTTCGGTAACGTGGTCCGGTATGGACGCTTTTGAGAGACAGCTGCGTGCGAAGTTTGATGTATGCGTTAAATCTGCATTGTTTTGGTTCTTGGAGCTGCGAGCACTGGATACTCAAACTAGGTGAGCTCTCTATGTCGCAATCAAACAATCCAGCTGCTTCTGCTCAACTCACTCATGAATTGAAGCCTGGATAGTCAAATTAAAGACCAAGCACTCACCACAACACAGCGCCATGCCGTTAAATCCATCTCAAGCTGCCAACCAGTTGTAAAGGTAAGGAAGTTTATGGCATCCCACCACTTTTACCAGTTCTAAAGGGCTCGAGTTCAACGACAGGAACGATGGGCTTCTTTAAGGTAGCTGGCTTCCCGCCGTCGACCGCATAGCCGACCTTCGTCAGTGAGGGGACGCGTCAAGAGAGGTAGGACGAAGATTTATTTACTTTATAGAGGAAAGATATAAACTGTACAGGGATTGAGAAGATCCCTTAATATGTACAACAATAATTCAGTTCATGATTTTGCAATGATTTACAAAATGCTTCGGCTTTTATAGGCCGCCGTCTCTTTTACATGGAGATCCGAAGAAATCGGTAAGCGCTCTCACCACAAACTTGGTGACAAGGTCTAAATGGCCCAAAGGGAGAATGAGCGAACCACACGATGAGCACCCGGCCCCGCCTTGAAGGCACCACAGCACGAGGAGGTAGACTCCGGAGAGGGAAAGATGAGCTTCTCCAGGGAGGTGGCCGCTGACCCGAACGTTAGCAGCGGTCCTTCCTGCTTTACCTTCAGGCAGTCCAAACGCTCGATTCCTGAGAACGGCTTCTTCGACGTCTTCCCACGCTTCCGGACTTACGGTGCTTTGCAATGGCCTCGCGTAGATGACAATGGGCGAGTTGAGGGGTTGACATAATGAGACCAGCCGCAGTGGTGCCGTCCCCTCGCTCTTCGAGCCCGTTCTACAAAAGGCTTGTATCACAAAGCTTTCGTTCAGACCCTACTGCTTTCTGGAACATGTAAAGGTCAGCGTCTTGCAGACAGGGCACTGATGGGTCGAAATCATCCTTGGCAGACTGGCTTATCCACAATGGCGTCGGCCCAGACGAATTCCCGAGCCAAAGTAACACCAGCTAGCCATGGCTCGCTGCCACTCCTCGAGATCGGTTCACCAATAGTAGCTTGTTGTCAGAATCTATAACTGCTGAAGCATCGGGACGTTACTCCGATACCTAAAAGCATCGGAAGTACAGGAAGAAAGTAGTGAATATTTTGGATGTGTTGGTATAAATACACTTTGTGCTTGATAAGTGTGCTTTTAGGAGAGTACAGCCTAGCAACTAGCCTAAAGTTCACGATGCAGTCGTCGTTAAGGTAGACAAGGTGCCCGCAACGTTTCGGAAAATTCGTAAAGTGAGTACTGTGTACTTATCACTTGTTGATCGAACTACAGCCTGCAAGATCGTCTTTGCGGGACGTACGGAAGTTACAAACCTACTGAAACGTTCCGTGTAAAATTTGATGGAAAACATTTGCACTCCGTACAATTTCCTTATGAGTTATACGGAACACGTAAGAGATTTTATGGAAGCATACGGAAGTTGTATAGATTATGCAAAAAAGCTTTATAAAAACTATGGAAGCATACAGAAATCTGTTGGCACATAAGGAAAAATTCTTTTAAAACATATAAAAGTTATGAACGTCATGTCGTATTTACATAAAATTACTTACTGAAAATATGAAAAGGCGTGGAAATATATAAAGCTTTACGGAGCGTACAGAAACTTTCTTAAGGAAGTTATACGGAGCATACGGAAGATTTCTTACATAAATAGAGCAAAATAAAGTGTGCAAGCAGACTGGCACCCGTGCCACACGGGCAGAGAAAACGGTTTTTACCTCCAAGTGCCTTCAGATTTATTGCCATTCACGCGGTGCCACACGGGTGAAGGAAATGGCATACGTTCGAATGCCAATCGCCACCAAATGCCTTTGCTAGAACTCAGTTGACTGAGAAATGCATACTCTCAACGACACAGCTCGCGAAGCGCAATTTACTTCAAGGTATGTAAAAGAAACATTATTCAGCTAAAATAAAAATTTCCCGTCTTTTATTTGCACTAAGCTCTTAATAAGCGCTTTGAACGTTATACGGTCAAAATAAAGTATTATTAGACAGTTATAGTTTAGCGTTACTGTGATAGCGTAGGTTAACGATATGGCGTTACCGTGCAGCAAACGTTCCTGGTGGGCAGCGTCTCATAGTTTAGCGGGATGGCCTTTACGTGGTTTACCTGCCCCAGCTGGGATGGTGGCGACACCTATTAGATAGTTAACAAGGTAAAAAACAGTATTAATGAAAAGAAAACGAGAATGTTTGCCCATGCCACCCCACAAAGCCATGTTAGAAGTTTATTTTAGTAATAAAAAATATGAACCACGCACCAAACATGAAAACATTCGTGTTGCCAATTTATTCACATCGATCTTGTAGTTAGGCCTAGACGCGTTCGAAGTGGGAAGCTATCTCAAAAACTGCACCAACTTATCCGTATTACTCGGTCACTGAAGCTAACTGAAGGTAAGCGAAGCCCCTTTGAACTGTTGTTTGCTGTGAACAAGGGGAATCTTTCAACAACTACACAAAATCACTTCGAAGCGGGCATCCGAGAGTGCCACCATGTTTACGTGCACCTACGCTACCACGGTAACGTGAAATCTGAAAAATATTGCGTGTAAGAGAAGCGGTATGGGTGACGTACGTATCTGTGCATGCGCACTTCGATTCCGGTATCATGGTACACCCGGTATCCTGGTAAGCCCGGTATACTATAACTTTCTAATATTGAAATGTATGCCAGTCTAAGCAGAACTTTGGCAAACAATCATGCAACACTGGTACTTTCACCGGCGTCACAATCCAGTTCACTTTCTCTGCTTTTTTCATCTGTTTTCATTCATTGCTTCTGATCTTCGGCCAGCCCGCAAAGACCTATTCGCTCTGTTTAAACAAAGAAGAAATAAAAGAGGAGACGGCATGTCCCAACGTGCACGCGAGTTCGACCAAAGTGGAGACGATGGCACTGATCACGCTCTGGGAAGAACACCTCTCAGGCTTTGGTGGACAGAAGCGGAGTGAGAAAATTTACCCTGCCATCACGGAAACGCTTCCCAGGTACGGCATTGTGAGTGCGCGAGTCCAGGTACAAACTAAGATTGAAAATGTGCGAAGCAATTGCAGGTGAGCATTTTGACTTAAATATCCTGCCTGTGTACTGCCGAAAAGCTTACGCCGTGAGTGTGAATGCTGCCGCCAACCAAATGTTGTTTGCGGAAAACGGCATGAGAAAGCTCTGCCCTTTACGAGAATTTCGGTGTGATTTGGTGAGGTGTCCCGCATAAAAAAACTTTCGCTATGCATATTTAGTGGTAATAAAAACAGCTTTGTCCCCACGTTGATTGTGTTGCTTTTCCGGGTCTACACCTTAGATGAATTATTAGCTCGTCCTCATTGCCTCTCTCAGGCGCCTTTATTGGCAAGTCAAGTCAGAGATGAAATTTTGAAGGTATGAAAAAACACAAAATACCCCTGGAAGACAGGGTGTGCCTGCAGCCAACACTTTGACAAATGAACTTGTTCTCAGAAATAAAACCCCACAGAAGACAGGTCCACTTGTGAAAACATTAGCTTTGGATATACCCTGTGTACCTAGGATTTTTCTTCTTTATAGTACGACTACCAAGAATGGGCTCTGTGTAGGTTGGTGCAGTCGTCTTGTCACTGGATACTCCTATTGAATTAGATTATCACACGCAGTATGCGCAACAATTTAACCTAACTAGGCATTGTTCAAATCCTGGTGCCATAAGGAAGTGTCATACACACGCCCAGAGTTTCGTTTCAACTTGCTTGTGTCACTACTAGTAAGCTTGCACTTTCGTTTGTTACAGATCTTTCTAAAAAAGAACCACATGTTTTGGTGCGGTTAGGTGGCCACTTTGTTGGTGAAGACTACACTTCTTTGTGTCTGTGCTTGTAAATCACACCACACTTGCTATTGAAAGCAACTGCAAAAGCCTCACCATGTCACAGGTCAGTATCTACCTAATATGTGCCGATGGGTTACATGGTGAGCGTGATGTTTTCAAAAAGCATTGCACAAACGGACACAATCACACACATAAAATAGCAGTTTTTGCACTGTTTTATGTTCGCAATTGTGTATTTCTGTGTACTGCTTCGTCAGTCGTCAGAATGTACATTATCCTGAGCACTGCTGCAAGTTGCAACGAATGGTGTGTCTAATATGTGTCCAGCATTAGTAACACTACTGTTATTACGTATGTAACTTTTCGCAGGTTATACACTGTGAAAACAGGCGATGCACTGAATGAGCTTTTTGGCAATGAAGCAAACATGCAGCTGGTGACAGATATTCAAGAATCTTGAAGTGCCACCGTTGCCTCAAGCACTGCCAATTAAGATCGAGCTACAGCAACTGGACTGGCGGAGACAGCTGCACCAGCTGTGCAAAGCTCTCTGCAATCCCGTGAATTGACACCGGCCGAAGCTGGACGAACTGCGGCACAGTCAGCTGCATTAAAAAAAGGACACAAGCTGGCTCCGAGTCAGTAAAATTGGAAATAGTGAAAAAACAAAAGATGTTTCGGGGCATGTGGCAGGAATGTAAAGCACGAGAACTTGAGCTTCAGAATGTACAGTTGAAGCTTCAAAAAAAAGCAGCCAAAAGAGAAGAGAATCTCATTGATGTTCTTCAGAAGTTTCTAGTATAATGGATGCCTTGAAGAAGTATTTATTTATCAATAAATACTAGCTTGCGTTTGTATTAGGGCATTTCCTAAAGGATACAGTAGGAGTTTTAGGTAGCACTGATTTCCTTTCAGCCTAATAAAATATTCCTGCTACTATAATTAAAAATTTCCAAACTTGAATGAAATTTATTGATATGTGGGGTTTAACGTCCCAAAACCACCATATAATGACGCCGTAGTGGAGGGCTCCGGAAATTTTGACCACCTGGGGTTCTTTAACGTGCACCCAAATCTGAGCACATGGGCCTACAACATTCCCGCCTCCATCGGAAATGCAGCCGCCGCAGCCGGGATTCGAACCCGCGAGCTGCGGGTCAGCAGCCGAGTACCTTAGCCACCACGGCGGGGCAATTTGCAAACTTCTGAATCACAACTTGCATCTTACATGACGTTGAAGTTAGCGCAAAAATGACCAAAATTGTGGTGGGCAAACGAGATCTATCGAGCCTATGATATCAGAATAAAAACCGGTGACAATAATTCGCACACCAATTCTTTGCATGTTGCGATAACCAAGAGTCCTCCTATCGTGCTTTTATTCGTACCCTCATGCCTACATTATTGCTGTAATCCTTACTTTGACAGCAAATATTACCGCTTTTCTGACTGCAGCTTAGTATGCCTCTTCCCAACCGGGAAATTAAGATGTCCTGATGTAGAAACCGTTGGTTTGGAATATTGAAACCAATACTAATTGAAAACAGATTCAAGATAAGCCAATAAACTATACAAGGACTATAAAATGCACGCTTTACTAAAATACAATTAAAATACTTATTAGAATAGTACAATAACAACATATTAATGTAAAGATAGCCTTTAAAGACAACAATTTTACCGAGCAATAAAATGCAAGAGACAATCGCCCGCTAAAATGTGAAGGTGATATAGGTTTCACTTTAAAAAAGCCATTTAGATGGTAAAAGGTTATAGTTTGCTGCGATATTTGTTTCTTTTGAAGTGCAATGAAGATAAATCACATCGCTTTATAAGATACAAAAATATGAGCAAAAGAAATATGCATGGTGTACATGTTAGTAGAACAGTATTTAGAGCATATAAATATACCCTTCGATAAATGCCTAATCTCCCACTTTCAATGCTTCTGGGAGGTCGAAAACATGTGCCATAAATAGAAAACAATGAAAACATGGGGTACTTAGTAATTCTGTGAAATCAGCGGAGCAAGTACAGCTGAGCATTGAGCAATGTGTGTGCCGTTATTAGAAAAAAATGTTTGAACAGCTGAAAAGCAGACCAAGTGGTCTAAGTTTCAAAGCTCTTCACTACGGCATCTCTCAGGATCATATCGTGGTTTTAGGACATTAGGCTCTAGGCAACAATATTGTGTACCGAATACAAACATACTACAGCTTTGACGCAGTACATGAAGGCCGAAAATGGTGCATATATTCTTCCAAAACAGTTTCAATTTTGCAGGCAAAAGATTACCTCAGCTACCTGAGACTATGACTAACCGCTGAGTTCTATCAAAAAAGTATTTTGGAAATGCTTTCCTGATGTCTTCATGGTTTTTCGTAGACGGGTCCGGCGTACAACTTGGCTGCTCGTAAGCAGCATTCCACAATGCTACTTCCTGTTCCCATTGTGGTTCTACGCGTTCGTGAAACCTTCACATATGTTATAAAGATTACAACATGCCAAAGAACCAAGGTAGTGGTGGCGAGTTTCCAATCCATGCGTTTCATATTAAAATGAAACCTGGCTTCCAAACGACCAAATGCATTTTCTACAACCCTTCTGTTCATTGCAAGATTATATTTGTACGCCCTTTTTTGTGTGTAAGGTTGTGCATTCGCATATGGGTTCTGCAGGTTTGGAGACAGAGCAAATGCCTGGTCACACAGCACTAATGCAAGCACACAAACTCCTTCGATTGTTGCTGTTGGGTGTTTGAAAGATCCGCTTTCAATAGCTTTGCAGAGGACGGATCTTCCGTACACAAACGAGTAGTAGCAGCGCTGTGGGGAGCCAACGTTTGTCAATCTGAAGCGGTATCGGTGGTCTACCAGGGCCAGTAAAATCATGTACACCTGCAAATATAACAGCATGTTGCATTTAGTACTGTCAATTATCCAGAAAACTTTCCAGTCATAAGCCAACATATTTTGTATGAAACACGTAGCACTGACTGTTATTAAATGAATGCACCAAACGTAAACATAAAAGGTCAAGACAATCAGGTGAACAATCTTATTACATATAACGAAGTTAAACAGGCCTTCCCATTATACCAGCCTTTGTAATTGTAGTAGTCTGAAGCATATTTGCGCGGCGGTGACAATTGAAAGTGGCAGCCGTCAAGCGCCCCTACACTTTGTGGGAATCCTGTGACCACAAAAATTGCCTCATATGCTCCTCAATGTCGGATGGTGAAGGCATCTTCACCCAGTCATCTTCCAGATTTTTCAGGATGGCCATACAGAACTCTTTGTAGAGCAAGTTCACAGTATAGCGGTCAATCGCGAAATATTCGGCGATGGTGCGGTCTTCGGCCGTAGAGCACAAGCGGTAGAGTGAGACGGCTACTCTTTTTTTTTACTGATATAGGCTGTCTCATCGTTGTGTCCACCCGTTGCATGTCGGTACGGCACGACTCCACAACGTAACGAAACATGGCAGTCGAGACATGAAAACACCTCTTGAAGTATGCTTCCCCAAGATTTAATAGCGTTTCTTCAAACCAGTGCTGTCTACGATGATAACGCCACCGAGATTGAGGCTTTGTGCTAAGCAAAGACGCTGGCCGATCTGGTTGAAATGATTTGAAATTAACTGAAGTTCAATGTCCTGAAGCTGACGCATAACAACTTGTCTCTGCTCCAGAGTTCTTCACTCTTGAGCACGATCCTTTGCACGGAATCACACAAGTTCTACCATGAAAAACTGAACTCTGTGAACATCTTGTGAAAGATGTGACAGATGCGCTGCGACAGGCGCCATATTATATTTACGCTGTGGATCTGACTAGCGTAGGCTTAGGTTGCTACGGTTGGCTGCAACGTAATAAAACAAAGCAAGAAACTAAAACTTATAGCCGTTTAAAACGCCTATTTTAACAATAAATTATTATCCAATGTGTATGGAGCTTGTAAACGCTTCTTTATTTTTTCATTGCTATTCACACATTGCTCACTTAGAATGTGATGAAATCAACATTATCAAGCCAAATGTCATTCGCTTTGGACGTGTATCAGCGCCGCCGGAAGAAATGACATTCAGCAACAGAATGCCTTCGCCAGTGAAAGTCATTTCCTATCCCCGTGTGACACGGATATAATAAGACTTGAGATGTACATTTCACTAGATTCAATTGGCAGTCTGAGCTACGAATAATATTCGATCCGTCGTGGTGCTACACCGGGGCGAGAAAAAGTAATGGCATTGTAATTGTACATAATAGTAATGTCGAAAAATAAAAAACAAATGGCTGGAAAAGTTGTAGAAGGGAAATGTAGAGTGATAAATGCGAAGATATTGAGAAATAAATAGTGCCGCACCGAAATGACAACCCCACAAACAAAGAAAGCATGTGAACAGGAGGGGCACTCGTTTAACTGTTTATTTCTTGTATTATTCATTTTAAAAAGCATGCGAAAACTCACATTGCTAAACAAATACGCATAGAAATTTACAACGCAGAATATACGGCCACCATGAGCCATGACGACCCGCTTAACTATTATATACACATCCGATAGAATCAACACAAGGAACATGGTGTTCGCGCCATGACAAAAAAACAGCAGAATGGACGTCTCACGTCTATTCAGGTTTTATAGAACGCGAAGTAACATATGCACACCTGGTATCTTGTGGAGCAACAACACACATAACACAAACCCGGAGCGTTTCGCATTTGTTCGCTTTGAAACATGGTATCGCCCGTGCCTGTGGACGAACAGTTTGCAACAGAACTGCCGTAGCTTTGCAAGCGTGTCTTCTTGAGCTCGTTGGGCTCGTGCAGCTGATGCTATCATTGCAGATACACGCATACGCGTGCCCAGAGGTGTCTGCTTGTGGACATCATGACCGACAGCACCGGAAGCCAAGGGCCACCGAGATGGAGAGTAAGGAAATTTGTGACAGCATTCTTGTTAAAATGATAGATGCCCTAAAAAGAAAGCTGCATTATTTGCCTGTTTGCGTGCATGCAGGTCAATTGGATAATGATGAATGCCACGTTTTTTATCTCTGGGGTAGAAGGTCTACATATGGTTTAACTGCGTCGGCGAATATGTTTCTTGGACTCTTTTGATTGCCTAATTCATTCCATTCTATTGGGATTATATATATCTGTGTAGCTATCACATAATCTTATTAGATGTAAATGTCATTCCATTCGGATGACATTGACAGTGGCATTACACAAACTGTTTGAAAATGAACATATTTCGTTAGGCACACACGATATATGACCCTAGGTGCACAGAAAGCGCATGAACACACAGTCACAGGTTTCACCTAAGAAAGGAAACAGAATTCAGCTTTTACCTAAAACACAATATCCACCTAAGAAGAGAGTGCGTAGAATCTGTCTCGTATGTTCACTTATTAGGGGAAAGCGAGTTGCGATGAATCCTAATGTTCAGCCCCCTAATGGAAAACTGCAGTAAACCAAGATATACAGAATAATTATTTCATTTTTTCTCAATTCTGCAGTTTTATAGAAATATGATAATTATGTGTATGTATAGATTACAAGAAATACAGCCTTGAGCAAACAAACAGGTCATGGTATCGCAAGAATAACAGTGGTGCATATACAAAAGCATAGAAACAAACATAAAATGTTTAGCACAAAAACGTAACTTATACGTGTGAGTACCCACTCTGATTCATAGTTGCCTATACATTGTAATTGTCATACTACATCTGCTCATCCCCCTTGATATTTACCTATACTAAGACTCGCACCTACCGTAAAAAGCCAAGCAAGCACCCCCCCAAGCTAGTGCCCTCCTCCCTTTTGATGGAAGTTTTAAAATAAGCGCCAATGATTAGTCGGGGACCGAGCAACAGCCCCCCTCCCAAATTAGGTAAGATTATCAATCCCAGTAAGAGGGGGAGGGAACTCAGTCGAAGTTTTGTGCTACTGGCACTGATAAGTATTCAAGTGACACACACGCACACTTTACTCGCATCCACACACATTCCCTCACTTCTCCTCTTCAGTACTCACCCATTCGCCCCCTTATGCCTACTCACATCAATGAGTGCTTAGTTATGTTCATGCTCGAGTCTACTCACATCACTCGTCACACACTCATGCATGAGTAGTCGCTCGCATTCAAACTCACACTGACTACACTCGCTCACATTCATGCTGCGTTCGAGTGCGCGCACTCATGCAAGTTATCACTCATGTTCCTACTCGGATTTCCTCGTGACACTTGCCACTCACTCATATTATTACTTATGCCTTTCAAATAATTGGGTGTGTGCACTCATAAGGGTGTATGCCAAGCTAGTTTCCATGCTATCTCCAGGCATATGGTAATGGCTGCAAATGATTGAAATCAAGATAATTAACTTTTGTATACAAACAAATATCTATGCGCATATATATTGGAGGGTAACGAACCTATATGCATATATTGGTTGCCCATGAACCTTACAAAGTGGTCTGCAAGGGACATGTTTGGGTGTACACTATAAGCTTCTAACCGTGGTTGAGCAGGAGCATAAGATTACTAGTTCAACTCTTCTACTAGCAGAGTAGCACAGGCAACAAAGATTCTCTGCCACAAATAGACTTCATGAAATCTGTTCTTATTTCATTGTAGTTGTGTTATTAAACTTGTATTCTCAGAATACCAACATTGACTTTAACAAAGCAGACTATTAGCGTGTAGCCTTTGCTAACTGCAAAAACTCACATTGAACTATCAGATTTCCGAAGCAGCGTTATGCAGTATTTTCTCTATTAGTACATGTTTGTTATAAGACTATACTCAGTCACCTTAAGTCACTTGGACGCACAAAACTTCTGCCTAAATTACCTCACAAAACATATCTCAGAGCTAGTTTGAGTCTAACCAGTGTGAGCATTCATAATGTAAGGATACTGTACGTGCATGGCCTGCCTATAATGAAGTTTTATTTTTTTCAAACAATGGGCTTGATAACATACATTTTTAAGATAACATATGTGCATATGCACCGTGTTATACTTATAAAAACTTCAAGAAACAAACGCAAGCCGCAGAACTTGTTCTTCGGCTATTTGGTGCTTGCTTCAAACTCTAATGTACTGTGGAAAAGACACATTTAACGCACAAAACCGCACATCATAAGTGTTTGTGGTGTGTGTTTCTGTGCCCATTCTTTCTTCTCACGCTACTTTTTATTATAAAAAAAAACAGAAGCTTTTGTTGCAAGAACTTCACTCGCTCCATTTGGTGGAAGAAACGATTTAGGAGCACAAGTAGGTGTGTTTACACAATTCAGCCCCAAAGGAAGTGCTAATATACTCAAATTTGTAGAAGAGAAAGCTCTGTGATTTAAGTTGGGGTGACATAACATCAGGTTAAAGAGATGAAAAAGTTCGTCATTTTTTTCACATGTTGAGGCACAAGTCTCTCGTGATCAATAATAAATGCATATTGTCCTACAAAACTTCACTGTTGAAGATTCCAAATCACATGTTGAGCTGCTTAGTTATCTGTGTTCCTGCAACTTATCAAGTAGCCAATTTTAAATTATTTATATATAAAGCAATTTCGCCCCTCATCCTTTACTTTTTTATAGACTAAGAAGCTTGATGAACGCAATACCCATTCAGGCTTCAAAAACATATTATATGGAGACAGAAAAAAAGGAAGGTGAATGTACGACAGGCAGGTTAACCGCATTAGGGTGACTAGTGGAGGTGGCCAGAAAAATAATTACAGATGGATGCACAGCTGATCATTATGCACAAATATCAATAAAAAATATTTATGTCACTAATAAGTACTCATAATTTCTCCCACTTATCGATGCTCACTCGCATTCATACTCGCACCAACTAGCTCTTAAGTGTGCTCACTCACTTTCATACTCAGGTGTAATCATATCGCTCATTATACTTGCGTCTTTGAAATGAGTGGGCTTACTCCTTATCTATCAGTAAGTTTACTCCAAGCTGTAACTGCCACATCTTCTGTAAGTGATAGAGCTTCATACTCTAGAATGATTGCTAATGATCCAAATAAATTAAATGAGTTTTTCACTGAAAAAATATTTGTGTTCATGGACATGTCCTACAAAAAATAAATTATTTACGCGCAGTTAAGCACAGTGCTAATTACTCATGTAACCCTTGTAGCAGCCTGTTTGCACTGAGAACAGACACATTCTCTTATCCTTGATATAAATAATGGCAAAACTGTTTTCTTTTTGTCTTAGGTATGTGTTATTGAACTTTTGGTATTCTCTGTACTATCAAAACAACAAAGGTTTCAACCGAAAAGGCCCCGTGGTTTCCGGGCTCCGCAAATTGAAACGATTCGCATTAAAAGAACACTTTTTCTTAAGAAGAATTACGCATCTACGTCTACCATTATATGTGCATCATGAGAGCATACTTGGTCACCTTAAGAGGCCACTGGCATGCACTCTAAACTTCTGCCTAAAGATTGATTGATTGATTTGATTTGTGGGGTTTAACGTCCCGAAACCACCATATGATTATGAGACGCCGTAGTGGAGGGCTCCGGAAATTTGGACCACCTGGGGTTCTTTAACGTGCACCCAAGTCTGAGCACACGGGCCTACAACATTTACGCCTCCATCGGAAATGCAGCCGCCGCAGCCGGGATTTGAACCCGCGACCTGCGGGTCAGCAGCCGAGTACCTTAGCTACTAGACCACCGCGGCGGGGCTCTGCCTAAAGAACCAGAGTAAATCCTCGCAAATGAAAATTTGAAGTAGATTGTGTACATGCTTCATAAACTAGTAGTGGTTCCATGATGTGCCTCTACCACAACATTATGTCGCTGAACGTGTGCCTATTTTATTTACGTGTACGTTTATGCACTGGGCTTTGCTCAAATCAGAGCTGATCAATAACACATGTGCATTACCACACAGAAGCTGCCCATTGAAAATCACAAAGCACATGTCGAGATGCTTAGTTAGTAGCTTTTAAGCAAGTTATCAAGTAACCAAATTGAAAATGCATATGTGTAAAGCAAAGTTGCCTCTTTGCTCTACTTTACGATAGGCAGCGAGTCTTCATGCCCATGAATAATGCCTCTGTGAAGTACAGGGAAAATTGAAATGGAACAGAAAAAAGAGAAAAAGTACAAAATAAAAGCACGGGAGTGAACCAGGCTGAACTGACCTGTTCCCCAAAAGCATATGGGGTTGGAGGGAGGAGTAAGAAAAATAATCAGCAAGCTTAGGAGCACAACTGATGTCTGCGGACACATACTGGTGCTTATCATTAAAGCATTGATCGTCGTGTACAGACCTGTGTCGTTTTGCCATTTTCAAAAGCACTGTTTCAGCCGACAGTGAAGATTATGCTTCGATTGTAGTGCTATGGTACATAACATAAGGGCCTGTTTTAATGATTGAGAAGGTTAGAGGTGAAACAGATGCTTTAAACTTCACACAATGGCTGCATGGACACACGCGACGTGAAGTGCAATAAAATGAGGACGCTTGAGTTCTAAGTGAATGCTTCATCTGTGCTGCAAGAAAATTTAACCAACGTCTATGCGTTGTTTATTTAGCCATTTTGAACAATCTATTGAATCTCGCCAAAGACAAGGAGCAGAAGTCAACAGGCACGGAAGAGCGCGCGCGTTAATAAGCAAAATAAAAATGAAGATTCTCACTGATCGCTCGCATCGAATGCAGTCCACGCTTGTCTCGTATCGTTTCTGCGACATGGTGCCTTGTCCAGGATAGCTGCTTGTCCTCTTCCCACTGGCCACGGAATACCAGGACGAAGACAGGCCACAGAGAACGGTCGAAGAGGAGGCCCAGTGTGAACCTACAGCCGCGAGACGTGACATCGCCATCTCAGAGAGCATCACAGACACAGAAGACGACACTGCCATGGATGAAGATTCGCTGCTGAAATCTGTAAGCAAACAGCCGTTTCCTCAAATATTCAAAATGCACAGGGAAGTAATTTCGAAGAAAAGAAAAACGCCGAGGACGCAATTAACCAACCAAGTGAGCGAAGCAGAAAATACGCTTCATGAGAATGAAGACCTTACAGCAATATCGCTGATAGCCAGCCAGATTAGAGACATAGCCGACATGTTAAAAAAACTAATTATATGGTGGTATGGGACGTTAAACCCCACATATCAATAACATGTGAAAAACGTTGACGAACAGATAGAACAGTTCATAACGCCGGAAACAGCCGAAGCCGAGTTTGCGAGGACCACTGAGTACCATAAGACGATTAGCATCCTGCATAATATAAATGCCTACCTTTGTTGACAAGAACGGTGCGAGCCTGTGAGGGAACAGTTTACTTCAAACGACAATGCCAGGCAAGCGCCGCAACCAAATGCAGTAAAGCCTCTGAAGGTAGAAATAACGCAGTTTGATGGGGACAGGAGGAAGTGGCAGATATTCTGGCATCAGTTTGAATCGGCTATGGACGTGAGAATATAATTAAACGAGTATCAAAAGTTCACGTACCTTTTGTCGTCACTAACCCAAAAAGCGGTAGCTGCCATGGAGGTACTTCAATATTCAGACAGCAATTGTACGAAAGCTACCTATATGCTCAAGCAGCCATACGGGAAAGACGAAGCGCTTATAGAAATTCACACGTAAGAGCTAACTAACTTGAGTACAGTAGCAAGCTGCAGTGACTATGATGGATTGAGAAGACTGGCAGACATGGTACAAGTGCATACACGTGGGCTTGAATCCTTAGGCGCGAAAATTGACTCCTATGCATGGATGCTACTACCAGTATTGAAAAGATCTTTACTTGCGGAGATGCACATGAGGTTCCAACTGAAACAAAGAGGATCGGCCAGTAGATCTTCAGATCAAGATCAGAGTGCAACTAAACATCATGAAGAAACTCTGAAGAGCTTGGTGAGGTATAGAGAAGACCAAGTTGACAGTAGAGAGGAATTGGTAGAGCGCAAGGAAAGCCACAGCAACCAATTTGACAGTAAGCAACAGAAAAGAACGGTTAATTTTTGAAGCATCGCGGCGAAGTGTTGCATATTCTGTAAGAATTATGCCCACAATTCTGATGACTGCAGAAAAAATATGTCATATGAAGAGAAGAAAACGAAGCTAAAAGCTTCTCATAGTTGCTTCTGTTGGACGAGGCCTCGCCATACCACCAAATTATTCAAGGCAAGCATAAAATGCAAGATATGCGGGAAAAGGCACGCAACGTATATGTGCTGGGGAAAAAACACTCAATGCTGTGCACAGCGGTGATTCAAGGTAAAAATTAAAATCAGGAAGAGGAAGCGTGCACCTGCCAATATGCGAATATATCGTCAAACGTTTTTTGCAGACCGTGATGACACTAGCAAAATGTAGAAGCAATTCATGCTTTTGTCGGGTTCTCTTGGACACTGGTAGCCAAAAAAACATTCATCGTTAAGAGCTTGTCAAAAGAGCTTGATTGCATGATCAAAGGAAAAGGAAGACTGACCTTAGGCCCTTTCGGAGGAGGACAAGAGGAAAATACTATGCATTCAGGTGAAGTCCAACTTGGAAGCACATATAGTGGCAAAGAGGTTTTTTTGGAAGCTCTCGAGGTTGACGTTACATCAAAAGAAAGAAGACCGCTCCAGCCAGTTTTACTGAAGAATTATGAAGACGACGGTTTAAAGTTGGCTGACGGTTTATATGCGAGCACAGACTACAGAAAATCAGAATCGTTGTTGGATCAAACCAGTACTGGCGAATATTGACCGGAGGCGTCTGAAAACTGGAAGAGAAGCTGACTGCAAATAAGATCATATTTGGTTGGACGGCGGAAGGAAAAACTAAGTTAGCCGCAACGTTAACTAAACAGTGAAATGTTATGGTACGTCCTTTTGAAGTGGACAAATTGGACCTACAGACAGAGCTAAGGCATTTCTGGGACACAGCAACCATCGGCATAAAGGGCACCGAGCAAGACGCAAGGAAAGAAGAGAGTGTGATGGAGTATTTTAGCAAGAACTTGAAGTGTGAAGAGAAAAGATTCTCAGTACTGTTTCTGTGGAAAGACACCGTTGAGATTGATGAAAACAAGGGTGCCGCAATGACCAGAATGAAGCAACTCACTCGAAGGTTACGGGAAGGACGAAAGTGTATTGCGACGTTATGACAATACCATCAGATAGTACTTGACTATTGGAGGGGCGGAACTGGCCGAGGAACAAAGGGCACCAATGACACACTGCTACCACATGTCGCATCAAGCCTTCATCAAGGGAAGTTGTCAAACAAAGATAAGAATTGTATTTAATGTGTAATCATTGTTCAAAAAGGGTCATCATTAAATAACAATTTCGAAACTGGACCAAATCTCAATTGCGATCTCGTGCAAATGCTGATGAACTTCCAACTTTATTGCATTGCTATCACAGCTGATACTGAGAAATTCTTCCAGATTTCAATACATAAGGAAGACAGACACGCGCTGCGTTTCCTTTGGAGGGATAAAGTTCCGAGTGGAAGTGATGCGAAGGTTGTAACATGGAGAATGTCAAGAGTAGACCTGTGCGCGGGTGTTTTCACCTCCGGCGGCAGCGCGTGACCGGCGCGGGGCTCATCAGGCGGGCGGTGGCACAGCGCGAAAGGGGGGGGGGGGCGGTTGTACTCCAGAGTGACTGGAAAGAAATTGGAAAATGGAAAGAAATTACCAATAGCAAGAAAAGCAAAGCTCTGTATTGCTAGATTCCACTTCGGTTCTGTGCAGCCCGCCGGTGTGTTCCGTGGTTCCGGAGTATGACGGTGAAAGTTGCCTTCATTTTCCTTTGCTGCCCCATGTCTTTTTATGGTGGTATTTTATGAGGGCCTGAAAAACCACCATGGTCAGGATGGAAGCATTTGATATTAGGGAGCGCCTCGCGAGCATTTCGCTAGGAAAAGGAGCATGCTCTGCCGCATCCAGAAGAGGTGGATTGAACCCGCAAATGTCGGTGCCTAAGGTTCCTATGAAATCAATATCGTCTTAGCGACGTTATCAGCAGTTGTGACTATATTTTGCCTTGAATTGCACAAACATAGTAAGTACTAAAAAATAAGGTGCACGGAGAGAGCATGGGCATGCAGCAACATGTGACCGGGCGCTAGAGTGACGGGAAGTCGCTACAACCAAACGAATTTTGTCAGAAAGACAAGTAACGTCAGATATAGCTTCCCGGTGATTGATATGAACAATTGCGCAATATTTCGTGTGAAGTGCTCCACTCAAATGAGTGTAACGATCGCATGCCCCTCTCGTGTATTTATCTAACTTTGAGCGAGAACGTGGCTCATGTCTAATCACATCCAATTGATTTATGCCAGAGTGACCCCAAAGCAATCGTAGTCGTGGTGACAAAGCAAATAAAAGACGGTATGAAGGACAAAAAAGTCTTTACTTGATATATACACATTCATACATATATATATATAAAAATATAAATATATATATATATATATATATATATATATATATTCAAGGTGTAATGCACAATTTGTATAGATTGCTCAATTGAGTTCAGGGAACACACAGGCTTTTTTGGGGTGTGGGGGAGGGGCGGTGGCAGACAGCTGCATCGCAACACCTATGCGACAATTTCGTGTGCTCAAATATTGAGACGCAGTGACACTAGGTTCTTTTTTTAGTTATGTACTTATTTATAGCCGTTAGTAAATTCCAAAGGATTAAAACGTACAAACCCGCAGAACTGTCTGAGCAAGTGATAAAATACTCATAGTGATGCAGTAGGAAAAAGAAGGTCGTTCAAAGGATACCATGATATGCGAATTATAACGCTTACTACGATAAATAAATATAAACTTCTTCATACCTCAACACCGCACGTCGTTCGAGAACAACCAATGGGAATAACGGAATCTGAAAGCATTTATTCGCTAATTACACTCTTTCATGACCGTGATCTTGTGAGGCGCAATGTGGAGCATGTGAAATAAACATTGTAGTAGACAAAGCGAAACGTACGTCTATCATCCTTAAGAAGAATGAACTAGTAACTAATTATTGCGAAATATTTCAGTGCATCGTCGGGTTCAACGCATGGCGGAACCCCAGGACCACACGTTTTAGTTTTCGCCGCTTTAGGTTTTTGCTGGGTTGTACGGAGTGCATGGGCGGTGGTATTTTCTCACTCCTGTCGCTTGCTGAATCTCACACAGATTTGTACTATCCCCTTGAGAAAAATTGGGCGGTGCAGTCGTTCAACTATTGCGGGAATGATGGGAAGTGCACAGTTGGGATTGAATTGCGTTAGTTAACAAACTGGCATTGGGAGTTCTCAGTTTCAACTTGGTTCGGAGCGAAGCAGCTTGTCCCGGCCTACAGTGTTCACAGGCGTGCGTAAATGTGTGGGTCGGAGAGTGGCGCAAGGAATTTGATCTGCTTGAAAGTAGTGGGTGCATGCTAGCTTTCCACGTTGCATAGTTATATTGGAGTTTGATAGTTTTGGCAAAGTGTCGGTCACGTGCTGATCGCCATTAATATATATTGCAATGTTGCCCAAAAACTTTCCACAGATTTAACTTTGTTGTCTGTATAATTATGTCTACCCTATAGACGCACTCAACGTGGCTGCAAAACGATGACAAACCTACGTGAACGCCCCTCAATGATCCGCTGAAGCACCCGGCGTTGAAATGATCTTTTAAGCTTTGCACTGAATGGTCTTTACAGCGGAGTGAGAGATCTTTTGTATACGAACCACTGATTTCAAGACCTTTCTGCGCACGAGCACACGCGCCAGCCGTTGGTATAAAAAGAAAAATGTTTATTATTAACTGTTTTGTACAGTATTTCTATATCCGTGAACTTATTATACATATTCGAATTTCAAAACGCATGCTTATTTTCACAATTTCAAAAAATTTCTTCATTAGTTGCTAGTGCCAGATGTCGAAAAGAATACCTAGCAGTGTATATTACCCCAGCTTGGTTGAACTTGTCCTGAATTTTCGTCAACATCGAGGTCCCGCCGAGTTTTTGCAATCAGTTTTATGTTTGGGAGAATGAAGCAAGTCTTTATTGAGAATAAGTTCATGTCACTTTGTTTTTTTTTTCGGTGAGAGAGAGCCGCAAATGCCAAAATTTGAATCCAATTGAAGCATGCTCGATCTCGAAGCTTCTACATTTCATCAATCGCATCGTGTTTGAGGAGTCTGGTGTCCAGTCTTTCGGTACATAGCTTGGAATCTTGGAACCGCACGTTCATAAAACGCATTCACAAGAAGACAAATAAGACAACAGCATATGCTGGTGCTTGTGGTCGTCATGTGTTTTTTGGAGGCTGGGTTTCTAGATTCAAAGACGTAGTGGTCAAAGCGCCTCTTAATCAGCCTCGCGTGCTCCACATAGACATTCCGAAATAGTAACTTGAGCGCAAACACACGACACATTCACGCACACACACACCCTTGCATCAAACACGCACATCGCTGTTTGTGTGTGTGTGTGTTTGTGTATGAGTCTGTCATTTGTTTCCGCTCGAACTAGTTTTTGCAATGGTCTACCAATTAGCCCAACAACAAGTAGTTCTAATCACGTCGACACTCGCATCATAATCCACTCTAGATTTTGTGGTATGAAACTTTACGCTGAAACTGTGATCTTCTCAATCTGCATCAGCAGTGCGCTTGCCGATCAACGAGGACACTGTGCTTGTGATGTGAAAACACTCGTGAACCTTTATCATTTTGGTAAAAGCGGGGACAGAAAACACCTTGGGGATGCCCGGGGTGGCCAGAACTTCCAGTATTGTACGGCGTTGTGTGACTTTACTGAGTGGGGTTATATATATATATATATATAATGTTACGCACAATCCAGATAATATAAGAATAACTGGGTGTTGCGGCTAACTTGTGTCCGAAAAGTGAAGGAAAATGTAGCAGCGTTTCTAACAGGCGATCCGCAAAAGGAATAAATCTCCGAGAAACCCTCGAGCGGTGCACCACTTCTTTTTGTGAAAATTCCGTGCTGCGGAGGGGCGCACCGTCACGAACTTTTGTTGTCTCATCACTGGGCCGCTGGTCTCTCGGGGGGTGCACGAACTAGCACGCGCAGTTTGAATACTGCATCTGTCTTGCGTCATTATTTTTCCTCCAAGAACGCATCGTCTCAATGCGTAAAATTCATGATCACTGGTCACTAAAAGTCATGGTCACTGACATGGTCTGAATGTGTGGTTTCCATTGAAGAAATATGTATCCCTTATGATCGGGTGTGTAATAATCAATGCTCATTGCCTTTCATAGTATTGCTTCGTTCTGACTACACGCACGATTTCTGTGCTTCTTTGACGTCTTGATGACCTCACTTGTCCTTCCGGTGACACCGCGTTGTTCAAGAAGCTAATGCGACGAAGGATTCGGTAAGAACCGAAATAGCGGTGCAAAAGCTTATTGGAGCGGTCAGGCGTCCGCACAAGAGTCCAAATCTAAACTCGGTCGCCTGATGCGTAGTCGACGCCTCTCCACTGAAGGTTGTAACGGTTTGCATCCACGCGTTGTTGTTTTATGCGATGTCGCGCGAACTGCCGTGCTTCTTCGGCTCGCTGATTGAACTCACTGATGTTAGGCTTGTGTGCTGCATTATCGCTTACAGGCAGCCTTGCATCAAATGATGTGGTAACTATTCGACCACAGACTAGCAGGAATGGCGTCACTGTAGTAGTATCCTGCACAGCAGTATTATAGGCAAAAGTGGCATACGGCAGTATCTTGTCCCCCGTATGGTGCTCCAAGTCAACGTATGGTGCTCCAAGTCTAAATGTACAACATATCGGTTAGATTTCTGTTGAGTCACTCGGTTAGCCTATTCGTTTGGGGGTGGTAAGCCGTTCTTTTGTTATGACATGTGTGGGTAAGTTTCATAATGGACTGCGTCAGATCGGCTGTGAATGCAGTTTCTCGATCCGTGACAACCACCTTTGGGGCGCCATGCACTAGTACTATGTTAGTGACGAAAAATTCAGTGGCTTCTATAGCCATGCCCCTGGTGAGAAAGGCTGTGTCGACATATCCGGTTAAGTAGTGTGTCGCCACTACGATGCATCGGTTGCCCATTGATGACGTACTAAATAGACCAAGGAGATCGATTTGTACATGTTCAAATGGAAATTTAAAGGGTTCTATTGGTTGGAGAAATCCAGCAGGTTTCAATGGAGGCGTTTTGCGTCTCTGGTAATCTCTACATGTACTCACATAATGCTGTACAACATCCAGTATCTTTGGCCAGCAGTACTTGGTGTGGATGCGAGCCAAAGTTTTACTCACTCTGAGGAGTCCTGCTTCTGGGTCATTGCGGCAGGCTTCCAGTATTTCGGGGCGCAAGGCCGAAGGGACAACAAGTAGGAATTTCTCCCCACTATGCCCCAAGTTTCTCCTATATAAAATGTTGTTTCTCATCAGGTACAACGACAATCCCCGGACAAAAACTCGAGGAACACACACGGGTTGCCCTTTCAGACGCTTGATCAGTTGAAGCAACAACACGTCAGATCACTGATATTCAGTCGTGTCTGCAGTGCCGACGGCTCAAAAAACGAAAAGTCGTGTCCATCTTGCACAGGTGCAGATTCCACTGGTACGCGTGACAGGCAATCAGCATCGCTGTGCTTGTGACCCAACTTGTATACGCCTGTTATGTCGTATTCTCGCAACCGGAGGCTTCATCTAGCAAGTCGCCCAGAAGAGTCCTTTAAGCCTGCGAGTCAGCACAGTGAGTGATGGTCGCTCACTGCTCGAAATGGTCTACAATACAAGTACGGTCGGAATTTCTGCATGGCCCATATTACCGCCGCAAATTCTTTTTCCGTTGCCGAATAATTAATTTCAGCTCTCGAATGGGTGCGACTAGTATATGCGACCCCTCGCTTCTCTACGTTTTTGCAGCTGCACAAAGACGGCGCCTAGTCCCTAATTGCTTGCCTGCGTGTGAATTTTTGTTTCAACTTCTTCGTGGAAATGTGCAAGGACGGGGTGGTTTAGGAGTTGTTGTCATAGCCCATGGAACGCGTCTCCGTGCTTGCTTGTTCAGGTGAATGGCGCGTCTTTCGTCAGTCGGGTTAGTGGCTCCGCAATCTTCGAAAAATCTTTAATGAATTTTCTGTAATAGGCACAAAGCCCTAAGAATTGTCTTACAGCCCTTTTATCAGTCGGACTAAGAAATTTTTCGGGGTAAGGTTGAATGCTTTGAGAGCTAACCACATGATCGAGGAAAAGCAGTTCATGAAAACCAAAATGGCACTTTTGGGGTTTTATCGTCAGCCGTTCTGTACTTATCGCTTCGAGCACAGTTCTTAGTCGTTCCACATGCCCAGGCAGCACACCGGCGTTGGACCAATCTTGGACCCGTAATGGCTAACGCAATATTGGGCGAAGATCGGCATCTCGGCCAAGTGCAACTTCTTCCGATGTAGGCCCGATGTTCAAGCCGACCTAGGGCCGACGTTCTCCCAGTGCATTTGCCAATATCCAGCCGACACCGGCCCACTATACACATGCCATTGAAGGCCCGTCCTTTCACCGACGTAGTTGCCAACATAACTCCAGCATAGGACCATTCTCGGGCCAATTTATTGCCAATAAAATGCCATTCTTATAACAGTGTTCGCTTTACGACGAATATCGGCTACCATTGGCTTGCCAATATTCCACCGTTATTATTATGGGCTTTTTACTACTGGCGTTACTTAGCCGGTAAACTTGACATTATACTTCCAGAACTTGCCCTAGCAGCTTATAGCAGCTCCGTACGAGCTTCACGGTGTAGTATACGTTTAGGCGACTGACCACTGGATAACTAGTGTAGAAACACTACGATTCCACTGAATCTTCCATTTTCGCCTTTTTTCTTTCATTGCCTATTACCTTCCCCACATGTAGAGCATGCACGAGTCTAGTTACTGTGTAGTTTTTTCAACACAATCCTACTCAGTTTGTGAGAAATTGTAACATAGGCTGCTACAATTTTTATCAAGTATTAGCTAAAAAAACATTAACTAAAATAACTGTTCGGTGCAAATGTTCGCACACAAGCAATCTCTAAATAAGAATACCAGAACACAATTTTCGTAACTTTATTTCTAAATCAACCAAGTCAAATCATTTATTTTTCAGTTCAACGTTTCAAGTTACTGTTGTTCAGTAATGCACCCCAAACTAGACGGTGAGTCCAGCAAGGCTCTATTGGGCATAGGGCTGGCCAGGGCAGCAGAGGTGGGGCGATGATTTAGAGGCTGCAGCAGGAGATGAGGCAATGACGGTGGGCTGCCCAGGGTCCTGCAAGCAGGGATTGGGCAGGAAACCAACCATCACAGATTGTCGCAGATCCCTGCTCTGAGGGGCAGCAGCGATCGGGCTGCAAATCTATGAACACATGTGTGAAGTGCCTTTCCTAACCTCCATCGAGGCCAACAAACTTCAACAGCCACGTCTTGATGAAACGCTGAGCTTTTTCAAACACCTGCATACGTGAGTAGAAATAAACACCTCAAAATAAGTTCTAAGCACTGCAGTATAACATATATGCAAGCTAAAACAATAAAAAACAATGACAGCAGACGTTATGATGAATTATCCAGACCAAATGCCACGTGGCCATTATGAAAAGAAATAAACAAATACTTCAACAGTCATTGTGCAAAAAAATATGAGACAGACCAAAATATTTAGGAAAAGGTTTCAATGAAAGTTAAATAAAACAAGCTTGTTTGACTAATTTAAAGATAAACACTAGGTCTTTCATGATTTCTAAACATGACTTACAGGGTTGCAAGCCAGGTGAATTAGTCTGCAGCTATAGCCTATGGCTGTATAAATTTATAACAGGACAACATGACACACGACAGCACGAACTTTCAACTCTGAATTATTCTTGGGCACACATCACTAATACTGCACAAGAGGATGACTGACCACCAGATAGACAACACAAGATGAAAGAATCTAGCAAACCTAATATCAGCACTCACACTTGTGGATTATTGCAAGGCTCCTGTATTATTTTAAAAGTGTATCTCCAAATACATTGAAAGATGTGCTGATGTGGTTTCCTATGTTGTTCTTTTCACAATAAATGAATCTCCGAAATTTCACGCGCTTTTTGAGACTTGCATTTATCCGAAGTCTTGGTTTCATAGGAGACCAGGACTGGATAGGTGGCTCACCAAAAGACAGCACTTGGCAGAGAGTCGCAATACTACTAAGCCATTCGTTCCCACACAACCGGCTGCAGAGAGACCACGCGCTTGTGGTGCTGCCATGCTTCATTTTGGAACGAACAGCACTAAAAGCCATAGGGCAAGTAATACTGCTCTGTGTTTAAAAAAACTGTCTGAAGGCTACTCCCATATACATAGCACTTGAAAACGGAAAGAAGCTCTGCAAAGCGGACTGCATCTATGCATGTGGCGTTGAAGAGACAGTGTTGTGCAGTGATGGCAACTCCCTCGTGATCATTTTCTTGTGGGATTTTTTGCTACGGTAGTACCGGTTTATATGGCCGTGTGGCGACGATACTACACTGCACACTTCTGTAGTAAAAAAAATAAACGAATAAGTAGTGGCTGCGGCATCGCTTTTTTTTTCTGGCGGCATATGTACATCTTGTCTGCGGTATGTATGTACGTGGACGTTGATCAAGCAAACCACTGTGACAGCATAGCACGGGTGGTGTCGCGGTCTTATGCTTGATAGCGCGGGATAGATCTCCGACCACAATGGCTGCATGTAGATGGGGACGAAATAGAAAAAGAACACCCGTGAACCAAAAGATATGTGCACATTTGAAAACACCAAGCGGTCACAATCTTGGTACGCACCCTACAGCGTACCTAAGAATGATATCTTGTTATAACATTAAAGCCTACCAATTATAGATTTTGAACAGACATGTTCATTTTAGGCCGACACAGGCAAGTGGAAAAAAACTGAAATTGTGTGTTAGGTGAACTAAACAACAAGTAAACAACGAAGACATTTGATACTTCTTTAGGAACGCATAAATTCCAATGTTACTTAGCCACGGCAGCAAGTGAGAAAAGCGCTTACCGAATTGACTGGCTTCATAAAGCTAAGCTTTGAATAGTCTTCTCTTTTGTTCGTGACAAAAATAAAAATAAAGTGAAATAAGAAAACAAGAACCCTGTATTTTCCACATATCAAGTTAAACAGAGGCACTTCAGCATCGAGTTTTTACCGCGAGAGTATTTTTTATAACAGTTCAGAGGCGTATGAACGTGGCCCTGCACAAGTGTTGTGGGCAACGCAGCTTTCCTTTACACGCAACTGTTTACAAAAAAAAAAATAAGACTACCTGCCTACCGTTTCGTTCACTGCAAGCAGTCGTATCAAATAGAGTTTGGTGTTGATGGTCAAGTTGACCGACACATGAAAATTTTGTCAGTCTTGAAGTTCACTACTCAACGCTCATCGGGTCAGATTAAAAAAAAAATTACAATGCCATTTGTTGCATAATATGCTCGTTTCGTTTCCGGCAAAACACTGTTTAAATTTGACTGTTTGGCCCTGGTTTCCACTGGTGGATGTCTTCACTATCAAATAAATGTAGCAGGCATGTGCCATCCGGTTTAGAAACGACCCAGACAGCACTAGAAAGGAGAGCGAGAGCACAATTTTTATCGACTGACCACTTGGATGCAACACTGCCTTCTCTTTCTACGTTCTCCCTTTCCTCTATACGTCCTCCTTTTTACATACTGTTGCGCTTGAATACGCAGCAGTACCGCCAGTGCCCTTTTGTTTTTTTTTGAGAGAAATATATTTCCTTAGTGCGCAGAGAACGTTTCAGAAGGAAGATATAGCATTGATTGATATGTGAGGTTCAACGTCTCAAAACCACCATATGATTGTGAGAGACGCCGTAGTGGAGGGCTCCGGAAATTTGGACCACCTGGAGTTCTTTGACATGCACCGAAATCTGAGCACACGGGCCTGCACAATTTCCGCCTCCATCGGAAAAGGAAGATATAGCAGAGAGATAGAACAGAGTGCGCACTTGCAGCAAATTTTATTGCAAAGATGGCGGTAATATTTATACAGTCAAGAGGGCGAGGAGATCACGCACAGAAGAAAGGACAAATGATGGCGCATGCGCCAAAGCACCTTATTTCAGTCTTATAATAACAACTTAACTAAAGAAATACCTGTATTCATTATCCGACAGATTAACAGGTACCTTTTCAGTTAAGTTGTCTTTTTGAGATTGAAATGAGGTTGTTTGGCGCATGCGTCATCATTTGTCCTTTCTTCAGTGCGTGATCCCCTC
This sequence comes from Rhipicephalus annulatus, assembly GCA_013436015.1. NCBI lineage: Eukaryota > Metazoa > Arthropoda > Arachnida > Ixodida > Ixodidae > Rhipicephalus > Rhipicephalus annulatus. Next base: position 541,561 of record WOVY01000285.1, on the reverse strand, counting down.
GCCCTCTAGACTGTATTGCCACGTTTCATTTCCCAAGTTTTTGTTATCGTCCCAAAACACCACACGATTCTCAGCGCAAACCGCGCCTGCAGTTTTCTAGAAGGTTCCGGACTGTAGTAGATCATTTTGATAAGATCACGCCCACTGTGCGAACGGTGCAGATTGTTCTGGAACCTACGCCACCGCCAGCGATAACGCTAGAACATTCGACGGCAAGAGTATAAATGCCGACGCTCTTCGCCGCTTGTCAGTTGTTGATCGAAGGCCGACGCTCCGTTCGCCGCTATCAGTCCGAGACTGCTATCTGTGCAAGACTGCTGCTGTAATTGGACTTTTCGTTTACCGGGCAGAGGTTCGCCCAAATAAACAGTTAAATCCCAACACGAAGTCTCCTGTCTTCGGCCACGTCACGACCCCGTGACAGTATACAGATTCCCGCTCTCCGTGCAATAAAATTGGCTGTAAGTTTGCGCTCTGTCCTATCTCTCTACTATACCTTCCCTCTGAAACATTCTCTGCGCACTAAGAAAGTATATTTCTCTCAAAAATTGCAATAACAACCAGCCCCAGTAGCCACATTTTGGTTTTGTTACGGCGATGCGCGCACGCACCATCTCTACCAGCCGCCCCTCTCGTCTGCGGTATCAGCTGAGAAGTGCGCGCTCTCATCACCAGGGTGGCCGTGGAAACTCCGACGCTGGTTCCCTATACCAGCAACGTTTACGATTCGATGGAGCGGGTTCCGAAGAAAAAACCTTGGAGAAGGATAACTTTAACATAAAAAACATTGAACGACCCCTTCACATGAGATGAGCGACAGAAGTCAAACCTGACAGGCACATCATCAGCACTATTGGGAGGACCCTAAAAAAACTGGAGATGACAAGACTGTGAAGACGCAATTTAGTACTAAATTGAATCCATTAGGCAAACAAGGTATCTTTGAGGTAAAACATCTTGATTGAGGAGGTACATGTATGAATAAATTTTCACACAACTGTGAGGTTGCTAGAATCGAAACCAGTTGTAGATAACTCAAATGAACTTTGGATTGTGTAACTTTGTGCTAGCCTTTTTTCCCAACCATATTCAGCCAAAAACAACTTTGTAACAAAGCTGCCCCATAAGACGAAGATTCACTTCCCCGCCCCACCTCCCTACCTCGTTAGAGCCATTTGTATTAAAAAAGTGGATCAATAGAACACTACGTAGTGCGAGGGAAGGTTTTATAAACGTTCTGCCACTATTCATTTGCCTTTATATTGACCATTCTCCAACAAAGAAAGAAAACATGAAAAATCTGTCAAAAAGTAATCCTAATTCACGGTAGTACATGTCTTCGACATCTAAGCTAAATTCACTGCATGCCTTCGGATCATTCTGCCGCAGACATATCCCGATAGCCCCTGAATTGGGCACTAGAAATGGATCATAATAACGCTACGCCATGCCTCAAACAGAATTCATGACTTATGTCAAGGCACTACAACACGAGGTAAAAAACAAGGCCAAGTTAAACGAAGTGATAGGACTCAAATGTCAGTGAACCTCTGATGTTTCTCTTAAATAAAATCAAATATTGCTTCAAAGAAGTGTTTGCAGTGACTGGTATTGCACCAGCAGTTGACAATTTTGAACCAATATCTCAGTTTAGACTGACATACTGCTTATGAGACCTCTCATGCCACAAGCTCATTATCAGTGGAGAAAATTAGGGTTGAAGTTTAATTTTTATTTCGTGATGCTCAAATTTTGAAATTGTATTGTATTTTTGCAACATTGGCTTGATGAATATATCTGAAACTTCGTATCTTAGGTCCATCACACCGACAGATGACAGAGTACTTAATTTTGATGAATTAGTATTTACGTATGACCCAGTACACGCGTTTGAATTTCATGATGTCGCGTGGTTTCGTGTGAAAAAAATCAAAGCTTCATCTCCACCCACGTTTTCTTCTCGCGCGTTTTTTCACTTACAAAGCATCGTTTAGTGGTACAAGTGATATTTTCTGGATTGAGAAATTGTACTTGACTAATACGTGAAAAACGTATTTGGTTTTAGTGTCTTTTAAAGGTGTACCGAGACAATTTTGAGACATCGCGAAAGAGACATTTTTAGTTTTCTCCGTACGCAAAAGGTATTACCACTTAGCACATAATAGTCAGCCAGCATGCATAAGATAGTTACTCTGATTTTAAAGATTTCGTTGCAAAGTATTGGCAAGCAATGGAGTGGACATTATCGTGACGAGTCAACAAGATCCCCCCCCCCCGAGTTTTCAAACGGAGTTTTCGTGCAGCCTAAATCACAGAAATCACTGCCACGGTCAATAGCGACAATGCATTTATAGTTTATATGTACCACGAGCAGATCGATTATCTGTCATTAGTACGTTGCAAATTGTCGAGTTCCTGCAACGTCACGATGCCTTGTCAGGTTACGGAGAAGCCACCCACTTGATATCGAAACTGAAAGTGTCTTTTAACGTAGAGGCATTAAAAATATATGCGATGCTTTCCTGGGCAACAGAGAACTCTCTTCTTGAATCCAATCGTTTTCTATAAAAAAAAACAATTCCTAGATATTAAAAATTCGTCCCAGTACTCTTTTAGGTGATGCCAACACAATGAATCGAGACTAATATCAGATGGTTTGGCAGTATGTATTTCGGTACATGCACGATTACCTGATCAATTGTGAAGGAAACAATATAAACGAGTGGACGACGGTAGATCACAGCCAGTTTATAGGCGCTCGTTCCGTGCTTTTATGGCCTAAGCAGCCACCGCGAGTAAAATATAGTTGTTTTTATACAGTGTCAGCGCACTCCGCATGAGGGCGTCGAGAGCCAACAATTCAGAACAACTTTAGCTGCATACGCATTGTATATTAAATCAGCTGTACCCTGCCACTTTCTCTAACCAATGACTTTTCCATTTGTAGTAAGCAGTGAGAGTAGTAGAGGTGTGCGTGGGCACAGCCTTGCATTTTTTGACACTCATGCATTGGGTAATGAATACGCATACACAATTGCACAAAAATCTGTTTTTAGGAGTCGAACACAATCTATTCGCTGAATTCTAAAATGCTTGAGGCTTGTGTGGTTGTATTTATCATTTTGGTGCACGTTAAACTTCACATGGTGAAAACTCCCAAAGCCTTCTAGTATGGCGTCCTTCAGAAACATATCAGTGAAATAACTTCCTCGAACAAAAATCCTTGACAATTGTAGTCGATTCTTGAGCCATTCATTGAAGATTCCCTGCTGCTGGCCTGTCTGGAAAGCGTGGACAAGAGTCACGCAGAAGGGTCGGCGCTAATTCTGAAAATATTCTCCGAATTCTTCTAGTTAATTGTATAAATCTTGATGGATAAAAATGGCATGCCATCTGGCTTTGTTTACAAGCCCATACAAAAGCATTTCCGGTTAGGAACAATGTCGCTACTTCAGCTGAAAGCATCACGGCAGAGTTTTACCAACAGCGTTTTTTTTGCTTCAGGTGCAATGAATATATATTAGTTCTAATGAGAACGTTTTCTGATTCTCTGAAATTGTATTGTTCCCCTGCGTCTCTTGAGCCCTATATTGCACATGAAAATGTTTCACATTTTTTCATCGGCAATGAAGATTGCATCTGGGATTGTGTGAGCTTGATTTTTTGATGACTATATGCTCTTTCATGTTCGTAAATTTTGTGTTTTCACTTTTAACAATTATTAATTTTATTGACATTCTTATTACTATTGCTATTACTCCTGCTATTGCGAATGCTATTCACACCTACTTGTGCAAATTTGTGACCCTTCCTAATATGCTTTTACTTTCACCTTTTGAAGGATTTATTTCAATATACACGAAATGTGATACCTTGAACAACAATGTACAAAGTTTATCATATTCGTAGGCACTGGCGGCCGGAATGTGGATTCGAAGTAAACTTTCCCAAAACTATTTTTCTCAGGAAAAAAAATTTGTTGTCTGTCATTTCGTCTACCAGTTGGTGACGGATCATGTGGCCGAGCCTTCTGAACACGACGCACAATGATACATGCATGCAGAATGAAATATTTAATAATTTACTCCTGTCTTGAAGTATCAAAAAGAGTTACCATATATGCTTCCTACCAGGTTTCTATTGCATTGGTACCACCAGGAAGTGCGACAGTAGAAATGAACCTGAGCATTATTTGAGTGCGCTAGTCTTTTTTTTTCCAATGAACGGCGGCGAGTTCGTTTGGAACGAGATTGAATTGAATTGAATTGAATTGAATCTTTATTTTCATGTCTAGTACAACATGAAGGATGGCGGGAGTAAAAGCTGCACTAAAACAGCTTGACTAGCTCCCGCTACCTAAAAATAAATGGGTCACAAGCAGTGGCATACAAATGAGAACAAAAGCATAATGTACAGAAATTCCCATGCTATTGGGAATAAAATAATTACATAATCTGAACGTAAACAGGATACAACAGTTCCTACGAATAGAAGAACAAAACATCAGTAGCTTGAAGAGGCTGTGTATACATGTGTTGAAAAATACATAAGAGGTCAAACGGATACAAAAGGGTAGATTTCATCATAATACAATTTATAAGAACAGAGATGCAATATTTTTTGTGGTCATGGTTTCTATATTTACGTCATTACTGCTTAAATAATTCAACATTCTGGGAATAACACTGCGTACCATTTGGTCACCGTACTTTGTGCGTGATCGTGGTATTAACCAGAGGTTATGCTTACGGGTATCATATTTATTTTCCGAAGGTTGCAGGTTGGCTAAGTCAGATAGTACAGTTTTTTGCTTCAGCTCTTTTTTTATAGTCCTACAAACGTTGTAACTGTAAAGATTTTGAAAACTGATTAGTTTATATTTTTGTTGCATGTACATAACTGATTGATATGGTTCTTTCTTAGCAATAATTTTCAGAAATCTAGTTTGAAGTCTAGTAAGCTTCTCAATATTTGTTTGTGTTGTGTCACCCCATACTATAAAGCAATAGTTTACATAGGACATAAATAAGGAATGATAAATAATAAGTATTGTTTTTAATGGAAGTAGATAATTGTTGCGATAAATTATACCAAGTACACGTGCCGTTTTTGTTGCCACCTGCTCTACTTGTGCATCCCATAGCATGTTGTTTGAAAATACGATACCTAATGTTTTGACATTGTCAACTATTTCAATCAGACTGTTATTAAGATAAAGCGGAGAACTTACTTGTACCTGCTTGCCTTTTGCTCGAAATATAACCGCTTTGGTTTTTTCCGCATTTATTAATAGTCCATTGGAACATGCCCATTTATATATCTTCTCTAATATATTATTTCCTTTTTGAATCAACTGGTCAGTATCGTTATGTGCAAAAAATACGCTTGTATCGTCCGCATAAATAACGAATTTTGCTGAAGGGTCTATGTTTACAATATCATTTATATACAAATTAAACAGGAATGGACCTAAAATACTGCCCTGAGGCACTCCAAGGGAATTTGGTTTAGTCACCGAAGAAAAATTGTTTATGCACACGTATTGTTTCCTTTCGCTTAGATATGAGTCGAGCAAGTCTAAAGCAACACCTCGTACACCGTATAAATCCAGCTTACGTAAAAGTAATAGTCTGTTCAGAGAGTCGAAGGCCTTACTGAAATCGATAAAGACACCGAGTACTAGTTGTTTACATTCTATGCTATTTAGAATGAACTCTTTCTGATCAAGGAGGGCAAGCTCAGTCGATCTATGTTTCCTGAAACCGTATTGTGCGTCACATAACATATTATGTTTGTTAATGAATTCTGCCAGCTGGGAGTGAAGAATATTTTCTATTATTTTAGAGAATACTGGCAAAATTGAGATGGGTCTATAGTTTGCTAAATTATTCTTATCTCCCTTTTTGTACAAGATGCACACTTTAGCAGTTTGAAGTATTGCAGGAAAAATTCCTTTTCCCAAACAAAGGTTAATGATTTCAGAAAATGGTTGGGCAATTATTTCGGCGGTGTGTTTAATTGGTTTGATTTGAAAATCAAAACAATCACAGCAGTTACTATTTCTAAGCCGCATGATTGTTTTATATACCTCGCTTTCACATGTAGGTCTCACAAACATAGTACTTGAGCATTTATTGGAAACGTATGATGTCGCATCAAGAGATGTTTCTGGAAAAGCTAAGTTTACTAGATAATCGTTAAATGTATTGGATAAGTTACTACCATTAATAACACAACCATTAATTGTAATTTCCGTAATTACGCTATTTGAGGTGGGTGTTCCTAACACTTTATTGATGTTTTTCCAAGTGGAAGCAGAATTTCCAGCTGATTGCATAAAAATGTTATGAAAGTAGTTTTGTCTAGCCTTTTGGATGTCCTTATTTAGACGATTACGAAATTTTTTGAAGGTACTAAGTAGCTGTGGGTCACGAGAGACGAGAAATGCATTATACATTACATTCTTTTCATTGATTTGATGCAACAGGTCCCGTGTGATCCATGGCTTCCTAATTTTTTTAGATGGGCGGTGGGTAATTCGAGGGAAGTTATGGTCATATACCTCCTTGAATTTTTCTATGAATGTATTGACAGCAATGTTCGGGTTGTCATTTGCGAGAACATCGTTCCAGGATGTATTAATTAGTTCCTGACGAAAATTTTCAAGATTTTTGGATGTTATAGAACGCACTGGTATGGAAAGTCGTTTCTTTTTTATTCGTTGCCTAATAGCTAAAAATATGGGAAGGTGATCGCTAATGTCGCATGAAATGGTCCCAGCTTTAGTATCCTCAGAACTAATGCTCGTGAGAAAGACATCAATTAATGTAGATGAACAGGCAGTAACTCTAGTTGGCATATTAATAATGTTAGCCAATCCAAAGCTATCAAACAAACACGTCATCTCATGCTGTGAAGTTCCATTAGACAGCATGTCAATATTAATATCGCCGCCGCAAACAGTTACATGGTTATTGAGCATAGCGTGGTGAAATAGGCTCTCCAAACGAGCCGTGAAAGTTGTAATACTTCCAGATGGAGGACGGTACATAACTGAGATGACGTAATTGCTTAGGACAGCTGTCAGCATTTCACAATCAGGCTCTGAATAACAAAATTCTGTTAAGAGTTGACAATCAAAGGTTTCTTTTACAAGTAAGCAGACACCACCCCCTCTACTGTGCGTGCGATTAACACAGAAAACATTATAACCAGGCATAGAAAATGGGTTATCATCATTTGTGTACCAAGTTTCAGTCAGCATGATGATGTCAAAGCGGAAATGAAGCTCTGAAAACAAGGAATTTAGCGATGCATATTTGTTTCTCGCGGACTGACAGTTTAGCTGAAAAATTTTTATGCCAGGCATATAGTTGTCTCCAATGTATTTATGTAGATCTGATGGTAAAATGAACATGATTCCTAAAAAGTAAAGTTATGAACGATTCTGATTTTTCAAGCCAATTTAGAGAAATCTTCCTTTCTCTTCACCAGAACGGCAGGAAAACCATCTCTGCGTCTCATTAGAACTTTACCGTTCGCACACCACACAAAACGGACGTCATTCTCTCGCGCCCATTGTTTTGCCTCCCGAAGTAGAGTTCGCGTTTGTTTGGTTAAGTTTTCTTGAATCATCACTTCGGATTTGGTATCCCTGAGCTTCTTACGACTATGTAGCCAGCTGTCTCGAACTGACTGTTGTGAGAAACGTACAATGATGCCCGGGGTCCTTTCCGCCTTAGAGGGAAGGCGGTGTATCGCGGTAACATCAGTTCCTGTCAGAGCGGGCATCGCAATTGATGCAGCAATTGCGTTGACCTTATCCAATAAGTTCTCGTGCTCAGTCTTACGAATTCCATGAAACTCGAGATTCAGCCTTCTGTTATGCCGCTCTAGTTCGTTCAGTTCACCTTTTATGTCTAGAATTTGTTTAGTGTTCGAGCTTGATTCTGCGGAATCAACTTTCCGTTTCATATCTGACAACTTGTTATCCTGTTCCTTAATGGCTGCAAGTACTCCATCATATTTGTCAGACAGCATTTGGACACTGGCCTCGATATGGGCAATAGTATCCTTCAGGTTTTTCACTGTCTCTGTTAACTCTGCAATGGCTAAGACACTGGGATGATCGACAACCTTCTTTGCCCGTGCTCCTCTGCATGTGGGACAACGCCACTGTTTTTTTGTTGCATCGGATTTCGCTCTAAATGTTCTTTCACTTATGCCTGAGCAAGTTCCTATGTGATAAGAACTGAGGCATTCGCTGCACACCATGCAATCATTATCAGAACCAACACACAAGCCACAATCAAAGCAAGGTACATTAGCAACAGTGCTCATGGTGACAAATTCTTGGGCAACAGTATAGGGCACAGTTAAGTGTGTAGTGTCTTAAGAAATAATAAGAACGTGATGCGATTCACAAACCTGTAAACGTAGAAATGTAGTTTTAGGACGCGCCTTTCCTGTGCTGCTGCTGCTGCCCAAGTGAAGACGGCGTCAGTGGAACTTCCTTTTAAAGCTGCTAGAAGGCAGGGGGGCGTCTTCGTCACGTGTGGTGTCCTCTGCGCTCGGCTTGCTGATGACAGCCTTACAGACACGTGTACGTTCGCGATCCGAGATTCCTAATACAGTTGACGCGGACTGAGAGTTCCACGCAACGTCCTGCGCAGCCGGTCACCGGCTACTCCTTCGCACGTGTCGAGACGGCTGCCCAAAACCTCGCCAGGCAGGAAACACTGTAAACGTAGAAATGTAGTTTTAGGACGCGCCTTTCCTGTGCTGCTGCTGCTGCCCAAGTGAAGACGGCGTCAGTGGAACTTCCTTTTAAAGCTGCTAGAAGGCAGGGGGGCGTCTTCGTCACGTGTGGTGTCCTCTGCGCTCGGCTTGCTGATGACAGCCTTACAGACACGTGTACGTTCGCGATCCGAGATTCCTAATACAGTTGACGCGGACTGAGAGTTCCACGCAACGTCCTGCGCAGCCGGTCACCGGCTACTCCTTCGCACGTGTCGAGACGGCTGCCCAAAACCTCGCCAGGCAGGAAACACTGTAAACGTAGAAATGTAGTTTTAGGACGCGCCTTTCCTGTGCCGCTGCTGCTGCCCAAGTCAGCGATAGCTAGAAGCACAACCTCCTTCCTAAGCACAGGCCGTAAAAAAAGCGAGCACGCCCCTCCAGATTGGCCACAGGTAGATATACTCGGGACAATAAAGAGAGACAATGACTTTACATAGATTAACAAACTGTGGTTTGAGAACTCTAATGCTACAAGTTTCACTGTCATCAGTTTCATTATTAATGAATAAAAATCAAGGTCAATATTTCAATGCTAAATTTCGTGCTTAAATATTTTCCAGGGGTGCAACAGCCGAACTAGAATTTGGAGCAATTTTCGGAGCAGCAAAATGTTACTTTTGGAACACTAAAACTTCAAATCGGAGCAGAGAACAAGAGAAAAAATATTCATTTTTTGTTACCATTAAAGACAGAATTTCAAGCAGCTTGAGAAAGAAGGCTTAGATTTATTATATATATATATATAACTTCGAGAATAGTGCGGTATAGGAAACAAAACAATAAAATATTTATTTAAGCTCTCCGTCGCTCCTTTCTAGTTCCTCTCCTTCTTCTGCTTCTTGTTGTCTGTTGCTACCTCATTCCCCGTTTGTCTCTCTTTTTTTGTTTTTTGGAGGATCTTTAAACTGTGAGGGTGACCCTCTGCTACGGGAACTTGTATCATTTCACTTACATCCTCCGAAGAAGGCTGGTCCACCAGCCGAAACTGTTAGGATTAAATAAATAAATATTTTATTGTTTTGTTTCCTATACTGCACTATTCTCTAAGTTTATAACTTTTATTACGGTAGCCGGAAGAAACTCTGATCATCTATTTCATCTATATATATATATATATATATATATATATATATATATATATATATATATATATATATATATATATATATATATATATATACATGCAAGCCATTTTAGATTCCCTAAATCATGCACAGTGAATATGAGCACTGCTATTCAACAAAGTAGTGTTTTCTTTATGCACCCCACTCGGCAAACAATGATGAGGTCTACATAACAAGTTACCAGGCCTGTCAAATTGTTTGAGAATTGAAATGTAGATTTCCCAAGATTAAGACAAAAAAATTTGTAAAACTGGAAATAAACTGACTTTTTACTGCTGCAGAGAAGTCATATTGTACTCCATATAATTTCGCCTGTATCTTTTTTAGGCATCAGCGAGCGTATTAGTTCTCACAAATATGTGGCATATACATACATCGGGCATTGAACAAACTCTGCAGTGTATAGAGACAACAACTATAAGTCTCTTATAAATATTATAACGCTTTTCCGAAGGCCATCCATGTACTATAGCGAAGGTCGCTTAAGCGGTGTTTGTGCACAGGTTAGAACAAGACCAAGAAATTTTCAAACCTTACCCCCCCCCCCTTCATTTTTTTTCGTGAAGAGGTTAGGTTTACGGCACAACTTTTTAGCTTGCTTGCAAGGTGCGTTTGACCAGATAAAGTAATAATGGCATGCGCCAGTTGGCCTCGCAATGGCACTTGATATCTATCGCATGTGGCGTTGCTATGGCAACTGACGTGGTCACGGCATGAACTAAAGCTGCTAGTGTGCAAGCTCGATATGCTGAGAGTTTGTGCACTTCCAGCTTTAGTTCCTAATGATTCCTAACATGCCGTGGCCGCAGTTGCTGACAAGAAAATTCATATTTCCAACGAAGTGTTGCTGGCTACGGCAACACATCTTTTGTGTTGCAGTTGCGTCGTCCCGCTGGTAAATATCTGCTGTGGTCAGCAGACTAACAGGCACGTGGCGTTGTTACTTCATTTGGTCGATCGAGTTTCGCGAGTGTCTTGACCTAATGAGCAGCTATCTTACACTGCGGTTTAGGGTTAGGGTCTGCCCGCATAGATTGATGATGCAAACTACATGTGGCTAAAGTGGTCTCCATTTCTCGCTAAAAATAGCGCAAATGAGAAAATTTTGATGCTGGTCGGGCATTTTGGCGCAGTGTGGCACAATTTCGGCAAATTTCATGGTTTCCGCACAGGTCGGCACACAAATGAAAAATTTCATAAAATTGGCTTAATCAGCGCAGCTGTTGCACCCCTGCATTTGAGAATCTTGTAACCACTTTCAAAATGTCTTTTTCGTATTTTCACAAAATTGGTTCAATGAAATTTTCCAACCATCGTATGCTGGATCCAGCACCAACTGAACACAATGTACATCATTTTTATTGAGTAGAAGCTACGTGGGACTCCCCAAGTAGACGCTTTCAATATTTCGTACGTCACTGTGTTTGGCACGGTAATGTCAGTCAAATCTCCACCCAACATTTCTTCTTGCATGTTTTCTCCGTTGGCGAGAACATGTCGCGTAAGAGAGGTAGTTTTGGGGTTGTGAAACTACAGTTACTAATATGCAAAAATCTGTTTTGCTTTTTAGTGTCTCTTTAAAGAGAATGAAAGCGTACTTCACTTTATGCAGAACTGGTGCAGCAATTAAACCTTCAGTTTTTAGACCTAAGGTATGCCTTACTTAAACTGGGGTGAGACTGCTGAAACTAAATTGGAAGCAGTTCTTGGAGCAGCGAACTATCAATTTTGAGCAGTTAGCAGCCTTTACTAAGTTGTCCTGGGAGCTTAAAAATACCTATGTTCAGGAATGTGGGGGCACCAGTGGATATTTTAGTTGACTTATAATACATATTCCGCTGAAACAGATTTTGAAGAAAGTTTTTGAACAGATGATCGCTAGGTATGAACTGCACTACTTTTTTACATACCCCACACGTGACCTATCTAGCCCTCGTAATACGTAAAAAAATCTAAAAAAGGTTTTCTTGAAAGCTAGGTTCCGCGGAGACATTAAAAAAGAACACATTACATTCGAAAAGAAATTAAATAATTGTGATTGCACAAGAATCTTAGTGACGTAAGAGTGTTCGTTCGCTTAAAAAATGCCTGACATGATAGCGTCAAGTGCTTCTAACAAACAAAAGCATGCTGCATGTCCGTTCGTGGTCACCTCATGCAGGAATAACTCCAAGAGTGCAGCGTGAGATCAAAGAAATCTCGCCGCATAGGCTATCTCGTAAAGCAAGTGCATATGGCACTAAGTGATAAGCGAGTAATACTGATAACGCCTCTTCTCATGAGCAACCACACGCTATTATTATAGCACAAGTTGGCCAGTGTTGACATTTTATCAATATCTATAGGTCATCAACGTCGATGAAGAACACTCAACAATACATCGGCTTGCGATTGCTGCCCGCGCCACTCCGTGACTCGCGTAAAGTGCTCGCGCACCACAGGTGAAAAAATCCCTGTCCACTGAAACGAAACGCTGATCGTAGAGAGGCCGGTTTTATTGCAAAAAAAGGAGAAAAGAAAGAAAACGAAGTCACACTGCCAGCGACGGAAACACTGATTGAGATAAGCCAAAAGTTCGTGTCGCCCAGGGCCGGCACGCATGCAGCGACACCTCTTTAAGCACATCTTGCGAGTTTCGATTACAAAACGAAGCAGTGGCAAATTGCCTTTATTGAAGGCTGTGTCAAGTGATTGCCAATGCGTAAGGTGTCACGAATAAAGCACCAAATTGCCGTTAATATCGTTTACAATGGTTTGAAAACTCGTATTGTCACCGCGGCTTCGCATGTAACCAAGTGTTTCTCTCTACCTGCAAACATTGATGTGCGGATTTCATTTGCGATGGCTTTTTTTAATGTCAAATGCAATGAGAACTCAGCTGTCTAAATAAATTAGTAGATAATGGGTATCAACCGGGAATAGGTTGCACACATTCTGCCGCTCACGGAACCGATTTTGAGAACCCATGTGCACATGCCAGAGCATCCGGGAGGCGCGTTCAATGCAGGGAAAAAATAACTCCACGTTTACAGCTACTCGCTCACAGCAAAGACGTACTCGTAGGTGACCGCACGCAGCAGCGTCAACATGAAAGCCACAATGCCTGGAGGAACCTGCAATGCACGACAGAGAACCGGAGAGTCAACTGCGCTATGCTTGCCACCCAACTCGGTGGTTTTCGCTAGCCGATAGTGGCGCTAGAACACACAGCCTTGCTAGTAGAAGCAGCACGCTCGATGCACGGCAGCACATTTTTGTGGGGTCACGCATATTTTCCAAAGTTTAAATATTATGGCGGCACCATGGAAGCCTTTGTCACTAGAAAGATGGAAAGTGAAAAAAAAACACAATTGGTTGCGTCTAATTAGTCAAACTCTCCATTTTTTCCCCACTGAAGCTGAGGTCGGCATGGAAATTCTAGCTTTCGAGGCTGTTTCGGAGCAGTTCGGTGCAGTTTTCTTGATTACTATGCATTTAGAGCAGCTTGGCGCAAAAAACGGAAATGTATCAAAAATGCGCAATGTGAGCAGCTGTCTCACTCCTCACCAATGCGTGCGTGTTGGCAGTACAGGCTCAGGTCGCAACAGCCTCTTTTGCCTTACACATCAGCTTATTCCAAAGTGATCAAAGATGAATTGGCTGCATCTTTGGTACAGGAGGCTGTGTGCAAGTGATGTGTGTACAAGGTATTGAGCAGTGCTTATGCTCAGACCCAGAGGTTTCCAACAGCAGGGTTTCCAGATTATGTGGTCACTAGATCCTGCGAAAAGCAGGCGAGATAGATCAAACATTTCAGCAAATGCGAAGTCTGTGAGAAAAATCATGAAAGCCGCTTTAGCCTGCTGCCCTACGTCCAAGTTCTTTATTGATACAAGCTCTTATTAGTACATGAAAACACACAACACTTGTTAGACTTGTTCACAAGATAGCGCACAATTAAGAGTGTCGCAACCAGATATGATGCGACAGTGGTATGTACGGCTCTCAAGAAGCTGGGCAACGCTTGCACACTTGTTAAGCTCGGGGCCAAAGGCGAAACCAAAAATAAAGGTGAATGTGGTCAGAAACACCGAAGCTCCTCTATTCCTTGTGTTGCAGGAGTAGTGTACAAGATTCCTCTGTCATGCGCCAACGGTTACATTGGTCAGACTGGTAAGTGCATGTTAGATTACGGGGGCACCAGAAGAAATTCGAAAAGAATATCCGAATACCGACTTGTTTGCTTATTGAACACAGTTTCACTGAAAGCTACTGTTTAACATCAGTGGTGCAACAGCCGAAATAAACTTGGAGAAATTTCAGGAGCAGCAAAATATTACCTTTGGAGCACTAAAATGTAAATTTCGAGCAGGTTATAGGAAAAAAATATGCAATTTTCATCACTAGATAACAAATTTTGAGCAGTATGAAAAAAGGCTTACATTTAGAAACAAACTATGTATAATCCATTTGACATCACCTAAACTGTGCAATGTAAACATGAGGACTGCTATTTCAATCAAAGTGGTATTTTAAACCACCCCACTGAGCAAACAATGATAAAGTTCATATTAGCATTTGCTGTGCCTGTAAAATCATTTGACAGACTCTGCGAATTCAAATATGTATCTGCCAAGCTTGCGACCATGAAATTTGGGAGATTCCTGAAACCGAAGAGCACAGGTGGTGAAAATAAATAAAAAAAACTGGTGCACAATTTTAGTTTGCTTTTTTAGGGAAGAAATGTCATACACATCTCCAAATTATTTCCAGTAGCATATTTAGACATCAGTGGCTACACTGATACTCATAATTAGGCAGCATACAAACGCATGAGTAAGTGAACATTATGTGCAGTGTCCCGTGACTAGGGATAACAGCCCCTTCCAAATCTTCATACGCTTTTCCGCAGAGCACTATTGTAGAATGGCAAAGGTGGCCTATTTAGGATTCCCTGCATGGGTTAGAATTCCAAGCCAAAAAATTTTCTAATCGCTACACCTTCTCTTCCCCAACTTCCCATCTTGTTGGGTTTTTTTTTCCACCGTGGGGTTAGGTATCGCTTCGGCTCTCCCTTAAAGGCGCGTTCAACCAGGTAAAGTAACAACGGCGTGCACCCGTCGACCTAGCGACAGTACCGCAGATGTCCATCGCCAGGACCGCGGCCGGAACGACGCAACTTCACGACAAAAAAGGGGGGGGGGGGTCTCAGATCTTTTAATGAAATAGGGAGTGTCCAGTTTTTTTTAAGTTTTATTCACAAACTGTGCAATATTTCATGGCAGCTCTTGGAAGAAGAATCAGTTTTCGAAGCTTACCAAGTTTTCGCCTGTAGATAAAAACAGCATTGAGAGGAAGTGACAGTGCCTATGGGCCCATTTTAGAGACGTAATTTATAAGCAAAGAACCCTGTGAGCTGAAATCATAGATGGCCGAGGGGTTGCCAGAAATTTTTTTTGAAGGGGGCGCCACGTTGATTAGAATGGGTCCCAGCTAGGCAAGTAGATGTGGTAGACCGTTATTTTCTGCACCCCAATATAGCAGAGGCACAGGCCTGGTGTGCCGCCCCTGGCTACGCTACTGGTGGATGGAAACCCGTGTGGTCGAGTACACACATAGAGAAGGAGTGCCGGGGAGGAAGGTGAGTGGAACAGGCTACTGTTAGGTTACCTTGGCGAGAGAAGTACCTCTAACTGGAGTGGCACATGTAAGATGTAAGAAACAAGGTTTCGTCCAACGTGCTGGCCGAACACACAGAAGCAAAAACTGGCATATAATAGCCTGGAATAAGGTGAAATCACCAAAATAAAGGGAAAAGAATTGGACTTCCAGGCTATATCTAGACTCTGACAATTCGGACAACATTGGGGCACATTTTTGAGTGTAATGACAAAGACAGCAACTTCCCACAAATATACACACTTACATCCTATTTTCAAATATACATAATTGTACTGTTCGCACATTCATTTTTAGTTGTGAGCGCGGCTCCCGTGCGGAAACCTAAATGGTTCGCTTTTATGTGAGCATTCATGATCGGTGCTCATGTTAACCCTATAGTTGAATCACAACCACAACACAACAAGAGAGAGGTGACAGTGACACTGCAAGCCGCCGTGAGATTACCCTCACGTATGTAGCGCACTTTGGCATGCCACCGATAACTTTTGCTGTCTTTCCGGATTGTGTAGTCTGCAGAAGTCTGCACACATTAAGACAGAGCAAAACAACGCTGTTCGAAAATGAAGACACTGCAAAGTCACGGTAAAGTCACACATGCAACTGCCAGCTTTCCTTTGCCTGTGCGAGGCGAGATCACGTGACCCAACCCTGCACGTCACAGCGATTGCAGCACTCGCACCCCCGATGGTGGGCCTCACGCACAATATGTTAGGGAAACTGCATGACCGACCTGCATGATCGACTGAACGGTGCAGCAAGCAATAGAGGAAGACAAGTGTGGTCTGTGCAGGGTGAATCAATGGTCGAAAAGACAGTGACAAGAGACGTTTCGAAAACAGTCAACCATAGATTCTTGGCTCTCTAACCCATTTGTAATTAGTGTAAATAAACATCTTGTATATCATAGAAACCAAAAGTCAGTGAATCGCTGAATGAAACCCTTGTATAACATACTCTGTCCTGTCATGCAAGTTTTGGTTCATGTCAAACATTAGTTGGCAAAAATTAGAGCTCACTCAAACTCACTTATATATACCTCACGCCTGGGGCTCATTCTGACCCACCAAAATTTTCTTAAACCAGACTCGCTCGGCCTCAAGCTCACTGAAATATTACTCACCCTTACTCACTCAAGCACATGGCTTAATTTGAGTATGAGCGAGTCTCGACTAAGTCAACTCATATGTGAGTTGCTGACCCAAGGTGTCAAGTTAGGTAGACGATCACAGCGCGCCCAAACTTAATAGGCTAGAATAAATCAATCAATCAGATGGATACTATACAGACCGACTGACAGATAGATATGATTAAGGTGCTTTTAGTTCGCTAAAAAAATGCTCTGCTTTAAAGAGCAGCTGACTACCAGGAGCTCAGCCCATAAGGAAAGCTTCACTTTGAGACTTCAGCTTATCTGGTTTCTATGAATAGAAAGCACTTAAGAGACATTTTGAAACTTGCCACTCTGTACTAACACTGGCGTCCATGTGATAGCCGACAGACTGCTCTAAACAAGCCTTGTAATGCAAACCAAAGGTCAACAGAGCGAGAAAAAAGGAATTCCTTGTTATCATGGCAGGACGACAACACTTTCGAGGCTAAAAAAGAAAAAAATTGGAAAGCTGATGTGTTTTTGAAACACCCGACAGCGTTGTACAGACCTTGTGTAGAATCTGCGGTCATCTAACAGACACCGAGCGCATTTCTGCAATGTTGAAGGCTGGGCGCGCTCCACCTGTGCAGGCACGGAATGTCCATATTAACGTGTGGTGCAGATAGGGGCCGCAGTGACAACAAATTTTCGTGTGCCATGTTGCTGAGACTGAGGAAACTGGGATGCTAAAAAAATACTTTCAGGAAATCGACCTCTTTAAGACTTCCTCATGGCTGACGCAAATGGCCAGATCTGTTGCTTATTTTGCTGCTTACAATTGAATGCCTCTTTATGTTCTCCGTTCTATCCAGATGTGGAACAGCATAGGCACTCATCACAGCACGTTTTTTCATGCCATGCTGGAATGAAACAGTTTTTGCACCGTGCGTTTTCCGGCACAGACAAGTCGGCCTTGTGCATGAGCTTCAAAGGTGCATCACGGCTACTCATGCTTGCCTCTGCTGCTGTTTACAGCATTACTTTGTCGATTACATGGCGATAACAATTAAATATTAGCCACGTAGCTTCTGCATGTCATCGATTTTCATCTAATTGACTGGTTGTGCTCGAATATGTTGCTTATTGTTACTTGTTTATTGCGGAGTTCAATAAGCTAACATTAGGTGGTGTGGTTTGCACACGTATTGCTTCACTATGTGTACTTTTCAAGCATTCCATGTGCTCTTTCAGAGGGGGTGGCCAATTTTATAAGCGCAAACTGAATGCTGTGACCATCTCCCTGTTTTTTTATACCCCAAGAAGAGTAAATATGTTATTCCAAATGGTGATCCTCCTTCATAAAAAAACTTGTATCCACCTTTGTGTACCCTAAAATGTTAATAGATGTCTCAAGTGTGTCAACACTGTTCAAAACTGAAAAAATACTGTTCTGGAAAATCTGTTATCCTTAACTGTGGGTGCACTCCAACTTTTTAGGCACAAAGGTGATTTCAGAAATGTTAAGTAGGCGATACACAACTCCCTGCTGCAAACGGCGTGAAATCGTAAGGTGCAAATAAGCCCCGAAAAGATGACGTGAACCCAAATATTTTACACCTACTGTGCTGTTTACGAGCACATGCCCCCCCCCCTCCCCTCAAAGGGTATTCCAAGAAATACCAGCTAATCAGCACCGACTATATGGATATGCTTTTCATTGTTCTTTTTCACGCACAGAAGGCTAAAAGTTTAAAAGGTTTACTTGTGTGTTAATGCTATATATAGGGTACGTTGATGACTACAGCAGCAAAGCATTATTTATTTGAAATATAATGAAATAGTTAAAAGTTTCAAGTTAGATGTGTGGTAAATCGGAGTGTTTTTTTTGTAAGTATTCTAACTAGAACAGGGCCCACATGAAACAAAAGAATGACATAGAGCCACACTAGATTGGTCAAGGCTATTCTCATGGTCAAGACATGAGAATAGCCATGGAAGGTGCATAGAACGGGTGGAGGTCGGATTGCGTCAATAAAATGGAGACAAAATGGCATCTGAACAACATGCACTTACCATAGTTCTGTTGGGAAAATCACAACAAAGTGACTCCTTCCAATTGCAACACCACCTAGCATCTACTCAAGACACAAATAAATGGCTGAAGTCATCCCAGTCTGTAATCTCAAGCTTTGAAAAACAACAGGTGCCAATATTGATGACGTGCTGTATTCATTTTATATTTTCACATGTGCTGAAAACATTTATGAATTTTCTTAGCTTGCCTACAAGCTTTTTCATCCCTCTTGTTCTTTCATTCTATCTCCTCCAATTCTGGATAAAACGTTTACAAATTAACCCCCACGTCGACATAACCCGTTTCTAGCAAATTACGCTTTGCAATGGCGTAACCGAGCTTCCTTAGCCCCCAGCTGTGTCTTGCTATAGCCTTTTCTCGGCCACCCTGCACCTCATGAATAGCAAATAACTTAAGGAATCCTTATATTAAAATCCGGCGACCACTCCTGTCCATTTTAAGGGCCCCTAAACTACTTCTTATAATTTTTTTCAAACGTTTGAAGTAAACACGTGCATCATATGCAAAATGCTGCATGATCAATGATTCTCCACGTGGCAGCACAACAAGCCGCCAGTGCTCCACAAATACCAAGAAACAATTCCCCCATGTCTTTCGAGCTGGCACGTGAGATCAAGAAATTGAATCTGACGTGCAGAATAAATACGCTGCAATTGGTCAAGCAAGCACCTATTATGACTTCCTGTTAGCTTGCAAGAAGCTGTTCACGCCACTCATCGTTTGTCGTGATGCCCGCATGCATGCACGTGCTTGCAAATCAGGTACTGTGGTCCGTAAGACAGGGTTCATACCGACACTATTCGTATAAGCACCGGCTAGCACAGCAACAGCGATTCGCCAACAAGCACACAGTTGATAGAGGGCGGAGTTGCGCCAACCGTAACAAGACAGTGTTTAGAGCTCATCGATGATGTATGCTGCGCAAGATTGGGAGAAGTGCTCGGCAAGAGGGCAAAGCGACTTCGGGAGAGGTACTAATGGAGGAACGTGAAAAAGAAGAATGAAAGGAGTGATTACTGGGCTTAGATAATCAAAAACGCATTTAGCTCCGCTATTACAGCACCGTTTCAAAAATTTTAACAGCTTTGTGGTTGTTGTGCACTTTATTTAATTATTTATATACAGGTACCTCAAAGACCCCAATGAGTGGGGTTTTACATGAGGGGTGTTGAAGCACGAAAATTACACAACTGATCAACAAACATAAAAAAAGAAAACAAAAACTGCACGAGCGTATCACGAAAGGGTGTCAAGCACGCTCTGTTAATAAAAAGCATACAATGTCAACCAACGAAGCATACCCACGAAGCATAAAAAGCATACAATGCCAACCAGCGAAGCAGATAACACCACTAAGGATAATCGCATACATGACACAAAAATAATCAGTACAGAAGTTTTTCAATGGCAGCTTTGAACTGAGCCGGGTTTGTTTTGGTGACGACACTTTCAGGAAGGCTGTTCCATTCGATGGCTGTGAGAACAGGAAATGAATTTAGATAGGCGGTCGTGCGTGCACGAGGTGGGTATACTGCTTTTGAGTGGTCGAGGCGATTCGATGGGTGGTGAGCAGTTTTTATGTGGAGGCTATCGCATGATAACGAGTTGTAGAATTTGTGGAAGAGGCAAAATCGTGCTACTGTTTTGAGACTTGGCAATTTAGCTTTACGTTTAAGAAGTGTTACGCTTGTGTGGTATGAATAATCGGAAAAGATGAATCTGGCCGCACGGTTCTGAACGCATTCAAGGATGGTACTTGAGTTAGCTTGTGGTAAGTCCCAGACTGCACACGCGAATTCCAGCTTTGGACGAACAAGCGTTTCGTAGGCCAATAATTTAACTGTGGACGGAGCCAGGTTAATGTTACGTCGGAGGAAGCCCAGCGCGCGATTCGCGTCACTGGTAATGCGATTTATGTGGGATTACCATGTAAGGTCGTGAGAAATAAGAAGACCTAGATATTTAGTGGACGAGACAGGAAATATAGCGGAGCCACTTAAAAAATATTTGTACGTGGAATAGGAGTGACGCCTGTGGAATGACATGATGGATGTTTTGTGAACGTTTAGCACCATGAGCCATTTGTTGCACCATTCGTCTATCTTCCTTAGGTCTTGCTGGAGTGCTACGTTATCACTGGGATTGATAATGGGGCGATAAATGACGCAGTCGTCCGCGAACAACCGAATGCTTGAAGAAATATTGTCTGGTAGGTCGTTGATGTATATGAGAAAAAGTAAGGGCCCGAGGACCGTTCCTTGAGGAACACCTGATAGGACAGGAGATAAGGATGAAGAACTGTTGTTACCGTAGACAAACTGCGGTCGGTTAGTTAAAAAGTTTGAAAGCCATGGAAATACATGTTCGTCAAGGTTTAAATGTGAAAGTTTAGATAGCAAACGCTTGTGGGGAACTTTGTCGAAGGCCTTCTCGAAATCTATGAAAATAGCGTCGACGGGGACGTTAATGTCTAATTTAGAATTAATGTCACTTAGGAAGAGCGCCAATTGAGTGTCGCAGGAGAGACCTTTTTGGAAGCCATGTTGATTGGGATGAAAGAACTTTGCGGATTTCAGAAAGCTAGCTATGTGCGTGTAAATGATATGTTCCATTATTTTAGAGCAAACACATGTAAGAGAGATCGGACGAAACGCGTTATCTGAGGCTTTCTTGGGAACAGGTACCACTTTTCCTGTTTTCCAATCTTGGGGAACAGAACCTGTTGAGAGGGACTGCTGGAAGATATGGCTAAGAATGATGCTAGAGAGGTGTTTGGTGTTTTTGGGAATTTTTGCATTTATGCCGTCAACGCCTGAGGCCGAAGATAGCTTCAGGGAGTCAATGACGTTTGAGATGCCGTGTGGTTGGAATGTTGTGCTGGGCATGATGGAGTGCAATTTAGTAGAAAGGGACACAGGGCCGTCGTCTGGCTTGCGGGTGAATACTGAGCAGAATGTGGAGTTAAGGGACTCGGCAACCTTGCAGTCAGGAATAGCAGTTCCTGAGGACTCAAGCAAGGAAACTGTAGGGTTTACGTGTTTGCGGTTAATGGTCCTCCAGAACTGCTTAGGGTTAGTGCGAATCAGAGCTGGCAGTGTCGATAAGAAGAAGGTGCGTTTGGATTTAGACAGGAGTGAATCGAACTTTTTCGATGTTGCTCGATATTTATCCCATGTGCGTGGGTCGGTGGAGGTTTTTGCCGCTGTAAATTGTCTATTTCTTTTTCTTTTGAGCCGTTTTAAAGTAACGCTGAACCATGGGGATGCGATCCACTCTGTTATCGTTTTTGTAGGTATGTATTTTGCAATCAAATGTTGCGTTTCATACTTAAGTATTGACCAATTTGTTTCAACCGAGCGAGTTTCGAAATCCAACAAGAACGAATCGAAAAAGTGGCTCACTTCAGAGTTCATATCGAGATATTTACCTTTATCGTAAAGTGTTATTGTTTTCGATAATTCCGGTGGGCGTTTGTGTAGGCAATGAAACGTACCATGAATGATAGCATGGTCACTGATACCATCCAGATAGGTGAGTGGGGAGAAACTATCGGGCTGAGAAGCAAGAACCAGGTCAAGCAGATTGTTCGAGTCGTTTGTAGTTCTTGTGGGTGATGTGACCAACTGCGAAAGCCCGAACGAAAGACACGTGTTTATGAAATCGCTTTCGACGCTTTTGTGCGCCGGCGTGATAGCGGGGTTGCACCAGTCAATAGCCGGAAGGTTACAATCACCAAAAATTGCAATACGCGTGTTAGGGTGTAGGGTTGAGACCAACTGCAACGCGTCGTGGAAATTGGGTACGAAGGAGGCGTCGGCATCTGGGGGCGATAGCATACGCCAATTATGACAGGAGGATACGCAGCTGTGCATCGAATAAACAGTATTTCGAGTGGGAAACTAATAACAACACGACAGCACTGCAAACTACGATGGGCACCCAACAGGACACCACCGCCTCGCCTGTTTACCCGATCACATCGGAAGACGTCGAAATCTGGGAAATAGAGCTGTACGTCTGCAATACTTATAGAGGGGTTTAGCGATTTTTCCGTAAGAATGACAAAATTGGAGTCGGTTGAGGTAACGACGTTGCTTAGTTGGTCCCTTTTGGGAATCAGGCTACGGATGTTAGTGAAAATGAATGATATGATACTGTTATTGGAACTGGGAGTTGTGTTTGCTAACCGCTACGCATCGCGCTGCACAACCTTTTCGCTACTGTGGTCATAGAAGTGACGTCACCTATCTTTAATTTATCAAGTCGTAGCTTGTAGGAGGTTCCTTGTGCTTTGCCAAATTCAACCAACTTCTTGCGGGCCACGCGTGTATTAGGCGAAAAATCTTCAGAGATAGCAACATCCGACTCCTTAAATTTCCAGCTGGCACTAAGAACCTTATCCTTATCCTTGAAATAGGCAAATTTCACAATTCTCGGCCTTTTTTTAGCCGGGTGAAATGTGCCCAGCCTGTGCGCACGCTCGATGTCCCGTGGTTGGATGTTTATCTTTAGTACGGCTGAACAGTGACTAATAACCTTTTCTTCAGACTGCGCCCACGTTTCGCCTGCACGGTTGACTAGCCCAAAAAACAGCAGGTTCTGGCGACGAGCCCTGTCTTCGTAATCGTCGAGACGGGACGACAAATGAGAAATTTGTTTTGCGTTCATCTCGGCTAGATGCTCGATTTCCTCTACCTGGGTTTTAATGCTCACAAGGGACGCGCAGTCTCCCTCGATTTTAGTTAGACGTACCTTAATGTCCGCGAACAAGGTATCGGTTTCGTCGAGTTTGGCTTTCATGAATCTCATTTCGCTTAACAGTGTTGACTGGCCGTTTTTGAGTTTATTTATTTATTTATTATACCCTCAGGGCCAGAGGCATTACAGAGGGGAGTGGTACAGAACAAAGGCATAACATGAGGTAGCATGGTTACAAAAAACGTTGTGTACATAAAAAGGAAAAGGAAAGACAAAACAAATTAGTATTTTCGCAACTATGTGGTCACACAAACACAGATTAAACATCAGATATTTCTGCATATACAATATTGGCTAAGGCAGCACGGAACAGTCGGTTATCGGTGATACCCGCAATTTCAGCGGGAAGGTGGTTCCATTCCCGGGATGAACGGGGCAAGAATGACTGAGTGGCAGATTTTGTATGATAATAGTTAATGCCAATCTTGTGACGGTGGTCAATGCGATGGGAAATGTATAGTGGTTGGGGTAAGAGTTCGTTGCGCAGGAAGGAATGATAATATATTTTATGTAGCATGGTTAACCGAAAAAGTTTCCTGCGTGATGATAAAGAGGGAAGGGAAAGGCTGCTTTTCATTGAAGATATGCTGGCAGTACGGTTATAGTTTGACAGGATAAAGCGAGCGGAATTATTTTGAACAAGCTCGAGAGAAGCGATTAGATTTTCTTGGCTTGGATCCCATACTGATGCTGCGTACTCTAACTTGGGGCGTATTAAGGATTTGTAAAGCGATAATTTTAGTGACGATGGGGCTCTAGAAAAATTGCGGCGTAAATACCCTAACATGCATTAGCGTTGTTTATGATATGTTCAATATGTGTTGACCAGCTGAGATTAGTTGTAATGTGCACTCCAAGGTACTTATATGATGTAACTAGTTCTAAAGCTATGTTGTTTAGGTAATAAGTTGACTGATGCTTGGGGTTGCGGGATACATGCATAACCTTACATTTGTTAATGTTTAATTCCATCAGCCAAGTTTTGCACCAGTTAGAAACAGCGGTTAGATCAGACTGAAGGATTCTAATGTCGTCACTATTATTAATCTTACGAAATATCACACAGTCGTCTGCAAACAAATGAATATTAAAGCACAATTTTGAAGGGAGGTCATTAATATAGATAAGAAATAGAAGGGGCCCTAGGACAGATCCTTGTGGGACCCCAGAGCGCACTTCGCTGAAAGAAGAGTTAGCATGAACAAATTGGGTGCGGCGGGTAAGGAATGATTCAATCCATTGTAGAACGTTTCTATCAAGGTTGAGGTTACTTAGTTTGTGAAGTAGAAGTTGATGACAGACCTTATCAAATGCTTTAGAAAAATCTAAATAAATGCAGTCTGCTTGAGACGAACTGTCCAGGATAGTGTGCAGTTTTCCAGTGAAGGTTATGAGCTGTGTTTCACAGGAGTATGTTTTACGAAACCCGTGTTGCGCAGGAGTGAAAAAGGAGTTTTATTGGAGGAAATTTACAAGATTTGTGAATAATACATGTTCTAGAAGCTTGCAGCAGGTGCTAGTAAGGGAAATGGGGCGATAGTTAGTAGGAGAACATTTATTTCCGGATTTATAGATAGGAACCACCTTCCCGATTTTCCATTAAAGAGGTAGCGTAGATTGATCGAGTGATTGCTGAAAAATTTTTGCCAAGATGATTGAGCTAGTTGCAGATGTATTTTTCAAAAATTTAGCGTCAACGCAGTCATAACCAGGTGAAGAATGAAACTTCAAATTGCTTATAAGGGCGGCAATACCAGGAGCGTCCATGTTCACTGGTGGCATTTGACGTAATTGCAGTAAGGTAGGTGTGGCAAAGAGCTGTTGGATTTATGCAAAAAAGTGTTTACAAATGTTTCATTAAGGACACCAGCACATTCACTTTCAGAAATATAATCACCATACATATCTAGGAGAGAGATGGAGTCATTAGACGTCGGGTTAATAGTTCATTAAGAAGTGCAGCTATATCACACGGTTCATCAGCGGAAGGGGCACCTTGTTTTTTCGAGGACCGGGGTTCTCTTCTACATCTCCGCATAACATCAATAAATCCAACAAAACAAGACCGCAATCGAAAGCGATAGAGCAACAACACTGTGGGCTCGGCAGCACAAGCAAGGCAGGATAACGCGTGCGTCGCGCGAACAAAGAACAATTGTTGGGCACCTGCATGAGAAAGACGGTATTCCGGTGAGCCCAAGACATCGCTCGCGTGCTGCCGAGCCCACTGAAGTGGGCGCCGGTCTGGGGATGCTTTTTATAGGCTTCGGGCGTTGTCGATGGCGATCCGATCTCCCTTGGCCATTTGTAGAGCATGCGCAGGGCAGGGGGGCAGCCAGGTTGACGCGTTTTCCACAGGGCAGCGACGTTGCAGCACGTGCCAGAATCGGAGATTGCTGGACTTGTTGTCAGGCGGAACCGGAATTTCCGACGAAGGCACGTGGCGTCCCGATATCGCGTTGATGGCGCAGCCGGCGGTATTCTTGGGCAGGGCCGGGGAGCAGGCCAAGAACAGAAGCTGCATGAGAAAGACGGTATTCCGGTGAGCCTAAGCCATCGCTCGCGTGCCGCCGAGCCCACTTGCGCACAACTTCTTCACCACAACTGAATTTCAACCTCCGGGTGGTTAAATATTGCATTTGGTTTCTGGCTGCATGCAGCATAGCACATATTGCGTGCCAGCACTGTTCAGGTATTAAAATAATCCTCAGTGTATGACTGTGAGATTGGTGGCCTCGAAATCAAGCGGCAAATGTTTAGACCAGCAATGCTATTTCCACTGCTACACACTGTCAAATGTGGGACTCTGGTGCGGCATGGCATAATCCACATTGATTTTAATAGGATGGTGCAGGAAACGTAGTTTGGAACATTTGTGCGCAGAAGCAGCATCACTCGATGAGGAATGGGGGGGAGTTTACATTATTAAAACCACACGAAGCTAATAGACAAGGCAAACATAGGAATTCAGATGAATTACTATTTGAAATTTCTTATTTTGTTTCTGACTCGCCACGAGTGAATTTTCAATACGAACTGAAAGGTATTGTTGGGCTTTCAAAGCAAGAAAAAACGAAAAAGTAACTCGGACCTCCTTTTGTTGTCCACCAAGCTAACCCCGCTAGTAGAAACCTGATCACCACCACAACTTTCTTTGCTGTGAAGTAACTGACATAAATGTTGATGCTACTTTTATTTACTCGTATTGATGTCACGAAGGTTTTAAACGCCACTGCTCATTTTATCTAATGTGGCTAGCAAGTTACACAAGCCTTGTCTAGCCTACTAACCTCCCACACAGAGAACTGCCTCTAGTTGGAATGGGCCACGCTCCACATAAAAGCCACGCTGAACCCACGGCAGACTGCAGTAGTTGGCCTTGTTTTAGGTGCATCGTAAAGACGCGGTTATGCGAAATGGTGCGACATGTGCCACGAGTATACACCATCTAGCTCACACTGCCGATCCACTGCGCAAGTTTGACACCCAGGCACATAAGATTAGCATTGGTGACAAGCAGGCACTCTTCAAAAAGATACCTGAGACATAGGCAGACGACATAGGCTCCCGTCATGTTGCGGTAAGCTTAGACAAATTGCAAATAAAGGTTACCTGTACTCTACTATGTACCCTCTAATCGATAGAAAAAAGATCGATCACACGGGTCGCACGTACGCGACTAGCCGCGACTTTTCGTTCAACTTACTCGCCGAATACTCGCACACTACGGCGAGCTGTTGATTAAGGTGCACGTGACAGGTATGAACAAGAAGACACTCGTACAGAAGAACAGTAACTTATACTCACACATATAATCTGGCTCGTCGCTGGCATTGCTGAGGCAGCTGAAATTATCTTTTCGCTGCCCAGAACACGGTTTACAAAATCAGTGTTGCCAGGTCTTAGTAAGGAAGCGTCGACGAAATCGGACAAAAGCGCCCTTAATGTGGCCAGGAAAGTGTTTATTCACCACAAAACTAAATATTATTTGAAGCCTCTTTAACAAAAGTGATATTTAGCTCCCAGAAAGGCAGCGATGGTGTAGCAACCAGTAAATGTCAAAATCTACTGTCGCTCAGCTTAGCGAGCTGGTATCACGACCGAGGTCGTGGTTGGCGCAAAAGGCTGTGAAACGAATTTTTTTAATGAAGTAGCATGCAATCGATAGCTTTTATACAGCACCAGTGTCTGTATAACCAATAAAGCAAGCGTACTACTTCTTGCGACTGTGCTAAGCTTGCGTTGCGTGTTACACGGACAGCTATCATAGCGAAGGGAATAAGACTGTTGCGATCTGCGCATCGCAATTTCCGACTCTCAGGCCGTGATTTAGCTAACGTCTTCGCCAAACGTTTGCGTGATTTTGCGCCAAACACAACCTGATAGGTCTGATCACGATCAAAAGACACCGTTACAAAGCATCAGCAAGAAAAATCAGGCGATCCTCGCAAATTCGCGAAAACCAGCATCAGTTAATCCGATGGCAGCATATATTTCAATTCATCATGCCGGAGTTCCGGATGGTATGCAGCTTCAGTAGTCTTGAACTCGACATGCGTGAAAAACCACGGTTGTACGTGCGAGAATGACGCGTAAATACCAAGCGACAATGACGGCCGTAAAGAGGTGAAGAAGCGCACAATTTTCGTCCTAATAAACAAGTGGTAGTATAAGGTGCTAATTGTTGCCACAAGGTTTGGTTCAAACTATACAGTTCAATACAATAATACCGGTGCAGCCACACCGTGGGTTCGATGCTTCACCCAGAAATAAACACTGGCTACGCCCTTGAAAACGTGACCCAACATGGTCACACGTGGGTGTACTTTTAATCTCAGATACACCTCGCTCTAAATGCGACATACACCAGACCGCGTGAACACAATACGGTAGCACGTAAAATACAATAACTAAGTGTATACACGTGCATGCTTTATTAGAAAGAAATGTGCCAACTATAACGGTTCACCTTAGCCTGTCCGCTGTTAACTTAGTCCTAACAACATTACATGTATACACTCTGGGAATGTACCTGATTATGCTACGAGAGAGCGTATAAGCAAAACGTCGCAAAACTGACGAGGACTATGGTAGTGTGTGCACAACACGAGCGCTAATTTTCAACATTTTCGCCAGCTTAACCGCTAAGGAAAGCTCTGCACCGGTGCGAAGCGATCAGTCAAATTATTACTTGTGTTTTAAGGCATAGCGATTGTACCTCCTTCTTTTCGTTGCAACAATATTATAGCACACTAGATTATCACGTTTTCATATATTAAACCACGGAGCCACCACAGCGGTATGTGATGGTTCTTTGAGAAAGAGCTCTATAGTCTCGGGGCTCTGATGACGGAGAAACAAAGAAGAGTTCTGCATATGGCAACTCAACCATGAAATTGATGTACTACATGAATCATATTAGAAGGACAATCTCAATCGGGCTGCAATTGAAAAGAATTTTCGAGACAGCCTTACCTAATTACGCAATATCTACAGATTTTGCTGACTTTACTGAGCCTAATGTGTGCTGTGCGTTGGTGTTACTGTGTTCTGCGAATGGTGCTGAAGTCTAAATCAGGATGCTGACGGCATGGCACTAACAGTCAACTGAGCCTAGCTGTTTCAACCCAGCACCTCACATTCGTATATGATACCAGATATATGATGCAGACTTTCTCTGAAATTGGCCTCATGTGGTTCAACCATCAAATCCTTTAGGAAGATGCGTAGATTTCAAATAACATACTGATAGTGACACCGTTCATCGTGTCTGAGTTTCTGCATATGCCTTGCGGCATGACAAATTCCAGACATACATTTCAGCATTTTCCACAGGCTTGAAGTCTACTTGGCAGTAGCGGCGAGAGCTGTGTGCACGGGCTAAACTTTTGGCACTCTTATCGCAGGGCATTTCAAGCAGCCGCACCAAAAGCGTCCAAACGGTCCACCGCTTCTCTGAAGCAATCCAGGGTCTGGTACCAGGAGGCGTCATTGTCGGCTGCGCCTGCGCCCTGTCTCCAGGATCAACGTCACGCTTTGCGCACTACAAAAGGAGCTACGTGGTTGTCGCAGCTTTCACTTGGCAGTAGCGGCGAGAGCTGTGTGCACGGGCTAAACTTTCTGGCACTCTTATCGCAGGGCATTTCAAGCAGCCGCACCAAAAGCGTCCAAACGGTCCACCGCTTTTCTGAAGCAATCCAGGGTCTGGTACCAGGAGGCGTCATTGTCGGCTGCGCCTGCGCCCTGTCTCCAGGATCAACGTCACGCTTTGCGCACTACAAAAGGAGCTACGTGGTTGTCGCAGCTTTCACTTGGCAGTAGCAGCGAGAGCTGTGTGCACGGGCTAAACTTTCTGGCACTCTTATCGCAGGGCATTTCAAGCAGCCGCACCAAAAGCGTCCAAACGGTCCACCGCTTCTCTGAAGCAATCCAGGGTCTGGTACCAGGAGGCGTCATTGTCGGCTGCGCCTGCGCCCTGTCTCCAGGATCAACGTCACGCTTTGCGCACTACAAAAGGAGCTACGTGGTTGTCGCAGCTTTCACTTGGCAGTAGCGGCGAGAGCTGTGTGCACGGGCTAAACTTTCTGGCACTCTTATCGCAGGGCATTTCAAGCAGCCGCACCAAAAGCGTCCAAACGGTCCACCGCTTTTCTGAAGCAATCCAGGGTCTGGTACCAGGAGGCGTCATTGTCGGCTGCGCCTGCGCCCTGTCTCCAGGATCAACGTCACGCTTTGCGCACTACAAAAGGAGCTACGTGGTTGTCGCAGCTTTCACTTGGCAGTAGCAGCGAGAGCTGTGTGCACGGGCTAAACTTTCTGGCACTCTTATCGCAGGGCATTTCAAGCAGCCGCACCAAAAGCGTCCAAACGGTCCACCGCTTCTCTGAAGCAATCCAGGATCTGGTACCAGGAGGCGTCATTGTCGGCTGCGCCTGCGCCCTGTCTCCAGGATCAACGTCACGCTTTGCGCACAACAAAAGGAGTACGTGGTTGTCGCAGCTTTCACTTGGCAGTAGCGGCGAGAGCTGTGTGCACGGGCTCAACTTTCTGGCACTCTTATCGCAGGTTAGTGTTCCAGATATCTCGAATATTTTATTACCTTGTTGCATATCTACGCTTCGTCGCTGCTGCCAAACAGTGAATCTGGAATTTTTTTTTCTAATTGTCCTGTGTTGTATTCTTGTGCGGGCATTGAAAAATGGCTAAAGACATTGCTAAACTCAAGGAAGAAATGAAGGCAGAACTGCTAAAGATAAAAGAAGAGATGAAACAAGAGATAAAATCTTTTCGTGATTCCTTTGAAAGGGATTTACGGAATGAAATCCGTGAGCTAAAAAATGATCAGCGTCAAATGACAAGAAGCCTCGACTTTGCCTTCACTTCAATTGAGGAGCACAAGAAGGAACTGGACGATGTGATTACAAAGAACAGGGATCTTGAAATTGAAAATGCTGCTATTCGTGCTGAGTGTAAATGTCTTGAGAGCAAAGGCAGGGATCTTGAAACAAGGCTTGTTCTCGCTGAGCAGTACTCGAGGAAGGCAAACCTCGAGATACAAAGTGAACTGAAACAAGACAATGAATCTGTTACTAACATCGCGTCTAAGATTGGCAGTGGCATAAATGAGCAAATAACTACAGGTGATATTGAGGTCTGTCATCGGGTGCCGAGCCGAGACAGCGGCAGAAGTAATATCATCGTCCAGTTTAGGTCTCGTGCAAAGCGAGACATCATTCTAAGGAAAGCAAAACGAGCTCATCTGACTAACAAAGATGTCGAACTGACCAGTGAAAATGCTATCTATGTGAATGAGCATCTTTGCCCAGACTTAAAGAAACTTTTAGCTCTTGCTGTGAAGAAAAAGTATGAATACAAATGGAAATACGTCTGGTCATTTAACGGGAAAATCTATGCGAAGCAATCTGACGATACGCCCGCTGTGCACGTTGCAAATGAGCATGATATTGATAAGGTTTTTTCGGGATCATCATATGCAACTGCGTAGGCGCAGGTGACAGGCTGGGCTGAACACTGCGCCGTATCATCAAAATGGATAACGACTGCGCATACATATACTTAGCGTCACCTTCTGCTATTAAATCTGATTACCAATGCCAATCTTTTTTGCATACGCCAATCACCAATTTTTGCATACGCCATATGCCAATCAGTTTTGCATATTAACACTCGCTCTGTAATGAATAAAGAGGACGACATTTTGCTTTTTTTAGAGCAACTCTCATTCAAAGTGGGTGTTCTTATGCTGTCTGAAACCTGGTATATGAACAATAGTAGCAAGTTGAAACTGCCTGGATATGCCAGTTTCTTTTCCAATCGATCGGATAAACGTGGAGGGGGTGTGGCGCTTTAAGTGACTACAAAGAAGAAATGCCATTTAGTTCATGAATACTGCGTGTCAACAGAAGATTATGAAACGCTCACTGTCTGCGATCAAAATGAAATGTTCGCTGTTGTTTATCGCCCACCGGGTGGGAATATTAGGCGTTTCCTAGCATTTTATGAAAGTTTCCTTGAGTTCACTTGCAAAAACAACTTTCACTTGACATGCGGTGGCGAGTTTAACATCAATATTCTTGATGGCAGCACTACTTCCATAAAATTCGGTACATTGCTGTCTTCGAGTGGTTTCAAAAATTTAATTACTACACCAACTCGCATTACGTGCGACACATTGTCTTGCCTTGACCATTTAATAATAAATGCAGGGACAAAGATTTACACTACTGCTACCGTTGCTTCGGACATTAGTGACCACCTCCCTGTTTATGCGCTATATGAAAATCAAAGAGGAATCCGAAACCGTGAGGTAGAAACATTCACTGTTCAGCGAATAACAGATAGTGGGCTGCTTGCCTTTAAAACTGAGATAATGGCCCAAGACTGGTCTTCTGTCTTTGCATTAACGTCCACCAATGAGGCATACAATGAGTTCATAGAGAAATTTATAAAAATATACGAAAGGCAATTTCCTATGAAACAAGCAAAACCACCAAAAAAGCGAGAAAACCATGGGTAACGAAAGAACACTTGAAAATGATTTCACGTAAAAATTCCTTGTATCATTCATTTTTGAAGTCTCGTTTGCAAATACAATTAAAAGAATTTAAAATTTTTCTAAACCAATTAAATTGTGAGCTACAGCATGCCAAACGAGCTTATTACGAGCAACTTTTTCTGTCCGCCTCACAGCAACGGCCCGATAAGACATGGAAAATAATAAACGATGTTCTTGGTCGTCGGACCAAACAAAGTGTTCCAAACAGTATACTTCATGACGGTACTGAGTTGAAAGTCAAGGCCCTCGCTAATCACTTTAACCAACATTTCATTAACGCTGCTATTCCTGCTGCCTACCCCACCTGCGCTGCAACGTCGGGAATAACAAACTCAAGTCTTATTGTCGAAAGCATTTTCTTCCAGCCTACTGATGAATATGAAGTCTGCGCTACATTTCAATCCTTGAAAAATACTAATGCGTTAGACACCAACAACCTGCAACTAGGCCCTATTAAGCATTGTATAACTTCTATTTCTTCTGCTGTTGCTCACATATTCAATTCAACGCTTCAATCGGGCGTATTCGCACAGGCGATGAAATACGCCAGAGTTTTGGCAATATTGAAAGCAGGTAGCCCAGATGACCCCAACAACTACCGGCCAATTTCGGTGTTACCTGTGTTTTCTAAGGGGCTAGAAAAAATTATACACTGTCGCATGGTCAATTTCTTCGATAAGTTTGGTATCATAACTAACGCGCAACACGGATTTAGGAAACACAGGTCAACAGAAACAGCCCTTCTTTCAATCAAGGAGACGATAATAAGGAACATAGAAAGGAAATCCTATGCGCTGGCGTTATTTATAGATTTTAGCAAGGCATTCGACTGCTTAAGTCATAACATTTAATTAGACAAACTATATTGTTACGGAGTACGTGGTAGCTGCTTATCACCGTTTAGGTCTTGCTTAAGTGACAGATACCAGTGTGTTTACGTGAACGGTCAAAGGTCGTTTTGTCTAATAAACAAATTTGCCGTGCCTCAAGGAAGCGTTTTAGGGCCGCTTTTATTTATTATCTACATTATTGACATTGTGAACTTTAATACTAATGCTGAATTTATTATATACGCTGATGACAGCACTGTCATATTGTCTGGGAACGACGTGCGCAACTTGACAACGGATTGCAATGAACTGCTAAGAAAGTTATCTACCTGGTCTCCGCTAAATCAACTTAGGATCAACGCGAAGAAAACTAAGATAATTATTTTTCCCTCCAAGAACAAATTGCTTCCGTTAAATAATACTATTACTTTTGAAGGTCAAAAAATCGAAATAGTTGACAGTCACAAAATCCTTAGCGTACACTTTTCTTCACAACTAACTTGGGACATGCTTGTAAATTACCTATGTGAAAAGCTCTCCTCTGTGACAGGTGTCTTATCACGATGTCGTAGTTTGCTACCTACAAAGACCAAAGTACAGATTTATAATGCTTTATTTCATGCCCACTTAAATTACTGCGCCTTAGTGTGGAAGACAACCACTATAACTAACATACGTAAAATTCTGATGCTACAGAAGATTATTCGCTATATTGGCAACATAGACTATTATTCTAGCACCAGAGAAGCGTTTCCTAAGTACAACAGTATTAGAATTGAGAACCTTTATAGTTTTCGTTTATTGCATACTGCGAGATATGCTTCTGAATCCCTCAAGAACTATATAAAACAGTTGGCATCGTTAGAACGTCGTAGAATTGATGTGAACACAAGGAACCCTGAGACATGGTCAGTTCCATATTTCAGGACGCACTACAAACATCAATCGTTGGCATATAACCTACCATATACTTTGAATTAATATAAAGATATTGACACGGTCAGTAAAAAAGACTTCCGCTTATATTTCGTTCACTTGTAATGTCACATACTGTGACATTCTGTGTAATTGAATTGTGCGTAACTTATGTTGTTTCTTTAACATAATCTTCTGCTTAAATGAATTTCTTGCTGTGTTATATGGCCAGTGTTTTTTTCTTTCATTTTTGTCCCGAATAGCTAGTATTGCTACATTGGTACGGTGTTATTATTCTGTGTTATTATTATTTATGTTTATTACTTATGCTATAGCTGTATTTTATTGTATGTAGCACTTTTTATTATTTATTTTTTCTAGCACTTTTATGCACTTGTATCTATTTTCACTTTTTCTTCCTGCAATCTTCCTGCTGGAAATCTATGTAAATCGCTGTATATGTACATAAGATATGGTATCCTGTTTTACTTGTTGGTTTTCTCGTCACTGCACCGGACTGCTTGTTGTTACTGCCCTGTATAGTCTGCTCGTTGGGTCTCGTCAAGCTACTTATGTAGCTTTTAACCCAACGCAACCATCCAGCATGTATAAACTGGAAAATAAATTGAATTGAATCATGCTTGCCTCGACAACCTACTCATC
This sequence comes from Rhipicephalus annulatus, assembly GCA_013436015.1. Taxonomy (NCBI): domain Eukaryota; kingdom Metazoa; phylum Arthropoda; class Arachnida; order Ixodida; family Ixodidae; genus Rhipicephalus; species Rhipicephalus annulatus. The sequence goes on along the minus strand of WOVY01000285.1, from coordinate 506,550 downwards.
GCGAGTTCATCAGATGAACACAGTTCACCTCTGAATTCTGTAATCCAACATCTGAACAAGGCACATTTGTCAGCGTAAGCAAGTGTGCATTTGATGTCCGAAAGCTAGCCTAGTCCTATCCTCATGTTCTCCCCATCCGGTATTCAGCTTTACCTAGGCAGATTTATAAGTGTTCAGAGCTTCCCATCTCCAAATACTAGATGCTGATAAGCCCTACAAGCTCCTTCGTCTTATTTTTGTGAACTACGTACTATACTATTATTTTGTACCATGGTGCCAGGCCATTATACGTATTCCCTCCCCTTCGTGCTATTGATACACCGAAAAGCTACTATATTGAGCTCCCTTAGACTACGAACTGCCATACAAACTTTTTGGGGAGCAACAGATGCTTGCGCGACAGTATATGCTATTCCCCGAATATCAAATGAGAGTTCCACTATACATCATCGTACGACATCTTGAATGTGATTTGTGCTACATGACCGCTTCGTCAAAGGAGTACATATGGAGGCCAATCAGTTCCCTGACATGTCCTTAAAACTTATTTATTTATTTATTTATTTAGTTATTTATTTATTTATTTATAATACCCTCAGGGCCAAATGGCATTACAGAGGGGAGTGGATTACATTGAATAACACATGGTACAAGGTGGGGAGGGAAAAATACAGCGTTAGTACGAATATAAGCAAAAGTCAGCGTACAAACAAAAATACATTAAATAGGTCCTGCGTATACAATGTTAGCTACGGTATCACGAAAAAGATGGTTGTCGTTAATAGCAACAATTTCAGGAGGAAGGTGGTTCCACTCGCGAGAAGAACGAGGCAGGAACGACTGCGCAGCTGTGTTAGTACGATAAGTGATAATTCCAACCTTGTGACGGTGATCGACACGGTTGGAAAAATACTGGGGTTGAAAAATAAGTTCGTCGCGCAAGATGGGGTGGTGATACAATTTATGAAAAGTTGATAGGCGGGAAACTTTTCTTCGAAGTGACAGGGTAGGCAGGGACAGATTATTTTTCATTGCAGATATACTGGCAGTGCGATTGTAGTTCGATAATATGAAGCGTGTGGAATTATTCTGAACTAGCTCAAGCGATGTAATTAAATTAATGTGGCTGGGATCCCAAATCGAAGAAGCATATTCTAGTTTAGGTCGTATTAATGTTTTGTACAGGGCTAATTTCAATGAAGATGGAGCTTTGGAAAAGTTACGGCGTAGGTACCCAAGCGTACGGTTAGCTTTGTTGATTATTTGTTCGACGTGCATTGCCCAAGAAAGATTGGATGTTATGTGGACGCCTAAGTACTTGTACGAGTTAGTAGATTCAAGAGGTATGTCGTTTAAGTAGTAAGTAAATTGACTGCAAACACTGCGGGACACGCGCATGACTTTACATTTGTTTATGTTCAATTCCATTAACCATGTACGGCACAAGTTATCAACAGTGTTAAGGTCTGATTGAAGAGTACACGAATCGGTTATGTTGTTTACCTCACGAACAATAACGCAATCATCAGCAAATAAATGAATTCTGGATTTAATGTGGCAGGGGAGGTCATTAATATAAATTAGAAATAAGAGAGGCCCAATTACCGATCTCTGAGGAACGCCGGAGTGTACTTCAGTAAAACAAGAATTATACCCGTTAGCGTAAACAAATTGTGAGCGATATGTGAGAAAACATTCAATCCATTTAAACACGTTATGATCAAGTTTCAGTTGGCTTAGTTTGTGAAGTAAAAGTTTATGACATACCTTATCAAATGCTTTGGAAAAATCTAAAAAGATGCAATCAGCTTGTGATGAGTTGTCCAAAATGCGGTGTAATCTGTTAGTAAATGATACCAGTTGTGTGTCACAGGAGTATGATTTACGAAAGCCGTGCTGAGATGACGTGAAGAAGGAATTACTTTCAAGAAAATTTACAAGGTTTGTGAATATGATGTGCTCTAATAGCTTACAGCACGTACTGGTAAGGGAAATGGCACGATAATTAGCAGGGGAACTTTTACTACCAGATTTATGAATAGGAACTACTTTCCCGATTTTCCATTCAGATGGGAGAGTAGAAGTGTCGAGTGATTGCTGGAATATCTTGGCTATTATGATGGAACTAATTTCTACAGTATTTCTTAAAAATTTACTCTTAATCGAATCATAACCAGGGGAAGAATGGTTGCCTAATTTGTTGATAAGGGAAGCGATACCAGAAATGTCTACTAGAATTGGTGGCATGGGGAGGTGATTGTAGCAAAAGGTGGAAGGAAGTGGAACATCAGATGTTTTTGTAAACTGGGCAGCAAATGTGTTGTTGAGGGCTGTTGCACACTGATTGATGGGAACTGTGTCACCAGATGAGTCTTGCAATAAGATGTAATTATCTTTTGGGGGATTGATAACGCGCCAGAACTTTTTTACATTTGTTTTTAACATTGACGGCAATACATTAGAGACGAAGTTATCTTTAGCTTGTTTGAGTGCCCTGACGTAAATACTAGATGCGGTATTATAAGCGGCCCATCGTTCGTTAGTTGGCGAGCGCTTAGCTGAATGATAAAGGCGTTTTTTCTTGTTAGACAGGCGTTTGATAGTGGTATTGTACCATGGCGATTGTGAGTGACTAGCAATAGTGTAGGTTGGTATGTGCTTTACGGTGAGGCGATGAACTTCGGCAGCAAACATATCCCAGTTAGACTGAACGGAACGGTTGTCAAAATCGGTCAGAAAGACGTCGGTAAACTCAGATAATTCACGATTGATAGCATCGAAGTTAGCTTTTTTGTAATCGCAAATAGTTTTTTTCATTCTCGTGCTTTTAGGAGGGGTAGCGTGTAAGTCAAAGGTGAGCAATGAGTGGTCACTAATACCTGGTAAACAGGTAATAGTTGAAACAAAGTCTGGATGGGTGGTTAAAATCAAATCAAGAGTATTTGTCGTAGTAAATGATACTCGGGTGGGTTCGGTAACTAACTGTGACAAAGAGAAGACAGAGCAAAAATCTAGGAAATCTTTAGAAAGCGCTGAAGAGGGTGATACAACCGGAGGGGAGGTATGCCATTTGATATTTGGGAAGTTAAAATCACCAAGAAGGAACAATGGATACGATGAAAATCGACTGATAATAATATTGACAGAATCATGCAATTCGTTAACGAACGTAGAGGACGAAGATGGTGAGCGGTAGCACACACCTATGATTACTTTGAGATGACCGAGCGTTAATAACGAGAAAAATATTTCTAGGTTACTGTTCACATGAATGGGAGATGAAGGAATGTCTCGCAAAACAGCTAGCAACACTCCGCCACCTCGGCGCTCCGTTCTGTCACATCGATAGACTGTAAAATGCGACGCATTTACGAAAATTTCCGAATCATGCACGTGTTCAGGAAGCCAAGTTTCAGTTAATGCGATTATGTGGGCAGAACATGAGTCTATTGCGCATGATAATGAGTTGTGTTTGTTTAGAATGCTTCTTATGTTAGTAAAAAGTACAGAAACACGAGGCGTAGTCTGTCGGCCACTGCCCCTTGCGTTTACCTACGGTGACGTTCGTAGCAAAGTGTCGTTGGTAGGACCAGAGCTTCGGCTACTTGACGGAAGTTGTTCGATACTATCGCTAGCTGCATTATATATGTAGATTTTGCGGTTGAGATGCAATTTAGTGTAGCGCAGTTGAAAATCGGGGGATCCGGGGTAGTTTTTGCCAAATTCAATTAACTTTTTACGAGCAATTCGAGCGCAGGGTGAATAATCTTCGGATACAGATATGTCACTTTCTTTGAAATGTTTTCGCTTCGAGAGAATAAGCTCTTTTGTTTTGAAACTGGCAAGTTTTGCTATGACAGGGCGACACTTGTTTGGGGAGTATGTACCGAGACGGTGGGCCCGTTCGATGGCGTTACTGGGGAGAGACATATCTGCATCGGCTAGTAAGGTATTTAACTTCGACTCAGTTTCTTTCCAGGGTTCTTTGGCGTCAGGGATACCGTGAAATATTAGTTTGTTACGGCGAGACTGGTCTTCTAGTTCGTTTAGACGCAACTGCAAAAGGTTATTTTCAGTGGTTAGTTCTTCTACAGATTTCTCGGCGGTAGATAGTCGATCACTAAAGGCATCGAGATCCTTTAACTTGCTTTCAATTTGATCTAATCGGCTTTGTATATTTGTCATTGTTGTTTCGATTCCTTTTTGGCCGGTCCTAATCGTTTTTACTTCTTTTACTAATTCTGCTTGACTCTTCGAACTTTGAGATGAGCGTAAATGAATGTCTTTCAGCAGTTGAAACACAATTTTCATTTGTTCAGCGGGGTTATCAGGCAATGACTCAACTTCTAACAATGATTCAGAGCGAGTAGTAGGCCCGGGATTCTCTTCTACGTCTCCTGAACACAGCAGTAATGAGGCCATAGAAAAACACTCAGGAACGGTCTCGCACAACACCCGTGGGCACGGGAACAGCAATAGAAATGGATCATCATTTTTTCTAGCATGCAATGAATACTTGTTACACACCTGCATGGTGAAAACAACACGGGTGAATGCGACGCTGTTTGCGCTGCTCCCGTGCCCACTGAAGCTTGCCGGGTGGGGCAGCTCGTATATGTGTGCCGGGGAAGATGATGTCGCTGAAGATTGGGCTAGGAACCGAAGGTCGAGTTCCATCCACGTGTCGGGGTCGATGAAAGTTGCGTTGTCAGGTCTTCCTAGGAGCTGCACGCAGGCGTAGTGGCTGTTTCCAACCACGTTTTGCGGGAGTGCGTACGAGCAATCGGAGCACCACGATACCACGGGCAGCCATGACACGAGCAATGCAAGCAGAGCCTGCATGGTGAAAACAACACGGGTGAATGCGACGCTGTTGGCGCTGCTCCCGTGCCCACTCATGCTCCCATGCCCACAATCTGAGCAGCATCAGAGCACTTTTTTGTGGAGAATGAAGCCAATATATCCTCAGAAATGTCACTGTATCATGTAGTTGGCCCTGTACACATATCCTGCAATGTGACAATGCGACTGAATCTTGAAGTGCCACAAAGCAATCTACTCAGGTGGTATGTACACCCAACTGATGCTATACTACACCTCAAGTTATATGCCTGGGAAATTCTGGATTTTCCGTGTACTTGGGTGTGTGTGACTCTCTAATTGTGACATATTTAATTGTGCTTACAAGAGGGCATAAATGGTAAGTGCTTATAACATTACATTATTACATGGAATAAATTACGTGATTTCTTTGTCATAGAATACGTGAGTACATCTTTTATCAACACATGTTACACTCTCTAAGTTACAATCGTTGCATCTATATTCCAATGGACAGCAGCAGATGTCAAAAATATCCGAAACATATCATAGGAGCTGTCAACATTGTCATTGATGCCCTGTAACATAGCCCAAATCACCTGTTCACCTGTCCCAGAGAAATATACACCTTAAAAAGTGACGACTGGTTGACATGACAACAAGTTCTGCCATCTGCAAGGAATATAAGCTTTGACACTGCTAGACTTTCAGTGGTGCAGGGTCGTTTGCCAGTAACAGGAGACATATTACCTTCAACGCACGCTGTGACTCAAGAACCGACCATTTATGCCCCCTTGCAAGCACAATTAGGCATATTACTAGACTGTCTTTCATGCCCAAATATGCCGGAAGCCCAAAGGCTGCCCCTGGAAGATAACGTAAGGTGTGTGGCATCACGTGGGTTTACGTACCATCTGTGTCGAATGCTTTGCAGTACTTGAATATTCAATCACATTGTGACATTGCTGGATATGTTTGAAGGCCCAACCACTTCATTCAGCGACGTTTCTGAGGATCTTATCGTGCCATTGACTATACTGCTGCCTTGCAAAAGACACACCTATAGGCTTGTGACGATTGCATGGTTCAGCGTTGGGTGGAATATATTCTTCAGACATTTCTAAGTCACGCACTGTTGCTCCGGCTTTTGTAGCTGCTGGCTGCATCACTCATGTCATCCTTGGTCCCAAAAGATAGAGAAAGCCAATATGTACCGACAGTTTTCCCCCCAAGTCCTACCTACCAGTTAGCAATGGAATTAATGAAACGTATGCATGACATTCAAGGCAGACATTGGCTGCAATACTGTAAAAGTTGCTTTAGGCCTGACTGTAGGTCTACCCAGTGACCATGTTCTTTTACTCTTATCGACACGAAGCCAACTTTCCTGCCAGTGACTACACATCTCGTCTATGTTACATAATAAAGAAGCTTCCACCCATAGCTGTGTAACAGCGCATGGGAAGTCACATATCGTAGCGGTGAACTAGACTCTTGTACACGCATGCATAATGAAATGATATGGGCTAACCATCCCTCATTGGTGTCAAGTTGCCAACTTTAAAAAACCTTTCTCTCAAGTAACTTTTGATGAAGTTTCATGAAAACAAGACAGGTGATTCATTTCCTATACTGAAGTCGTCATCAGTGCACAAAGGGCCTGAAACAGCAAAAATGTCCCACTAACATAACAAGAATAAACATTCCCCACAATACCATGATTAAAATCGCATCTTAACTGGTTGTCAAGTCAATCTAGCTAATGAAGCCTTATCCAGCATCATTTCTTCAGACAAATTGAAAATATTTTTTCTGTGTTTGATGCATTTCTTATATCTGAAATAATAACCTATGTGAAAAAATGCCCCATTGAATTTGTGACATCTGAGCTATGATGGCTACATAACTTATTCGATAACAGCTGTAATGTTATCATATGACTCAGTAAATCTATGTTTTGCCTGGATTTACAAATGTGCTAGTTCTCAAGTGCCACAAATAGGAAGTGAGAGTGTAATTTCAATTTTTATTTCATGGTACTTGCGCTCAAGTGCTATGATAAAGAAAGTGTAACTTCATGTTAGCTGTGAGCTTGACCCCTGCAACCAGACCTCATTTTAAAAGGTTGAGGCACTATTCTAAGTATTCGAATTTTCAATCAGTTGGAATAAAAGACGGTGTGGTCTTGCACCTTGAGATTTGTCTTATTTGTAGATCAACAAGCTCGTGGTCGTAAGTCATGCCTAATTGTCTTTCCTAATCTATTTACATCATAAATGCACTGAAGCTTGTAAAGCCACATTTGCAAAAATTGAAGATAAACACCGTGCATGTGTCCCTGAACAGCAAAAAAACAATATTCACGCAACCAATGTGATGAACGCTGTGAACCCTGTCGTACATCAAACAGTACTCCAAACATTTTGAGAGACATGCTTGGTCATAACTCTGAGATGATTTAGTATAGGAGCAAGAAAGCTTGACTAGCCATAGGAGCCAAAAAGCTTGAACAGGACTGACAGATTAAGTTGATATGGATTCGTGATATTAGAACAGTATAACGAAGAAGATTAAAAACAAATGAGCCACAGGAACACAAGTGCCAATTTGCGGCTGAAGTTTATTCAAAATTACAGAGCCGATATACACTACATCCACAAGGCAATACGCAAAATTGACCAGCAATACCAAAACATAAAAGAAAAGGTTGTACACAAGAGTGAAGGATTTGTTTACTTTGCAGTATAATTGAAAAAAAGAAAGCTTGTGCATGATTGTTTTTCATTTTGACTGTACCTTCTCAATTGGTTCCTTTTTTTTCAAAACTTCATCACAGGACAACTCAGGAAGCCCGTGCTCGTGCAGGTTACTTAAAAGTCTTTTTTCATTCTTTTTCGTGCCAATCTAAAAACCAGAAAGCTTGCTGGATCTCAAGATTAGTTATAGTAGTTCTTCCCCTACTTGTTTATGTGAAAATCCACTTGTCGGAGCTCTTTTCGACTCCACTGTTGCCATAATTGTTGTGTATCTACTGTCTGAGTTGTTCTTTTTTGAGTCAACTCTGGCACACTGAAATAATGCTACTATTCAGACTCCCGGCAGATTTAGTGCAATGAACTAAATTTGTCGCTGACGGTAAGTCAGTGCAGCAAGTTTTCCTGCATATCACTGAATCAAACACACATTCAAGGCAAATCAAGCACGGGGACAGCTAGTGATGGCATTTTTCATATTGAAAAAGTTGTTTGGAGCAAGGCACAGCATTATGTTTTAAGAAAGACCATATAAATTGAGGAACAAGTGAGCCCTATCTTTACACAATTAATAATCAAATTAATAATAATCAAAATGAGAGCCGAGTCTGACAGGGGCTATACAAGAAAGCACGTTGATTGTCATGCTCTAATCAGCTTCCAAGCCCCACTTTAGCTTAAGCAAGCTTGGCTTTATCCACTCGGTGCATGTAGAAAGATTAGAAACACAGTACAAATGTTTCTCTATAATATACACAGTGTCATTAGAGAAGCAATTTGGTTTTTTATATACTAACACAGTTCAATTTTGCAATCATTAAAAGGCGTCTCAAAGTTTACATGCCTCTCTTACTGATATTTATGTCTTTCATGCCTTTCATTAGGCACAACTACTACACTAACATGTCAACGTAAATATAACGAATGGCTCAGACGTGAAAGGTGGTCAAAGATGACCATGCCGGCCATTGCTCATTTATTCGAAGAGCACCATCTGCATGCAGCCCCACCAGTGCCCTCTCTCTCCTTTAATTTGAACACACTCCCAGCAACAATGAAGGATTACAGAGAAAGTTGGTGAGACGGCTTCTATAAACCTGAAAGCAAGAGGATTTAAATCACGTATAGATGAGTTGTGTGTGTGTATATGCCCCTGTTTCACATCATGACGATGGGCAGCAGTTCATTGGAACATTCCTATTGTGTTTGTGAGGTCGAGATTTCGGTTGGGAATGTTGAGTGTTTCCAGTGTTCAAAATTTCTTGCGGCGTCCACTCTAGCATAAGTTCATTGTTGGTGGTTAATGTGTTCATTGTGTCGCATTGTAGTCTGCCTTCATGTCTCGTTCACTTGCAGTCAGCACTTTGGAGGGTATGTTCAAGAGTTGTACTGAAGCCATTGTTAGGAATCCAGCCAAGTACCTTCCATCAATGCATAACAGTCGCATTTGAGTAATGGCTTTCTTCTCCATTATTGTGTATCCCTTTTAATGTTTTTGTGCAAGAAAGGCATTGAAGGTAGGTTTTTATGACTTTTCAGTGCTGTGCATGAACTGCTTGCATGCCTGAAAAGTTTTTGTTTTTGTTGTGGTGTTGTCTCAGTCAGGGCCACACAGCCTCCTGTTGCTTTATAATATTTGGCTTCGTAGGAGTGCTCTTTACATGCTTCTTCAGCACTCTGTACTAATATAAAGCAGGTGCTAGCAGGTGTGGACTGTGGTGTTTTATTTGGTGTTCCACATTCTTCTCACTAGATTCATTTGCACACAAAGCAAGAAGTCTAAGTATGGTGGCGACGTTTGCTTTGAGTTTTCTGTTGTTCTGATTGTATTTTAGCCGGGGTTGGTACCAGGATTGGTCTATACCGGTGGTGCTCCCACGATAAGCGAGGTTCTACAGGAGGACCAGAGAGGTGGGGAACTTCGCTATTGTGTTACGACTATGTTTCTTCTTGGGAACATAGTCGGAACATATAGTCGTAACACAACACAGGGGTCAGGCGAAAATTGGGGGAGGGGGGAGGCTCAGTCTAGTCTCTTTGTGCCTACCCTGGCACCACCCCCGATTCCAGCCTGCGTCGTTTAACTGCTGACAAGCTCGTGTGACAGCTCCCCCTCTTGCACTCATTGTTTGTCAGTTACTTACTCGCCTTATCAGTTGAAGGCTGTTCGTGTGATGAATTAGAACCTCTGTCGGTTCTTGTTTTGTCATTTCCTGATGGCGTATTTTCTGTATCTTTTCTCATCGTACCCTTATTTTACTTGGCTGGAAGATCAGCAACATTACAACTTTGAACTCATGGCATGTTTTTATGGACTCTAAAAGTAATCACCACTCTTTTCTCCGGCATTCCGTTTTGGATGGTTGTCAGGTCCGTACTTCTTCTCCCAGCTGGTGAGTGTTTTGTAATTAGGAATTTGTCGCTGCAGCCTCCTGGTACTGGATGCAGTGCTCACTCAGCCAGCCTTATTGGCACAGCAGAAAACAATAAAATATATGGACTAATCACTTTAGGTGTGAGCTTTCTTGTTTGGTGCTGGTGTATCTTTGCAGTGGTGATGTCCTGAGCATGTATTACTAACTCGACAGGCAAAGCCTCTTCTTTTAGTTAGCTGCAAATCACGTGCGAATAGTGCTATTGACACTTGCTAAGATTATAGCCCTTTCAGGTGTGACTTAGGATGCACTGTCAAGAAAATGTGACAAATTCAGATAGCACAATCACAAGGCACACAATATTACATTCCAAGGAACAAATCGATGTGTTCTTTTGTGTGAGCTTGAGCAAGTAATTACAATTTCTATGAAATTAAATACTTCATCATTCTGCTGTAAGTTATATTTAGTTTTCATATAAAAGATAAATTATAAGCTTCTGTTGTGTGTACATTTAGTTTTTCATTGCAATAATTTCAGGAGAAGAAAAGCAACACTTGACGTTGGTTTTAGAACACGATTTGGACGACCCATCAAAGATAACAGTTTCTTCACTACAGTCATCAGCTACAATTGTGAGCAGCAGACTGAGGTCAAGTCGGGACATACTGACTACGGAGATGGTTCAGTTAATCTAACGAACTATGTATCTTACTCTACTCTGGCCTCAAGTTGACAAAGCTAGCATAAACAAATTGCATACACAAATGTCGCTGCTGATGCTAAATGTTTATATTTGTTTCTCTTAGAAAAGTGTTTTCATTTGAAAATATAAGGACGCATAAACCTTGACAAAATGCTTGAACGTGGGCCGTGGACTTATAACCTGTGATATAGGCTCAACTTTGTGTGGTGGAGGGATAGGGGGATCACGTCCTTGGTCTTCAGTGCAGGCAAGTCGAGTATGTGTTATTTGGTTCTCCGTATTTCTTTGCTGAAAATTTCAAGGGCGGGCCATTTGCCCAGGGTCCCATTCCTCGGCTACACCACTGCATTAACTATGAAGCACACATCTTGCACTTTTGCGCCTTCAGTGGCTCATCAATTAAACTGCCTCTCTAGTGGACGAGACCATTTCAGCCGTTAATAATATAGATAAGCTAAATATCTGGATCTGCATGTTAAACTAAAAGTGAAAAGAGTCATTTCAGTTTGAAAAGCCCTGAGAAAACATGTTCATATACCACAAGAATATGAAAACCAATGATAAATTCATGTGTGTAGAGCAGTATGTAACAAAGATATAAAATATGAGAAGAGTGCATGATAAGCACCAGCTACTTTAGCCAACTGCGCCGTTCCTTGCTCTTAGTTCTGTTTGACTCTCCCACTGATTATTAGACGTCCTGACGACACATACGCCGTAAACTTGCACACATGGTATGTGATAATCAAGACAAATGAACTAGTTATTCGCTGATCACAACAATTCTGTTTGCTCTTCTGCACTGAGTCAGGAGAAAAGAAACTATATTAGTATGACTGAGCTGGATAGATAAACACTGTGAGAAAGAAATTGCAAGATCTCACATGCCAAATATACAAATAATGCACAGCTGCTAACAACACAGGCAACAGTCTTCAGTACAACAAACAGTCACTCACTCGTAGCTTAAAATTTATTCATAAATATAGATTTTCAGTTGTGAGGACCAGTCCTGACACCAGCTGTCATATGATCCTCCTCATGTTCTAGAGATTACAGCCATTTTTGAGACATTCTTCGATTTCTTACGTGCACGTCCTTTGATTTCTCGAAACACACCCAGTTGGCCTTAGCCGCCCTACTAAACAGAAAATTAATAAAGGACAGCGAGTGTGAAATAAAACTGTCTACTTTACAGGAACAAGCTTGCCAGATCTGTGCAGATCACTTCCTTTTTGCCACAGACTTAAAAAAAAGCAGGAAGGAGGGGGCCGGAGAGGGGTCCGTGGTTCTGTATTTGATCGAAACAACACGATGCCGTAAGCGTGCGTGTTTCTTGTTTATATACAATTTGGCCTACGTGTTATGTGTTCTGTGTATCAGCACATTACAACTCACGGAAACGTTTTTGTGCACGTCGTAATGCGGGTTCAATTAAGTATACGTACTGCGTAAGCTAGCTGATGTTTTGGATACAGTAAGCCAATGTATATATATATATATATATATATATATATATCATAAAATAATATTCAACAAATAAACGTTCCACAACAAAATTGTAACTCGCGACGACCACGGAGACAAGGTGCCCGACGCCCACGCACTCCACCACACTTTACCAACCGCTCGCTGCGATGTTGTAGGTAATTCGTGAGGTCATTGTGATACAGGATGCGAGTGTCGGTGCGTGTGTCAGATCACGGCCAATGCGTGTGTTGTACGATTCATTCACCTTAACGCAACTGATAACTCCAGTTCCAACACGTCAAGTACCTGTGTGTGTGCCGTTCGTTAACTGGTACAGCACTATGAACGCAAAAAAAACCGAATCGGTCGTGGCGATAGCATAGCAGGACACATGACACGATTCGCTTTGCGTCCGATATCCACGAAATCAAAAGCGCTTGGCGTGGCATCGCTGGCGTGATGCGACAAAACGAATGCCGGCGCACGCGCGCGCCGGATCACGTCGAAGTGGGTCACGTACGGCAGTGGCATCCGCGGTTGCTTCAGCACACAGATCTGCACGATTTTTATCTGGGAAAGCAACGCATCGGACGTCTGACAGGTGACAAACTCGATAAATGTTTATGAGTAAAATAGTCTACCTTACACAACTTCAATCAACAATCATGCATATCAACTAGCTGTGCATGATATATTGACAAAAATATATTACTCAAGTGCCCGCATACTACTCTCTCGAACTTGAAAAATCGACACATGAGTGGCACCAGAACAGCGCCAAAAGCTGCACACGCAGAAATCAACTCATACTGGTTCAGTGTTATGCCAACGAAGTTGACTCTTAAGCCGATGCCAGCAATAACGTTCGAACGACGGGCCAATAATGCCAGCCTAATTGCATGGCTCCGCCCATATTGGCTGCTGGTTGTACAACTTGGTTCAATGTGGCAGTTCTAATATCCTGGCACAGCCAATAATGGCGGGAAGTTCTGAATGCTGGTCCCACATCACCGTTCTATTCGGCTGGCACAGCCATCATTGGCAGAACGTTGTCAATATTGGTCCAACGTCGCAGTTCGATTAGGCTGACACAGCCATTATTGGGGGTACGTTGTCAATGCTGGTCCTACATTGCCATTCTATTCGGCTGGCTCAGCATTTATTCGGGGTACGCTGTCAATAATTGGCCATTCTCGGGCCAAGAAATGCCGATATATCCCCAACACTGGGCCAACGTTCTGTGTGGCCTGGGTGCTGCTCGAAGGTGGCCAAAAAGATTACGACGTCATCGAGATAACTGAGGGAGAATTCCATTTTAACCCGGATGGGTTAAAATGGCACAGTCCATCATCCGCTGAAATGTGGCGGGTGCAGAACACGGCTAAATGGGAGTACCTTAAACTCGTGAAATCCATGTGGGTTGACGAAAGTAGTTTTCTCGCGATCTTGTTCATCCACCTCTATCTGCCAGTATTCGCTCTTGAGGTCTAGAGAGGAAAAGAATTTTGCGTCTCGTATTCTGTCTAGGGTGTCGTCAATCCTTCAAAGAGGATAGACATCCCGCTTTGTGACGACGTTCAATTTTCGGTAGTCAATGCAGAAGCGCATGGTCTGGTCCTTTTTCTTTACCAGCACTACAGGTGCGACCCATGGGCTGGCCGATGGTTGAATTACGTCGTCTCTAAGCATTTCTTCAACTTGGCCTCTGATGACTTCTCTCTCTTTGGGTGACAGTGGGTAGGGGGGCTGGCTAACAGGTCTAACAAATATATCGATTATGTGGCGGTGTTTGGTTATGGATTATCTTTGCACTTCTGATGACAGAAAAACACGAGGCGTAATCCTTTATAAGGCTATCGATTTTTTGCTTCTGGTTCGGTATTAGGGCTGCTTCGATATGGATAGATGCAAGTATGGAATCTATGCCGTCAGGGTGTAGCGCTGCAGTCTCGGCAGAATTCAAATTACTATTCGGAACGTAATCATGCATGTGACCAACAACAGTTCCCTTCGCAAGACGTTGCACCTATGTTCGAAAATTTGTCAGAAACACATTCGTACACCCATCACGCAGTCGTACAATATATCTTGCTGCGCAGGTCTCTTTCTCGAGTTATCGCCAAGTATTCCTTTCTGCCATTCCTTCATAGTCGCTGTATAGATTGCTTTTAACAGTAACAACGAACACAGATCTTGGAGGTACTATTACATTATCACCTGCAATCTGGAGCGCATCGAATCGTTTTTCACTCTCGAATGTTGCGATGGCCTATTTCGTCGAGAACGAGACGCGTGTTTCCTGCAAGCCTGCAAGTTTATCACTGCGTCATTGGCCTGCAAAGAGTCCTTTCCGATAATTACATCTCTTGAACACTCCTACAGAACAATGAAACTGGCGACGTAGGTGAAGCCGCGTATTCGGACTCTAAAGATACACATGCCTGTTGGATCGATAAGGCATCCCCAAGCGGTTCGCACTTGCGGTCCTATTCAAGGAGTTAACACATTTTTCAGTGTTCTGGCAAGTTGCCTCTTCATGACGGAATCGTCTGCGCCTGTGTCTACCAAAGCATTCGTTTCGCAGCCGTCTATAAGTACCGACAAATCAGAAGTGACGTTACCGTTTTCGCACGTAGTCTCGTGTCCATCGTCACATTTTGAAATCGGCACTGGAGGTTGTTTTCTTGCGTCGGCAGTGGCCTTACCTCCACAGGCCGCCGATTCTGGTTTTCCCGAAGTGGACTTTGGGGAAGTCACCTCGGAGAGTTTGAAGATGAGGGTGGACCTGCTGACCGGTACGTCAGTGGCGCTTTCGACCGAGACTGATGCTGCAGTGAGGCGTGAGTACCCTGACGCGTTGACCATTACTCCTCGATTTCAAAGGGTAGTTCCCCATTCCTTGGACAAGCAGCGTTTATAGGAAAACCCCGAATTCCAGCTCGGCAACATTCACACTTCCAGTAAATGTGGCCAGCTTCGCCGCAGTAACAACAAAGCGGAATTCGATCAGAGGTGTGCCATATATGAGCTTTTCATAACCTCGTCTCGGCTGGGGATGGCGTTAATGAAGGTTTTGGTGAATGCGTGGTTGCTGTGGCGAAATAAGGTACAGGGGCGACGAAAGAAGGCACAGGGGCGCCTCTCAGCACCATGGCGTACGAGACTGCGGGCTGCATCAGAACCGACGCTTGAACAGGCTGTGCTTCGACTTCTGCTCGTGGACTGCCTGTCTCACCTCCTCCCGAACAACTCCCGTTAACGACGAGACCGTTGGGGGGTTGCCATTGAGCTTCTGGAGCTCTTCTCGAACTACCGATCGAATGAGCTCTCGTAACACGTTGATGCCATTCCGGAAGACTGCTGACACCACGTCTACAGATGCGACGTACATCTCGATTGTAGGGCCTCGCTCGCTGTTGCAGTGTCTTTTCAACTGATGTCGCCTCAGTGCGTAATTTGACGACGTTCCGGGGGGGGGGGAGGCATCGTAGCAAATCAGCGAAAATCTCTTGCTTCACCCCACGCATCAGGTGCCGAAGTTTTTTGTCCTCGCTCTTATTTTGATCAGACCGGTTAAACAACAGGCTCATGTCTTCCGCATACATTGCGACGCTTTCATTGTTGCGCTGGTTTCTTGCTTGCAAGGCCGCTTCAGCTCTTTTATTGCGGTCTGTGTTCGGGTATGTGGCCAGTAGCTCCTATTGGAAGCTATTCTAGGACTGAATGGCACCTTCATGGTTTTCGAAGCACGTTCGTGCGCTGTCCTGCAACGCGAAATAATTGCGGCGGAGCTTCCGTTCTTTAATCCATCCGTTGCAGTTGGCGACGTGCTCAAAACCCTCCAGCCAATCCTTGGTGTCTTCATGAGGAACGCCATGCAAAGGGTCAGCCGTCCGTGGCTAATCAACAACGACGTGCATGACAGCGACTGGAGACAAAAGGACGTGTGCGGCAGCGGTTGGAGAAGAAATTTCGGTGCTCTCACCGAAGACAGCTGGAAACACTCTAGGCTCTGGTGGCAGGGGAAATTCTGGTGGCTCACCACGTAGACGACGGCTGGCGCGATGATGAACTGGCGTGAGCTTGGTTGGTTTGACTGGTCCCGGTTCTGGGCTGCTTCCTCGAAGTCCAAATGAGCTTGGCATCATTACCCAGAACTTCCACCAGAATTGTTACGACCAATCCAGATGGTGTAGGAATAACTGTTTATTGGGTGTAACTTGTGCTCGAAAAGTAAAAGAAAATGTATCAGCGTTTCTAGGAGGCAATCTGCAAAAGGAATCAATCTCCGAAAAGCCCTCCAGTGATGCGCCACTTCTTTTTTTGTCAAAATCCCGTGCTGAAGAGGAGCGCGTCGTCACGGCCTTTTCTTGTCTCATCATCGGGCCGTTGGTCTCTTGGGGAACGCACGAACTAGCGCACTTAGTTTGAATACTGCGTCGGTCTTGCGTCAATATTGCCGCGTGCATACCTGCATTTAGCGGTGAGATAGCGACGACAACGAAGAACGCGGAGTTGCTCGAGAGGCGCAGCGCAGCAGAGTAAAGAAGACGACAATTTTAGCGGCCTTCTCTGAGAGCGTCTCTACAAGTCCGACTGTCCGTGTTTTTAAATAACCCCCATGTAATTTATAACCCGCGACACTGGTGGAGGAGCTGGGTACTACCACCTCATAATCAGCACCCCTGTGAGAAGCCCCGAGTCCAGCCCTACGAGACATCCACGCGTGGAGACGCCTGTGCACTGATCAAGCCGTCGCCTTCAAGGTCTTGAACCAAAATTTAGCCTTTTAAAGGGAGCAACACTTCCGACAACTACCACTACTCAAGAATTGGCAAGAAGTCCTGCACAGGTGACGGTCCAGAATATGCGCATTCCTGAACCATTTCATGGCTGGCCGAACGAAGATACGCAAGACTGGCTTGAGCAGTTCAAGCGGGTAGCTAAATCGAACTACTGGAGTCTCGATGGAAAGCTCTTCCACGTATACTTCGCCCTTGAAGACGGCGCGAAGACGTGGTTTATAAACCGGGAGGCAACATTGTCGACATGGGAGGGGTTTTGTCGTGGTTTCTTGACGCCTTCGGTAACGCGGACTGACGCGAAAACGCACAACGCCTTCAAGAAGGACGCACCCAACAGCTGCATGAAAGCGTCGCCATGTTTTCTGAGGATATGGTGCGCTTGTGCCACCACTCAGACCCCAACATGCCCGAGGCTCGAAAGCTAAGCCATCTCATGAGGGGCGTCATAGAGCAGCTATTTGTTGGTCTTGTGCGCAATCCGCCGACAGCAGTTGACGAGTTCACCAGGGAGGCCGCCGCAATTGAGCGTGCCCTGCAGCAACGGTACCGACAGTCTGATCGCCCGGCCACCTGTGCAGCTGCAGGCGCCACCGGACTTACCGAAAACGACGAGTTTTCTCTATGCCACCTGATTAGACAGATCGTGCATGAGGAGATCGCGAAGGAGAACGCAAAATACACATTGCAGTCACAGGCGCCCCCGCAGCAGGAGTCCACGGTGGCCTCCGTTGCTGAAGTCGTTCGCCATGAACTTCGACAAGCGTTTGCCTCTCCTCAGCCATATTCCGCTCCACCGCACCGTCCAAACTCGTGTACCAATGCAGACGCTGTGCGTCGTCCATTGGCTCCAGAAGTATCATACCAGCCGAACAGATACAGCTATGCAGACGCTGTTTGTCGACCCACGCCCATGCTAGCGCCGCAGTACTTCGAACCGTATGCTGTGGCAGCATGGGCTCAGCAGGATTCTGTCAGGCGACCCTATATGCGGGAGACCGACATATGGCGCACTGCGGATCGCCGACCACTCTGCTACAACTGTGGAGAGCCAGGGCGCATTTACCGTTTTTGCCCACATCGCCGAGCTGCATACCGCGGTAGTGCACCTACAGCTACGCGCCGACAGTTCGACGAAAGCCGTGCCCCTATCGACGACGACCAGGCTGGCAGGCGGGAATGCTCTTCTACCTGCCGGACGCGCTCACCATCCCCGGCTCGCTTTGGTTCACCAAGCCGCCGTAGTTTCACTGACGCCGTCAGAGGTCGGTCTCCCAGCCCACGGCGGGGAAACTGAAAGCAGCGAATTATGGGGGGAAGGTTGCAAGCCGTCGAATTGCCGAAAATCTCCCACTGCTGCCGAAACACGTGAGAGACGACGATGAAGACTTCGCCGAGAAACCTGTGACTGCCGACCTCACTGTGACGATTGACGGCGTTGAAGTGACGGCCTTAGTCGATACAAGTGCAGACTTCTCCATAATGAGTGAACGATTGGCAGACGAACTCAAGGAAGTCCGGATGGAATAGATGGGCCCTTATATCCGAAATGCTGGAGGCAAGATAATGACTCCCACGGGAAGATGTACGGCAAAACTCACTATTGTGAGTGTGGCTTTTGTAGCCACATTTTTGATCCTACCAGAGTGGTGCAAACCTATGATACTTGGAATGGACTTCTTAAGAGAGTATGATGCTGTGGTCAACATACGCGATGGTGTGATCACATTCGCCGCTGACAAGTTTGTGACCAATGATCCAGACCAAGAACCCAGGGTGTTACGTGTGGTCGACGACGACGTCTGCGTGCCACCACTGTCATGTAGTCTTGTTTCCGTGTGTTGTGCCGTGCACAGTAATAAGGACGCCATAGTCAAACGCATCACTGCCCTTCTTTTTCACCAAGGCATCGCCATCGCTCGCGGTATCGTCAGCTTAGTGGATGGGCAGAGGTGCTTCTGACCAACTTCACGAATGAGCGCCGCCACATCGGCAAAGGCACGGCTGTGGCGTACCTCGAAGAGCTGGACTACTCTCATGACTGTATTCTAATGCAAGGGGAAGCCACAGCTCAATCACCTCCACATACACCACCAGTTGATATCGGTCCGAGTCTAACACCGACTGAAAGATGCCGTCTTATGGAGCTGCTCGACCAGTTCAAGGACTGCTTCTCGTCGAGATCACGAGTGCGTCGAACGCCTCTGACTAAGCATCGCATAATTACGGAAGACACAGCAAGACCGATCCGACAGAACCCATATCGCGTCGCTCAGAAAGAACGTGAGGTAATCCAGCAGCAAGTCATGAAGATGTTGGAGGATGATGTAATCCAACCATGAAAAAGTTCTTGGGCATCGCTAATGGTACTCGTGAAAAAGAAAAATGGCAGCTTGCGTTTCTGCATCGATTATCGTAAGCTGAACCATGTTACAAAAAGCCCCGCCGCGGTGGTCTAGTGGCTAAGGTACTCGGCTGCTGACCTGCAGGGCGCGGGTTCGAATCTCGGCTGCGGCGGCTGCATTTCCGATGGAGGCGGAAGTGTTGTAGGCCCGTGTGCTCAGATTTGGGTGCACATTAAAGAACCCCAGGTGGTCTAAATTTCCGGAGCCTCCACTACGGCGTCTCTCATAATCATATAGTGGTTTGGGACGTTAAACCCCACATATCAATCAATCAATCAATCAATCATGTTACAAAAAAGACGTTTATCCATTACCACGGATCGATGACTCTTTGGACGGGCTACAGCATGCACGCTACTTCTCGTCAATGGACCTTAAAAGTGAATACTGGCAAATAGAAGTAGATGAGCGCGACCGAGAAAAGACCACCTTCGTGACGCCAGACGGGCTTTATGAATTCAAAGTCCTCCTTTTCGGTCTATGCTCAGCCCAAGCCACGTTTCAGAGACTAATGTATACCATTCTGTCCGGCCTAAAATGGAAAACATGCCTTGTGTACCTCGACGTGATCGTTTTTTCGGCCACGTTTGAAGAGCATCTAAAGCGACTACTGTCAGTCCTTCAAGCCATACGGTCGGCTGGACTCACACTCAAACAGGAAAAAATGCCACTTCGGCTTCGAAGAACTCCAGTCCCTGGCACACGTAATCAGTCGTGAAGGTGTGAAGCCTGACCCAGATAAAACAGCAGCCGTCGCAAAGTTCGCACAGCCTGTTGATAAGAAAGCGGTCAGGCGTTTTCTGGGTCTCTGCGCCTACTACCGGCGATTTATAGCAGGCTTTGCACACATCGCCTCTCAACTCACCCGCCTTACAAGAGAAGACATTGCATTTGTATGGGGTGAAGAGCAAGAAGCTTCGTTCAACGAGCTGCGACAGCGTCTACAAACTCCACCTGTCCTCGCTCACTTCGACGAGAATGCACCAACAGCCATCCATACAGTCGCCAGCAATGTGGGCCTAGGTGCTGTTCTTGTCCAATTCTAAGATGGTGTGGAGAAAGTGGTTGCCTACGCTAGCAGAACGTTGACACGCGCCGAGTCCAACTACTCAACAACGGAGAAGGAGTGTCAGGCCGTCGTTTGGGCAGTTGCGAAGTTCCGCCCGTACTTATATGGCCGTGCCTTCCAAGTCGTAAGCGACCATCACTCTCTTTGTTGGTTGACCAACATGAAAGACCCATCCGGACGTTTAGCACGATGGAGCTTACGGCTCCAAGAGTACGACATGGCCGTAGTTTACAAGTCCGGAAGGCAACACTTAGACGCCGACTGCTTGTCAAGGTCACCGATTGAATCCCCGGCTATAGAGGATGATGATTTCCCAGGTTTTTTAGGAGTTGTTGATGCAGTTATCATTTCTCGGCAACAACAAGATGATCGGGATTCAACCCGCTTATAGAATTCTTTAACGGACAAGCCGCCAATGCACCAAGAGTGTTTTCGAAGAACTTATCATCATTCTGTTTACGGGACGGAATTCTGTACAAAAAGAACTTTTCATCAACAGGTAGAAGCTATCTGCTGGTAGTTCCTGAAGCTCTCCACAGCGAAATTTTACAAGCCTGCCATGACGAAACTACTGCGGGCCACCTCCGTTTTACAAGAACACCGACACGCACCAAAGAAAAATATTACTGGCCGAGAATCGCAGCAGAGGTTAAACATTACGTCCGAACATGCATTGACTGTAAGCGGCGCAAGGTACCACCTGTCAAACCCGCTGGGCTATTACATCTTGTGCCTGTGCCAGAAACCCCGTTTTCTCAAATCGGAATGGATCTGCTGGGCCCATCCCCAACATCAGACAGCGACAACAACTGGGTTATAGTGGCGATGGACTACCTCACCCGATACGCGGAGACCAAAGCAATCGCGAGTGGCACTGCAGCTGAAGCGGCCCAGTTCTTCATTGAGAACATTGTTCTGAGACATGGTGCTCCAGCTGTCGTCATAACAGACAAAGGTACCACCTTTACAGCCGAGCTTTTGCGCAGTGTGCTTACGCTCAGTCGCACAGCGCATATGAAGACGACAGCTTACCACCCACAAATGAATGGGCTTACAGAAAGACTTAACAAGACAATCGCTGACATGCTTTCCATGTACGTTGACGTAGAACACAAGAATTGGGACCGAATATTGCCGTACATCACATTCGCGTATAATACGGCGCGCCAGGAAACAACAAAAATGACGCCGTTCGCACTAATTCATGGCAGAGAAGTTAGGACAATGCTTGACGCCACGCTGCCTTACAATTGCAATGATTCAGAGACAGACGCCGCAGACTTCACTGAGCGCGCCGAGGAAGCAAGGCCGCTTGCCCGCATCAGAATAATGAACCAGCAGCAACTTGACGCCCAATGGTACAACCTTCGCCATCGATTCGTCATTTATGAACCAGGAGAGGATCAACCAGAGTCTGGGTTTGGTTTCCTGTACGACGACGAGGCCTCTCAGTGAAACTTCTACGCCGATACTTCAGACCTTAAAAGGTTTTGCGCCGTCTTAGCGACGTGACGTACGAAGTCGTGCCCGACGCCTCCTCCTGTTCGAAACGTCGCCAGCATCTGCCTGAGACAGTGCACGTGGTCCGCTTGAAACTTTACCACTCTCAGTGATGTAAACACTCGCTGGCCACATCTCTACCTGTTGAGCGTCGGGACGACACTCACTCTGGCGGTAGGGTAATGCCGCGTGCATAACTGCATTTAGCGGCGAGATAGCGACGACAACGAAGAACGCGGATTTGCTCGAGAGGCGCAGCGCAGCAGAGGGAAGAAGACGACATTCTTAGCGGCCTTCTCTGAGAGCGTCTCCACAAGTCCCACTGTCCGTGTTTTTAAACAAACCCCCTGTAATTTATAACAATATATATAGGTGTTGTACATCGAGAAAGGTTCAGTCAGACGCAGCTTGGCAAAAGGCGAAAGGTGCTTTATGAGGCAGGTCTGGCTACCGGCGAGCGGTGTGCGCGAGCTACTACTGCAGCCACCGATCACCATCTTCTTCTTCAATAACAGTAGAGCGTCTGTCATTCAGAGCCATTACAATTACTTCCTACGAAATAAGGAGCCATCCTGGTAACCTATGGACAAGTAAACACGGGAGGGTCGTAGCAGTGCTTAAGTCTCAAGACGTGGACAATTTCTGGCCATGACGACATTGGTCAGAAGATGATTGCAGTGGCTCTATGTGGTAATTCACCTGGGACGTGTTTTTTTAGTATACAATATGAGCCTTGGGGACCAACTTGGTAGAAAGGCCAGGTATAGCAGAAGCGACATGCAGCCAGACGAGCGAACCTAGATCGTAGAAAGTAGTGTTAATTGATGTGTCATGGTGGTATTTTGGTGTCCTGGTCTTGTGTTGTGAATTGTCGTGCCAGTTGGCATTCTTCAGCGTATATAGCGGCTTGATACAGTGTCGTGGATTCTGAGCAGTCAGGTCTGTAGGAAAGAATGGTGTTCATAGTGCAAGAATGTTCTCTTGCGCTATGAACAGGAGAAAACTTAGTAGTGCTTTCA
The DNA here is from genome assembly GCA_013436015.1 of Rhipicephalus annulatus. Taxonomy (NCBI): domain Eukaryota; kingdom Metazoa; phylum Arthropoda; class Arachnida; order Ixodida; family Ixodidae; genus Rhipicephalus; species Rhipicephalus annulatus. The sequence continues at coordinate 483,630 of WOVY01000285.1, read as the reverse complement.
ATGCCGGTATTATAGGCGAACGTGATAAACGGGAGCACTCGGTCCCAAATTGGAGCGGTCTCCAATGATATGCTTTCTTCGAACCCTCGAAGACAGCTTGTCACCGAAAGTGCGGTTGAAGCTCTCTGTCATTTCGTTGGTCTGGTGATGATAGGCGCTTGTAGTGCGGTAAACAATGTGGCACTCAGGCAGCAATGCTGTGATGACGTCTGACAAGAATACGCGACCGCGATCACTCAGTAACTCTTGAGGTGCTTTATGGTGTAATACAATGTTGTGAAGAACGAAAATCGCAACGTCTTTTGCTGTAGATGAAGGAAGGGATGAAATTTCGGCATGCAGCGTGAGGTGGTCGACGGTAATTAGGATCCGGCAGTTACCGTCTGCAGTATTGCGAAGTCGACGACAGATATCAGTGCCGACACGGTCGAACGGTCGGGAGGAGCATGGTAAATGTAATAAGGTACCGCTGGCGTGATGAGGGGGAGTCTTTCATTTCTGGCACGTTGAGCGAACCCGAACGTAATCTCGAATAAAACGGTACATGCCATGCCAGTAATATCAGAGTCGTATGCGAGAATAAGTCTTCAGGATACTTGTGTGGCAACATTGGGGGTCGTCATGAAACGTGGAACAAATTTCGGATGGCAGATGGCGTGGAATCGCGAGTATCCACTGACGTACACCGGGTGCGTAGTTGCATTGGTACAGCACGCCGTCGCGAGTGATGAAGTGCTCGACTTGCCGACGCAGCGTGCGAATAGGCAGAGAAGCCGTCCGCACAGCCAGGATGCCTAGAATCGAAGCAACCCAAGGGTCCTTGCGTTGCTCAGATGGCATGTTGGGGATGGTGACTTCCGTCACCATGATGGAATCACAGGTAGACTTTCGCAGCAGGCATGGTCATGGGATAGCGGCGAACGCAAGAAGGCGTCTGTGTCTGAATGTTTCCGGCCGGCGCGATAGACTAGGCAGTCATCATATTCTCGACGGCGTAACGCCCATCGGGCGAAGCGATCACTTGGGTCCGTAACCTTTTATTTGCCAATGTTCCAAAATTGAAACATACGAAACCTAATTTTCTATTTCCTCTTTAATACATCGCGTATTAAAATTTTACGTTTACGCATACTCATTGATGCTTGTGAAAAACGTAGCAGTTTTAATTTCTATTATGGACCTGCGGAGAGTCATTAGATACATTTTTAAAAACAGGCATATTTTGCGCTCCTTGACCACCAGATGTTTGTTGCATTTTTCCGCAGGAAAAAGTAATGTTGCAGTGAGCAAAGCAGAACTAAAATATCGGCAAATAGTTCGGGATTGCGCGGCAATACAATAAAAATAACAAAGACAATCTAGTTTTCAGCTTGAGAGCTTTGTGCGGATGTTCCTTTTTTTGGAACATTGGCCTTTCACAGTGTCAAACGCAGCGTAGACGAGTGCGAGCGTTTCACCTTGTTCTTTTTCTTTTTTTGCCTTGTCAATTAGCGCCCGCTGGGCGGCGCTTGGCAGAAACTTGAACATAAGCTTTCCTGGGCGTCATTTTGAGTTTGCCAGACACGTGGAAAGAGCAGCATTGACCTACAGTGCCTAGCTGCATCAATCCCTGTGAAATTAAGTAGAAAACTGCCTTGCGGCTGGTTTTATTTTTGTAGTACTGTACTTTACACCGCAATAACTTTCGTTGTAGGTCATGGCACAACACTTCCTGACTTTGGAGGCAGCAATTGACCTTTTGTTCAGCCTTCTCGATGGCGAACGCGAAGGTGCGTCTGTTTGCCAATTGCCGCCTGTTGAAGATGGCAATATTACTGACGAGGAGCACGCGAACGAAAACGACTTTTCTGAAGTTGTTCCTGATTATGTTTGTGGGCACGTTGAAATTATGCAGTGCAGGGATGAAGACGTTGATTTGCCTTCTGCATGTTCGAGTCCTGAGCCACGACGAAATAAACCAGCGGGGCGGCAATTCACTGCTGGAAAAGGACGCAAAGCTTCAACGAACGCTCGGAAAACAAATACTCCAAAGCACTCCCATACACCAGTATGGGGTGACCATGCCACCTTTGACAAAACACTTCCCAGCGAGAGTCCTCCGTTATCGCTAGAGGCATTTCCTGATCTTGCAAACATGAGCTCATTTATGCTGTTCAGCAAATTTATTTCTCTGGAGTGTCTTGGTTCACTGGCTGAACTAACTGCAAGATACGCACTCCAAAACAGGGAGGAGGTGGACGTCACAGGAGCGGACATAGGTCAGTTTTTCGGCATCTTATTTTTCAGCTCGTACCATTCCGTTCCGTCTGAGGACTCGTATTGGAGCACTGCAGAAGATCTTTGTGTGCCTATAGTCGCGACAGTGATGGCCCGCATTAGGTTCCGGCAGCTGAAAAGGTTCTTTCATGTTGTTGACAACACTCAGTTGAAAGCAGGCGAAAAAATGGGCAAACTTCAGCCGCTTTACGACAAAATCTCCAAATTTTTCCGCCAGTTTGGAGTGTTCAAAGAAAGGCTCAGCATCGACGAGTCAATGGTGCCCTATTATGGCCACCACTCGTGCAAAATGTTCATTCGCGGTAAACCATTTCGATTTGGGTACAAAATATGGATGATGTGCTCTTCGATGGGGTACCCCTATGCGATGGAAATATATTGTGAGAAGAACGAGAAGGACGACAAGACACCTCTCGGGACCAGGGTTGTTAGCAATATGGTATCGGTCCTGGAAGCGCCTGAACATCACGGAGTCTACTTGGACAACTTCTTCACTTCTCACGGCCTCTTGACGAAACTGGCTGACAAGAGATTCGAGCGACAGGGGCTGTGCGAGATACAAGAACCTGTGGTTGTCCACTGAAGAGCTTGAAAAACATCGAAAAGGAAGAAAGAAGATCTTTCCACTACAAGTGTGACGGGGCAGTCTGCGCATGCAGGTGGAATGACAATGCAGTCGTCACAGTTTCTTCTAACCACCTCAGCCACGAGCCTGTTGGAAGTGCAAAACGTTCCTCACGACGCTCAAATAAAAAGGTGGACATTCTTCAACCATAATTGATCAGAAAATACAATGAGGGCAGGGGCAAAGTAGATGTGATAGACCGCCTCCTCGGAAGCTATCGACGAAGACTGAGGAGCAAAAAATGGTGGTGGAACCTTTCCAGCAATGGTTTGAACATGGCTGTCGTCGCAGGATGGCTCCTCCACTGCGAGCTTCACAAGGGTAGTGATGCTGCCATGACGCACATCGCCTTTCAGTGGGACGTCACCATGTCCTTGCTGCAGCTCAAGCAGAAACTCACTGTAAGACCTGGACCCAGGGTTCATCCGAAACATGAGGACAGAAAAACTGATGGCCACTACATCATCTCAACTACTCGGGGAAGGTGCACGGAATGCAAGAAGAATACAACGAATCAGTGCCAGCAGTCCAAAAAGCGGCTGCACAAGAAAGGCTTTGCCGCTTATCACGGTTTGTGATTTGCTCACTGTAGTACAGCCAGTAGTATGAAAGGAGAAATTTTCAGAAAGTGTTGTTATAAATATTTATACTTTTCAGAGACATCGTATGACGCTAAATATTATTGTTCAGTTATGCTGAATAAGGAAACTTGTCTGAAAAGTCAATAAAAGTTGTTCCGGAGAAATTGTGTGTTTTGCATATGGGAAATGCCAATGTTCCAAAAATGAAACATGCGAAAAAACATGCTTAGTCATTGTGAATGTGGCTGTATTTTTTATCATAGTTAATTTAGAAGCCAATGCAATTATCAACATAAATTTAAGTTTTTTTCCTACTGCTTCATAGTGCGGCATTTAAAAGGTTAAGTGACGACAACCAGCAGAGGGCGTGGTGGTCAGTCACGACGTCAAAAGGGCGCCCGTGCACGTAAGGTAGAAATTATTCTATCGCCCAATTACGAGGCATTCCTTTTCATTGACGGAATAGTTGGTTTCCGCTTTGCTAAGAGTTCGGCTTGGGTAGGCAGTCACGTACTCTTGGAAGCCGTCTTCCTGCTGTGCAAGAATAGCGCCAACCCGACACCCCTAGCGTCGGTGTGGATCTCTGTGTGCGCCGATGGGTCGGAGTGTTGCAGAATAGGCGGCGACGTGAGGAGACGGCGCAGTTCATTAAAAAAATTGTCACAGGTGGCAGACCAGCCCGAAAGGTCCCAAGAGCTGGTAAGGGGCTTGGTCAAAGGAGCGATGATCGTGGAGAAATTGCGGACAAAACGCCGGAAGTATGAGCAAAGGCCTATGAAGCTTCAGTGCTATTTCATGGTGGTCGGTTTGAGAAACGGTGACACGGCTGTAAGTTTGGGAGGGTGAGGAGAATGCTGTGCTTGGAAGCTACATGTCCAAGGATTGTAAGCTTTCGAGTGTCAAAATGACACTTCTTCAGATTTTGTTGCAGTGCCGCGGCGGAAAGGCAAGCGAGGACTTTTTCGAGGCTGATTAAAGGGGTGGCAAAATGAGTTGTAAAGACGACAATGTCGTCTAAATAACAAAGGCAAGCGTTCTATTTGAGGCCTTGAAGGATAGCGTCCAGCAATCCTTCGAAAGAAGCTGGTGCGTTGCAGTGGTTGTAGGTCTTGACGGTGAATTAGTACAGCCCGTCGGGCGTGATAAAAGCTGTTTTTTCACGATCGGCCTCTGCCTTGGATATCTCGCAGTATCCAGAGCGCAGACTTAAAGAAGAGAAAAGTTATATTCCCTGTAGGCAGTCCACGGCATCGTCAATGCGTAGCAGTGAATAGACATCCTTGCGCATGATTCGGTTCAGACGTCGGTAGTTCACCAGCACAACTGGAGAAGCCCAGAGACTGCTTAATTGTTCGATTATGTCACGTTTCAGCATATCGTCGACCTGTTCATTGATGACAAGGCGTTTGGCAGTTGACATACGATATGAATGCTGTCGTAATGGTGCCTTTCGACCGGTAGCTATACGGTGAACAACAAATGATGCTCGACCTAAGGAAGGCTCATTGTGTTCAAAGGAGGGGCGAAAACTCGAAAACACTGGAGAAGCTTTATCAGCTGTTCCTGCTGCCAGGCGTGAGGTGGCAATCAATAGACTTGCTGAGTTCCTCCATGGGTTCATTGGCGTCAGCTGCAGGTGTGATGGCACAAGTCGGTAGAAATGGCTTCTCTGGATACATCGGGTCTTTGAAAATACAATCTAAGGTCTCGAGGCTCCTCAGACTCTCGCCGCGTAGCAGGATGTATGGACAAGCAGAGACAATGCACGCATAAAGTACCACCGAACCACTGGAAACACTGATGACGGCAAACGGAAAGACGATGAATCGGTGGTGCACACTAGCTATCGATGGTTGAACAGGAGCGTCGAGATACTGACAGCATGGGAAAACACAGACAATAAGGTGGCGGACAAAGGCGCGATGCGTACGTCAGCTGCGCAAAATATTTTTGAGGGACTGTGGCGGTCGATGTCAAGCCTCGGATTTGTCAACGTGAGATCAGCACGAGCACAGTTCACGAGGGCCTGATGGATAGAAAGGAAATTACATCCTAGTATGACGTTCTAAAATAAACGTGTAACAACAAACATGATGGCGTTCGAAACAAAGAATGAGAACACGTGCTGTACACTGAGCCGTTGGCGTGACGAAATAGGAGGTGGCTGTACGCAGGACTAGTTTCGTAAGCGGCGTTGTAACTATTCGCAAATCGCGAAACAGTTTTTCACTGAATACAAAAATGATAGCACCTGTGTCGGCACGTGCACGTACAGCGACACCTTCTACAACGCATCAATTTCGTTGGGCGGACAAAGAGGATGTCTTGGAGAGCTCGACGACGACGCAATTCATGTCTCCGGAACTGCGGCTGTCAGTTTTCCTCTCGAGTGGGGCTCGTGCGCCGAAGCATTGGGCAGATAGATCGGCGACGTCGCGGTAATTACCGGCGAGAGTTGAGAGGGCGTCCTGAGGATAATGAGTTCCTGGTGATTTATAGAATTCCCACGGTCTGGAGGCTGGAAGTTACGGCTGCGTTGCGATGGAAGTTACGATGTCCCACAAAACCGCATGCAAAAAAAGATGCATGCAAACAGATATATATATATATATATACATATATATATATATATATATATATTTATATATATATATATATATATATTGTAACGCGGACTGAAAGAGCGAGGAAGAAGAAGAGATCGGACGCTCTGGACCGCGAAGAAAATTGTGCAACTGTTCCCTCAAACTGCGAGCTGCGTTCCACAAATATGAAACTCTCACCCTCGGTGAGTAGCAGGAACCGGTGCCTTGATTACATTCGTGTAAAACTCTGATCCTCACCAAATAACAAGAAACGAAGCCATGATGGCGTCTGTTTCCAATTCTCATTCTCGCCGAATGACAGGAAACGGGGGCTTTGATGGCGTTCGTGTGGGCGTAGCTCCTGCTTAGGTGGTTGGTACTCGGGTGGCTACCACCGGGCGGGTCTGAGGAGCAAGGCCACAATCACGTAGGTCATGGCGGTTGACGAAGCCGTACTGGGTGGTGCCTTTCTCTTGAGGTACTTGTTCAGGAACTTCGTCATGCTGAAGGAGAATGCCGAAGATGTACACAGTTACATCGCTGCCGAATCACCATCGCTCGAGAGCGTTCGATCTCTTCTTCTTCCTCGCTCTTGCAGTCCACGTTACAATATATATATATATATATATTTATATTGTTACGCATGCCTTGGAAGAAAAAGAAGATGGGTGAACATGCTGACTGCCCCAAGAGCTGGAGGAAGAAAAGAAGACGACGAGACTGCGATCATCAGCTTGTTGGCCGCTCCGGCGCTTCTCTTCGCGACCAAAATAAACGGCCCCCTTCAGCCGTATACGTCCTGGTCCTCCTTGTGCGTAACAGATTGGTGGAAGCGTGCTGGGTAAGACAAGCCCAACGACGGGAGCTTCACTACCTGGACTACGCCGCAGCCGCCGCCTTGCCGGACTCCCGCCTGCACCGATCGTAATGGCCCAAGATCACCCATCTAACGCTTCAAGGCCAACTCCAATGGGTTCCGTGCCCTACTACCGAGTCCCGCCAACCTTTGGAGGAAAATCGGGAGAGGATGTCGACGCGTGGCTCGTCCAGTACAAGCGAGTCAGCAAGTCCAACGGCTGGGATGCCGCCGCTCAGCTAAGCAATGCGGTCTTCTGCCTTACGGATACTGCGCTCGTGTGGTACGAAAACCACGAGGACACACTGACGACGTGGGACGTTTTTGTTGCAGAGCTGAAAGCGTGTTTCGGCGACTCGAGCGTCAAAAGGAAGCGGGCAGAGCAGACATTGTCTCAACGCGCGCAGCTTCCAGGTGAGACATGTACCACGTATATAGAGGATGTGCTGAAGCTCTGCAAGGTGGTCAATGATCAGATGTCAGAAGACGACAAAGTAGGGCATTTGCTGAAAGGCATAGCCGAAGATGTATATAATTTTCTAATCGGAAAAGAGCACCTGAGCTCGGTGTCCGACGTGATTCGGCATTGCCGATCTTTCGAACAGCTGAAAATGCGCAGGATTGCTCCAAAGTTCGGCCGGCTCACAAATGTTACAACGGTTGCCAGCATCGACACGAGCACCTGCCCAGACCTGTCCTCGACGATTCGAGAGATTGTTCGCGAAGAACTTTTTCGCTATAGAGAACAGACGCATTCAGCAGTTGATCACCATTCTGTAAACGACCAACATTCGGTATATGTGCCACGTGAGGCTGTGACTGCGCCGCCGCCTTCTACGACCCCTTGGCAATCGATGGTTAGTGCAGCAGCTGTTGAGTACAGCGCACCCCCACAGCCAAGAAGAGCACCACGGTTGCCAGCTCCTCGCCATGACCGACGCCCCCAGCGTCCGCCTTCTTCACGACGCCCAGTCTATCCCTATGATATACGGAACGAACCGACCCACTCCGCCAGAGAAGACGATGTTCGATTCATCGACGAACAAAGAGAGTTTCGGCCTCTCCCAGTTTGCTACTCATGTGGTGTACCAGGACATATTTCGCGATTTTGCAACCGTCGACGTGTAGCCCCACGGTATGGCTACCCACCAAACTTTGCACGGCCTTCCGAACGACTTCGAGATGACCCGCGAGCAACGTGCTATGGCCCACCACAACACTTCACACGATCGTCTGATCGACCGTACGATGACCCTAATGCAACACACCTGCTGCCTCGCGACGACTACTGGACACGCAGCTTCCGGAACCACTCCCCTACATCTGACAGGAGCTTGACGCCTCCACCGCCTCGTGTTCCCCGTTCTCCTTCACCACGGCGCCGCAACACGTCTCCTCTGCCACAGGAAAACTAGCAAGCGCGGCCGATGGAGGTGAGGTCGCCGGAGACGTGCTAACATCAGAAATACCTCCTGTGTTGATGCTGAAGAACAAAGTACGTGTTTTTGTTGACGGTGTGCCTGTGATGGCTTTGGTGGATACGGGGGCAACCATTTCGGTCATGAGTGCGTGTTTTAAAGATACCTTGGGGCGGAAGGTATTATTTAGGTGGAATCAAGCTGCGAAGTTTTGCGGAGTGAGTGGGGAGGCACTGCATCCTGTTGGTGTGTGTCAAGCTAACGTATTTCTCGGAGGCCGTGTTATCCCAACGGAGTTCGTGATTATTCCGCAGGCGACACATGATGTTATTTTGGGTATGGACTTTTTGAGGGAGTGTGGTGCGACTGTCGACTGCCGCACAGGAACAATAGTCTTGAGTGATCACGTTCCGCCAGCACTCTTGGAAAACCCTGTGGATGGTGAGACGGCATTGTGTGTCTGTGGCGACACTATCATACCACCGTTATCAACCGTTCGTGTACCTGTTGGTTGCAGCGACAGCTATTCCGCCAGCTTTGATGCCAACGTAGAACCAGTGTACACCAACTGCATGAAAAAGAATGTGTTGATCCCACATTGTGTGGTGTCGATCAGACGTGGACGCGCTGGTTTATGGACTGTCAATTGCTCTACAGAACCCGTGATGTTACCAGATGGTCTAAAGTTAGCCGTCGTGAGTGGACAACACGAGGCCTTGCTGGTGACCGAGCTTAGAGATGCGCCGGAAGAGCATCGTAGTCACAGTTTCGAAACGGCTCTTCTGCCAATGGTGAATAAGTCGCTGAGCACAAGTGAACGCCGAACATTGGTCAATGTACTTTCGAAGCACGTCTCTGCATTCGACTTTGCGCAGAAAGACAAAGCGCCCCTAATCCCTGCTTCTCGAACATGTCACACTATCAACACGGGTTTGGCCAATCGGATTAGACAAAAGCCATACCGTGTTTCGCCATCCGAGCGGCGGAATATTAATGAGCAGGTGAACGAAATGATTGAAAACGGTATCATTCAAGAGTCAGTAAGTCCATGGGCAGCTCCAGTAATTCTCGTTAAAAAGAAAGGCGGATCCTGGAGATTTTGCGTCGATTATCGCCGATTGAATGCTGTAACAAAAAAAGACGTGTACCCACTTCCACGTATTGATGATGCCATAGACTGTCTGCATTCGGCCTCTTACTTTTCTTCTGTAGACTTAAGATCGGGCTACTGGCAAATTTCCATGCATCCTGAAGATAAAGAAAAGACAGCCTTTGTAACACCTGACGGCCTTTTTGAATTCAACGTGATACCATTTGGACTGTGCAACGCGCCGGCGACGTTCGAGCGATTTATGGACACTGTTCTTCGTGGCTTCAAGTGGAGCATTTGCATGTGCTATCTGGACGACGTCGTCATCTTTGGCCGCACCTTCAGCGAACACAATTCACGTCTTGATACTGTACTGACTTGCATAAGAAACGCTGGCCTTGTTCTTAACTCAAAGAAATGCCACTTCGGAGACCGACAAACCCTTGTTCTCGGGCACCTAGTCGATCAGGAGGGCATCCGTCCAGATCCCCAAAAGACAGCAGCCGTTGAAGCATTCAATGTGCCGCGCTCTGTGAAGGAGCTCCGCAGTTTTTTGGGGCTTTGCTCCTATTTTCGCCGCTTTATACCCAAATTTGCCGATGTCGCGTATCCGCTGACATGTTTGCTACGGAAGAATACTCCCTTCGAGTGGACTCCGGAGTGCGACTCCTCTTTTCGTCAACTGAAGTTCCTCCTGACGTCGCGGCCTGTTCTTCAACACTTCAACCCATCAGCTCCAACCGAACTGCACACAGATGCCAGCGGCGTAGGAATTGATGCCGTCCTAGTTCAACGCTATGGTAACCGCGAGCACGTGATTGCATACGCAAGTCGCTCCTTGAGTAGGCCCGAACAGAATTACACTGTAACAGAACAAGAATGCCTCGCGGTAGTATTTGCGATTCAGCGGTTTCGGTCTTACTTATACGGACGCCCTTTTACAGTTGTCACCGACCACCACTCATTGTGTTGGCTCGTCAACCTTCGGGATCCTTGCGGCCGTCTAGCGCGCTGGGCACTTCGGCTCCAAGAGTATAACTTCATAGTCTCGTACAAAAGTGGTCGACGACACGCCGACGCAGATTGCCTTTCGCGCATGCCACTGAGCACTACAGAGTGTGACGCCGATGACCTCGATCACCTCGTAGCTTCTGTGTCACCGAAGTTTCCCGACCTCAGTACTTTCAAAGATGAACAGCGAAAGGACACCAGGCTATCATCGCTTTGCACAGCTCCTACGGCATGCCATTTCTGTGTACGCAACGGACTCCTATATAAGAACTTTTCCAGCACTGGTGCACGTTTCCTCCTGGTAGTGCCAGAAACCCTTCGGACAGCGATTTTAGGTGTGATGCACGATGATCCTACGTCCGGACATTTAGGTTCTGCGCGGACGCTTTACCGTGCTAAGGAACGCTTTTATTGGCCAGGAATGCGACAGTCAGTCGAGGCGTATGTGGCCAGCTGCACACAGTGTCAACGCCACAGACACCCGTCTACTGCTCCGGCTGGTTTTCTACAGCCCTTGCCACCTCCAAGCACACCTTTCCAACAGGTGGGCATTGACCTCATGGGCCCTTTTCCAAAGTCGGCTAAGGGAAATCGCTGGATAATTGTATGTGTCGATTACCTCACGCGCTACTGCGAGACGGCGGCCATACCAACCGCAACTGCCAGCGACGTCTCTGTGTTCCTGCTGCAGCACGTTATCCTCCGACATGGCCCACCTCAGGTGATCATCAGTGATCGTGGGCGACAATTTACGGCAGACATAGTAGAAGAGCTGCTTCGATTGAGTGAGTCCCGCCTTCGTCACTCGTCGCCATACCATCCGCAAACAAATGGGCTCACGGAGCGTACCAACCGAACAATCGTAAACATGCTCTCTATGTATGTGGCATCCGACCACAAGAACTGGGATGACGTGTTACCATTTATAACGTACGCGTTCAATACCGCTAAGCACGAGACAACAGGCTATAGCCCCTTTTTCTTGATGTACGCACGACCGCCACGGTACACACTCGACACAGTTTTGCCATTCTCGGCGCACAAGAACCTCTCAGTCACCGAAATCCTCTGCCTTGCAGAAGAAGCGCGTCGTATTGCTCGTCTACGCACTTTGGAATCACAGGAAAAATCGAAGGTACGCTATGACGTCCGCCACCGGCCTGTAACTTACCACCCAGGCGACTTAGTGTGGCTGTGGACTCCGGTACGAAGACGCGGGTTATGCCAAAAGTTCTTGGCCACATACGACGGACCGTTTGTCGTTCTCGACAAAATCACGGAAGTCACATACACAATAGCTCGCCTCACGAGAAGTGGTGAAAGAGCCGCTAAAACCCAAGTAGTCCATGTCACTCGACTAAAGTTGTACACACCAAGGTGAATCGGTTACCTCGCCCGGCGGGCTTCGTCTGCGAGGGGAGGAATGTTACGCATGCCTTGGAAGAAAAAGAAGATGGGTGAACATGTTGACTGCCCCAAGAGCTGGAGGAAGAAAAGAAGACGACGAGACTGCGATCATCAGCTTGTTGGCCGCTCCGGCGCTTCTCTTCGCGACCAAAATAAACGGCCCCCTTCAGCCGTATACGTCCTGGTCCTCCTTGTGCGTAACAATATATATATATATATATATATATATATATATATATATATATATATATATGTATATTGTAGCGAAGCCTCCGAACGCTGAAATGGGTCGAACTTTTGAGTACCTTCTAGTGGGGCTACCCAACAAGGACGCCGCTCGCGCTGAGAGCCCGTGCTTGGCTGTGACTGTCGCCATTGTATATTCTTGCTCGTTGCCGGCTAGTAAACGCCTTAACAGTTTGGTGGAGAGTGCTGCGATCTCTGTCTATGCCTTTGGAGCTACGATCACGTACCCTGCCATCTACTATGTACCACGACGCTTCTCAGCAAACGCCTCCTCCAATGCCACCCCCTTGTTTCGGTGTCCCCAGGATCCGAGATCCACCCATCTTCACGGGCGCCGATGGCACTGACGTGGAGGACTGGCTCGCCATTCACGAGCGCGTGAGCGTCCCCAACAAATGGGACGAGGACGGCAAGCTGACCAACTTGGTGTTTTACCTTGCCGGTGTCGCCAGTTTGTGGTACAACAACCAGGCGTCCGATTTCGCCACATGGTCCGATTTCAAGACCGCAATCGTCAACGTCTTCGGCCGCCCTGCTGTTCGCAAGCTGCAAGCCGCGCAGCGCTTGCGTGAACGTGCTCAAGAGGCTGGTGAGTCATTCACCAGCTATATTAAAGACGTCCTCGACCTATCCAACAAATCTAATCCCACCATGTCTGAGTCTGACAAGATCCGGAACATCATGAAAGGCATTGACGATGATGCCTTCTCGATGCTGCTCGCCGGAAACCCCGGCACAGTGGTTGAGGTCATTACACTGTGTCAGAGCTACGAGGAGCTTCGCCGGCAGCGTTCGATGACCCGACGCTCCCCACCACGAGCTGCAACGCTTGCTGGCTTGAAGGCCAGTTGTGACCAAGTGGCGTTGAGGGCAGACCTAAAGTCCTTCATCCGTGAGGAAATCGTGCGTCAGTTCTCGCTCCTGCCCTTTGCCCACCGACCGACTGTTCAACAATCGCCTACTACCCTTCTCCCTCCCATCCGTCGAGCGATTGAACAGGAATAACAGAGGTAATGCCTGCGTACCACCCTCCACAGCCTCCTGCTCCTGCGCCCCTGAGTTACGCGCAAGTGGTCGCCAGGCCGCCCCAAGTCGTTCCAGCAACCGCCCCTCTGACTTACGCCGAAGCTGCCGCTCGACCTCCGTCCTTTGCAGCGGGTGTGCCCGCTACGTATGTTGACGTAACCCAACAGCCTCAGCTTCAGTCCACCATGCAGCCACCGTTCCGTCCATCAGCCCTTGCGACATGGGTGAGACCTACCCCGGTGAACAGATGGCGCACACCCGACAACCGGCCCATCTGCTTTGCCTGCGGTTACGCCGGCCACGTGGCCCGTTATTGCCATCGCGTACAGCCGGCTCCAATTTCTTCACCTGTTGCTGGTCAACTCAGCCGTCCTTATCGCGAAGAACCGCCGTCTATGCCACCTCGATCTCGCCCAGGTCCATCTCGACGATCGCCGTCTCCACGACGTCGTTCCCTGTCCCCCATGCGGCCAAGTGCGGCAGCTCAAGAGCGGGAAAACTAGTCGTCGCAGTCCCCGAGGCAAGGACTGCGACGCTATCGCAATGTGAAAGCCCTCAGAGCAGCCCCTCGAATGTCATTGACGTGCTTGTGGACGGTGTTTGTGCATCGGCTCTTAATGACAATGGAGCTGCCGTATCAGTTATGGACGAAAAACTCTGCCGCTTACTTTGAAAAGTGACGACGCCACTTTCTGGGTTATCCCTCCGTACTGCAAGTTTGCACCGCATTCAACCTACAGCAGGGTGCACAGCTCGCGTTGTCATCCAGGACGTTCTGTATGTCGCCCAGTTCATCATCATTCAGGCATGCTCTCATGACGTCATCCTGGAATGGGACTTTCTCTCCCGCCATGACGCCGTCATCCATTGTGCCGCCGCCGAAATTGAGCTCTCACCCTTCTCGCATTTGACGCCAGAAGACAGTCCCCCGACACTGAGCAAGATTCTAACGAAAGACGATACAACAGTGCCTCCAAACTCGACGACGGCTGTGTCTGTCTACTGCGCTGGTATCTCCGACACAATTGCACTCGTTTCACCATCCGACCGTGCTTGCCGAAGGAAAGGGTTGCTAGAACCTTTCGCGACCGTGCAAATCACCCAGAGCAACGCCGCTATTTTTGTGACGAACCCATCCCCGTGCACTGTTACCTTGGTCCGAGGGGAATGTCTCGGCAGAGTGGAACCAGTCGACGACGCACAAGTCCTGGACGTACCCGATGACACGCGCGGTCCCAGGTCGTGTACCATCAATGCTGTTTCCACTTCTGATTCGTCATCTGCTGATGTATTTGGTCCCTCCATCGCTGACAACTTTACGGCCATACAGCGTTCCCAACTTCTGGACCTGTTGCAAGAATATCGTTCTTCTTTCGATGTCGGGCGAAGTTTTCTCGCTCGCACGTCCGTTGTTACGCATCGCATCGACACTGGTGCCCATCCACCTTTACGGCAACGTCCATATCGCGTGTCGCCTGCTGAACGTCGAGTAATTAATGATCAGGTTGACGATATGCTCCGACGCGATGTTATTCGGCCCTCGGACAGTCCATGGGCGTCTCCTGTTGTTCTTGTTGCGAAGAAAGACGGTTCTGTGCGGTTCTGTGTGGACTACAGACGGCTCAATAGGATCACTAGCAAGGATGTTTATCCACTGCCACGCATCGATGACGCGATTGACAGCCTTCATGGAGCCGATTTTTTTTTTCTTCTCTCGATCTGCGCCGGATGTACTGGCAAGTACGCTGGTTGACGACGCTCGACCAAAGGCCGCCTTCGTCACGCCAGACGGCTTGTACGAGTTCAACGTCATGCCGTTTGGTCTATGTAATGCACCTGCAACCTTTGAGCGCATGATGGACACTGTTCTGCGCAACTTGAAATGGTACACGTGCTTGTGTTACCTCGACGATGTCATTGTCTTTGCTCCGGATTTCTCCACGCATCTCCAACGTCTGAAAGAAGTTTTCGCACGTGTGAGCAATGCCGGCTTGCAACTAAATCTGAAAAAGTACCGCTTTGCAGCACGGCAACTCACCATACTGGGGTACGTCGTGTCCAAAGACGGCATTCTTTCTGATCCTGCCAAGCTTCAGGCCATGGCCGAGTTCCGCAAACCTGCATCTGTCAAAGAACTCCGTAGTTTCGTGGGCCTGTGCTCATACTTTCGACGCTTCATACGAAATTTTGCCACGATCATATAACCGCTGACGAAGCTCCTTGGAAGTAACGGGCCCTTCAATTCATGGTCATCCGAGTGCGACGACGCGTTCGCAAAGCTCCGCCATTTGTTGACGTCGCCTCCCACTTTACGCCCCTAGGACCCTACAGCCCCAACGGAGGTGCACACGGACGCCAGCGGTGTAGGCCTCGGCGCTGTCCTGGCACAGCGAAAACCCGGATTCCCTTAATATGTCGTAGCATATGCAAGCCGTACGCTCACGAGAGCCGAGAAAAACTACACCGTCACGGAGAAAGAGTGCTTGGCAATCGTCTGGGCTCTTACAAAGTTTCGACCTTATTCATATGGTCGCCCATTCGATGTCGTCACCGACCATCATGCACTATGCTGGCTTTCATCATTGAAGGATCCCTCAGGCCGTCTCGCCCGTTGGGCTCTTCGCTTACAAGACTGCGACATCCGCGTGCTGTACCGCAATGGACGCCAGCATGCTGACGCCGACGCCCTCTCGCAGTCTCCTCTGCCTGAAGGTGATGTGCTCTGCTCAGTATCCTCGGCTGCCGTTTCTGCCATTGATCTTGACATCATCGCTACCAAACAGCGAAAGGATAATTGGATCGGCCCGCTCATCGACATGCTCTCTGATCCATCCTCAACGCCATCCACGCGTGCCTTGCGTCGTCAAGCTCGCCATTTCACCATCCGTGACGGCCTTCTACACCGACGCAATTACGACGCCGACGGCCGGCAGTGGTTACTCGTGATACCCCGCAGTCTGCGGTCAGAAATATGTGAATCCTTCAATTCTGATCCGCAATGCGCGCACTCTGGGGTATTCAAGACCTACCATCGCATTCGACAACGCTACTTCTGGCGCGGGATGTACCGCTATGTGCAGTAGTTCGTTCGCTCTTGCCTCACTTGCCAACGCCGTAAACCTTCAGCCCACATGTCGCACGCCGGTCTGCAACCGTTACCTTGCCCTGAGCGTCCCTTTGGGGGCGTAGGTATCGATTTTTATGGACCACTGCCTCTGACGTCGGCTGGTAACCGCTGGGCCATCGTTGCCGTTGATCATTTAACGCGATACGCCGAAACCGCCGCTCTCCCTGCAGCTACTGCGCGCGATGTTGCGTCCTTCCTGCTGCATCGATTTATACTGCGCCACGGACCACCCCAAGAGCTTCTCAGCGATCGAGGCCGTGTCTTCTTCTCGGCAGTCATTGAAGCCATTCTGACGGATTGCCATTCTGTCCACCGCAAAACTACTGCTTACCACCCACAGACGAATGGCCTCACCGAACGCTTTAACCGCACCCTCGGCGACATGATTTCTATGTACGTCGCTGCCAACCACACCAATTGGGATAATATACTGCCCTTCGTCACCTACGCCTACAACACCGCCCTTCAGAACACGACTGGTTTTTCACCTTTCTACTTGCTGTACGGAAGGCACCCGTCGCACACCATGGACACGATACTCCCGTACACGCCGGATCCATCTGAGTGTACACCGATGTCCGAGACAGCCAGGCTTGCTGAAGAGTGTCGCGAGCTTGCCAAGACTTTTACGACGCAAGAGCAAGAGCGGCAGAAGAGTATTCGTGATGGCTCTACCACTTCTGAACCCACGTTCCTTCCTGATGCGCTTGTATGGCTCTCGATCCCGACCTCTGCAGCTGGCCTCTCTTCCAAACTACGTCCGAAATACGAAGGCCCCTACCGTGTCATCGAGCGCACCTCACCCGTCAACTATCTGATCGAACCCGTTGAACAATCCTCGGACATGCGCCGCCATGGGCGAGACATCGTCAACGTGGAGCGCCTGAAGGCTTATTATGACCCGCTCATAGTAACGAGCTGTTAGGTCGCCAGGCGGCTCCCTCTTCGACCCCGGGGTAATTGTAGCGAAGCCTCCGAACGCTGAAATGGATCGAACTCTTGAGTACCTTCTAGCGGGGCTACCCAACAAGGACGCCGCTCGCGCTGAGAGCCCGTGCTTGGCTGTGACTGTCGCCATTGTATATTCTCGCTCGTTGCCGGCTAGTAAACGCCTTAACAATATATATATATATTGTTAAGGCGTTTATCGGTGCGGTTAAATCGTTCGGCGCGGTTAACCGATGGTGCGGTTAAATCGTTCTGTGAGGCCATTCGTCTGTGGGTGGTAAGCAGTAGTTTTGCGGTGGACAGAATGGCACTCCGTCAGAATGGCTTCGACGACTTCCGACAAAAGACACGGCCTTGATCGCTGAGAAGCTCTTGGGGTGGTCCGTGGCGCAGTATAAATCGACGCAGCAGGAAGGACGCAACATCGCGCGCAGTAGCCGCAGGGAGAGCGGCGGTTTCGGCGTATCGCGTTAAATGGTCAACGGCAACGATGGCCCAGCGGTTACCAGCCGACGTCAGAGGAAGTGGCCCATACAAATTGATACCTACGCACCCAAAGGGACGGTCAGGGCAAGGTAACGGCGGCAGACCAGCGTGCGACATGTGGGCTGACGGTTTACGGCGTTGGCAAGTGAGGCAAGAGCGAACGAACTGCTGCACATAGCGGTACATCCCGCGCCAGAAGTAGCGTTGTCGAATGCGCTGGTAGGTTTTGAATACCCCAGAGTGCGCGCATTGCGGATCAGAATGGAAGGATTCACATATCTCTGACCACAGACTGCGGGGTATCACGCGTAACCACTGCCGGCCGTCGGCGTCGTAATTGCGTCGGTGTAAGAGGCCGTCACGAATGGCGAAATGGCGAGCTTGACGACGCAAGGCACGCGTGGATTGCGTTGCGGATGGATCAGAGAGCATGTCAATGAGCGGGTCGATCCAATTATCCTTTCGCTGTTCGGTAGCGATGATGTCAACATCAATAGCAGAAACAGCAGCCGAGGATACTGAGCAGAGCAAATCACCTTCAGGCAGAGGGGAGCCCGAGAGGGCGTCGGCATCAGCATGCTGGCGTTCGTTGCGGTACAGCACGCGGATGTCGTAGTCTGGTAAGCGAAGAGCCCAAAGGGCGAGACGGCCTGAGGGATCCTTCAATGATGAAAGCCAGCATAGTGCATGATGGTCGGTGACGACATCGAATGGGCGACCATACAATATATATATATATATATATATATATATATATATATATATATATATATATATATAGTCAAGTAGATTCTCCGCGAACGGTCACAACGTGGTTTATTTCGACGTTTCGGCCTACAGTCTGGCCTTCATCAGGATTAAAGGTACTGTTTGTCAGTTCTCCCCTTTATACAATCTCAAATCAGAACAAAGAGGAAAAAGGAGAGAAAGAAAGAAAAAAGAAGAAAAGGAAAAGAAGAGAAAAAAGGAAAAAAGAAAAAAAGAGAGAAAAAGAGTATAAGGTGGACTCCCCCCGTGCGCCCCTCCTCCAGTCTTCCTTCCACTTCCCCCTTCATCTCTCTCCTCTTTCTCTCCTTCACCTTTCTGATGTGAGTGGCCTGTGTAGGCTTCCTTTCAGTAACGCATTCTTCACGACCAGACAGCGCCTCCTGGCTCTGGCGGTTAGGTGTGGGGCAAAAAAGAGCTTTTTTAGGAAGTTGTAAGCCTTTAACTACTGGGCGCCCCGTCAACATTTCGTCGTAGAAAGAGGGGTGCCGCGTATTGCGGCAGAGGCTGGTAAGCGGGCTTGGAAGTTTTAAGCCTTTAACTACTCGGCGACCCGTCAACCCTTCGTCGTAGAAAAAGGGTTTCCACGTACTGCGGCAGAGGCTGGTAAGCGGGCGCAATGCGAATTCCTTGCCCGCTTCTGGATTAAGTGGGCAGTAGGGGCCTGCCGGCTGTGCACAGGGTTGCTGTTGGGCATGTCATGCATGGCACAATTGATTGGGTAGTAAAATAAAACAGAAAACTGACGACAGCTGTACTCAGGAAGACTAGCTATGCTTGGAATTGTTTTGAGTTGTCCAGTGCACTGCGCAGCTGCAGTGCCGTGAACTCAGTTACTATTTTCATTATTGCTGTTATTGTTTTCTAATGCTTTAATTGCTGCAAGTGCACCAGGATTCTCATTTATTCCTCCATCGAGGGTACATAAATATATATATATATATATATATATATATATATATATATATATATATATTGTTGATACGTTTATTGGCGGACACTTGTCGACGATGCTTGACAGCGACAGTCAATGCGGGTATTGGCTCTCTGCACGAGCTGCTCTTCTTTTTGCTAAAAAGGGCAACCCACTAGAAGGCACTGGAGAGGACGACCCACTGTTCGAAGGTTTCACCACAACTACCCCGGGTACAAAGAGGGAGCCGCCTGGCGACCTAACAGCTGGTTACTATGAGCGGGTCGTGGTAGGCTTTGAGGCGCTCCACGTTGAAAATGTCGCGCCCTCGACGGCGCATGTCCGAAGATGGTTCGATGGGTTCGATCAAGTAATTTACAGGGGTGTGCGTTCGACGACACGGTAGGGGCCTTCGTATTTGGGCAATAGTTTTCAAGATAGGCCAGTTGAAGTGGTAGAGATCGAGAGCCAGACGAGCGCTCCAGGGAAGAACGTGGGCGCAGTAGTGCTGGTGTCAGCGCGAATGCCTTTTTGCCGCTCTTGATCATGCGCTGTAAAGGTCCTTGCAAGCTCTCGACACTCTTCAGCAAGCTTGGCTGTAGCAGAAATAGGCGCCCATTCCGACGGATCTGGCTTGTACGGAAGTATAGTGTCGATGGTGTGCGACGGGTGCCTCCCATATAATAAAAAGAAAGGTGAAAAGCCAGTAGTGCTCTGAGGGGCGGTGTTATATGCGTAGGTGACGAAGGGTAGAATGGAATCCCAATTTGTGTGATCGGCGGCGACGTACTTGGAGAGCATGTCACCGAGCGTATGGTTGAAGCGTTCAGTGAGGCCATTCGTCTGCGGGTGGTAAGCAGCAGTTTTGCGGTGAACAACGTTGCACTCTTTGAGAATGGCTTAGACGACTTCAGACAGGAAGACGCGGCCTCGATCACTGAGCAATTCCTGAGGTGGACCGTGTCGCAGCATGAATCGTTGGAGCAGGAAAGAGGCCACATCGCTCGCTGTAGCCGCTGAAGAGCGGCAGTTTCGGCATATCGCGTGAGGTGGTCCACAGCAACAATGGCCCAGCGGTTACCAGCCGACGTTAGTGAAAGTGGCCCATACAAATCGATGCCAACGCGCCCAAACGGCCTGGCAGGGCAAGGTAGAGGTTGCAGACCTACCGGCGACAGGTGGGTTGAATTTTCGCGGCACTGACATTCTATGCAGGAGCGAACGAATTTCTGCACATAGCGGTACATGCCGCGCCGAAAGTACCGTTGGCGAATGCGCTGGTAAGTCTTCGATACCCCGGAGTGCGCACATTGCGGATCAGTATGAAAGAATTCGCATATGTCAGAGCGCAGACTGCTGGGTATGACTAGTAGCCACTGGTGGCCGTCACCGTTGTAATTGCGTCGGTGGAGAAGGTCGTCGCGAACGGCGAAATGGTGGGCTTGACGACGCAACGCACGAGTGGATGAAGTGGATGGATCAGTCAGCAAGTCTATCAGTGAGGCAATCCAGTGATCATTGCGCTGTTCAGTAGCAACGGCATGAATGCTAATGGAAGAAACGGCAAGGTGAGACACTGAGTCGTGGGCATTGTCGTCAAGCAAGGGAGAGCGCGACAGGGCGTCGGCGTCAGCATGTTGCCTTCCGTTGCGGTACAGCACGCGGATGTCGTAGTCTTGCAGGCGAAGTGCCCACCGGGCGAGACGGCCTGAGGGATCTTTCAATGATGACAACCAGCTTAGTGCGTGATGTTCGGTGACTATATCAAATGGGCGACCATATAAATAAGGTCGGAACTTGGTAAGGGCCCAGACGATTGCCAGACATTCTTTCTCAGTGACGGTGTAATTAGTCTCGGCTTTTGTAAGCGTACGGCTTGCATACGCCACGACATATTCCGGGAACCCTGGTTTGCGCTGCGCAAGGACAGCGCCGAGACCGACACCACTGGCGCCCGTGTGTACCTCTGTAGGGGCAGTAGGGTCGCAGTGGCGGAGTATGGGAGGCGACGTCAACAAACGACGGAGCGTTGTGAATGCGTCGTCACACTGTGATGACCACGAATGGAGAGGCCCGTTACTACCGAGGAGTTTTGTCAGCGGCGATACGATAGACGCGAAGTTTCGGATGAAGCGCCAAAAGTAGGAACACAGTCCTATGAAACTGCGCAGGTCCTTGACGGATGTCGGCTTGGGGAACTCGGTCACGGCCTGAAGCTTGGCTGGATCGGGGAGAATTCCATCCTTGGACACGACGTAGCCGAGTATTGTCAACTGCCGAGCTGCAAATCGGCACTTCTTTAGGTTCAGTTGCAGACTGGCGTCACTCAGACGTGTTAAAACATGCCGCAGGCGTTGAAGGTGTGTGGAGAAGTCCGGAACGAAAACGACGATGTCATCGAGGTACCACAGGCACGTGTGCCATTTCAGGTCACGCAGAACGGTATCCATCATGCGCTCAAAGGTGGCGGGCGCATTGCACAGCCCAAACGGCATGACGTTGAATTCGTACAAGCCGTCGGGAGTGACGAAAGCGGTTTTCGGTCGAGCGTCCTCAGCCATAGGTACTTGCCAGTACCCTGAGCGCAAATCTAGAGATGAAAAGAATTCGGCTCCTTGCAGGCTGTCAATCGTGTCATCCACACGCGGTAGTGGGTACACGTCCTTATGAGTGATCTTGTTGAGACGTCGGTAGTCCACACAGAACCGCACAGAACCGTCCTTCTTCGCGACGAGAACGACAGGAGACGCCCAGGGGCTGTTAGAGGGTCGAATAACATCGCGGCGTAGCATGTCGTCCACTTGCTCGTTGATTACACGGCGTTCTGTGGGAGATACGCGATATGGACGTTGCCGTAGTGGTGGTTGTGCGCCTTTGTCAATGCGATGCGTAACAGTGGATGTGCGGCCGAGAGAAGGCTGAGAGACATCGAAAGAAGAGCGGAATTCTTCCAACAGGGCCAGAAGCTGGGAACGCTGGACTGGCGTAAGGTTGTCGGCAATGGAAGGACCGAATACATCAGCGGATGATGAAACAGATGTAGAAACAGCACTAAGCGTATTGGAACTTCGGCCGTGCGTGTCATCAGGTTGATCCATGACTTGTGCGTCTTCGATAGGTTCTACGCTGCCGAGATATTCCCCTCGCACCAACGTAACACTGTACGGGGATGAGTTCAGAACAAAAATAGTGGTGCTGCCGCGATTTACTTGCACTGTCGCGAAAGGAACCAGCAAACCTTTTCTGGTTAAAACACGATGAGATGGTGAGAGGAGTGCAGCGGTGTCGGAAAGACTTGCACAGTAGACCGACACCGCTGCGAACGAGTTTGCAGGCACTTGCGTGTCGTCCCTGACGAGTAACTTGCTTGCAGCAGATGGACTGTCGGCCGGCGTCAAAGAAGAGAATGGTGTCAGCTCTATTTCTGCTGGTGCGCAATGAATGACGGCGTCGTGGCGGGAGAGAAAATCCTATCCTAGGATGACGTCGTGAGAGCATGAAGGAATTATGATGAATTCGACGGCATACATCACGTCCTGAATCATGAGGCGGGCTGTACACATCGCAATAGGGTGAATGCTCTGGGCGCTGGCTGTACGGAGGGAGAGCCCGGAAATTGGCGTGGTCACTTTGCGCAGTAATCGGCTAAGCTTTGCGTCCATGACGGATACGGCGGCTCCAGTATCTACAAGGGCAGATGCACCAACACCATCCACAAGCACGTCTATCACGTTCGATGGTCTTCCTGAGGACTTCCGCAGTTCGACAGCGTCACAACCCTTGCCTCGTGGACTGCGACGACTAGTTTTCCTGGTCACCCTCTACTGGACGTGGCCGCATCGGCGACAGTGAGCGACGTCACGGAGAATGTGAACGGTGGGTAGATGGAGCGGGGCGGGACGACGGTGACGTAGGTGGCGGTTGGTCATAAAAGCAGCTCGATTGGCTGGGAAAATTGGAGGCGACCTGCGGTCACTGCACACGATTGCAGTAGCGTGCTACGTGACCGACGCAACCACAAGCAAAGCAGATGGGGCGATTGTCCGCAGTGCGCCATCGGTTCGCGGGTCCCATCCATGTCGAAGAACGCGATGGGCGAGCCGGCTGCTGATATAACTACATAGTGGGCGGCACACGGGGCACGTGGATGACGTCGGTATATGTAGGCGGCACAGTTTCTCCGAAAGCCTGGGGTCTGGCGATGGTTTCGGTGTAACCAAGGGGGCCAGTCACAGAAATTGGTGGGGGTGGCCTGGCGACAACTTGGACGTAACTGAGTAATGTAGATACTGGAGGTGGCTGGTGATATTCTGGAACGTCCTCCGCGATTTCCTGCTCAATGGCTCGGCGGAGGGGAGGCAGAAGTGTGCTTGACGACTGTTCAGCACGTTGCGGGGAAGCAAAGGCCAGTAAAGAGACCTGGCAGGTAACTTCCTCACGCACGAAAGACTTGATTTCAGCAAGCAAGGCGGTGTGGTCAGGAAGTGTTGACAAGGCTGAGAGATCAGCGTCTCGTGACGGTGGTCGACGGGTCATCGAGCGCTGCCGTCGCAGCTCCTCGTAACTTTGGCAAAGTGTAATGATCTCTGCCACAGTGCGAGGGTTCTTGGCCAGGAGCATGGTGAAGGCATCGTCGGCGATGCCTTTTAGAACATGGGTAATTCTGTCGGCCTCTGACATGCTCGCGTCCACTTTCTTGCACAAGTCAAGGATGCCCTCTATGTAGCTTGTGAAGGACTCACCGGTCTGCTGTGCTCGTTCACGTAACCGCTGTTCGGCTTGGAGCTTACGAACGGCAGGACGGCCGAACACGTCGACGACGGCGGTTTTAAAAGCAGACCAAGTGGGGAAATCGGATGCGTGGTTGTTGTACCACATACCGGCCACACCCGCGAGGTAGAAAACTAGGTTGCCGAGTTTACCTGCCTCGTCCCAATGATTGGGGACGCTGACGCGTTCGTACATAGCAAGCCAGTCCTTGACGTCGGTGCCATCCGCGCCGGTGAAGACAGGAGGGTCGCGGATGCGGGGGACACCGGAACATGGCGTCGGCGCAGGAGGAAGCGTTTGCTGTGCGGCGTCTTGGTGCATGGTAGAAGGCACGGTGCGGGATCGAAGCTCCAGGGGCATCAAATGCTAACCGAAGGTGTTAGAAGGGCACAGCACTCTCCACCAAATTGTTGAGACGTTTACTGGCGGACACTTGTCGACGATGCTTGACAGTGACAGTCAATGCGGGTACCGGCTCTCTGCACGAGCTGCTCTTCTTTTTGCTAAATAGGGCAACCCACTAGAAGGCACTGGAGAGGATGACCCACTGTTCGAATGCTTCACCACAATATATACATATATATAGTGGATGTTTGTTACTTACATCGTTCCCATCCCTGCATTATCATAATCACCATCAACCGCTTGTCTCATTGTCTTTATTGCCACTCTGTGTCATCATCATCGTCACCATCTGTGTACTGGCTCTGCCTGTTCGTTTTGCGAGGTCTTTCCTCAAATAGAGGCTGACGCAGCCAAGACTACCAACATTTCATACGTGGTGGAGGTAGATTTTTGGTCCTCTGACCTCCCGCAGCCCGCTCTACCCCCTGGAGTTTTGTTCAGGCCGCCGTTTGCGCCCAGACAGGTAGCATGTCCCAGACCAAGCCTGCCAGCGTTGATGTCATCAACCACGCACCACCACAAGCTGCCCTTCCTACTTACATACATGGACATCAGCGGGAACCCCCGCTCTTCGCTGGTCTTCGGGGAGAAGACGTAGAAGACTGGCTCGATGGCTACGACCGCGTAAGTGCAGCTAATAGGTGGGACGAGGCCGCCGAACTGCGTTACGTGCCTTTTTATCTGACCGGAGTCGTGAAGACATGGTATTTTAACCACGTCGTTGACCTGACTGGGCTACCTTCCAGCAGCAGCTGCGACACGTCTTTGGGACACAGTACATTCAATCCGCCGTCGCTAAGAGGACACTCGATACTCGCCGGCAACATCCCCGTGTAACCTACACTTCATACATCGAGGATGTCCTCGCACTGTGCCGGCGTGTCAATCAATCCATGCCGGAATCAAAGTGCGCCATATATTGAAAGGCATTGGTCCTGTTTTCTTGAATGCGTTCGCTGTGCAAAACCCAGCTACCATCGCTGATGTTGTGACGACATAGCAGTGCCTTGATGTGCTGAACTCCGTTCGCCTCCAGCCGGACATTGGCGACCACCATTCCATGTCTTATGCGCATCTGCGTGATCTCACCCGGGACTATATACACGAAGAATCGCGGTCTATGGGCTTCACACCTCCTACACCGCATCCTACACAGTCTTCGGGAGTGCCCTTACGTGACATCATCAGTGAGGAACTTACATCCCTGACTGGCTCTGCGCCCATACAGACACCTGCTTCTCGGCCTATATCCATGTACCCTCAAGTTGCTGCCGCACCTCCCAGTGACGCACACGCGACATTGCCACTGCCATCCTACGCGTCAGTTACTGCCGCTCCCCCGGTAAACTACCATTTCGTGCCACCTGACCCTTCAGCCTACCTGACCGCGCTATCTCTAGGTGCCCCGAATGCCTTCTATTCCCCACCGTGGCGCTCGTCTCGCCCTGTCTGCTACTACTGTGGCTATCGCGGCAACATATCTCGTTTCTGCCGAAAGCGCCAGCAAGATGAACGTCGGAACGACGTGCGCGAACGGAATTTGTGCACTGGGGCCTCTTATCAAGATCGGCGTTATTCGTCTCCTCCGCACTGGTCTCCATCTCCTCCGGCATCGACTGCACCGCGGAACAGCCGCAACACGAAACGCCGCTCGCCTTCGCCCTTCCGCCATTCCACTTCTCCACCTCGACCCACCTCATTCTCCTTTGATATTCCTTCGGAAAACTAATTGATGCAGTTAGTGGAGGAAAAACTGCATTCGGAATGAAAACTGAAATTCCTCCATCAAACCCATATAACATGGTTTCTGTGGAAGTGGAAGGAGTGCTAGTCGATGCTTTGGTGGACACTGGTGCAACATTGTCTGTTATACGTACTGATTTGTGTGAACATTTAAACAAAGTAGTGACGCCTTACGATGGCCCCAAGTTAGTTGCTGCACAGGGGAAGATCGTTCGCCCTTCCACGTTTTGTACTGTGCGTGTTTTCACGGACAGCATCCGCCATCATGTCCAGTTTGCTGTCCTGCCCCGCTGCTCTCACCAACTAATTTTAGGGTGGGATTTTCTATCGTCTGCTTCTGTGGAGATTTGCTGTGGACAACGCGTCGTTCACCTCGCTGACACCGACTACATGCTTGACGACGACAATCAGAAGCCACTTCGTCTGGTCGCTGCTAAAGACATCGAACTGCCGTCGCTACAAGAGCAAATTGTCAGATTTACATCCAATGACATCTATCACGGTGATGTACTGGTCTCACCGTCACCACTTTGCGTTCGTAAAGGTATAGTTCTTCCGTCCAGTGTCATTCGTTTGTGCAATGGCTCTGCACGTGTCACCGCTGTCAACTCTACACCGGAGAAGATCTTACTGTAACATGGCACTACTGTGGCCCGAGTTGCCCCCTTTGAGCCTGTATTTGTCACGCCACTTCAGGCCATCGCATCCAAAGACCCTTCCCTCGGTGAACATGTATCTTTCTCCACGTTTACCACCGCTATCAGCAGCGAGTTGACAAATTCACAGAAGCAGCTGCTCGCATCGGTACAGAAACATGCAAAATCTTTCGATATTTGCTCGTCTAAGCTGGGCCGCACTAATACTAAAACACACCGAATTCAAACCGTTGGGACATCTATCGTACACCGCCGACCCTACCGGTAGTGGTGGTGAAAATCTATTTATTTATTTATTAACATGAAATTTTCTGCGGAGAAGCTTCGAGTAGTCGGAGATGCTTGGCTTTTGGGGGGGGGGGGGTGCCCTTAGTCCAGGGCTCCGCTTGCAGCAGCCGCTCTGCGGGCGAGGTTTTTCAGACTCAACTGATCATCCAGGTTCTCGCTGGCCAGCAGCTCCTCCCATCGCTCCGTTGTTGGGTTTTGTACTGGTTGTAAGGCTGTAAT
Organism: Rhipicephalus annulatus; assembly: GCA_013436015.1. Taxonomy (NCBI): domain Eukaryota; kingdom Metazoa; phylum Arthropoda; class Arachnida; order Ixodida; family Ixodidae; genus Rhipicephalus; species Rhipicephalus annulatus. Next base: position 456,188 of record WOVY01000285.1, on the reverse strand, counting down.
GGCCTGAGACCCCCACGTGACGTGGTACAGAGTGACTTTAGCTGAACACCATGGGCAGAGAGGAGAATATGCCGAGGGGTGCATTTTACTCGGGATGTGCAAGTTTGGAAACGTTCCGGTTTGAATTTGCTTCCAGCTGACCGATTCCTCTTTATTTAGTGTTCGGTGTGGTAGCGAATAAGCTTTCCTAAGTCCTCTGTAATGGTTTAGGATGGCCGAATAGTAGCAAGGGACCAGAACGAGTTCATCAGGGGCGGAGTTGAAATGTGCTCAGTTCGCATACCCTCGACCTACTCTATCCGCTGCTTCATTCTCCTCCAGTCCCTCGTGGCCCGGAGTCCATATAATCCAATGCAAATTCTGAGTGGGTGTGTAATGGAATGCTCGCCAGTGTCGGTAACGCTCAGGATGACGTTGAGAGCGGGTTGGCTGTTGCGCCCCTGTAGGTAGTTGCGGCAAGCTGATTGAGAGTCCGTGAGAACTGTCAGCGACCTTCGTTGTCTGTAGCCGAGTGCGTGAGCGAGCGCGATGGCAGTTTCTTCAGCATCGGTGATGTTATGGCACGGCACGGAAGCGCTGGTACGTTCTGTGAGTGTGTGGTCCATGACTGTGGCTACAGCCTTGTTTGGATGGTCGTAGTTGGCGGCGTCAACATAGTACGTAGTGTTCTTGTCTGCATAAGTTCGCTCGAGGGCTTCCACTCTGGCTTACCATCGGGCCTGATGTAGTCGGGGATCTATATTGCGGGGGATGGGAGCGACATTATAAGTGGCACGAAGTTGGCTCGGAATGGGCTTGCGACGAGCTGTGTCGTGAAATTGGCTGATGTAGCCAAGGCGTAGGAGCAGGTCACGGCCTGTAGGTGTTTGCGTGAGCCATTGCAGTTGTGTGGCGAGTTTTGCTTCACAAACTTTTTCAAAGGTGTTGTGTAGGCCTAATGCGAGAAGCTTGCTAGAAGGAGTACCCGGTGGTAGCTTGAGTGCCGCTTTGTAGGCCTTGCGGAGCATTGCGTCTACTTGGCCCTGTTCGCTTTTGGTGAGGCGTTGGTAGGGCAAGCTGTATGTCACCCTACTGACCACGAGGCTACGTTTGAGTTTCAGGGTGTCCTCCTCGCGCATGCCATGGCGACGAGTAGCTACCCGAGATATCATTCGCGCCACTTGCAGTGTAGTGGTGCGGAGAAGGGGAAGTGTGTGATTCACATGGCGGTTCGATTGTACCCACATGCCTAATATTCGAATGGTGGATTTCACTGCGATTTGTTTGCCAGCAAGGACAACCTAGAGGCGGGAGCCTTGGTTGTTCTGCGCCGATGGTGGGAGCTTGCGTCTATAAATTCGTAGAAGCTCAGATTTTTCTGTTGCACAGGCAAGGCCTCGTGCCTGCGCGTATTGTTCGACGCATGTGGCTGCCTGCTGCAGGTTATATTCTTTTTTTATAAAGGACCCCCACTTGGCCCAGACGGTGATATCGTCCGCATACATTATGTGATGGATGCCATCAATGCGGTGGAGTTCCTGTGCCAGGCCAACCATAGCTACAATAAACAGTAGCGGGAAAATCACTGAGCCTTGCGGGTTGCCCTTGTTCAGATTCCCGATAACATGTGATCGGATAGAGCCGAGACCGACAGTGGCAGTGTGGTCCGACAAGAAGGCGTGAACATAGCTGTAGACGCGCTGCCCACAATGAAGAGTCTCGAGGCCCTCAAGTATGGCCTGGTGGCTAACGTTATCAAATGCGCCCTTAATGTCTAAAGTCAAGATAATGTTTTCTCCTTGCTGGGGGGCGTTATCAATGACTTCTTTTAATTGTAGCAGTACATCTTGCGTTGAAAGATGTGCCCGGAACCCGTACATTGAGTGCGGGAAAAGGTCATTGTCCTCGAGGTAATCTTGCAATCGATTACTGATGGCGCGCTCGAAGAGTTTACCAAGGCAGGAAGTGAGGGATATTGGTCGGAGGTTGTCGATCTGAAGTTTTTTGCCCGGCTTCGGTATCATTATGACCTCCGCGTGCTTCCATTCAGGAGGAAGCGTGCCACGTTGCCAATGATCATTGAAAAACGCCGTGATTTCATGATCATTGAAAATTCAATGATCATTGAGAAACGCCGTGATCATTGAGTCGCGCCAGTTCTGTAGCGTACTGCTCTACTTGAGTGGTGAGTGCAGCGATCCTTAGATTCAGACGTCGGTTATGTTTTTGCGTTCTCCATCTGCGGATGAGGCTCCTTCGGGCTTCCCACAGATGTAGCAGACGGCCGTCCTCTTCCGGCAGTGCAGGTGTTCTGTTAATGTTGGTGGTCCAACGCTCTCAAATTTTTTTAAGTTGGGTGCACCAGTTGGTAAGGCTTGTGAGGCTGTCGAGTGAATGTTTGCTCTCACGACGAAAGGTGTCCCAGTTTGTGATGCGTGCTTCTCCAACGACTGACGCGCTGCGCTCTCTGCAACTTTTGTGCGGAGAATAAGTGGTCGCTGCCCAAGGATTCTTGCAGGTTGTCCCAGTTATAGTTTGCACGGCCACGGGCGAATGTGAGATCGGGGCAAGTGTCCCTGCACACACTGTTGCCGATCCGGGTAGGGAACGCGGGATCCATAAGCAGTTCAGGCTGAAACTTTTCAGTTGCAGCCGCAAGCTGTTTGCTTTCGACATCCGAACGGTTGTAACCCCAGCATTCGTCGAGAGCGTTGAAGTCGCCGAGTAGTAAGAGTTCTTTTCCCTGGGCCAATCTGCAGCCACCTTGGACGAGGGCATGAAAATCAGTGGTTTTTTGCTCAGGGGCGCTATATACGTTGACAATGATGATACTTTGCTTTTGTCCTTTCCTTTTTTGCCTGAGGACTAGCTCCACAATCACATGTTCTATGTTGGTGTCTGGTATGTTGTCTAAGCCAACTGCGGTTAGCGCTTTTTCAACCAGGATGACCGCTTTGCTCTTTGTTTGACTATTATAGGACTCATAACCTGAAAATATGGGTGGCGTTCCGGGCTCCTGAAGCGCTATGACATCTGGCCGAGCAAGGTGTGTGTTAATGTACTGTTGGAGGAGGCTCCGCTTTCTGTGGAAGCCGTGGCAGTTTCATTGCCAGACTTCAAAATGTTCGCCAATGAGTGGGGCTGTGCTGCCCATAGTTAATTCGTTGAGTGGAAAGGCGTGGGTATCAATATCTCGGCTTGCGACGCCATTGTAGGAGTGAGGGTGAGGGCGCTGGGTGTCAATGCGGGGGTAGTGAGGATTTTGGATGCATGTGATTTCAATCCTAGTCTATGGTAACCTTGATCTGTCGTGGCGTGCGAGCTACGAGTGGCCCTCTTCCTACGTTTGTTTTCGCCTGTTTCAGCAATTTGCGCCTCAAAGCGTGTCTCGAGAGAGTCGAGGTGTTCTCCGAACTGCGCGAATGCGGCACTGAATTGTTGCGATAGCTGCTTCGCGAGCGTTGAGAGCATTTCGCGTAACTCTTCGCGTGTGACTGTGGTGGCCGACGCAGCAGAAATTGATAGCGCCGTTTCAGGAATTTTCTGTCTCTTGGGGGAGGTTGGGGGTTTTTCTTCGGGGGAGTTGGACGGCAATCCAAGACGCGCCATTAAAGCATGAAGTTGAGAACTGTCCTTGCCTTCACGTGCCCTGACGGCGGCCAGCTCCTGTTTGAGTTTTATGCTTTTCGCAAGAAGGTGTTCGTGTGTGGTGGACAGGGTATTGAGTGGAGCGATGGGAGGACCTACATTTGCTGACCAGCTCACCTTATTGTCAGCACCGGCTGATGAAGTGGGATTGGGCTTCTCATTATGTTTGCTGGAGGCGTCCTGGGAGTGTTGACGGGTGGGTTGCTGTTGCAGCTGCTGTCCCTTGGTCATCTGGTTCTTCGGATACTGTCGCTGCTGCTGCTGTTGCTGCTGTGACTGCTGCTGTTGGCCAGGTTCCTCAGAAGGGAGGGGCGGGAAGGACTGTGACCTCGAGCGTGAGCTGGAGTGGCTGCATGAGGTCTCGTTTTCCTTGCTGAACCACCTGCGTTTGGGAGTGGGTGGGTTACGATAGGGGTTGCGGCCCCTGGCTGGTGCTGCTGGTTGAGGAGGTCGCCGTGGGCGCGGGGCCTTCAGTCTCTGAGAGCACTCTTTTGCGCCGGTAAGTGGGCATCTCCACACAAGTGACATTTGGGAGCACAGGGGTGACCGTCAACGGGGTTGAGGATACCACACTGCCGACACACGGGAGTGTTTGGCGTGGGGCATACGTCTGAGCGGTGCCCCGGTGGTAAGCAGACTTGGCAGGCTTGTCGCGTCGACCTGTACGGGTGGCAGGCCACCTCCCCAAAGTAATACAGTACATATCGAGGCAGAAGGGGGCCCTCAAAAGTGATCACGGCAGATTTGGTAACACCAAGCATTCGTGCACTACGCACTGGCACTCCGTGCGTGCGCACGCAGAGGTTGGCGGTGAGTTCTTCCGGAGTTGTGCCAGGGTCTATCCCATGAATAACTCCCCGCAAGGTGCCCTCAGGGGCCGCCACATAGATATTGAATTCGTAGGTCTTCCTCTCAAGCGTGAGGGTGGTGATCCGACGAAGAATTTCGGCCGTCTCAACATGTGGGGTGCTGGCAATAATGATGTTCGACCCGGGGCGAGTACGTATAATGAAATGATCACCAGTACAATGTTGTCGAGAATTGCCCGCCACTGCTACGGCTCGGGAGATTTGATGCGTAGTGGAGTTCCTAATGGCCAGGCCCTTTTCGGGCGCATGATGATCTTTATGTCCGTGCGTGGAAGTGGTGGCGGCTTGCGTCGTAGCTGGCGCGGCTTTGTTACGGGTGTTGGTTGTTCGCGCCGGTGTGACGCCGGCGGCGTCTGTCTGTGCAGCAGGAGCGCTCGCAGCCGCAGCTGCCCCGGTGTTGACGTGGCTGGGCGGAGTGCTTGCAGGACAGGCCGGCTGCATCAATTCTGCTCGAGCTTTGAGAATTTTTTCTGGCGTTGAAGCTGGCGACGGAAAATCGACAGTTTCCAGTTGGCGTCGGTGTCTCTCGCTGGTCCCAGCGATGCAGACGATGTGGGATGGTGCGCGGCAACTTCATCTTCGCTTGGCAAAGTGAGCTCGTCGAGGTCGAGGGATTCCGTGTTAACATGGGTGTCGTTGGGGCTGAATGCAGGTTGAACGCATCCGGTAGTAGTCAAGCCACCAATTGGCGTAGTGCTAGCGTCCATATTGTTGCGGAAGGGGTCCCGCCGTTAGGCCAAGTCACTCGTACTCGCACAGGTGAGCTTGGTCGACGCTTAGGCCCAGCGGCCTAGCGCCCACGTGGGTTCTTCTGAAGGCGATAGAGAAAAATGGAGATGCTGTACAGCCTTGGGAAGTGTGTGCGGTTCCCAGGACAGTTAAAACTTGATAATCCGACACAGTGGCGGCGACAATATTGGAGTAATCTGGTCAACGAAAGCACACGTTCGGCGGAGCGTACGCGACGCACGTCCGCTCGCTCCGGCGTCCAAACGCTGAATGATCGTCGTAGCCGACCCTACCACGTGCCTCTAGCTGAAAGAAAAATTATAAAAGAAAATGTTGCTGACATGCTTAAACGGGAAGTCATCCGTCCCTCTTCAAGACCTTGGTCGTCTTTTATTATTTTGGTCCGTAAAAAGGATGGCTCTGTGCGTTTTTGCGTGGACTACCGGGCGCTCATTAAGATCACACGTGAGGACATGTACCCTATGCCACGCATTGACGACGCCTTTGATTCCCCTACAAGGCGCGAAATTCTTCTCATGCATCGACTTATGTTCTGGATACTAGCAGATCCCCATGCATGAAGACAATAAGGAGAAAACGGCGTTCGCAACCTCCGAAGGGCTATATGAATTCAACGTGATGCTTTTCGCCTCTGCAACGCACACTCTGCAACGCACCCGCGACTTTTTCGCGCATGATAGATGCCGTGCTGCGCGGCCTGAAATCGAGAAGTTCACTTTGCTCCCTGGACGAAATTATTATCTATTTGTCAACGTTTCCTGTGCACCTAGAATGATTGAATCAAGTTCTGACGTGCCTTGCCAGTACCGGGCTTCAAATAAACACTGAAAATGCTCTTTCGCTATGAAATCCTTTGCTAAAAACCTTAGGACACGTCGTTAGCAAAGATGGCATCTGGCCCGACCCCGGCAAGGTTTTTGCAGTCCTTCACTTTCCGCGTCCCGAAAAACCAACGGAGCTTCTCAGTTTTCTTGGCCTCACCTCTTATTTATGCCGCTTTATCGAGAACTTCGCTTCTATTGCTGCTCCATTACACCAACTACTTGCTTCCCACGTCCCCTTTCTGTGGTCTCAAGAATGTCAAACGGCATTCGACCTGTTGAAGCGGGCACTCACGTCTGAACCTCTGCTCTACCACTTTTACGAAGCCGCACCGACTATCCTCCATACCGACGCTAGCGGCCTTGGTATAGGAGCCGTTATTCTACAGCACGACAAGTCTTCCCTAGAGAAAGTGGTTGCATATGCCAGTCGCGTACTCACCCCTGCCGAAAAGAACTACACGATAACTGAGCAAGAGTGTTTGACAGTGGTTTGGTCGGTGCAGAAGCTCCGTCTCTGACTTCACGACCGTCACTTCACAATCTTTACGTTATGCTGGCTTTCCACACGGAAGAAATTGTCCGGACGCTTGGGTTTGTGGATACTACGCTTGAAGATTACGACTTTGACATAACTTACAATGCAGGTAGAACACATCAAGACGTGGTCGCTTTATCTCTTTGTCTGCTTCTAACTACCCTCATTAGTGTTGGTGAGAGCTCAACCGCCACATCTACCAAAGCTCATACGCTCGCATCAATAAGGCAACCCTTTTCGGACGACGAGCCAATATTTATCTCCCATCTGCGGTCCGATTCATACTGCAGAAGCATGGTGGACCACTTTTCGGGATTTTCTCATCCACCAAACGCGCGACTTCATTGGCAACTCCTGCACTTTAAGCTGGACAATGGGATCCTCTACCGCCACGTCTACGACCCTGACGGTCAGCACTGAGTTCCTCTACTGCCACGCTCTCTTCGACTTCAGGCGCTCGAAACCTTCCACGATGACTTCACATTGGCCTGTCATTTCTTCTAGTGTAGCGTGGTACGTCGGTTCCTGCTATCCATGCCAGCGTCGTAAACTCCCCACATCTCCACCTGCTGGACCTCTACAGCCCCTTCCGTGCCTTCAAAGCCGTTCGAGGTATTAGGTGTCGTCCTTTACGGGCCTCTCACCGTCACATCTGCTGGCAAACGATGGATAGTGACCGCCGTGGACCACCTGACACGCTACGCTAAGACTTCCACTGTTATTACAGGCTCAGCTGTGGAAGTCGCAGACATTATTCTTCACATCATAATCCTGCGTCATGGGGCTCCTCTTGTGCTGCTTAGTGACCGCAACAGTGTTTTTGTCACAAATGGTAAATGAAGTACCGCGTGCTTCTGGAACTACTCACAAGACAGCTTCAATCTATCACCCTAAGACAAATGGTCTCACAGAAAAATTTCACCGAACCCTTGCTGACACGATGGCCGTTTACGTCCAACCCGACCAGAAAAACTGGGATACTCTTTTACCATTCCTGACATTCGCTTAAAACACCACCGTTCAGCGAACAACTTGCTACTCACCATTTTACCTCGTGTACGGACGCACCCCGACTACCTTTCTCGATGTCTTTTTCTTTAACAGCCATGAAAATTCATGTCAGTCTTCTAGCAAAGAATAGATTTCCCGCCTGGCCCAGTTTCGCAATCAGGGTCGCCTCAATACTGAAGCGAGACAGCACGAGCGGAAGATCGTCTATGACGCATCCCACCACGTTGTGTCTTTTCAACCTGGTGACGAGGTGATGCTTCTGACACTTATTCGCACTCCTGGTCTCTGTGACAAATTTCAACCATTCTTCATCGGACCATATATTGCTTCAGAACAGACTACGCCGGTCAATTATTGTGTCACACCGGTTGTCGCCCCAACATACCACCGCTACCGCAGCACAGAGATTGTCCACGTTTGTCGCATGAAACCTTTCACTCGACGTTCCCCATCACTTTGACTTACAGCGGCCAGGGTGTCCACTTCCAAGTGGGGGGAATTAGTGTGGGTGTTTGTTACTTACATCGTTCTCATCCCTCCATGATCACAATCACCATCATCCGCTTGTCTCTTTGTCCTCATTGGCTCTCTGGGTCATCATCATCGTCATTGTCTGTGTACTAAATCTGCCCGTTCGTTTTGCGAGATCTTACCTCAAATAAACGCTGACGCAGCCAAGACTATCAAGACTTCATAACTTATATATAAGAAAAAGAAGTGTATACCTAAGGGCTCGTTTTTCTGTGTTTAGACACGATAGTAACGAGTTCTAACAGACAATTATTTCACGGATTGTATAGAGGAAGTTATTAAAACCAATCTAATGTAAACAAGAAGAAGGAAAAGGGGTGAAAAATAACTTGTCGTGAGCAGGAATCGAACCTATGATCTTTGAATAACGCTTTCGATGCTCTATCGACTGAGCTATCATGGAGGCCATCCCTCCAGCCACTTTATTGAGTTTATATGTGAGTTTAAACGTTAGAGTGTCAGTAAGCGCCATCTGTAGCCACCGCCGCGAGAGTAGAACACCCTTTTATGAGCCTGTGTGGCGTCACGTAGCACGTGAACTTATTACGAGCGGGCAGATGATCAATAGTCGCTCGTTTACAACCTAACACGGCACCAAGTCTGCCAGTACGAGTAGGTTTTTCGCCAACTTTTTTTTCTTCTTATTTACATTACATTGGTTCTAAGAACTTGAATTGTACGACGATAGTTATTGCGCGAGAACAAGACGACACAGAGACAAGAACTCGCGCAATAACTATCGTCATGCCATACCAACTAGCCCAAGCTGCCACACTTCTAAGTTGAACTGTACATTCTTTGGCATTTTTGTCTGTGGTCAGTTAGATGTCATTACTCTCTCTCTCTATATATATATATATATATATATATATAGAGAGAGAGAGAGAGAGAGAGAGTTGTTAGTACGACATGTGCATCAACTCGCATTACATGGAGGAATCAGTGCAACACTGTCACAGCTTAAAACGAAATATTGGATAATCCAAGAAAGGCAGCTGGTGAAGAAGGTTATTTATGGATGTTTAAAGGGCCAACTATTTGACGCTAACCCACTTAATCAAGACACAGCACCTCTGCCTGCGGACAGGGTAAACCACCCACAACCATTTGAAGTGACTGGTGTTGATTTTACAGGCCTGAGGCTTATAAAAGACGCCGTGAAAGGTATGACAAAACTGTACATGACGGTATTCGTGTGTTAAACAACAAGAGCTGTATATCTTGAAGTTGTCGACAACTTTAAAACATAAGCATACTTACATGCATTCACAATATATACAGCGAGAAGAGGCTTATGTCACATAATACATAGTGACAACGCAAGGACGTTCAAAAAGCCAATAGAGAAATCAATAGTATGCTGAAGAAGTTACGAGAAGTCTCAAGAAGAGCTAACCAAGGAGATAAAATATCGCCCCGCCATGCTGGTCTAGTGGATAAGGTACTCGGCTGCTGACCCACAGGTCGCGGGTTCGATTTTCGGCTGCCGCGGCTGCATTTCCGATGGAGGCGGAAGTGTAGGCCCGTGTACTCAGATTTGGGTGCACGTCAAAGAACCCCAGGTGGTCAAAATTTCCGGAGCCCTCCCCTACGGCGTTTCTCATAATCAAATTGTGGTTTTGGGACGTTAAACCCCACAAATCAATCAATCAATCAATCAAGGAGATAAAATAGAGTGGAAGTTTATCGCCGAAAAAGCGCCTTGGTGGGGAGGCTTCAATGGAAGGATAGTGCGAAGCATGAAATCATGAATGACGAAAGTCTTCGTAAAAAGACTGCTAACTAGGGAAGAGATGGAAACACTAACCACTGAAGTTGCAGCGGTGCTGGACAGGCCATTAACTCATGTATACAGCGAACCGAATGAGCCCCTACCTATTGTGCCGGCTGACATTATAGGTGGAAAATATACTTCCAGGCAATGATGAAGATCAACACCAAGTCCACGATAAAGAAGCCTGGAGGAAGCGGCAAATCGCCATGAAAAATTGGTTGAAAAGGTAGAACAAGAAATATATGTAGGAATCGAGAGAGCAAACTGACACAAGTGAACAACAAAGGAGAGTGAATGGATGAGACATCGCATTGTTTGGTTCACGCACTCCTAAATTACTTTGAAACCTGACTAAAGTCATGAAAGTTTATTGAGGAGTCGACGGGAAGATACGCTCCTGCCTTTTGAAAACCAATGGAGAGCTCGTTCGGAGACCTGTACAACATATCAACCAACTTGAAGGTTGTTTCCAATGAGGAGAACAAAACTTCATGCGGGCCGAAGCTATTGAATCTCGCTGAAGACAAGGAGAAGAAGACAAAGGGCATAGAAGAATGCACACGTTACTAAGCAAAAAAAAAACTCTTGCTTTTCGTTTGCACCAAACGCAGTCCACGCTTGTCTCGTCTCGTTCCTACGACACTATCTACCTAAAATGCCGTCTGCGAGTGAAGTTACATAGTGCGTCCTAACCCTTTTTTCGGGAAGCGTAATTTTCATGCAATGAACATTGTTCACTTTTTTTCTCTTGACGCCATGCCCCCAGTTCTTTGTTTAGCTGGATCAAAGTTGTGAAGTCCTTATTTTAGAAAAAGTAAGAAACCTAAACAAATTGTGGTTTTAGAACCGCTTCGCCGTTACATTCTCCTTCGTCTACTGCAAGCTGGTCCGGCTGCGAATGGCGTAGTTTTTTCTCAAAGAAACTTTCGGTTGGAGTTTTCTCACTTCTCCAGCCCCATCACTATCAAGTAGGCAAAACTTTACCTTAGTCCTTATTTTGGCTATATTTTGAAGAGAATAAGAATGTAATAATTGAAACAAACTGTTTTCTAAGCAACAGAGTGCAATGGCTTATTCGAACGTACTATTGCTTTTTTTTTGTTTTAGTACCTAACACGAAAGCCCCGCCATGGTGGTGTAGTGGCTAAGGTACTCGGCTGCTGACCTGTAGGTTGCGGGATTGACTGCAAGCTGTGGCGGCTGCATTTCTAATCGAGGCTGAAATGTTTTAGGCCCATGTGCTCAGATTTGGGTGCATGTTAAAGAACCCCAGGTGGTCGAAATTTCTGGAGCCCTCCACTACGGCGTCTCTCATAACCATATGGTAGTTTTGAGAAGTTAAAACCCACATATCAATCATCAACCTAACAGAGAAGAAAAAAAACAATACATAAAAAAGTTAAAAACCAAAAGAAAAAATTGATTTTACTGGATATGAACCAGCGACAACGAGCTGCGCACGCGTGCATGACTTTGTGGCGTTAGCCGGCTAAGCTAAACAGACTTTCTTTTCTCGTTATAAGCTAAGCTAAACAAACACGTGATGAGGCCGTGTGTTATTTGATATGTAAAAGCGCTCATGTACTAGCATTAAAATGAGTAGTCGCATATTCATCTAGGACATGCGACCATACTTATCAGTGCGTTATATGTTTTGTGATTGTATGTATGTCGCACCGCTTTTTTCGTACCTTTTCACTATAGATTGCTGGTAGCTCGCGGATGAAAACACGTATTTTTGCGCTTACACAAAAGCTTGAGAAGTTGAAGCTTGTTTCCCGGGACTCTCTTGCGATTGAGTCGGCTGCCGCATGAAATTAGAAGTGATATTGCCACAAGGCAGTAATGGGACTGGGGCACAAAGTGGTAGAGGGTCTCTGCCTGGAAGAAAAGACTACGAAGTAGATAGAGAGTGGTCTCAGCCTGTCAGTGTACCAGCCATTATTGTCGCGTGTAAATATCGTTTAAATATACGTTTCCTCATAAGAATATTGATGGAGGTGCTGGGTAAGCCTACCTGACTCTCCCGGCAAACCAACACGAAATTTCGGAGTGGTCGCCACCTTCATTTTCCTGCAATGGCTCAACAGGCCTACCCACAAGAGCAACAGCAGCGGCAGCAGCAGCAGAAGCTGCCTTCTCTGATTCTCCTGCCTCCACGAGACCATGAAACCTTCTCAGGCACAGGCAAGCACAAGGTGAATGTTAAAGTTTGGGTCGCATTGTACGAGCGCGTGAGCGAATACTATAGGTGGGACCCCACGTTTACGCTGGCCAACGTTGTCTTTTACATGCGGGATACGGCACTCATCTGGTATGAGACCAAGAGTCGGAGTTGACCAGCTGGGACATTTGAGAACTGAAGCTTGTCGACTTGTTCAGCAGGCCATTTGAGCGACAGCAGGCCACGACGAAAGACCTAGATTGTCACGTGCAGACATCGACGGAGTCGTATATACAGGATTTATTGGGCCTCTGTCGAAAGGTGAACGAGATTATGAGCAAAATTGACAAAATCGCCCACATATTAAAGAAACCACATCGGCAGATGACACCTTTTTTCTGCTGAACGTTAAAGATTGCGCCACCGTCGACGTGGTTATGAAGGAATGACGATAGTCATAGCGCGAAAACGAAACGACGACACGAACATACGAAGGACACGAACGCTAACTTCCATCTGAGTTTATTGCTCAGAGCACGAAAATATATAAAGGAGACATTAACCAAGTGACAAAAAACCATATGGCACACAGAGCAAAACATGAGTAAGAGAAAAACAAAAACAAAAGAAACAAAGGCACAGAAAAAGGCAAAGTATATAAGGAAACTAAACACATAAGCAAGGATAGTATAACTACTTGCGCGCAGCGAAACCTTCGAGGAACCTTAGTTCCTTCTCAAACAGAGACAAAGAGGGCTTGCTAATGCGAGACACCTATTCGCGTGCCATCTGCGCTGCCTCGACAATGACTCGGGTGTGTTCATCTTAGTGCTTGTACAGCGTCGCTGTGTCCTTGAAAAGTGGCACACAGTTGCACTCAATGCAGTGCTGAGCAAGAAAGCCATCCTTCCCGTTTCTAACATTGTTAGCGTGTTCTCTCAGTCGATCGTTCTGACACTTTCCGCTCGTTCCAACATAACAAGCACCGCACAAAAGGGGGGTCCTATAGACAACTTCCCGGGAGCATGCCGCATACCTTTTTCTATGTTGAACTCTGCATTCTGTTGATGAATGCGTTTTCAAGGGGTTTGTAAATTTGGTGAGGCAGATTAATTTGAATGGTGCCGAGAACAGGACACGAACTCCAACTCGTTTTCCTCGAACTCATGCCCTGTTCTCGGCACCGTTCAAAATAATCTGCCTCACCAGGTGACGCTGCAGTAACGACCCGGTCTGCAAATCCTCTGTTGACGATACCTTGATGCCTCAGTATTTTGGACATTTTGGTAACCCTTACAGCCCTCATGGACACTTGCACACAAATTTCAGTCAGAAGCACTGCTCTCTGTATCAAACTGTGAAAAGTGGTCGGACAACCTCTTAAGTGTGCAGTAATGCCTGCCGATGACTGCACATCTACTGTTCTCAGCTTGTGCACCTCTCGCACGTGTATTGCTGGTCGTCAGACTGTCGAATTCTTCACCGTGCTCGAGCAGTGCCCACATGACGTGATTCTCGGTCTCGACTTTCTCTCTGCGCATTCCGCCCTTATCGACTGCTCGGCAGGCCTCCTTCAGCTGGGACTGCCTTTTGACGAAGCTCTTGCCCATGATGCTCAAAGTTGCCTTTGTGACACCGAGTTCCTGCATCTTCCGCCGCAAGCCGCTGCTTACGTGTTGCCCATGTGTGATCCGCCAGTGCGCGATGGTGAATAAGTCGTTTCACTAATTACCTACGTTGTGCTAAAGCATTCAATTGCTGTCCTGCACACTGACGTTAGAGTACGCCACAACCAGACCTATTTGTGTCTTATGAACTAAGGTTTCTCCACGCACGTGCTGCTTGCTGGTAATAAAGTAGACGTCCTGTCGTTGTTTGAAGAGTGTGATATCTCTGAACTGACAGCTGAGCAGCCTACTCCGCCCGTCACCGTGCTTACTACGCCCAACCTTTCAAGCATTTACATTGCCAAAATGATAGCGCCAGGTATTTCGTCCATCGAAGCACAAAACCTCCACGGTCTTTTGACATTCTAAGCGGTCATATTCAATCTTGACAACCGCTCTTTAGGCCAGACATCAGTCGTGACCCATCACATCAGCACCACCGATGCCATTTCGATACATCACCGCCCTTAACGTGTCTCCACTGCCGAACGTTCTGTCATCCAGAAGGAAGTCAAGAAAATGCTCGCCAAATACGTCGTCAAACACTCATCTAGTCTGTGCACATCCGCGGTCGTGCTTGTCAAGGAGAAGGACAATACGTGACGGTGTTGCGTCGAGTATAGACATCTAGAAGGACGTTTTTTCCTTACCAAGAATAGATGACAACCTTGAATGCCTTCATGGCGCAAAGTTTTTCTCGTTCATTCACCTTCTATCTGCTTATTTGCAGATCTGTGTTGACCCAAAACCGAGAAAAACCAGCATTTGTAACCCCCGATGGGTTATATCAATTTAAAGTAAAGCCGTTTGGGCTTTGCGATGCACCGGCCACCTTTGAGCGCATGATAGATTCCCTTCTGCGCAGCTTCGAATGGTCTACTTGCATGTGCTACGTAGATGATACAATTTTTTTTCAACGAAGTTTGCGAGGCATCTTTTGCGACTGTCAAGTATTCTCCAAGTATTCCGTAACGCTGGTCTCTAGCAAAACTCTTCCTGATGCCGTTTCGACCGTCACGAAATAACTGTACTTGTTCACCTCGTTAAGGCATCAGGGGAGAGCTCGATCCGGACGAAATTCGCGCCGTGACTCAACTTCCCGTACCTTTTTCTGCTAAGGATGTCCAGAGCTTCCTTGGTTTGTGCTCCTATTTCCTCCGCTTCATCCGGAATTTTGCCTATATTGCGCGGCCTCTCACCAAGCTTCGTGAATAAGACCTCCCCTTTACTTGATATTCGCCTCAAAGTGCTTCATTTTCGACGCTCAATACAGCCCTCACGACTACACCTATATCAGCCCAAGCGATCAGATGACACCGACAGAAGTTCCTACTGACGCGAGTGGCCACGGAATTGGCGCGTTTTAGCTCAGCGTAAGCATGAATGTGACTGCGTCATTGCCTACGCCAGCCGCCTTTTGTCACCTGCCGAGAACTATTCCATCAACTAAAGAGAGTGCCTTCCTCTTGTTTGGGTTGTCGCTATATTTCACCCGTACCAGTTCGGCCGCAGCTTTACTGCTGTAATTGATCACCCCGTGCTCTGCTGGCTTTCGTCGCTCAAGGATCCCACGGGACGTCTAGGTCGTTGGTCTCTCCGCTTCCAAGAAAACACTTTCTCGGTCGTGTATAAATCTGGTCACCTCCATGAGGACGCCTACTGGCTGTCGTGGTATCCTGGGCATCCGCCAGATGCCACAGAGATAGCTACTGAGGCTTGCGTCTTATCAATATCGAACTTTCTTCATGTCGCTTTTCAGCAACGTCGCGACCCCGATTTACTTCCCATCTTAAAAAGCCTGATTTCCGCTACTCAACCCACTTCTCTAAACTTGCATTTCCTTCATGAAGTGGTTCTTTACCGCCACAACGTGCGCCCAAATGGTCCTGACCGCCTTCTCGTCGTGCCTTCTCATTTGCGTGTAGATATTCTCCGACAGCTTCACAATGAAGCTGCCGCTGGTCACCTGGGAGTCACCCGCACTATGATTGCGTCCGGCGCCGTTTTATCTGGCAACGCCTATATCGCTCTGTGCAGAAGAATGTCGCCAGCTGTGACGTTTGTCAGCGTCAAAAACGATTAACATTGCTTCCAGCTGGCCTCCTTCACCCTATTGAGATCCATACTGAACTATTCTACTGCGTAGGGCTCGACCTTCGCGGGCCATTTTACACTTCTGCGCCTGGGAACAAATGGGTTGCCGTTGCGACCGACTACTAGACACGTTACGTGATCGCCCGCTCTTTCCCAACCAGCTGCGCTACCGTTGTCACCGACTTTGTACTGCATGATGCTGTTTTGCATCACGATGCTCCTCGACAGCTTGTTACTGACCAAGGCCGATACTTTTTATCTCGCGTCGTGCAGGATATTGCACGTTCCTGTTCCACGAACCACAAGTTCACAACGGCATACCATCCACAAACTAATGGCCTTACACGGCACCTGAATCACACTATCACCAACATGTTGTTTATGTATGTTTCTCCAGGCCACCGCGACTGGCACGCAACGTTACTCTAGATCGCCTTCGCTTACAACTCTTCCAAACTTGACAACGCAGGTTATTTCCCATTCTACCTTCTTTATAGCCGTGAACGCTCTCTGCCTCTTGATACACTCCTTCCCGCTGGTTCAAGCTCCCCTCTCACATAAGTTCACGATGCCATAAAACGAGCTAACGCAACACGACAGATTGCCCGACGACAACTTATACTTTCTCAAGCCTCTCAGAAAGATCGGTACCATCGTCACCACCATGAAGTTTCGTATTCACCTGGATCTCTAGTACCCTTGTGGACCCCATGTCGTCACATCGGCATCTCAGAAAAGCTCTTATGTCGCTAAAACGAACCATACGAAGACCTACGCAAGGTCACTAACCTCACCTACGAGATACAGTGAGCCGTCGATGAAGCTCACTCAACGCTACCATCATCTACTGTTATGCACGTCGTAAGACTGAAGCCTTATGTGTCACCCAACACTCTGCTTTCGTGACAAGCGTCGGATCGGCGTATAACGCCACGGGGTAGTGCCACAGGCCAGTAGTGGGACTGGGACACAAAGCGGTAAAGGGTCTCTGCATGGAAGAAAAGACTACGAAGTAGATAAAGACTGGCCCAACCCGCCAGGCTTTTCGAGCGTGTCACGAGTTCCTGTTCAGCTGTCTTCGGAGTCTGTGTGCACCCTTCCGGGGGGTGCGCCCGTTGCGGGCAGTGCTGACTTGAGCTCAGCTGACTGATGTCTGTTGCATCTCCCGGCCAGGCAAACTGTACCTGGTCGGCATCCCTCACATATGATAATTTTACCCATTGATTTTTTCTTGCGCAGCGGTCTCGGCAGCATTCCGGTGGCTCTTGTCCCAATAAATGGGGCTTCTATCCACATGAAAAACTCCAAAAACATCCAGGAAGAGCTACGGAAGGTGACCGAACACTTCTAACTCATCACCGAGGTGTGACTGTTTGGTCGTGGAGGCATTCTGCGCTGTTCCCCGGATCAGGTTTGCGTATCAGATCTGCTAAAATGCACATCGTTTGCCTCTTTCCCGGTGAGCCCTTTCGCTCCTCCTCACTTGGCCTGTGTGAAGGCTTGGTTCGTGGTGTAGACTTCAGCCTGTCTCCATCCGAAATTCTAGAGATGTTTTCTGTTGCAGGCGCGGTGGCAGTTTTTCGCTGTTCACGTAGCGCTGACAAAAATAAGATCCCGACAGAGTCGGGGATAGTTACTTTTGCTGGAACTACAAGACCAACAGAGATCAAAGCGCGGCCACATATTTATCGGGTCGAAATGCTAACTCCTTGTCCACTGCAGTGCCATAGATGCTGGCGTTTCTGGCATAGCATAAAGGGTTGCCAATCAGTGGAGCGGTGTCAATTGTGTGCAGGACAACACAACTCTAAAGAATGCACAAGTCAGGAAAGGTCTTGCTGTCTCTGCGGTGGCCCTCACCCATCTGATGATGGCACATGCCCTGCCAGAGCTCAGGAGATTCAAATTACGGAAATGATTGAGCAAAAACGTTGTTCAAGACGCGAAACTCGAATCGTCATCGCAGAGCGCTCTCGTGGGTACGCAGTAGCTGCGATTCATAATAACCATGTCATGGACTCGTCACGCTCAAACATGATAGCATCCACCGTTGAGAAAACAATGAAGCTATTGGAGTAACTTTTTGTGACGCTGATGGAGTCATTTGCTCAAATAGTAAATGCACAAATAGCTCAAGTCTTCATGAATGTTAATCATCCACATGCAGCCTCTATGCTTTCTTCAGCTAAAGAGGTGTATGCAGGATCTGTAGAAACAGGGCCTTCTAAACGCAGTCAACAGATATCAACGTCTGTTGAAGAGTTATATTCATCAAGAGCTGGTCCATCGAACCGCGCCCGTAAAACAATTCCCATTGAACATCTGGATTGGAGCTCTGATTCAGGTTCGCAGGACTCACAAATGGAATTCGACACAAAGAAAATGAAACGGTGGGCGTCGCCACAAAAAATGGATCTCCAGTGATTCCTAAAGCGAAAAATAGAAATACCAGAAAGAAATAGCATCAAAAGAGGATTTTTTGAAAGATAACATATTGCAGAAGGCAGTGAATGCTGCCGGCATATCCTCAACGTAGGTGGATTAAGAATCTTGCAGTGGAATTGCCAGTCAATTTCTTCCGCAACTACCGATTTATTTAGCCTTTGTAATCAGCATTCCCCAGATGTTATAGTATTTCAAGAAACTAGGCTTTCTAAAGAAAAAACCTTTCATCATAAAAACTACCGAACATTTCGCTTAGACCGCCCCTTAGAGGAGGTGGTTTAGCAGTGTTTATCTCTTCAAAAATCGCACATCGAGCAAAAGCTACAGGTCAAATAATGAATTTAGAAAGTGAAATTTTAACATTAGATATTGTTCTTCCAAGACACATTTCCTTTTCGTTAGTAAACGCTTATTTTCCGTCAGGTGTTCAAAATTCTAGTGTTTTAGATACCGTAATTTCATCTTGCAGAAAAGACATATTAATGGTAGGAGACTTCCATTCTCATCACGCTTCGTGGTGATTCAGAACAGATGTAAGGGGAAAGCGCTTATAGGATATTGCTAAAGATAATTTAACCTGCAGTAACCAGCGAACCCTCACGTTTGTATGCAATCAGTCTCGTTAAGCGATTGATCTGACTTTCTGTAGTCCTGGTCTCTATATTTCTACTTGGTCTACTTTAAACTCGGGTACAAATAGCGATCATTTTCCTATATTGTTTGAACTTGTATATGCCGTGACTTCAATCATCAGGCAGCCCACTTCTCACATCAATTTTAAAACATTTTAACAGACACTACGTGTGGTTTTGTCAAAACGAACCAAAGTAAATAAAGAGCGAAATGTTATCAACTTTAAGGATGTTATAAAACAATCTTTAAATAAAGCTAAATATACAGCTCAGGTCTCCAAAGAACGCCCTTTGAATCATTGGTGGAATTCTGGTTGTTCACGTCATTACAGGCTAAGAAAAGCAGCGTGGCGAAAACTGCTCAATAATCAGTGCCCTAGAAACAGGAGCGATTACAAATACGCGGCTGCAATTTTTAAGCGAACAGTTGCCGCTGCGAAGGATAACTATGATAGCCAACGTTCTGCGTTCCTTTCAAAGCCTGGCAACAGGAAATCACTTTTCAAATTCCTTAAAGCTAAAAAAGTAATCCCACCATCAACAAACCTCGAATCGATAGTTTAAACGCCACGTGAGTTGCCTACTTTTCTGGAAAATATTGCTCAAGGGCTGGAAAGCCGCTTCACGGCTGCTAACTTTTACCACTCGCCGTGCCCTGTTAACAGGGATGACATTGAAGAGGTTACAGCGTCGGAAATAGCACAAGTATTGAAAATATTACCCAATTCCGCTCCAGGTCCCGATGGAATAACTGCATCGGCAATAAAAATAATCCATAGAGAATCATCTCAAGATTTACTTGCAATAGTTAACCACTCCATTGGACATTCATATATTCCGCCTGAGTGAAGAGTCGCGAAAATAATTCCTTTAATAAAGAAACATAGAGCTGAGTTTACTTTGGATAATATTAGGTCTAATTCACTCACATCTAATCTGGCAAAACTAATTGAAAGGCTTCTACACAATAGAATAGAGAACTGGTTGGACGAAAATGCAATTTTAAGCCCGTGCCAAATTGAATTCAGGCGTGGCTGCTCCATTTGATATGCCCATGTTAATCTGGAAAGCAGGATACTACTAGCTCGTTCTAAGAAACAGGTTTCTGCCTCAGTAACTTCAGATATTGCAAAGGCTTATCACAGTGTGGAACACATTAAACTAATGAATTCGCTAACGCACATCGGGTTACCAAATTACTTCGTGGCATGGGTTTACTCCTGTCTAAAAGATAGAGAATTCTATTGCTTTCAATCTGGCATGTAGCCTTCAAATTATAAACAAACTATAGGTCTCCCCCAAGGATCGGTTCTTTCATCATTATTATTTAATATTTTATTGCGCGAAATTCCATTACAACAGGATGTACAGGTGTATGTATACGCTGACGACATAGCATTTTTGGCCACTGCTACAGATATACATACATTATATCAGATGCTACCGTTTTATATGAACGCTCTGGACACATGGTTAGATGACAATAATCTATCATTACGCATCAAAGTTTGTATAAGGCACCAATTACGATAACGTTGGGTGTAGCGCAATTAATGCGGCTGATGTAGAGCGCGTAGCCAGTTCCCGACCCGTCAACTGGTGAAGCCGATCGGTTCCGCGAAGACGAACGCAGAAGACTCCGAGCATGAAAAAAAAAGGAGCCTTCTTCGTTCTCATGAGGCCTGTTTACATTGACCCGACAAGGGCGCGTTGAGTCGAAATAAACAGGTTTTCTGGACTCGCCCTCCCCATGTATAAGCGGACGCGTCGGGGCGGAGAGTCGTCGTGGCGAGTCCCGTCAACCCGGAGACAGGGGGTAGGTTCACCGAACTCGCCGCGCTCAGAAAGGCATGTATAACCGGTCGCGCTGAGTTGACGGCTCGTGACCTCTCCCGCCCGTCGCCATCTCCGCTTCCCCTGTCCCCATCACTCCGACGTTGCTCTTTCTCTGTCGGCCGGCATGCGCGGTACGCGCGGAGGACATCGTTCTGTTATGCGGTAAATGCAGATTACTTTGACGTTTAAATCTTGCTTGGCACGTCCTACGAGAGCTTGTTGGTTATCGTTCTCGCGACCGGCTATTTTGCTCTGCCCGTAGCAGGAAATCGGCTTGTGCGCCAGATATCTCAAATACGTGCACATGAATGCTTTAATAAAGTTTCTCGTCACCTCGCCACCAGAATGCATTAGCGTAAATTCAAAGAATTGTCTACTAATGCACAGCATTCCAACTCCGCTTGCATTTATTTTGCGTTCTTCACAGCCAGGTTCGACTATTAAAAGGCAAATACTTTCGGGTATTTTATTCTTTGTACGTTTTGTTTTGGGTTTTTTTGCAAGTGGTGTAAATTGACTTTATCACGAAAATTAAGTGCCTTTACCAATACATGTAATTTCCTCCAGAGGAAAAGCATAGTCCAGGGTTGGTTTCGTTCTTTTTAATTCGTGTTTCATGAATCCCTCAATGGACTTAGGCATTTCGAACGTTTTTTCGGGTTTAGTGTTCGGGTTTTGGAGGAGATGAGGGTCGTTCCACGCCAAATATCCCAGACAGTACGCTAGACCATCTACGATTACACTCTAAAAAGTAATGGTTGGTCACTTTACTACACTATTCATTTTTGGAACCAATTTTCTAAAGAAAATTTTAATTTCCTAAACATGGCGGCAGTTAGGTTGCGACGAAACTTCGAAAAAGTGAAATATTATACGCAGCACGGTAAAACGATTCTAGTCGGTAGCAAAAGAACCGCATTCCCTTGTTAAAACGCATTCACCACTAGTGTATGTTAATGTGCTTTGCGGGGAAGCAATGCAGTGTTCTTGACCAAAATCAGAAATTTTTACAGCTTTTCAACTTTTCCAGAGACAACGCAGCTGCATAGCTTGCTTGCATTGTTGACGGTGAATGGGGGAAAAACACGAGTCGCGAAGACAGTAGTTTGGAAGCGCTGGCACATGAACTTTGAAAAATTTGCAATATTGTTCATGTTCAGGCACTTATCGGTCTGTGTGGCGCTCCATATAAAAAATATACACTTTGGATCATTTCAAAGGGTGCAGAAACGATATTTATTTCTGTAAGTTTAGTACGAATCTTTGTTTTACGCGAGAAAATATTATTTATATTCGGTCATCGCGGTGGCGGAGCGACAACTGCGTAAACAACCGCAGCCCACAGCGGCGAGAGCGCAGGCTTGGAGGAGCGGAAACCGGTACCGGAAGACGGGCTTTCGGCTCGCCTCGACGCAAAGCGTCGCTGCGATCACCGCTCACCTCACCTCGTCCGTGCGAGTTCATGTAAACTCGGGCGCGTCGAGGTAAGCTGAACCCGCCACTCAACTCAGCCCGCCCCCGTCGCGTCCATGTACACGGGGCTATGGTCAAAGTAATCACCGTTCGGGACTAGAAGGAGAAGGCTTACTCGGAAAAGCGTCGAGCAAGAGGCAGGTCAGGCGCCACAGTCTGAGTTTAAGCCATTGTTGGCCGGCACGCGTGTCATTGAGAATGACACGCGGACGTGACCACTTGGCTGACCGAGACATAGTGGCGGCAGGGAAATGACCATAATATCCCCCGCTGTTGTTAGGATGTCGGGGCGCCTCGCTGTCGCATGCACACCTGGTAAGCGCAAGGAGCCCAACGGTGTACCCACCGCTCTTAAGGAGACTTCTAGGAAGCAACAATTAATGAAAGAACTGACGGGGCTCGAGCGTGAGAACGGCTGCCGGCGAATGTCGGCCGACGGAGGCAGCACGGCCTGGCATGGGAGAGAGTGTCACACGCGCAGAACCTATCCCTTTGCGTGTTTTATTTGGTAACGTGGTTTTAACCAATGTAGTACCTGTTATGCAGGTGTTTCTGTGATTGGTTGTGATGATGCGAGTCCCAAAATGTGATTGGTTTTTGTGAAGACTCTTTGTTCAACCAAGGGTTGAAAAGGGGATGTTTGAATTTGAAATAAGAGCGGAGGTTTGGGTTTGGACTCGGGCAGTAGCCTGAGGTAGGAATAAAGCGTCTCTTCACTGGACTACGGCACTTCCTTCGCGCCGCCACCGTGCACTCGAGTCATCGAGGGGACCCATTCCGAACCTCAAACATCTTCCCTCCTTAGCTAGTGTTGAAGCTAGTCGAGGAGGAGGAAATTAACTATCAGGAAAAGTGCAGTCGTAGTTTTTTTTATAAGTGTTCCAGTGCAGATTTCCGTACTTCACAGACAGGACTTTATCCCGCAGGTGACATCGATTAAATACTTAGGAGTGACTTATACTGAAAACCTAAATTGGAGTCCACACATAGAAATGATGGCAGCTAAAGGAGCACAGGCGCTTGGAATGCCGCAGACTCGGCAATAAACGTTGTGGTTTAGGTCGTGATGGGCAAGTAAGGATATATTGTATGTATATTCGCCCAATATTGGAGTTTGGCTGTGTCTTGTTTTCTGGAGCACCCACCTACAAAATTTCACCACTTGTACTCGCAGAACGCGAATCGCTACGGTTATGTCCAGGGCTCCCAAAATATGTCACAATTAATATTTTATATAGGGAAGCGTGCCTGCCTTCTCTTCGCGCTAGGTTCCAAATACTAGTAGTCCGTACCTTTCTAAAAATATACGCATCTCCACATAGGAGGTCACAATGTGTTTTCATTAATGAGCCGGCCTTCTTTTTTAACCATCAGTGGTCTAGATTAAAATGTCCACAAGTCATCGTCGTACAGAAGCTCTTGGAAACATTACAAAGTAACCTTCGTGAAGTACGGGTACTGAAAACACCTATTCAAACAAAAAAATATATTTTGACAATACTTTCCGTAATAATTACAAAACTCTTCCCCGTAGATTTCTAAATGCCATTTTGAAAGAACACCTGGCAAAATTAGACATAACGATTGTAATCGCAACGAATGCTTCAGTTCGCGAAGAGAAGACAGGAGTCGGAATTGCATCTTCAGTGTTGGATTGGTCTTTTTCGATTCGCTAACCCGATTTTAAAATTATTTATCCGGAAATGTTGTAGGCCCGTGTGCTCAGATTTGGGTGCACGTTAAAGAACCCCAGGTGGTCGAAATTTCCTGAGCCCTCCACTACGGCGTCTCTCATAATCATATGGTGGTTTTGGGGCGTTAAACCCCACAAATCAATCAAAATTATTTATCAAGTGGAATCACTGGCAATTCTCTTAGCGTTACGAAAATTACCTCAAGCAATAACAGATGCTATTATTCTTTCAGACTGCTTGTTTGTGTGTAGTTCACTAAGTGCGCCTAATATGTCCAATGTTTTAAAAGTATTTTACGACCTTGCCCCAAGACATTTACGACTCATTCGCTTAGTGTGGATACCAGGGCATAAAGGTTTAACACTCAATGAATATGCAGATGCACTCGCAGTGGCCTCACATAATTATCCAATAATTTCTATATTACCGACGCTAGCATTTATCGCCGTGGCACGCTTTGAAAATTTTGTCATGTCAGATCACTTTGGAAATTCTTGATTGGCAACATCGGATTTTTCCCATCTTAAGTACCCTTGGAAAAATCGATGGTGCTCCTCTAGAACGGCGGAGATATCAATTACGAGACTAAGATGCGGAGTCCCCCCCCCCCCGTGAACTTTTGTCTACACAGGTCTGGTCTGGCACTGTCTCCCCTATGCCTCCACTGCAGCGAGAGTGAATCCCTTCACCATTTCCTATTAACATGCAGGTTATACACAAACCAACGGAGGAAACTGTTCGAAAAACCTCTCCGTAGGTTGACTCTAAATTTATCCCTTCCGGTGGTTCTCTCCTTTGGAGCAACAAAAAAGTGATTTAGCCACAGGAACGTTTGCGAGGCCGTATGCAACTTTCTAAAGGCAACAAAAAGATTAGAATGTTAAGCTGAGGCATAAATTAACTTTATTTAAAACTATATTAGCCTGTTTGTTCTTTTTATTACCTCTATTTTATTTCTTATGTATTGTTTTCCAATTGGATCTTTGTTTAAACATTGCTACCTAAATAACTAGGGTGATCAAACAACACCTCAAAAATGAGGCACCGTCAGTTTTATGGCCGATCCCCCGTGGTGGGTTGCGCCAGGACTCTGAGGAACAACCAACCAACCAACCGCCAGTGTGCCAGCCATTGTCGTCGCATGTAAACATCGTAACTATCCGCAAGTATACATTTACTTGTAAGAATATTTTAATAATCTCTCCATGTAACTGTGCCCCACTTATTAGCACTCTTGCTCGATCACAAAACGAGCGCAGGAGGCGACGCTGATGCGCATGGCCGTGCCGCGTGTAGCGATTACATCAGCTTGTAGCGCCGGCCTGCTTGCGTCAGAGCAAAGAAATACGATGCCTTGAAGATCGCGTATTACACTCTGTCAAAACGTTACTGCTTTGTAGTCATCCTCCGAATTATTGAAAACGAGGATACAACTACTGTTAAGCATCGAACGTCAAAGCGCACTATGTCTGTCGTAGAAGTAGTAGAAGGCTGTTGTCTTCAAGAAAAAAATGAAATATAATAGAAAATTTGCTGAAAGCATTGTAAGTTTTGTAAGTTTTTCTTTTGCTTAGGCTTTTAATTTTTTTTCATCTCAACATCTTTCATCAACATCTTTCAATTCATTAGGATGGCAAACGTTTTTTTTTATTTTGCAAACAGTTATCGAAGTCAAAGCCATCCACAGATAAAGCTAAATTTTGCTTGTCTTCTTTGTTTCCGTGGGCACGCCCGGCCATTTCCGTGCGTTTCTCGTGTATGCGCACTACGTCCACAAGAAGATTGGAGGTAAAATCAATAAATTTACGCAAAGAAGTGCCATTCCTCGGTCGTTCGATGTGCGAAGATTGCGCGCTAATCTCGCGGTTTTTCGAGCACGGATCAAGTGTAGTCACCCTACTAGTCGGTGTAATATGTGGGCGCTCGAAGGACTCCAATTTGATGGCTGACGCCTGTGGTCGTATACCTATGGACATTGTGAAAGAAACTGAAGGTAAGTGGGACACCTTATCGTATGTAGACTAAGTATGCCGTAACCTACCTATTTTTCGGTGCGACATGTGTACTGCAGCTTTGAAGGGGTACTGACACAAAATTTTGGGGCTGGGATAGCCTGTGGCGGCAATTTTAGTGAACATTCGCATATTATCGGCAAGATATAAACAGCAAATATAACTTGGGAGGAATTTTGAAATTATTTTGAAGCTTGCTTGAGCAACCGACACCGTAGCGCTATAGACACCTTCGAAGGTGACCCTGAGGTGACTTTTTACTTCCCTCCCGTCACCACGCTGCGGTCAACAAAACAAGTTATGATGACGTTAGAGCCGCCATTTTTTCGCCGCATTATTTCCAGAAGTCTATATTCTCGGCGGCTGGTTGCGGGTGCGTGGCCGTGGCGCATTTCAGAAAGTTTTGTGTTTCGTGCCTTTCCAGTGCCATTTCCTGGTTGAAAGTAATTCTTGATGCGAATCTTACGGAAACGCGTCAGAGTTCTGTGTGCTGACATGGTCAATAGTTGCACAGGCTAGGTGGCGACAGTTGCAC
Source organism: Rhipicephalus annulatus (assembly GCA_013436015.1). Classification (NCBI taxonomy): domain Eukaryota; kingdom Metazoa; phylum Arthropoda; class Arachnida; order Ixodida; family Ixodidae; genus Rhipicephalus; species Rhipicephalus annulatus. The sequence goes on along the minus strand of WOVY01000285.1, from coordinate 429,715 downwards.
CCAGTTTTTGAACTTTTTCTAACCGAAACTGAAACTCATCGACAATCAGTGGCCTGTAATTAATTATCTGTCGCGTGCTGCAGCCCACGATGTGTCATGCCTTGACTAACAGCACTACAGCAACGCACTTCAGCAAAAAAAAATGTGAGGTCAAAGTTTTTGTGTCAGTACTCCTTTAATCGAGGCACAGCATTGACTGCAGCATGGTTTTGAGCTGCCGTGCTATAGGTTAAAGTCAAGATTCTCACTCACGTTGCAAAGTTCTCATCGAAGACGATTGAACAAAAAAACAAGAAACACTTTTTTGTCGTGCGTGAGGCTGAGGTCAACAAATCCTCATGAAAATTAAAACGAAGTTGTCGGCGACGTTCCTCATAGCCCACTGAAAATGTATGCAATCTCAAACTTCATAACCTGATTGTATACGTAATCTTTTGTGAAGTTACATTGCTGCATCTGACTCCTACAACGTATTCGCATAGTTACAATGCTTCTATAAGACCTAATACGCAAACTTGTAGTGTGCATCGTCACTTCAAAATTATGAAGCGGTAAAGGCACTAAGTATAAGTGAAACAAGAATCTATTCTCTTTGCACAAAGACTTGAGGCCTTTGATAAAACAAGTTATATCCTTTTTGGGTTTGTGTGGTCGTCTGAGGCGTATGTGCAGCTTCTGCAGTGGTGTCTTTTAGCTCGGATATCATGAAATCTTTTTTCTGCACGCAGCGCAAACGCTGAGATATACCCACTCGCAAATGATCACGTCAAATGCATACTTACTTTGACTAAAATGTCGAATCAAGCTTTGTCGACAGCTGATTGCTGCCACAATGAGTGCTAGTGTCATCACAACTAAGACGCATTGTTATTGACACCACATACACCACGCGCACTGCACGCCAAAGTCATCCACGCACATTTTCGTAAATGATGTCAGTGTTCCTCGCACGGGCCGCCACGTATGTTCACCTCAAGATAAATAGCCAGCGTGGAAAGTATTTCTCTCTGTCCTCTCTGCGCTCTGTCCTCTTGTGTCGGTCTGCTCGGCCGTTTCTTCTTCCCGGTAATGCGCTATACCAGTTCAATTTCATCAAGCAGTTTACTACCCAGCTATATGTTTGCCGAGACTTACTACAGGTGGTGTTACCATTGTAAGATGAAGTTCAAACTTTCAAAAAGAAAAGAAATTCTGTCCTGCACTGAGCTGCAGGCAGGAGTGTTTTGCCAGCCACACCTTGCACGTGCGCCAGTGAGGTCACGCTGTGACGTACCCCGGTAGAGGCCTATTGCTGCACACCTCATACGAATGAGGGATCGGTTAGAAAAAAGCAGGCGTTGTTAATTTTGTAATTTGTTCCTTTCCAACTGAACCTTCAATTGCACGCGTTGTGTGGCTGACATTATATTCAGGCAAGTGTGCTCAGATTTGGGTGCACGGTAGAGAACCCCAGGTGGTCAAAATTTCCGGAGCCCTCCACTACAGCATCTCTCATAATCATATGATGGTTTTGGGACGTCAAACCACACAAATCAATCAATCAATCAATCAATTATATTCAGGCAAAGTTTTGTGCAATGACTTATACAGTTGACAGTCTGTGCTTCTTCCACAGAGTTCTTACTGATTTATCTAGTTCTTACTTTGCACTGTTCAATACTGCACGGTTCATCCACAGAAAATAGCCTAGCTTTTCATTGTTTTGCGCAAAACGCAGTTGGCAAGTGCCATAGGGTTCATAGCACTGATTGCACATAGGAAAAATTGTCTTTTGATATTCAGTACATAGCATTCATGCCAATATATATTACCAGTAATCATTGAATAAACATGAATCTGTGTTCGTTCCCATAATGCTCGTGACTGTAAATATCCAAATATATGTTGCATATAAAAACGCAAGTTTTAGCAAAGCAACCTCTATGCTGTTTTTTTGAACAGTTAACAAAAGGCTGTTGCAAATTTAGTTGCCACTCGTTGGATTCTGTTTTAAAAGCATTCCAATTCCTCCCCATACTGCCACTTCACATTATGAACAACGTTAACCATGAATTCATTAAATTTTAAGAACAGAGAAAAAAAAATACGCAGGCCGGTAGGCTTACTTGATATTGGCATCTGTTTTTCTGCCTAGCACAATATCATGGAAGCTTTATATAAAGTAGCTATGCGTCTCGCATATATATCTGTAAACCAAAACGTTGGGTAAAACTCAATTTTTCTTACAAACTCGTTGCAGTGCCATGGAGGCTGCCGGCTTGCTGAGCAAATATAAAAGGTGGCATTCCTTGGACGTGTTATATATGCTGCATCAGCTGCTTGATGTTTTCATGATATCTTTGCAGATGCGTCGGGTGAGTAAAGCAAGTAGGTTGCAACACTGAAAAACAATAATAAGGCAGCACCTCTTGCGCATGTCTTATATCCCAAGTATATCAAATACTTACCTTTCAATGTGTGTCTTCTCATTTTTCAAGTGACTTTTCTTTTTGCATGAGTCTTGATGCTGTGACAGCAAGTGTTACTGAATGAACAACTGATCTCAACAATGACAAAGCACCCTTCACACTTTGTCCTTAGCATGAGCTGGCACATAGCTATAGCTGATTCGACTGTTTATTTGTGGCTGAAGTGGTAATGGGCAAGAAGCAAATGAAAGTTCTGATTAGATTGATTGGAGACGTCTGTTTAGGCTGTGCCATGTTGCTTTGCAACGAGAGCTTTGTGTCGCCACATACACAATGAATCCAAATGACGTGCATTAAAACTGAGATCACCATATCACAAATCACTGCGTCTTATTATGTGTCCAACAAATGCAGATATCTCCAGCTTGCCACTCTAAAGAGATCCTAAACTAACACTAGGTTGAAATTGAGTCGTGAAGTTGCAGCTGCTTATGAGTCTAAAATAAGTGTATAGCCGTGATAATTATATATAATGTTGCAATAGTAATGTTACGCCCATTGGACGATACAAAAGAGGTCCCCGCCTATTTTGCGTTTTCTCGCTTTGCTTCATTCATTATCTTGTCTCTTCTCCTTGCCATGTGCTCCTACTGACTGTGCGAGGAGCAGGTGAAGTGCGCACACAAACATGTATTTTGAAAAATGTTGACGTAAGGGGACCACTCAGAAGTTTAAGACTTCCAAAACGCTCAAGAAATAAAAGGGATTGTTTCTAACAACGTTTTGGGCACCCGTGGCTAATTGTGCTGCTGCAGATGTCATTGTTGACATTTGAAACGTTAAGCCTTTTATTGCAGTTACATACTGAACTAGGCAGCATGGTATCTCCTTCATGTTCAAGGGGCAATTGCTTAGCTTTTTCTTGATCTTTTTTCTTTGAATCTTTTATGAATATCACATATCATTGACGGACTTATGCTGAAGATATTTCACTTACCCATTGTATTGCTTACAATGTTTAAGCAAAATCTGATCACTATAAGTCAGCCAATAATATGTGAAATTCAGAAGATTCACAGAAAAGACCAAGAAAAGGCTAAGTAGTTGTGCCTTGAATGTAAAAGAGATACCCGGCTACTAAGAGGACAAAAGACATAGTCTAGTAGTCTAGATATTACATGTGCTATAAAATATTCTGGTATGGTGCTTTTCATGCTATATTGAGAGGGGTTTTATTCGAACGGTGGTCACTTTGCCCTGTATTGTTGAAATTGCTTAACATAAGTGTAATGAATGAATTGCTTTATCCCTTTTGGTTTTATGCAAATGGTGCGCTTACCTAGTCTCTATAACTTGATTTCGATAAAATCATAAACGCTGTATAGAGTTTTAACTTACAGCTGGTGTACTTTAAAAAAATGTTACGGTAGATGTGAATGCACTCGGTGACCTGCTTGTTTAATGTTTAATGTTTAATCACCATCCTAACTTCACCTGCTACAGAGCATAGTGTGACAAAGTAATAGTACTTAACATTACTGGCTGCATACTCGTACAAGTCTCAAAATGTGTTAGAAAGGCTCGAAAAAACGTGTCTATTTTTGTTTCACTCCAACTAAATATTCTGGCCGTACTCAAAGCAGTTTCCACTCTTTAAGGTTCTCACAATATTTGGTGGTCAAAAGAAGTATCAATGCTATATGCTTCCTTTGTCAGCCTACTCACCACTCTGGTAATGAGAATCAACAGACGACACTACCCAAGAAAATGTAGTGGTGTTATAAGAAGTAATTTTAATGCACAGGTCATAAAATGTTAACCTATTAGTGACTTGTCACCAAGCTATTGTTTTGTTTACTTTTTTAACAATTTCATTATAATTACTTTTGGTAACATCTCCTGTGTTTTGTTAGGGATCATTGTCTGTTGGTTCTCATTATATACGTGCTCCGCAAGGACAACGAGCCCTTAAATTTAGAGTTCTTCCCTTTACTCAATAATCTGAAACAGTGAATATCATTCACGCTAATGGTGTGTGACTTGTTTTTATTCAGTTGTGCGTGTTCGTGTACGTGTATTTAGGTGAGAGGGTTCACCATTGCCACCTTATGTGACTTGCAGATTTTCTGAGAACTAACAGGTGCATAATGCTGCCAAGGAAGTATAGGGGATGTTATTGGAAGTAATTGTAATGTAATTGTGAAGAAATAAAATGGAAGTAAACAATAACTTGCCATGGAAAAAGGCTGAACCTGCGACCTACGAATGAAGCGTGTGGTGCTCTACGAATAAAATACAGCAGCAGCTATCGCCCCTTCCACTTTGTATGGTTTATATGTGCACCTAACCATAGTTGAATCAGTCAGCGCTGCCTGGTGCCATTATGGCTAGTGTGCGACACTTTATTTTTTTTTACTGGCATCGCGTAGCACGTGATCTTTTTACAATATGGTAGCCTGACTGATGCTCCTGCGTTTACTGCACGTATATACCCAATAAAGTGAACGGGGGGACAGCTGCCGTGGTAGCTCAGTTGGTAGAGCACCGGAAGCGTTATTGAAAGGTCACAAGTTTGGTATTTCCCCACGGAAAGTTACCTTTTCTTTCATATTTCTTTCTTCACAGTTAAATGACAATTGCTTCCAATAATATTCATGGTGCTTTTTCTGGCAGCATTGTCTTTTAGCTCTCATTACTATTGTTTCTAACAAAAAAAACGAGCCCTGAAATTTACACTTGTTTCCTTCATTTGTAGTAGGAAGTTCAGTAGGGTTGAGAGCTGGGCTAGTTGGTGAGACATCATTTAACCATATGGTGTAGTAGCGCAAATTTACGGGGACGAAGAGGACAAGTAGCGAGTGTCATGTTTTCTTGTCCTCTTCGTCCCCGTAAATTTGCGCTACTACACCATATGATTAAATGTTGTAGTAGGAACTTGTTCTGGCAGAATGGGCGCCATGAGGTTCTCTACGAGGGATAATTGATCAGCTGTTAGCTTGTAGCGGCGAGAGAAGAGGAGACGCGAGATGACGTCGAAGGCGGCCGATGGGGCCGTGCCGATCTCGCCACTTTATTCTAGGCCTGAAGCGGAGCCACGTCGGCTACCAGCGTCCGCCACGCCAGGCGTGTCAGCTCGTTCTAAATCTCGCGCAGCTCGAGCTAGCATCAGCTGCGCGAGAGGCGCGGCGCGGTGATGAAGAAATGATGATGGTGATGATGGCGCTACAGGGCTCCCCCCCTAGCGCTTTGCGCGATTTGAACGCATATGAAAAAAGGAAAGAGGGCGACAAATGCTATGTACATGAACGGCAGTCCATAAAGTGTTCCTTTGGCAAGTCCAGTTTGTCAACGTGTAGTGACCATCAGTAGGCAGCGGTCTCTGGCGGGCGACACTGGGAGTTGCGCAGAGGACGCAGGAGGAAGTGCCGGGTCGCTGTGCTGGCCAACAAGCGGGTCTCACGGTGACCTGGTCGGACAGGCCGAGAGTGGACCGTGTGTCGCGAGGTCTTGACAGGATGGTGGGTGACAATGTTGGCGCTGGGTGCACAGGACACTATACTGCCGCCTGTCGAGATTAGAAGTCCCGACAGGGTCCCATGATGGTGGTGGTGGTGGTGGTGATGGTGGGCATGCGCCAGTATCTGCGGCTGTTTCGGCTGGATGAGCCGGGGGTCACCAGAGGTGCGAGGACTGGGGCTGGCCGAAACCACCTGTGCGACGCCGGGTCTCGACGCAGGTGCCTGCTGCGGCGCCACGGGCAGAGGGGCGACGGTGGCAGTTGCTTTGGTGGTTGCCGATGTCGACGCCGACGATGAGGGCAGGCTCTTGCTCTGCGAAGGCACGGCGCTGGGGCCCGTCGTAGACCACGAAACAGAGACAGGGACAGGTTCGGGGAGCGGGGACGCCGAGGGTGGTCGGCTGCTGGCCGGGGAGGTGCGAGTGGAATGTGGCGAGGCACCCGGCAGGCCATTGCTGGCACCAGTGGCAGGTGGCGGAGCGGCAGGGGGCACCGTCGAGGAGCTGACCAGCAGCTGCGGCGAGGAGGAGGCCGATACGTCTGAGCTGGTGGTCGCGGAAACAGCGAGGGCCACGGTGTCACGTGCCGTCGCTTGCTCTGCGTGCCCTTGCGTGCGGACCTTGCTCTGCGACGCCGGGGAAACCTGCCTGGTGCGGGTAAACGGAAGCGGACGGTATGTGTTGCCGCTGCGGGCGAGCACCGCAGTGCAGAGGGCATCGTAAGGCTGCGGGCTGGTGCTCGAAGTGGCAGCGAGATGGCGCAACTCGACCGGTAGGGCGTCAAGAAGAATGGCATGCATTAGCAGCTGGTCCGTGATGCCATTCACCGCAAGAACGGCGTCGAGCTGCATAAACCATACCTTGGGGTAAGTTGATTGGTACGGCGGCACTGGTGGGCAGAGTTGCGGGAACATGGCCGCGGGCCGCTCGGCGAAGGGCGTGTTCTCCGGGTCACCAATGTAGCGGCCGAGAGAAGAGACGACGCGAGATGACGTCGAAGGCGGCCGATGGGGCCGTGCCGATCTCGCCACTTTATTCTAGGCCTGAAGCGGAGCCACGTCGGCTACCAGCGTCCGCCACGCCAGGCGTGTCAGCTCGTTCTAAATCTCGCGCAGCTCGAGCTAGCATCAGCTGCGCGAGAGGCGCGGCGCGGTGATGAAGAAATGATGATGGTGATGATGGCGCTACAAGCTCATAAAAAGATCGCATGCTGTGTGACGCCAGCAGGCAAAAAAGGTGCACCACACTCGGCTAAAGGCAACAGGCAGCGCTGATTGATTGATTTGTGGGGTTTAACGTCCCAAAACCACTATATGATTATGAGAGACGCCGTAGTGGAAGGCTCCGGAAATTTAGACCACCTGGGGTTCTTTAACGTGCACCCAAATCTGAGCACACGGGCCTACAAAATTTCCGCCTCCATCGGAAATGCAGCCGCCGCAGCCGGGATTTGAACCCGCGCCCTGCGGGTCAGCAGCCGAGTACCTTAGCCACTAGACCACCGCGGCGGGGCATAAACAGGCAGCGCTGACTGACTCCTTGACGATAATGCACATATATGCCATACACAGTGGAAGGGGGATAGCCGCCATGGTAGCTCAGTTGGTACGGCCTCACACGTATTGTTATAATGTGTCAGGTTCGGTCCCTGCCCAGGGCAGGTCGTCTCTTCTTCTACTTTTATTTCTTCGCAACTACAAATATAATTACTTCCAAAAAATTTTCTATACTTTCCTTAACAGCATTGTCTGTAAGTTCTCAATGTATTCTGTTTAAAAAAAAAACTTAGCCTTTAAAGTACATTTCTATTCTTGTTAAAGATTTTCTGGTGTTTCCTGCAAAATGTACCTCATAATGTGGAGAAGCAAACAAAATGTGCCAGTGTCAGTGTTGGCTCTTGTAGTAAATACAAGTGAGATATGTTTTGAAGAAGAATCAATCATTCTGCCACTTGCCTAAGGAATGGCGACAGGGCATTGTGCTGAATGCACTTTGGTAGCTTTGATTCCAGCTATCCTGAATTTTATTTTCATACATTAGATGAGCTAAACATGACGATATCACAGACTTCAATGCGACGAAGAACATGCAGTCGGCGATGTTAAAAGTACAAAAATTGCATAGGGATGAGGTGAAAACAGTAAGCCCTCAACGAAGATTGACAGGAAGCACACGGTTGGAGGGGTTGTTTCTTTTGCCCGTCCTTGTCAAGTGTGAGCATTTTTCGCCTTGTTGTGATCAACTAATTAGATCGAGATGTGTTGTTCTAGTGCATAAAGATGCTCAACACTAAACTGTGTTTTTCTCAAGCTCTGCAAGCGTTTGTCAGCATATATAGTGCCCGGTTCAAGAATTAGTGCAGACCTAATTGTGTGGCGCAGGACACCCATTTAACTCATTAAGATGGCTTAACGCATAAAGCAGTTAAAGGGACCAATTATCAATCTTTATAGTAACTGTTTCTTGTGCAATGACAAGCTTACTGGTCAGTGTCTGATTATGGTGTGATTGAAGCAAGTTTTCTTGGGCTTGTTTCTTTTTGTTTGACATGACTTTCATGAGTACATTGATTGGTAACGCAGAAAGTGCTAGAAACAAACAGTGAGACGTCAGCGTGAGAGCGTTATAAGTTTGTGTACTGCAGTTTTCGGCGGAAGGATACATATCACGTGCATGTGTAATGCACGTATTTCCCACAGTTTGCCATGAAGGCAGCGGTGCTTTTTGTGGGTTCACTCCTCCGCGTAAGCAGCACAGAATAATTTTGCGACAGATAATGTTTATATATACCGTAACTTTCACCACTAATCTTTTTGCACAGTAAAGCATGAGAGTTTTGTAGTAAACAGACAGACTGCATAACACACTGGTTTCTAGGCCCTTTACATGTACTTTAATGAGATAATGCTACTCAAGTTTCGAAAAAAATGCAATCCAAGTCACGGAATTCTATTTCCATCTCCAATCACACATTCTAGCCACTTTTCAGTCTCTAATGAAAAAATCCTAATCGAAATTCATAGCTGAGCGGGTTGTTAGTGATGATGAATTTCGTGCACTGCTATTGTGTAGAATGACAGGCTTGTGTGCTTCAGACGACACCTTCTGGGCTTTTTTTCATTCGTGCCCTACTCGTGAGTACTGGTTGAACTTGATCAGGCAATCTGTTTTTCCTAGCATGGTTGCCCCATCAGTGTCAGCTTAGGCTCTGCCGTGAAAGCAGTCCACAGCATCAAGCTATTGTTTCCTTGTGCAATCAGAGTTGTGGTTAGGCTGAATGACCTTTTTATATAATGTACATCATAAACTTGCTCCTTTACAGTCAAGTGCAGATTTTCATCGATTTTAAATGTTTGCATAACGGAGGCCTGAAGCCACGAAGAAATGTTGGTTCTGCAAAATTTGAATATTATTATTTCAAATTCTGAAGGGGTCATCTACAACTTCGTGCAGGTTGATCTTAAGCGGAAAATGAGGAGAGGCAGCTATCTCCAGAAAAGACCGCAATCTTTCTTTGCCACGAACAGTAAAGTCAGTGTGTTGCTTCGAAAAGCAGTGCCAGGAGTGTCTTAGCAGTACACTTTGCTGCTCTTTGATCACCGAGGATGAAGGTGACCACTTCAGTGGAACCTCATGCTGAGCATTGTGAGTGCCTAAGTGGTTTTTTGTCCCACCACAAGTGAAGAAATAATGTGTCAGATTCAGCCAAGGTGGCTAAAAGAAGTTGGGTTCACATTCGTGGGCATTTCACACGCAAGTGTCACTTTTTGCACTGGTCCTGTTGTGGCTACCACCACATATGACGGTAGCTCCGTCACCTTAGTAAATGTACAGATTTGACAGAAGAGATTAGCTACAATAGTTATCTCTATAGGTCACAGCTGCCAACAATTTCCGTTGTACTGGAATTTTGTTCTTCACTTGAGGGTGTTAAGCCCTCCATAAAAACTGCTACAAGTTCACTTGATGACGGCTCCAAGACCGTACATGTAGGTTTTTTTTGGCTTTTTATCGTAAGCACCTCAGTTGGGTGAACATTAAGGTGGCCGGTCTTTTGTGCTCATCATGTTCCTCACAATATTCTATAAGCGTGTTCTGCTTTGCATTGTCAATCTGGTTTATGTACATAGAAGATAATTCTGCAGTTTAAGAGGATTTCAAGTGCTTATTGTAGTATAAAGAGTGAGGAAAGGACATAATTTTTTACAAACACAGTTGCTTAATTTGATACACACGATACATCACCAAAACTTTCGCCCGGGTTCATCAATGTAGGCTCATATCAGTATTGTAAGATACTAGGAAACAAAATATAGAAGTAAACAACTTTTTTATCGGAGCCACTTCAAATGTACAGCAATACCTCAATAACTAGAAGTTGTAAAAATCAAGGAAACTTACGAAATTTACAGATTTTCAACATAAAAAAAGTTTACGCTGATTGGCAGAAAATATGAGTGCTTTTCAAAAAAACACTACTTACCGTCTTTTTAGTAGCAGTTTTAACTCGTGAACGTTCAAAAGAGAAAAACTACAAGAGAATTTATCCCGCTGGGTTTTGCCGCACTGCCATTTTATTTAGCAGAGGAAAACTGGCTAATGTTCGTCTGCTTTGGGGTCACCTTCGGGCTTAGGAAGGCGCCCTCGAGTTGCTTGACACATTTTATCAGTCGTTCTTTCCCGCCGCTGCACTCGACCTTTTTTCGAAGCAAGTGCAGCAAATTTGTCGTCTAAGAAGTCAGCATCTTTCGAGGTTGTTGAGCATCGTTGTCGTCTTCGCTACCCCCTACGTTAGTGTCCGTTCCGGCTCACACCGGCTCACACAGTATGTGCTCTATCAAAGTGAGGTCATTTTTTTGCGGCACCATCAACCGTTTGGTTGATAACCTCTTGACACAGTTCCTCACAGTCTGTGAAGTCTTCTGTCTCTGCCATCTCTGCTTCTGGCAAATTGGCAACTTCTCTTCACCTGTGGCGTTTGCCCCACCAAAGACAGTGACCCTGTTCTTCTATTGTTTCACTTCTGAGCATGCTCCACCATTCAGTTTGAAGGTGTAGCTCAGCAACCTTTAAAAAAAAATGTGGGCCCCGTCAACACTGAAAATGTCGCTGTCAGCCAAACTCTCGCAACTCGGCAAGCCGGCTGCTGCACCAATCACCTGCAGTGGCTGCGTTGATAGTGCCGCTCTTGCCGTGCACTGACTTGCACGCCGCACCGTTCCTTTTTTTCAAACCAGTCAAACCAGCCGCAGCTGCTACTGAAGTCTGTGTGCCCCACTTGGAAGGCTATCTGCAAGGGCGTCTGCCTTCTTCTTTACTATTGATGTGATGATGACAAAGTTCGCTGTTCTGAATTTCACAGCCACACCATCAATGCCCATTTAACGTCTGGGAACTTCGACCCTCGAACCCACTTTCGCTGTCTGAAGAAGCTCTGCTGAAGTCCATCTAGCACCTTCTGCTTGTTTTTGAGCACAGTCGAAGCGTTTACGTAGGGATGCCGAATTCCTGCACGATGCTCGATTTCCTTTGGCCTTCTTTTCCAGTTTCTTGATTGGGACAACCTTGTTTTCTAGTGTTAGCTCCTTGCACTGTTTTGAGGCCATGCCAGTGAGCGAAAAACCCATATTGTATGGTTTGCGTAGAATAACGGGAATCACTCTTCAGGGAAAATCATGTTCACTAAACAAAGCGAATGAGACAAGCTACGCCAAGCGTGGGTGGCCTCTCTGCTCAGCGCATGTGTCACATGGCATGCCCAGGGTGGTTTGACAAAGTTTACATGTAGCTCGGCTGGAATTTCGTGCACTTTGCGTTGGCGGAAGAATCGACGCAGTGACAGGCACGGCTAAATACGAAAAAAATGGAAGGACTACCGGCGTGGCAGCATTGCGCAAACCTTGTGGCAAGGTTTAGCGGCTTATTTTTCATTTCGCTCCCAGTCAAGATTTCAAGTTACCCACAATCCGTCCCAAAAGTACTTTGAGATAAAGGCGAAAGTATATATAGGACATATAGAAGATTGTTCGGTGCCAAAAAATTTCGACTTAGCTGAGTTTTCTAGGTATGCGAGTTTGAGTTAAACAGGTACTACTATATCTTCTTGTTTTTTAAAAAAAGTGTCTCTGCATTATACTATCTTAGATCGGAGGCTAGTATATTTAGTGTTGTAGGTTTTTCTTACACTGGTTTGGAGTAAAGCAGATTTTGCACATTATGTGCTTACACAAAGTACGACTGCACTATTAATTCTGTTGGCCAAGCTTTATTTTTGTTCCGCCCTTGTAATGCACCTCTAAGCTTTCCGTCTTGTAATTACAGCCAAGTTGTGAGATGACAATTGCTTGGCTTTACTTTGAAGATTTTCTGCCCTTTGTCCAGTTTACAAATTAGTCTCTCATTGTGCTCGAGCAGGTCATTGTTCTATTTATTTTCTCGAATGGTAACATTACTTGAACTCTACAGTGGTACCACACAAATAGATTTTTCTAGGGGCTATAAAAATGAGCATTAAAGTCGGAAAAAGCAAGTGTAAAAAAGCTGGAAAAGTGAAAAAAGTAATTGGACCGACATTTATTCAATGCTTACTCAAAAGAGATGGGGGAAATTGTCTTGTGGTATGCCCTAGCAACACAACAGCTTCTTGAAAACTCTGATCCCTGCAAGGTTATAATACTTGAACGAATGTAGTTGCTTGCATACCAGTCAAATGCCTTAAGAAAGTGAAAGGACCCCTAAAGCAATCGTTGAAAAAATTTGCCCCTGCTTCATCACTGGTAGAAGCATTCTTGTGCACTCAGCCATGCTCTCGTGATGTATAAACCCATGGAGTTGAAAGCGTAATCCACAGACGTCTAGTCAACATATGTGATTCTTTTGCCACCAACAGTCGTAGACATCATATATTTAAGTGCGACAATACCAGCACAAGGAGTTTGACTGCAACCGTGACCTTTAACTGCACAAACCGAAAAAAAGTAATGATGTTAAATCCACAAAAATGCGAAAGCGGAAGCAAATGTCAGTCTCAAAGGTCCTATATACGTAAGCGCAAAAAGTGTGTATAAAAGTAATTACATCACACAAGTCATATTATCATCAGGATAGCGAATGCTACATTTTTGTTCATGGAAACCGAATGTATGCTATGCATGCCATTTGCACCTCTCTGCGACCTAACAATCAAGCCAGGCCAAGTGTTATGAAAAGTCATCATGACCGCTTGCTTTTGCTGTTGCTTGGCCGACTTAGAGTACACTTCAATGAGTATCATACAGAAATGGTTCTGCAATACACTGAATCCTGCGGGAGCTTTGCTGACATTAGAAGGAAATGACGTCATAGGAGGAATGTAAGGAACATAACTGCCAGGTTCTGCTCTACCTCCAAACAAAAAACAAAAAAAATCATAGCCGCATGGTGAGGAACGCAAACAAGCACACATAGATAGTCAGTGCTCTTACCTGCTCAACATTTGTATTGCCCCATGTAGTGCATCAATCAATAACGCATGGCTTCGCTATATCAAAAATGCCTTTGTGTTGATAGGAACAGTGCATTGAACTTCATTCAGTATGATTACAGGCTTATCAATCTTGCGATAAGTGCTTCTTGTCTATCACTCCACATGATAAAATGAAAAGTTTTCGCTTTGCTTTTAAAATGCTGGTCCATAGCTTTTGTTTTATAACACTCAAAATGAATGTTGGTTTGCTGCCCCTATGTTATGAATTCATGCAGTATGAAAACATCTAACATTCTGAACCTTGTAAGACCTCCCTTTTTGTTTTTCTTTCCTGAGAAGCCATTGTATGTAAGGATAGCAGTAACAGAAACGTGATAGTTTGAGATTTAGAACAATAAATAATGGTAGTGTGGCATTCAACACGAAACTTTCCATCCATTTCGGTGACCACGCTAAATGTACTTGAAAAAAAGCTCGCTAATTTACTGCCTTGACAGCATCAACATGCTAAAATATATCAAAAATAACATAATTTTAGGTCACCTGGGGGCCTTCTGAACTTCTCAACATATCGTCAAGGTGTTTTTTTGTGAAAAACATATTTTAAAAATACTGTTTTTTCACCACTTTTGGTTTAGCTAATAAGTAAAGGTGCTTTTGTATAGCGCTTGAATCTCAGTATTACTGGCGCATTTTTTTTCGTCACATCGAAAGTGAAAAAGCAGTTTTTTTTAGATGGGAAGGTATCTCATTACAGTTTTTGTTTTAAAGAATAAAATAATTTCTGAAGTTTTGTAATAATGGCTGTTTCGCATTTAGTATACGTTAGCTTCTGTACCGAAGTTCCCCATGGTCGTCAAATAAAAAGTTCAAAAATCATTTTCTTAACTAAAATATTATTTGTACTGATAATACTTGTCATATACTCAGAACTAGTTATTTGCTTTCAACTTACTCTTAAAGTAAATTTTGATTGGACAACATATGGTAGGAATTGCATCTCAATGTGGGCAAAAATAGCGTATAGTAAGATTTGTAATGCCCCGCCACGGTGGACTAGTGGCTAAGGTACTCGGCTGCTGACCCGCAGGGCGCGGGTTCGAATCCCGGCTGTGGCGGCTGCATTTCCGATGGAGGCGAGAATGTTGTAGGCCGGTGTACTCAGATTTGGGTGCACGTTAAAGAACCCCAGGTGGTCAAAATTTCCGGAGCCCTCCACTACGGCGTCTCTCATAATCATGTGGTGGTTTTAAACCACAAATTAAACCACGTTTAAAACCACGTTAAACCCCACAAATTATACAAGATTTCTGATAATCACACAAGAATATTTTTTTCGCATATTATACCTTCCGTGAAGTAAGTATTCATTGCTCAAATATTCGTACAAGGCATAGTACTGCCATGGAAAAAATTAAACAATAAAGAGTTTGCCTGAGTTCTTTAAAGCCTATGTGGCGGAAAAAAAATTCACTAGTATTACTTGGCTCTAAATGCTTTACAGCAGCACCTCTACTTGATATGTAAATCAAATTTGATGAGGCAAGGAAAAGGGGTACTTTAAAATTTTCGCAAAACAACACCAAGACGACATTCTGTGAAGTTCTGAAGGCACCCACATGACCAAATTTTTTCTCTTCAAAATGTTCTAGCGATTGACTGTTTTCAAAGAAGTAAATTTGCACTATTCTTAACTCTATATCTGTGATGGTTGCCAGGCAGTGTAGTTTGGATGTTTGGTGTAGATTGAACCAGAGGAAAAAAACAAATGCCTTAACATTCTTTGACGCTCGGGCAATTTTCAAAGCATTTCATCTTTAGCAACAATTGAATTAAGCTCTTGTCTCTATGCTTAGACCTAGAAAGAAACCAGAAGCAACCAAAGTAATCTTAAGAGTCGTACAGCTTCGCTGTTCCAAGGCTTGTGCAGCCTACTTTAGTAGAAGTTTCACTATTTTATTAATCAGATTCTACCAACAGGTTTTGGAGGCACTGTGCCTTTTCAGCTAAATTGTTTCACAGCAGTTACCTCAATAAAAATGGCAATTAGAGGTAAATACCACTACAAAGGCATTGTACATAAAAAATAGGTCAGCTTTCTTTTTTCGTAGTGCTTTTTATGGTATATTTCTTGTCTATTGAACATAGGCCTTAAAAATAACATTAACCATGTTAAGCCCGATTCTTCGGTTATAACCATGGTAGCCATATTAAAAATGATGACTTCAAACTTGATTGTTCTCTTGAAGATTTTCTCTTTCATAATGGTATTTCTGTTTTAGTCATTTTTTTATAAGAACAGGTGCTGTCATAATAAGTCACTTTTTATAGAGTCGTTCATACCGAAGCTTTTACATTCCTAATAGAGCAGTTATTTTCAACATAACTATTTAAAATGTGATGAGCTTACTGTATGTAATAAGGTGTACGCACTTGCAGATAGTACATGCACCCAACTCTTCTGTTGGTAGTTCGTTTCTGTTACTCTTGCTCCCCTCTTTGTGTGTTGATGGGCTATAGTTGTCTGGCTTGCACAGATATGTAACGTCAGCTGCAACACCCTGCTTGCTTTCATAGTGTTTTTCAACCTTCATAAGTTGCATAGTTTCAAGCCACGAAATTGTTCATGATGCCATTATTGCACACAAACTGTGTAGTTTAAAGGCAACAAATGTACATGTGCCACTGTTAAGTGAGCATTGAGGGCTTTTACTGGCAGTTCCTAAAGTATTATTGTGTGGGAGCATTTCAGTCAGGAAGTTATATTGACATTTCAATGAATTATTTCTACCGTTGAAATTCATAAGAACCACCTAGTTATTTTGACTATGATAAACATGCTGTATTTTTGCATGTGGCAAAACTAATTTGAACACTTGTTCTAATATTCACATATGCACAAGAACACAGAGTGTGTGCCTTCCTTTTTCAGTTTTATTCAATTCGTTATATTTTTTGTGCATAATGCCACAGCTCGGCCATCGCAGAAGACGCGTACCACAATTCGCGTTCGTAAAAGCCGTCAAGTAAGTAGCAAGAAAGCCGCGCCATGGAACGCCGTCCTGCACGCGCCACGATGCTACGCCATGGGACTGGCACGAGACTCGAGAAGCAGAAGAAGAGACCGACGAAGTTAGAGTCAGCGGGCACAGACATTTTTTTGGCTGACCATTTTTAGCTTCGAGTTTACGGGCACAAGTTCGCCCTAAATAAAGAGTTTATATAGTACCAGGTGCTATATTTATTCGTAACATTATAAACTAAGGGGCTTACATGTGTGTCTGACATCATTTGTGTCAATCATTTACATTTTCAGGTGCCAATAAAGGGCACATCAAGATCTATGGCAATGACCTTCCGTGTCCAATGTGGTGCCTGAGCCTAAAGCAGAATTTCGCCAATCTCCACAAGACGTTCAAAAGATAAACACAGCACCATAATTTCTCAATGCTATGATTAGTATTTATGTTTAAGAGATTTCGTTCAAAAATTGCTGTTGTTACATTATGTTTTGTGCCACTACCCTGTGGCTTAGGTGCATCTCGTAAAATGACGATGCAGTCAACTCATTTGCCTACCATCAACACTGAAATTTGGCTGGTCACAGCTGGAGCATACAGACAAATAAAAAACATTATTCATTCTAGCAGAGCTGCTTTCGATAGGTATAACAATGTTTTTCTAATGGAATTATTACCCTAAAAAGTTTTTGTGACTTGCGCAGAACACTGCATTATATTGTTGCAATGTAATCACCGTTTCTGAACACTAGCATGCTAATTCACTACCTTCGTAGCCTATTTTATTTAACAAAGCTAATTTTTCTCCCGCATCACGACTTTTGGAAAGATACCGATGACTCATTTCCTGATCGCGAAGTTTTTAGAAATATTGTGATTTGTACACATTATTTCATATACACAAGATGTGGACGTTTATTCAATATATACAAAATTTTGCTCTGCACCAGTATCAGATGGCCATTTCATTTCCACGTCATGCGTCTTTCCTTATCTGCGGACCTTTCCGCATCATGCAGCTTACCTTAAGTGCGGCGCTTTCCGAAGCTTGGGCTTTGCTTATCTACAGACCTTTCGGTATCATACGGCTTTCCGCAGTTTAATAATTCCGTATGTCGATAACCATACATACGAATCGTCTCGGTAGGGGAGGCCAGCACAACTTTTGTGAACATGTGGGTTCGGTGATTGAACTTTGTTGGGCGCGGATAATGTTGTAAACTCTATGAGCCTCCCGAGCCAAGAACTCGCGCATTGAAGGGCTGAGAATGACGGAGAGGAAGCGAACGTTAAAAAAATAGACCAGACTTTTTTCACATGAGTGCTCGGATTTGTGTCTATTTCATTTGAAGCCTCTAGAGAGGCCCTCTAACCCTTAAAAACATCGGTGCCGACTACATAACTCGTTGTCGCGCTTGCCACAACTACTGCGCGTGAAAACGACCCCGGAAGGTTGCTGCCATACGACTGAATAAATTTAACGTTAACTGTGATGGCGGCATTGCATCAAAATAGGGATTACTATAAGATTTCTTCTTTTTCACTCAAGGCGACGAAGAATACAGCTCTCTGACTTTTGCAACTTCAAAACTACAAAGCTGAACGAAGAATGCACTGAATGCCTTGTGCTACAGTGCCCTGCCACGGTGGTCTAGCGGCTAAGGTACTCGGATGCTGACCCGCAGGTCGCGGGATCAAATCCCGGCTGTGGCAGCTTCATTTCTGATGAAGGCGGAAATGTTGTACGCCCGTGTAATCTGATTTGGGTGCACAATAAAGAACCCCAGGTGGTCTAAATTTCTGGAGCCCTCCACTACGGCGTCTCTCATAATCTTATAGTGGTTTTGGGACGTTAAATCGCAGAAATCAATCAATCAAATCAATCCTTGTGCTACAGTGAACTCACCGGCGACGCTCAGGGCACCATTATTCAAAGAAATTAAATAAAAAGTGTGATAGCGTTGATATAAATCCGTCATTGCAAAAAGAAAGATCAATAAAGCTACAAAGCATCATAGAAGCGTTCGCGAGCTGGCTTGTGTTGGATGTGTCGTTTCCTTTTCAATTACCACATGGTTTGTTGCCATTGGAACGGCATCCTTATAACGCTGGACGTAAGAGACAATATGGCATGGAAGCTTCTTGTACGGTAGGGCTTTCAGTTCATTTCATTGGGCAGCCTTCCGAGGTCAGAGGGCGAGGCAAAAACAGTAAGGTGAGCTCACAAAAATAGAGTTGGGAATAAGCCTTCATTTATTTGTATTTTGAAATTTCTACGCTGAATAACTTTGCATTGCGTGTCCCTATCGCTGCTGTTCTAACAGCACTTAATTTTCAAGCTGTCAGTGTACGAAACCAGCTATTAAACTTGTAAAACTATGAAGTCGTTAAAAGTGTTCAGAGGGCCCCTTTAAACGCGGAAGTGTGGTTTCTCCACATGATGATCCATTACCAAGTCGAACGGGCAACCATACAAATAAGTGTGGAGCTTGCCAAGCACCCAGACTAGAGCTAAGCACTCCTTTTAAGTGACGCTGTAATTGACCTCAGTTTTAAGGAGCATGCAACTCGCATTAGCGACGACGTATTTGAAGTAACCCAGGTTATGTTGGGTGAGGACAGCACCAAGACCAACCGCGCTAGCGTCTGTGTGAACTTCCTTTGCAGCTGCTGGGTGTTATTGTCGCAGAATGGGAGGAAAAGTGAGCCGACGACGAAGCATGACAAACACGGCGTCACAATCAGCCGACCAGAAGAAAAGGTCTGCGTCACCGCGTAGAAGGCTGGTCAGCGGTGACACGAGCGAGGCGAAATTTGAATGAAATGCCGAAAGTAAGAGCATGGTCCAACGAAACTGCGCAGTCCTTTCAGCGTAGCAGTTTTTCAGGGTTGGGTAGCACATTATTCTCAGGCACGATGTGCCCTAAAATGAACAGCTTTCGCGCGGCGAGGCAGCACCATTTCATGTTCAGTTGGAGCCCAGCGTTGTGTCAACACGTCAGAACCAGAGGGAGCTAATTGGATGGGTATAAGAATTGATAGAGGAGACAGCAATGCCGTCGAGGTAGCATAGACACATAGACCACTCGAGGCCGCGCAGTTTGTTGTCTTTGAGTCGTTGAAATGTGACAAGAGTATTAGAAAGTCGAAAAGGCATTACGTTTTCTTTCCATTTATTTATTTACATTTACCCTCAAGGCCAGAGGCATAAAAGAGGGGAGGGATTACAAAAATACATGTCAAGTACAAAATTGAATAAATGAGTACAGGCTTGTTAGGTTCCCGGGTAAACGATATTAGCTAGTGCGGTACGAAAAAGTTGGTGGTCGACAACAGTGGCTGTTAGTCCGGGAAGGTGGTTCCATTCTTAAGAAGTGCAGGGCATGAAGGAGTGGAGGCAAGTTCTTGTTCGGCAGGGCTGGATTCCAACTTTGTATATGTGGTCTACTCGTGAGGAAAGGTACACTGTTGGAAGTATGAGTTCGTTGCGAAAATAAGAACTGTAATGGAATGTTTTATGAAACTGGCATAGGCGCAAAAATTGACGAGGGGAAGCAAGGACAGGAAGGTTTAATGTGTTTTTCATGGACGTTATGCTAGCGGTACGGTTGTAGTTACACAATAAAAACGGGCGGAGTTATTCTGTACTAGCTCTAAGGAACTGATTAGTTTATCAGTACTGGGATTCCATATAGAAAAGCGTATTCTAATTTACTACGGACTAATGTTTTGTATAACGCTATAGGGGCGGAAGAGAAATTGCGCCTAAGATACCCTAACGTTCTTTTAGCACTGTTGATAATCATGTTATTATGAAGCGACCAGGTAAGGCAGGAAGTAATATCAGCACCAAGATAGCAGTAACAAGTGACTGACTCGAGAGGGGAAGAGTTAAGGTAGTACGTAAGAGGTTTAAATAGGGACCGAGAGAATCGCATTGATTTGCATTTGGTAGTGTTAAGGTCCATTAGCCACGTGTCACACCAGTTCGGAATTGCGTTTATGTCAGTCTGCATAATGTGAGCGTCATTTATAGCGTTATTCTTCCGAAATACTACACAGTCATCCGCAAATAAGTTATTGTTAGAAGAAACACAAGATGAATGGTCGTTAATATATATTAAAAACAAAAGTGGACCTAAAACTGAACCCTGAGGGACGCCGGAATGAACAGTGCTAGAAGGGGATTTATAATTGTTGGCAGAAACAAACTGCGTTCTGCTGCAGAGAGAATGCTCCAGCCATGATAAAAGATCGCGACGTAGGTTTAAGTTGCTTAGTTTAAGAAGTAATAGTTTGTGTGATATCTTTTCAAACGCTTTGGAAAAATGTAAGAAAATACAGTCTGCCTGTGAACAACAATCGAGGGTGATGTTAAGTTAATGAGTAAAGGAAATAAGTTGGGTTTTAGAAGAGAAGGTTCTGCGGAAGTCATGTTGGGCGCTAGTAAAAAAGAGTTAGTTTCGAGACATTTTGTAATGCTTGAGTAAAGAATGTGCTCCAGTATTTTGCAAGGAATGCTAGTTAAAGAGATTGCACGAAAGTTGAAGGGTGAATTTTTACTACCTGTCCTGTGAATGTGCACCACCTTCGCGACCTTCCAATCCTCGGGAACTGTGCAGATCTTAATAGATTGCTGGAAAATCTTTGACAAAATAAGAGACCAAAACAATTTAGCAGCTTTCTAGAATTCGAAGTTAATTAGATCAATACCAGGGCTTGAGGAGGCTTTTAGGTCCCGAATTATTTTTTTCTATTTCTTTGGATTCGGATAATATTGGATCCATTTCTAGGAATTTATGAGTCGGTATGTTTGGAGTAACACATTTTAGACTAGGAGTAACAAAATTGCCTCAAAAACGTCGTTTAAAATCAGTTGGCATAGTCTATCAGGAATGACCGAGTCGTCTTCATCAAGTAGATTGACTGAATCACAAGTGTTGTGGTTATTTACTCGCCAGAACGTTTTCGGATCGTTTAAAAGCATGTTAGGTTAAGTGTTTTGGCAGAAATGTTTTTTCGCTTCTTTTAGTTTTGACACGTAGTCAAGGTTAGCTGCTTTGTAAGCATCCCATTTGGTAGCACAAGAAGATTGTTTTGCAGCACGGTACAGGCGTTTCTTCTTGTTCGAGAGACACTTTAAGTATCTGGAATAACACGGGGCTCGCGAATGGGATGAGATAATGCGAAAAGGGACGCATTTGTTTATTAAGTCGTTCACTTTTTCTTTAAACATAGACCAGTTAGTTTCTATTGTACGGCTGTCAAAATCCTGGAGGAAAAGGTCGAGGAAAATTAAGAGTTCCAGGTTGAATGTTTCAGAATCTGCTTTGTTATAAGCGCGAATATGTTTTGTTCTCTTTTTAGTTTTCAGTACAGGCATCAGAATGTCGTAACTAAGTTATGTGTGGTCGCTCAGGGACGGTAAATAAGAGATGACTGATGTGGTGTCTGGATGGGAAGTTAGTATCAAGTTGAGAACATTAGCGGAGTCGTTCACTATGCGAGTTGGCTCGGTTACAAGCTGTGTAAGCGAAAAAAACGAGAAGAGGCTAACAAATTCTGCGCTCTGGGATGAAAATGGCATAACGAATGGTCCTGTGGGGAGCCAGTTTATATTTGAAAAGTTAAAGTCACCCATTAGAAAAATTGTAGCCGTAGGGTGCCGCGTGACAACAATGTTGAGCATGTCGTGAAGATCGTCAACGAAAGTGGGTGGGTAGTTAGGGGGGTGATAACACACCCCGACAGCAATATTTTGGTGCTCCAGTTCTAAGTATGCCCATACAATTTCTAGCTGAGTGCATAGAATAATCGGATAAGATATGATGGATTTGTTTATGGCTAGAAGAACACCATCACCTTGCCGCGAAGTTCGGTCGCAACGGTAGGTGTTGAACTCAGATGGATTGTTATATAGTTCGGCGTCATGCACGGTTCAGTTCAACCAAGTTTCTGTTATTGCAATTATGTCAGCATTACACGTGTTAACTAAAGAGTTAAATGAATCTCACTTATTAAGAATACTAACATTTGCAAGTAGTACGGTCACGGATGTTAACGTACCACGTCCTTTCGCGTTTTCCTATGTGGTCGAAGATTTCGAGCTTCGTGCCGCTCTTACGTTTTCGTGAGGTATGTTGGATTAGCGTGCTTCAGGGACTGCGGGCGCAGATTCTGTTATGGCTTCCTTGCGCGAATCGTACACGTAGCATTTTTTAACATTGAACAGCTTGTCATGTCGCAAATAAAACTCCGTAGAATTTGTCAAGTTATATGTGAAATCTACAAGCTTTCGCCTTCTTCGCGAGTAGCTGGCGAGTAGTCTTCTGGTATGCTATTGTTGCACTCTTTTATTTTTGAACACAGAGCTAACATCAGGATTTTTACTTTAAATGATAGGAACCTAATTATGATGGGGTGGCAATTTGAAGAAGATAAAGAGCGGATACGGTGCACATGCTATATTTCAATTGGGAGCAGCTCACTGCCGAGAGCTGCTGACAACAGAGAAAGTGCTTTTTTCGTTCTCATCACAAGTTTCTCGCTCATTTGGAATGCCATAGAGGAGAACGTTGTTTCATGTAGACCTTACTTTAAGGTCTTGTAGTAGCGACAATACAGTATCGTTCTGGGATGCCAAGCACTGGGCAGTGTTTATCACAATTTCAAGTTCTTGTTGCATTACACCAAGGTCGTTATTTGCTGTTTCAAGAGATTCAGGTCGGGCAATTATATCTGAGAGCTTAGTTTCCATAGCAATTTCGCTGGATTTTATTGCTTTAATGTCAGTGCTAAGATCTGTAGCGCGTGCATCGATGGCTTGCAATAGTTAAACGGTAATCCGTATGTTAAATTCGCACAGACCACCTGGTGTAATAAACGAAGTGTTTAGGCGATCGGCTTCTGCCATTGGAACCTGCCAGTAGCCAGAGCGTAAGTGTAAACAGGAGAACAATTCAGCTTCTTGAAGGCTGTAGAGCATCGTCATTACGTGGTAATGGATGTACGTCTTTCTCCGTTACCTTAATGAATTGACAATAGTCGATGGAAAAAAAAAGATCCATCCTTCTTTGGAACTTGAATGACAGGGGATGCCCAAGAACTGTGTGATCGTTGAATAACGCCACGGCGTAGCATCTCTTTGAGCTGGTCGTGGATGACGTGACTTTCTGATTCAGAGCCGCAGTATGGTCTTTAACGCAAAGGCTGGAGTAAACTGGTGTAAATGTAGTAGAGAATTTGAGAAGTCAGACCCAATTCTGGCTGAGAAACATTGAATAGGTTTGCTAAGTGTTTGAAGAGCATAGGAAGCTTGATGCGTTCCGTAGCACTTTGAGTATCGGCGCAGCTTGAGAAGATGGCAGTCGACGAACATTCCAGTAGGAAAAGGGCATGAAGTTCGGTAAAGTCAGTACGGCACAATTCATCTAATATGTTAAGGAAGAAAAAAGATTCAAGGTTCTGCACACGACCAAGACATTCGCGGACATGTAGCGTAAGTGATGGCGAAAGGGGGCTGTGGACGGAGACATCACTTCGGCCAGCAGTGACTTCAAGTGTTGCGAAACACAGGGGAATGGTTCTGCGGCTCATGAAAATAATGGAAGGTTTGAACAACACCGTACCATCGTTAATGTCATCGCAGCAAACAGGGCCAAGCGCGAGAGGATGGCGCAATGTCGTTGTCCTCACGTACGTCAAGTTTAGGCTGCTGATCAAGAAGTTCCTGCAATGGTTCGTCAGAGAGGGGCGAAAATTGAACTTCAGCACGTACGCAGTCAATGACGGCGTTATGATGTGTCATATAGTCCCACCCGAGGATGGCATCATGCGAGACCACAAGGTCGACAACTTCTACTACGTACACAGAACATTCGATAACAATGCGGGCAGCGCAGGCACCGAGAAGTCTAACTGTCTGGGTGCTAGCCGTGTGAAGCGATATACCAGAGAGGGGCGTGGTTACGTTGCGTAGGGAGTGGCAGAGCTTGGCGGTGATAACTGAAACAGCGGCACCGGTGTCGACGAGGGCAAATGTAGAAACAACGACAGATATGGCGATGACGTTAGCAGGCCAGGTGCGACGACTTGGGCTTTTTTGTGTACGCGCATTTCTTGTCTACGAAACTGCGGCGTTTAGTTTTCCGGTTGGAAGGTTCGGGTCAGCGACGCAATAGGAAAGGCCTGCAATAAGATGGGGTTTGGGGAGATTGAGACTGAGATAAGAACCAAGGCGACTGTGACTCGAGAAGCTCAGCGTGGCCATACTGCGATGAGGGTTAGAGAGCACATTGGTGCACGGGCTGTTGGTCGTATTATAACGGCCCTGTAGCATCGTGGATTGGTTGGAAGCGATAGCAACAATATCAGGCAACATGTCCTGATACTGCACGTGTAGCGAAGTGGGCGATTGGCAGGAGCCCGCCAAGAATCGCTGACTCGCCGTGCGGCCCGTGGTGTCGAAGGAGGGGTGGAGTTGGGAGCGGGTGAATACATGGGCGGAAAATGCTGCTGGTGGGGCCTGCGTACCCCCGGGGCATATGTAAGAGGCGCGGCTACGGGATGCATAGCAGGCGCATAAGTAACAGGCTGAGTCACAGGCAGCTGGTGGAAAGCGATGGGGGTGGCCTGAGCGGTCTCTTCGGCAATAACATTGTGGGGTAGTGGAGGAAGACGAGAGAACGGCGGCTGCTGCGTGAAGAGAATCAAGCACAGTTGCAGAGAAGCTTATTACGTACAAACTCCTTAATTTCTTGAAAAGGTGGTGAGTGCTCGGTAACGGAAGTAAGGCTAAAGAGAAAGTCGGCATGCGAGAAAAAACGTTAAGGCAGGGCGCGCTGCTCCTACCACTCTTGAAAACTATGCCGCAAGGTAACGAGTTCAGCAACGTTGGCAGGATTACGAGCTACGAGCACGTGAAATTCTCTGTTATTGGTCCAGTTGAGAATGTGCTGAATCCTGTCACTCAGGCATGGTGGCGACGCGGTTTCAAGATAACGAAGCCTTCAATATGACTTGTGAATGACTCGGATGGCTTCTGTGTGCGAGGGCGAGAGCGTTGCTTAGCACGGGACTTGCGAATAGCGGGTCAGCCCAAAACGTCAGCTAATGACGTCTTGAAGACGGACTATTTCGAAATGTCAATTTCGTGGTTGTTGTACCGCACATTCGCAACGTCATTGAGGTAAAAGATGACCCAAGACAACTTCTATGGGTCATCCCACTTGTTAGCACCCACCAGTTTGTAGTGGGTCTTCGACGTTGGTCTTCGCAGCACCGCCAAAGACCTTGAGCTTCCGCAGTCGAAAAACGCTGGGGGTGCTGTGCGACGAAGTGAAATGGCAAAGTTGCGTGTTGTAGTCGGTTATAATGAGAGAAAGCGCTTGGCTGCACTGCTCCAAGTTCAGGCTGCGGGAAATAGCCGCACCCATATTCAGCCGATGAGGAATGGTAGCACCCTCTACCAATTCAAAAGCTGTTTATTGATGTGTGCTGCGACGATGGTCCCACCAACAAAACACATTCGGGACAGAGCAGCGTTCAGGAAGATGCCGGCGACGATCAGCGCAAGGTCCGCAAGACGAGCCAAGAAACCCGTACCCAAACGTTGACGATGCCGGGTGTCAGAGATGCATCTTCTGCTTCACAATATATATATATATATATATATATATATATATATATATATATATATATATACATATATATATATATATATATCACAATGGCGTGTCTGTTTGGTATTACGTTATGACTCTGACGAAGGGCGTGCCACGGCCGAAACGTTAGTAAATACGATTTCCTTTTCGAATGTGCTATCTGCAAGTTCATTCAATATAGAAAATACCCGGACCTGCCGTGCCTTCCCTTCAAGTTCTATATATATATATATATATATATATATATATATATATATATATATATATATATATAGGTATGGGATATGACACGATGGAAGCGTTGTCAACAAGGATAAATATATTTCTTTCACAACAGTTTCGGAAGGGGTCCTCCCTTCATCAGGGGATGAGTTATACTAACATGAACTTCCAAACTTCGTTGCTGTCGCGTCCCTCTCGCCTTGGAAGACGTTTGCGAGAGTGAGAGAGAACTAAAGAAAGAAAGTGAGGAAAAAAGAAAAAAAGAGAACAAAAAGATGAAAATAATAAAAGGAGAAAAAAGAAAAAAAGAAAGTAAAAAAGAGGAAGAACCACTGCCAACACTGAGAACAATACCGAATGTCCGTGTACGTCCACATCCGGCTCTAATCCCATGCTGGTCAGTTCTCAGCGTGTGTCGGGCCACCCAGATTGTCGCCGCGGTGGCGGGAGCGGTCCGTGAAGGCGTGCGTAGGGAAAGGGTTTCCCCTTAATGGGTCGGTCGGCTCTCTTTCATCTTCGTCTGTTTCCCTCAATGGTCATCAAGTGGTAGGCGAACAGAACCACTTTGTATGTGCATGTGAAAAAAAAACAAGGAAGGACAGTATACACGTGCGAGTCAGTCAGAAAAAACAAGCATGGTCTCCAGCTATCAATCTTTGTCACCAATTTCCTCCTCGCTTACTTCTCGGAGGCAGGAGAGTCTTCCGCGGTCCTCATTAATGCTGGCTAATAATGTTCAAAATTTTAAAATAAAATATGCCTCACGCTGTTTGCGCTCGCGTCTGTTTGAGAAACCGCACTGCAAAAGAGTTACGCTGATATTTTCAAAACTGTGGTTTGGCAGGCGCAGATGTCTAGATAAAGGTAGCTTCGGCAGTGAAGTGGCGTGGTACCGGTGATTATTGAACCACAGCCGAAATGGCGTGTCTGTTTGGCCGATATATTCTTGTCCGCAGATGTTGCAAGGTAGCATGTATATTACGTTACTGGAGTCACAATTAAGGCTTTCAGTTATCCAGAATTTGAAATCCGAGAAGTTCGCTTTGGATTCACGTGTTGTGACCATCTGCGGGCATACCTCGCATCGAGCTTTTCCGCAGGAATGGCACCCTGATTGAATTTCGGGGGTGTTTGTTTTTGCTCTGACAAGAATGTCCTTCAGATTTTTATCCCTGCGGTACACCACGTGAGGTGGCTTCGCGGAAATAAAGTTAGTCGTTTGCTTTGCCTGATTATGTTGAAATGGCAGGAAAGTTTGTTGTTGATTCGTGGCGCTGATGAGGAGTAAGTTAGTACATGGTTCGTTTGGGAAGTCGTTTTAGATAATTTGTTTTGTCCCTTAATTACATCATACCTGTTCACGTTGCGATCACGTAGTATGGCAACATCAATAATGTCTTCCGGATAATTTTGTTTGAATAAGGAATGCTTTAGGTGTTCTGCGTGTCTGTCAAATTACCGCATATCGGTGCATATTCTTCGGTACCGGTAGGCCTGTTAATATGGAATACCCGTTTTGCAATGCTTTGGGTGGCTGCTGTTGAAATGTAGGTACATTTGACGGTATGTAGGCTTTTTGTAAATGTTTGTTGACAAGCGGTCATTTTTGACCGTGACAGTGACGTCCAAGAAGTTAATGCCAGTTTTGGAAATTTTGTGCGTGAGTTTAATTGACGGGTGGCACTTGGTAAAATCTTCTATAAAGCGGAAAAGACTTCCCTCATCGTGGTTCCATAATATAAAAATATCGTCTAAGTATATTCTGTAGTTGAAAGGTTTCAAGGTGCGTCGCTCAATGAATGGGATTTCAAGTGAAGCCATAAAGGTGCTCGCCAAGTTTC
The DNA here is from genome assembly GCA_013436015.1 of Rhipicephalus annulatus. Classification (NCBI taxonomy): domain Eukaryota; kingdom Metazoa; phylum Arthropoda; class Arachnida; order Ixodida; family Ixodidae; genus Rhipicephalus; species Rhipicephalus annulatus. The sequence continues at coordinate 401,581 of WOVY01000285.1, read as the reverse complement.
GGGCCATTTTTGTGCCCATTGCAGCGCCACTCACCTAAAGGAAACGCTTGCCATTGAACTGAAATTGTTTATAATTTAGTACAAGTTCAAGAAGTGTAAACAGTACCTCGCCACCTACACTTGTTGATCAGTCAAATTTCACATATTCAGAAACCATAGCCGCTATTCCGTCATGGTGCGGCATGTTGGTGGTTGGCAAACGACTAACTTCTATTTTCGTGAAGCCACCTTACGTGGTCTACTGCAGGGATGAAAATTTGAAGGACATTCTTGTCAGAGCAAAAACAAACACCCCCAAATTCAGTCAGGGTGCCATCCCTGCGGAAAAGCTCGATGCAAGGTATGCCCACACATGGTCACAACACGTGAATTTAAAGTGAACTTCTCGAACTTCAAATTCAGCATAACTGAAAGCCTTAATTGTGACTCCAGTACCGTAATATACATGCTACCTTGCAACATCTGCGGACAAGAATATATCGGCCAAACAGACACGCCATTTCGGCTGCGGTTCAATAATCACCGGTACCACGCCACTTCACTGCCGAAGCTACCTTTATTCAGGCATCTGCGCCTGCCAAACCACACGTTTTGAAAATATCAGCGTAACTCTTTTGCAGTCCGGTTGCTCAGACAGACGCGAGCGCGTACAGCATGAGGCATATTTTAATTTCAAATTTCGAACATTAGTAGCCGGCATGAATGAGAACCGCGGAAGACTCTCCTGTCTCCGTGAAGTAAGCCAGGAGGAAATTGGTGACAAAGATTGATAGCTGGAGACCATGCTGGTTTTTTCTGACTAACTCGACGTGTACACTGTCCTTTTGTGTTTTTTTTCTCATGCACATGTGAAAACTGGTTCTGTTCGCCTACCACTTGATGACCGTTGAGGGGAAATGGACGAAGATGAAAGAGAGCCGACCGACCCATTAAGCGCAAACCCTTTCCTTAGGCACGCCGTCACGGACCGCTCCCGCCAACGCGGCACAATCTTGGGTGGCCCGACACACGCCGAGAACTGACCAGCACGGGATTAGAACCGAATGTGGTGTTCTCAGTGTTGAAAGTGGTTCTTCCTCTTTTTTACTTTCTTTTTTCTTTTTCTCTTTTTCCTCCTTTTATTCTTTTCGTCTTTTTTTCCTCTTTTTTCTTTTTTTCTTTCGTTCTTTCTTTATTTCTCTCTCACTCTCGCATACATCTTCCAAGGCGAGAGGGACGTGGCAGCAACGAAGTTTGGAAGTTCATGTTAGTATAACTCATCCCCTGATGAAGGAAGGAGCCCTCCCGAAACTGTTGGGAAATAAATATATTTATCCTTGTTGACAATGCTCCCGTTGTGCCATATCCCATACCTGCAAAAAGACTAACTGGCCCATTGAATTATTACTCAAACTATATATATGTATATATATATATATATATATATATATATATATATATATATATATATATATATATATATATATATATATATATATATATATAGGATTTGGCACAACGCTAGCGTTGTCAACAACAATAGTTGTATTTATTTTCCAACAGTTAAGGGAGGGGGTCTCCCCACGTCCGGGGATGAGTTATACATACATAGACGTTCAAACTTCGTTGCTGCCGTGTCCCTCTCGTCTTGAAAGTTGTTTGCGAGAGTGAAAGAGAACTAAATAAACAAACAAAAAACAAAAACACTGTGAACGCTCAGCACAAAATTACACTGTGCACATCCAAAAGTTGCTGTAAGTCCACATCTGGTTCTGATGCAGTGGTGGCCAACTCTCGACGTGTGTCGGGCCACCCAAGATTGTCGCTGTAGTGGCAGAAGGGTCCTGCGACGGCACGCGTAAGGAAAGAGTTTCCCCTTAATGGGTCAGTCGGCTCTTTACCTTTCATCTTCGCCCGTTTCCCCTCAATGGCCATAAGTGGTAGGCGAGCGTAAACACTTTGCACGTACCCGTGTCAAAAGTCATATAGGAAAAAAGACAAAAAGAAAATAAATAACAATAAAGGACCACGTACACGTACGAGTCAGTCAGAAAAACAAGCATGGTCTCCACCTATGAATCTTTCGAAACGACTTGTATGCTTGCAGGTATAGCATCATCCAAATTAGACAGTTATTTGTAACAGTACTTATGTCATGCAAACAAAAGCAACTCAGCTTTTCATTTTGAGTTTTCACGTATTGCTTGAAATGGTGGATGAGAGTGTTTTTTGTGTTTATCACTCAGAAGGTGGACAAGAGTAAATAACTCTCCTCGCTTTGTTTTGTATGCTTCTATGTAAATCCTTGCATGAAAACATGAACAGAAAATTCAAGTTATTCATCTTGCATCAAGACCACAAGTACTGCAACACATATATAGTTCTTTGCTTGGCAGAAAGATTTCATGCATACGCGAAATAAGCTGTAACAAGCTGTTTTGGAAAGCTCAGATGGGTGCACACGAAACGAAACATTGAGAAATATTTGGTCTTGTGCACCTTTTCTGTGATAACCAAGCTGAAGTACTGATCACCAAGAAGAAAGCTTTTGCCACTAAAACAGTCTGAATAATTTCAAACAATGTAAGAACTGAAATGAAAATTCGAGCAATTTATGTTTGCAAAACAGAAGTACAGTGACAAGCTGTCAAGTAAGATGATGCTTCCATGCATGCGTACAACAAGCTCTTTTCAAATAATCACATGCAAGCGCACAAAACAAAGTGTAGAGAATTATTTACTCTTTCTACCATCTCAGTGATAAACACAACCAATCATCACAAAAAAGAATTTTTGAGCCACAACAACGATCTCATAAACCATTTAAAGTGATACGTGAAAGCTAAAAAAGCTCCTCTTGTTTGCAAGACATGAGTATCGTTACAAATAGCTGTCGAATAGCAATGATGCTGTACACGCAAGCGTGCAACAAGCCGTTTTCAATGGTTCAGCCGGAAGTGCACAAAACAAAGCCTGGAGAATTATTTGCTATTGTGCACATTCTCTGTGATATCACAGCCAAGTATCAGGAAAAAGAAAACTTGTGCCACCAAACACACTGATAAACCATTTAAAGCAATGCGTGGAAGCTAAAAACAATAACTTGGGCCACTCTTGTTTCCAAGACTTGAGCACCGTGACCATTAGCTGTTCAGTTCGAATGATGTGGTACATGAATGTGCATTGTTTGAAATATGTTGTCTGAGTGATTATGTGACACAAACTTGTGCATTCTCTTTTTGCCCGTTTCGAGTTTTCTCTAAAGGCCTAGAAAACGTCATTTGACGACATCTCTCTCATTTTATTTAAGGACGTAATCTTGCAATGCCATGCAAGCATGGTTAAAAGAACGTTGGTGTAGTGTGACTGCAGAGAGAACTTATGCTTCAGCAAATTGAAGAGACTTTGTAGTGCTAGCTTTCCTTATTTACTTTAAGGACATTTTACACTTATAAAACAACACCAAGAGATATTTTTAGTCAACCTTGAATTTTCGTAATATGATGGCAATCAAGTCTTCTAACTTGTGAATTCTTGTGTGTCACTTCAACATCAGTATGTTATTAATAATTAGCACTCATGAGAAACACTTGATCCTATGCCAGCTAGGAGTCACATAGGAAAGCATATAGGGTTGTTTCTTGTTTAACTTATTATTAACTAGAGTGACAGTACCTCTTACTCATTTTGTTTTGCACACTTATGCATGGGTGTCAGTAAGGGGAACAAATGGGGTAGTTGTCCCCCTCAAGCCTCACCTGCACTTGCACCTACCCAAGCTACGGCGGTGCTTTAACCCTACACCAGCCATTTTCACCCCCCAAGAGAGAATTTTGCCGATGACCATGCACTTATGGCACCGATAATACAGTTGTGTGTGAGAGCTGATCTCAAGGCGTGTACTCCTGGGTCATGCAGCTTCGCTGTCTGCGTTGGGGGCGTAACCGATAGATCGAAGACGAGAGAGTAAACGCGGAGTCTGTAGATATCAAGAGCGACTGCAGCCTAGTTTTCTTCCTCAGTCACGCAGGCTGTCTGCCCACCCTTCGCACTCGTTTCTTATGGTCGAAGTTTGTGCGCATGCAGTGTGGCAGGCTTCCATTCCCGTAAAGTGGCTGTAGGCGTTCCGCTTAGTTCGCGGCACCTTGAACGCACATAGTGGTATGCGTGAAGCTTGAGCGCTGGCAGTTATAGTGGCAACATGTAGCGAAATATTGTTACCTTTCTACAAGTGCGGAGTGCATGTGGCTGCAGTTATCATTGATTCAACAAGAAGCTGCACCTATATTTCGCGTTAAGTAATATCGTAATCTTCGTAGAACTTTTCATTGGTGAAAATGGAGCGTGACTGGGAAAAGTGCACTAGAAATTATTGTGGCTAATACGAGAGGGATCACTTTTTGGCCAAGGGGTAAAGCAAGAGCTACGACAGCAATCCCTGACTTGCAGCTCTGGAAACATAAAAATTGTGCCAGCCATGTAAACCTCCAGGTGTTTGGTTAACAGAAAAGTTGCCGAGGGATGTGCAGGCCAGTTTTGTGCGTTAAGCTGTCTCACGTTTTAATTGTTCTTCCAACTAGCAGCACTTTAGAAAAGCTCCAGGTTATTCAAAACAGAGCTTTACGCATCATTTACAACATAGCCAAAGATAATTCTTCTCCACAGCTCAGCTGTTTTTATACTATTACTTACGCTGATTTCTGGCATATGCATATACAAGACAAAGAATATATCAATGCTTACAGATACAATAAGGTCAGCTGAATACTCATCTATGTACCACTTACGGCTCGTGAAAAAATTCTAAACACCACACACTAATTACAGGGCCAAGACGAGAATATATATACCATTACCCTATGCATTGAACAAAAAATAGTCAACATCTCGCATATCTGCGCCTTATGCTTTCATCGTTAATCTAGAATAACATAGATGAATTTTATCTTTGATGTGTTTTTTTTCTTGGTCTTCTCGAAGTTGGCTGTACTGGTCGCGTTCTTTTGGCGATAATGTATGCTTATGTATGCCAGTTAACGTATGTCGTCACGGCATGCTGAACAATAATCAGCTGGGAAGCTTAGTGAAGTTCAAAAAAGCTTTTTTTTTTTTTCACATGCTCTCCGCTGTCGGTAGATCCAGTTTGTTACGGCGTCGATGAGAATCAACGGGATCATCGCCGAACGTTTAGCCGCCATTTGAATTTTTGCGCGACCGGATGTTTACAAGCCATAAGTCAATCCCGCCTGACAGCCGTGCTACGGAAGCCAAAAGACAATTTTTGGTAGCGTGAAGAAAAATAAACTATTGAGACCAATCAAACTTACTGCACGCTTTTTTACGCGTGCAGAAAAACGTGAGTTTGTGAATTTGAAATTGTGTCAATGAATTTTCTCTTTCTCGCTAGCTTCGAGTTTTATTTTTTTGTGAACTTCGGGAGAGTCAGTTGACTACAAGCGGCCAAGAGAAGCCCATTTTGGAGTCATTAGTTGTCAATATGGCGTTTGCGGTATTTGCGGGTTGTGCGATGGATTTTGTTGGTTGTCTTGTGATACCTGGTTAATACGTCTTCTGTGTGCAGCCTCTATGCCTCTTTGAACTGTGTGGTAGGTGTGAAACAGATGTGGCTCAGTAAAACCGTGAAAAGTCATTTGAAATTCATTATCATCATCATCATCAGCCTGACTACGTCCCCTGCAGGACAAAGGCCTCTCCCATGTTCCGCCAGATAACCTGGTCCTGTGCTTGCTGCTGCCAATTTATACCCGCAAACTTCTTAATCTCATCCGCCCACCTAACCTTCTGTCTCCCCCTAACCCGCTTCTCTTCTCTGGGAATCCAGTCAGTTACCCTTAATGACCAGCGGTTATCCTGTCTACGCGCTACATGCCCTGCCCATGTCCATTTCTTGTTCTTGATTTCAGCTATGACATCTTTAACCCCCGTTTGTTCCCTAATCCACTCTGCTCTCTTCTTGTCTCTTAAGGTTACACCTACCATTTTTCTTTGCATTGCTCGCTGCGTCGTCCTCAATTTAAGCTGAACCCTCTTTGTAAGTCTCCAGGTTTCTGCTCCGTAGCTAAGTACCGGCAAGATACAGCTGGTATATACCTTCCTTTTGAGGCATAGTGGCAATCTACCTGTCATAATTTGAGAGTGCTTGCCGATTGTGCTCCACCCCATTCTTATTCTTCTAGTTACTTCAATCTCGTGGTTCGGCTCTGCGGTTATTACCTGCCCTAAGTAGACAATGTCTTTTACAACTTCAAGTGCACTATTACCTATCTCGAAGCGCTGCTCCTTGCCGAGGTTGTTATACATTACTTTCGTTTTCTGCAGATTACCTTTAAGACCCACCTTTCTACTCTCCTTGTCTAACTCCGTAATCATGAGTTGCAATTCGTCCCCCGAGTTACTCAGCAATACAATGTCATCGGCGAAGCGCAGGTTACTAAGGTATTCTCCATTGACTCTTATTCCTAACTGTTCCCATTCTAGGCTTTTGAAAACCTCCTGTGCGCACGCGGTAAATAGCATTGGAGAAATTGTGTCCCCCTGCCTTACACCCTTTTTGATTGGTATTCTGTTGCTTTCTTTATGAAGCACTATGGTAGCAGTTGATCCCCTGTAGATTTCTTCCAGAATGTTTATATATACTTCATCTACGCCCTGATTCCGCAGTGTTTGCATGACGGCTGATATTTCTACTGAATCAAACGCCTTCTCGTAATCTATGAAGGCTATGTATAGTGGTTGGTTATACTCTGAGCATTTCTCTATCACCTGATTGATAGTATGAATGTGGTCAATTGTTGAGTAGCCTGTTCGAAATCCTGCTTTTTCCTTTGGTTGATTGAATTCTAATGTTTTCTTTACTCTGTTAGCAATTACCTTTGTAAATAGCTTGTATACTACGGAGAGCAAGCTGATCGACCTGTGATTCTTCAAGTCCTTGTCAGCTCCTTTCTAATGTATTAAGATGATGTTAGCGTTCTTCCAAGACTCTGGTACTCTTCCCGTCAGGAGACACTTCGTAAACAGGGTGGCTAGTTTTTTTAACACAATCTGTCCTCCATCTTTCAGCAGATCTTATGTTACCTGATCCTCACCAGCAGCTTTGCCCCTTTGCATGCTCTCCAAGGCTTTTCTGACTTGTTCTATCATTACTGGTGGGGTGTATTCTGGGTTACTGCTAGTTCTTATAGTATTAAGGTCGTAGTTGTCTCGGCTACTGTACAGATCTCTGTAAAACTCCTCCGCTATTTTAACTATCCTATCCATATTGGTAGTCATTTTGCCTTCTTTGTCCCTTAGTGCATACATCCGACTTTTGCCTATCCCAAGTTTCCTCTTCAATGCTTTGACACTTCCTCCGTTTTTCAGAGCGTGTTCGATTCTCTCCATGTTATACCTTCTTACATTGCATACCTTACGTCTATTAATCAACTTCGAAAGCTCTGCCAGTTCTATTTTGTCTGTTGTACTTGACACTTTCATGATTTGACGCTTCTTAATTAGGTTCTTCATTTCCTGGGAAAGCTTGCCAGTGCCCTGTCTAACTACCCTGCCTCCAACTTCCACTGCACACTCCGTAATGATACTCGTCAGATTATCATTCATTGTATCTACGTTAAGGTTGGTTTCCTCACTAAGAGACGAGTACCTGTTCTGCAGTGACACTCTGAATTCCTGTACCTTCCCTCTCAGTGCTAGCTGATTGATTGGCTTCTTGCGTATCAGTTTCTGTCGTTCCTTCTTCAAGTCTAGGCGAATTCGAGACCGTACCATTCTATGGTCACTGCATCGTACCTTGCCAATCACTTCCACATCCTGCACGATTCCAGGGTGTGCACTCATTATAAAGTCTATTTTGTTCTTATTTTTGCCATTAGGGCTCCTTCATGTCCACTTGCGGTTTTCTCGTTTTCGGTAGAAGGTATACAAAATCCGTAAATTAATGCGTTCTGCGAATTCTACTAGTAGCTCTCCTCTGGCGTTTCTAGTACCGATGCCATAATCTCGTACTGCCTGGTCTCCAGCCTGCTTCTTCCCTACCTTTGCATTAAAGTCGCCCATCACTATAGTATACTGTGTTTTTACCTTACTCATTGTCGATTCCACGTCTTCATAGAAGCTTTCAACTGAAGCGTCATCATGACTGGATGTTGGCGCGTAAGCCTGAACTACCTTCATCTTGTATCTTTTATTCAGTTTAATTACGATACCTGCCACCCTTTTATTAATGCTATAGCATTCCTCTATGTTGCCAGCTATGTTTTTGTGAATTAGGAACCCCACTCCCAGTTCTCTTTTGTCTGTCAAGCCCCTGTAGCAAAGGATATGCCCATTCTGTAGCACCGTATATGCTTCATCTGTCCTCCTAACCTCACTGAGCCCAATTTTATCCCATTTAACACCGTCTAGCTCCTCGAATAGTACAGCTAGACTTCCCTCACTAGATAAGGTTCTAGCATTAAACGTTGCCAAGTTCAGATTCCAATGGCGGCCTGTCCGGATCCAGAGATTCTTAGCACCCTCTGCTGCGTTGCAGATCTGACCGCCGCCGTTGTCAGTTGCTTCGCAGCTGCTGGGGACTGAGGGCCGTGAGTTATTTGACGTAAGCATGTGGGAGGTAGTGGCCAGATACTGCACCAGGGTGGCCAATCCTTCTCTGGTGAGGGAGTGCGTTCTCGGCGGTGTTTGCCGGTGAGACCGCACCCCAGGCCTCCTAATGCAGTTCCATCAACACCCGTTTTTTTTTAAATCTGGTTGGGAACTGCGCGGTACCGGGATTTGAACCATGGACCTCTTGCATGCGAGGCGGATGCTCTAACCACTACGCCATCGCCACATTTGAAATTCGGGGTGCACCAAAAGTGACGTTCGTCGTTTGCGGAGATGGTTACCGCGCCGTTGTAGACAACCTCGAAAATGCTTCATTTTGCTGAGCGTTGCTGATATGGCAAAAAAAAGCTTTATCGGCAAAGTGAGCCGGGTAAGGACATTCAAAAAGAGCTGCTTTCACAGGAAGGTTCACCTTCTTCGAGGTGAGTGTCATTTTATTTTCAATGACGTTTTCGCTCGCGTGCATTTAGGCGAACAAAGGAAGGCACAATGAAAACATGTTTGAGTGCGTGTGCGTTTTATTTTTTATGTGCCACATTTTATCCATGTGTTGTGTATTTTGGCGTGCTGCACCTTATACCGCGCACTCGTGTCTCATCGGATCTTTCGATCGCAATCATGACCGATGTGAATTAAAATATCTCTACTATGTGCGGCTGCACAGTGACATAAATTGTAGCTGCCACTGTTGATCGCAATCAAAAAAACACATTAGGGTTGGCCCTGATGGCGCAGGAAATGTCCGGTGTGACACCTGTAGAGTTAATAATATATGATAATAAGTCAACGTCACTATTCCTGATGACCAAGCTGCATTACATTGAATTTACCTATTGTTCGCTTATAATAGTCACTCATTCTACGTTTTCAATTCTTTGTGGTTATTTATAGTAGCCTGTTTTCCAACTTTATGTATTCTCTGATTAAACTATTTTTACTGACCTCATGCAGATGGAGAAAAAAACGACTCACCGTGGAACACAATCTCTTCTACCAGAGTGACGACTGTGAAAGGAGCGTAAAACTTAGAAGGTAAATGTGCTTTAATAGTAAAACTTATTTACCAACATATTTCAAGCTCACAATATCGGCAGATTGATATTGAAATCCTCAGTTTTTGAATTGATTTAACAGGTGCAGTAAATGCTAATATGAACTTGATCATTGGTTCCTTAGCGAGGTGGTTCAAATTACTACCTTTATCAAAATAGTAGTAAATAGTATGCTCGCACTACATAATTTAGGGTTATGTTGAATTGTTTATTCATGTTTTTTCTCTAAAAGTAAGCTTTCTTTTTTGTACTGCTCCAAATTCACTATTTCACGATAAAAAGGCATGTTTATTTTTCATCACCAGCTCCGAACTTAGAATTTGGTGCTCCAAAAGTAACATTTTGCTGCTCCGAAAATTGCTCCAAATGGTATTTCGGCTGTCGCACCCCTGTTCTAGCACGCCAGCAAATGCCGGTTGCGGTCCAAAGATAAACTCTGAGCTCAGAGTTTTGTTACAAGCACGAAGCAATGAATGAAATAGGAGCAATTGGGAATGCTATACAAATATTATCACCTAACACTTCAGATTCAATCTCACAAAACGAAACACTGGTTAAAGTCAATGTCAGTGCTGCTGAGAGTGAGTGGGTTTTCGTGCTGTCAGTAGTCTCAACAAATAGAAAATGCTGAGAGCACACCACGTAAACAAGCCGTGTAGGGTTATTTATACAAAGCACGCACCAGCACGCATAACTGCGCCCTTATGTCAATGTTCAACAACTGTTGAAAGTATCCATATAATTTCCATTGCAATAGTGTATTTTAAATGAACGGCTCCTTAAATAACTGAACAACTCAAAAGGGTTTAACAATGGTGAAACAATCAAGTATTGCTCAACACAAGCGTGAAACTCAGGCACTCCAGAATATTCAATCCTTCAAGCAATGATTTCATCACCAGCCCGACTAGTCCCTCCATTTAGACTGCAGTGTTGACCAGGGGCTCCCCTGCTGCAGTCGGTGAATACTTGTTACTCCTCAGTGTCACTGTGTGAGAATCTCTTTCAAAACTCCTCCTCAGTGACTGCACAGAATCATCTAATAAGTCTTCGTCATAGACTGACTGACTGATGCCCTAATAAGGTCCTATTAGGAGCTCTTTGGTATGCAAAACATCGCACTGCGTTGTTTCAAATTTTTCTAGTCAGTGTTTTTCTCGGAAGGTATGTAAGATGATCGATGGTACTACTTAATAATGAAACACTTCTCTGGACCACCGAAGCACTCTTCTATATCATAACACATTGCCTCGCCTACTGAACCTCTTCTGCATTTACCCTGTCTCTGCGTGCTTATATTGAGCAGCACCCTGCATAGTTTAAAAAGAAATCTGGGAGTCATTCACACTCACTCATAAAATATATTTTTTCCTTAGGCCTTACTAGAGGACTCAGACTCGCAGCTGAATGCAAGTCTGACAAGTCTGGTGAGTCGACTTCATAGTCCGTTAAAATATGATGATCTTTTCCACACATGGTTTCAGTGCTCCTTAACATCAATATGTTGCATAATTGGTGCTCCAGTTGATGATCTTTTCTACACATGGTTTCAATGCTACTTAACAGCAATGTGTTGCATAATTGGTGCTCCAGTTACAACCTTTCAATCTCAGACCTTTATATAGTGACTGCAATCCAGTAAGGTCATCTCTATTTAAAGAGATGACGCCTCAGATATTTTATGAGAACGTCTCTGGAAACAATTCACAGGAAAGCATGTTAAGGAACTTTGACTCTCTTCTCCCCCCCTCTTTGTAGATTTGGCCTCTCAGCTATATATTGAGTAGGTGCACAAATGCCTGTGCATTGAGATACGTATGAGCTGTGAAAATTGAGAGCTCAAAGCGCAATGCCATGTTGAGGGAGGCCGCTACACTGCCACGAGACACTGCAAGGTGCCAAATGGAGCACCTATTGTGCAATACGTTGCTTTTATGGAGCATTGAAACTATAGGTGAAAAAGATAATCATATTTTAACGGACTCGGAAGTCGAATCACCAGACTTGGTCATTGCATTGAGCCGCAAGTCTGATGGAGGCCAAAAGACAAAATATATTTCATGAGTGAGTGTGAATTATTTCTAGATTTTTTTTGCAAACCTATGCATGGCACTGCTGAACATGAGTGAACAGAGACAGAAAAACGCAGAAGTGGTTCGGTCGGCCAGAGAAGTGTTGCATTTCAAGTAGTGCCATTGGTCGTCGTGCTTGTGATGCACTGCAGACTAATACACGCACCAGAAAAAAACACAGGGTGATGTTTTATGTACACGCTAGCCCCTATTACTGCTTTATTTAGGCATGAGGCACTCAGTTTATGAAGAAGTGAGAAGACATGACGCTGTGCAGTCACATAGAAAGTGTTTTGAAAAAGAGTCTCATGCAGGGACACTGAGAACAAACAAGTATTCACCAACTTCCAAAAGCGAACCACTCCTCTGCACTGAAATCTCAGTGGTCGTGCTGGCGAGTAGGAAATTATTGTTTGAAGTGTTGTTTAGTATTCTGGAATGCCTGAGTCTATCTGAACACAATTTGATTTTTCCCTCAATAGTGATAAACCCATCTGATTTGTATAGTAATTTAACTAGGTGTGTGCATATATGTAAGACGGATGGGTGGATGAATAGATGGTAGAACTTTATAGTCCTGAAAGACACGGCCAGTACACTGTGAGCTGTTAATATTTTATTCATTGAGAATACACTGTTCCAATGACAATTATATGTACATAAAGCCGCAGCTGCGAGTGCTGGCACGTGCTATTTCAATAAATATCACTAGAAGGCTTCTTCACGTGGTGTGCTCTTAGTGCTTAGTTTTTGTTGAGCCTACTAACAGCACAAGAAACCCTTCACTTTCGAAAGCCCTCACATTTGCTTTAGCCAGTGTTTTGTTTAGTAGAGTCAAGTGAGATTGAATCCAACAGAGGTAACTGTTAATCTCGATTCTCAATTGCTATAATTGTTGAACAAGGGTGCCAATAGTTGCCATTTGTAGTCTGGTTCGAGGAATATTGACGCAAGGTAGGCTGACAACTATAGTAGCCAGCCTCTGAAGAGGACAACGAAGTAGTTCTGTGTGCACGTGCTCTGGTGTTCGCGTTTTCTGGCCCTTGGGTTGCGAGAGTAAACGCCCTATTTTGTACCTGCGTGCCTGTGTCTTTGTGACATTTTCTGGTAGAGGTGCGGGGTACGGTAGATGATACGGTCCCCTGAGAGCACCCCTGACGCAAGTCCATCGAGTATCTCAGCCGAGCTTACCCCTCTGCACGTACGTTCCAGCCGTCGTCTCCAGGGACTCGAGCCACAGCACGGTTTGCTGCCTGAACGTCAAAGGTCTATGAATCAAACACAGCCTAACGTCACCGCGCCAGCACCAGCGGACCTGTTTATCAACCAGCCCAAGACGCCGAAGACATTTCACGGAGCTGCTTTTGAAGATGCCGACGACTGGCTCGAGCATTTCAACCGGGTCGCCGTCATCAACGATTGGACCCCAGAGCGTAAGCTACGCTATGTGTACTGCTTCCTGGAGGACTCCACGAAAACGTGGTTTGAGAACCATGAAGCAGCGCTTACGTCATGGGATGAGTTTCAACGGCAGTTTCTGAAGGCATTTGCCTGAGAGGACAGGAAAGAGACAGCGGAGTGCGCTATAGAGGCAAGGGTTCAAGGCCCTAACGAAAGGGTGACGACCTACGTAGAGGACATGGATCGGCTTTTCAAGTGTGCGGAGCCCTCTATGTCCGAATCCAAGAAAGTTCGCCACCTAATGCGTGGTGTTAAAGAAGAGATTTTTGCCGGCCTGATTCGAAACCCGCCTGCGACACTTGCGGAGTTCCACGAGGAAGCCACTGCCATTGAGAGGGCTCTTCAACAGCGTGCCAGGCAGTATAACCGTGGTGTAAACCCAAGTGAGGTAACTTCTGTCACTCTCGGCAATGACATCAGCGCGTTGCGAGAGCTTATCAGAGCTCTCATTAAGGAAGAGCTAAAAAAGATGCAGGTGACTGCTTCACCTGCAGAGCAGCTCTCTATTGCGGAGATGGTCCGCGGCGAGCTACGGCAAGCCGTTCCCGCTCCCTAACCATCCGAGGCGCCACAACAGAGGCACTGCGTCGAGATGAGCTACGCGGAACCAGTGCGACGTCCTCCATCGTGCAGTCCAACCAGCGTATTTTACCCCAAGGAGCGACAGGCTCAGCAAATGGAGGTAGGCTTCCGCCCTCGCAGCTCACCGTTGATCGCCGAAGCAAGACCGAGAAAGAGTAACATCTGGTGTACACCCAACCACAGGCCCCTTTGTTTTTACTGCGGGGAAGCTGGACACGTCTACCGAACATGTCCATACCGTCGTGTGGGTCTCCGTGGATTTTCGCCTAATGCCCCTCGTCCACGACCTGGTGAGCGACCACAGGAAATAGAGAGTTTCAGCTCGAATCGTCGCAGTATCGAACATCGGTCACAAGAGCCTCGCTCGTCATCGCCTGCTCGCTACAGGTCACCGAGCCCAGCCTATTCACACGGCGGTCCAAGACGCCGTTCACGCAGTCCTGCAAGTCGGGAAAACTGAGTTCAGTGACCTCCGGAGGTGAGGCCGCTGACGCTGACTCCACGGAAGATCCACCACTACGACGACAGCGACAGCAGCAAAAAGATGTACAGACGCAGTCAAACGTGATGCGAAGAGTGGTGGCATCAAACATTGCGGTAACTGTGGACGACGAAGAAGTAATGGCACTAATTGACACTGGAGCAGACACTTCCGTTATGAGCATGGGTCTTGCCTGCAGGCTGAAGAAGGTTTCTACCCAGTGGGCTGGGTCGCAGATACGTACGGAAGGAGGCCATCTTCTTAGTCTGGTGGGGCGGTGCACAGCGCGAGTCAGTATTCACGGATTTACGTATCTCGGAGATTTTGTAATACTGCCGAGTTGCTCGAGGGACCTAATTCTCGGACTGGACTTTCTGCGTGATAATGGAGCCGTGATTGATTTGCAACAGTCGCAAGTGACGTTTTCTACGGAACACGCTTTAGCGCGCAACCCTCACGGCAGTTACGTCAATGCTTTGAGAATTGTTGACGATGACGTCACGTTACCGCCGAAGAGTAGCGTGTTCACCTTGGTAGCCTGCGACGTTTTTGACGAATTCAACGACTATGAAGGTATTGCTGAGGCAAATATCCCGCTTCTGCTCAAACGAAACATATGCATAGCCCGATGCCTTGTTCGGTTAGAGAATAAGCGCTCTCGAGTTCTGCTGACCAACTTCAGCAAGGAGTTTCAGCACGTTCCTAGAGGGACTACTGTCGCTTTCCTCAGTGAAATCGCCGACTTTTTCGATATCGGCACATTGGATACGACTTCACTGCATGCAAAAGCTTGTGCTGACCTGGGAAGCCGCATTCACGTTAATCCAGACTTGCCAGATGCGGCTGCTAAACCTTGTGAGGGAATTCTCGGACTGCTTCTCCACAGCATCGAAAGTTCAGCGTACCACCGTTAGAAAACACCGCATTGTTACCGAGGAGTCGGCGCGGCCTCTTCGCCAACATCCATACCGTATGTCCCCGAAGGAAAGAGAGGTGATTAAGCGTCAAGTTCAAGAAATGCTGAATGATGACGTCATCCAACCCTCGACAAGTCCGTGGGCGTCACCTGTTGTCTTAGTAAAGAAAAAAGACAACACACTACGCTTCTGCGTCGACTATCGACGGCTTAACAAAGTCACGAAACGCGACGTTTACCCCCTGCCACGGTTTGATGACGCCTTAGACCGTCTACGCCACGCCCAGTTCTTCACATCACTAGATCTCAAGTCAGGGTACTGGCAAATTGAAGTTGACGAGGGCGACCGTGAGAAAACCGCGTTCGTGACGCCTGACGGGCTCTACGAATTTAAAGTGCTGCCTTTCGGTCTCTGTTCCGCTCCCGCCACGTTTCAACGCATGATGGATACTGTACTAGCTGGACTAAAGTGGCAGACGTGTCTTGTATACTTGGATGATGTCGTTGTGTTTTCAACCACATTTGACGAGCATCTTTCAGGGCTAAAAAGTGTCCTCACTGCAATAAGGAGAGCGAACCTTACCTTCAAGCCCGAAAAGTGCTACTTCGGCTATCAGGAACTCAAGTTTCTCGGCCACGTGGTTAGCCCGGAGGGTGTTCGACCAGATCCGGAGAAGTTGGCTGCCGTTGCCGATTTCCCTCGTCCTGGAGACAAAAAGGCTGTTCAGCGATTCCTCGGACTCTGTGCGTACTACCGCCGTTTTGTCGAAGGATTTTCGAAAATTGCGGAACCTCTTAGAAGACTGACACGACCAGATGTACCTTTCGTATGGACGGAAGAACAACAACAAGCCTTCGTAGAGCTGCGCTATCGACTGCAGACAGCTCCAGTGCTGGCACATTTCGACGACACTGCCGACACTGAGATCCACACAGACGCCAGCAACGTGGGAATCGGAGCCATTCTAGTTCAATGGCAGAACGGCGCAGAGCGTGTGATCGCTTACGCAAGCCAAAGTCTTACAAAAGCAGAGGCTAATTACTCTACCACCGAAAAAGAGTGCCTAGCAGTCGTTTGGGCCATTAGCAAATTTCGACCCTACCTATACGGCCGGCCATTTTGAGTGGTCCGTGACCACCATTCGCTCTGTCGGCTTGCCAATCTACGGGATCCATCAGGCCGCCTTGCCCGCTGGAGCCTCCGCCTTCAAGAGTATGACATAACGGTGGTCTACCGATCAGGACATAAGCATACAGATGCTGACTGCCTGTCTCGTGCTCCTATTTCCCCGACGTCATCTGACACTGAACAAGATTTACCGTTTCTTGGCATCGTCGATGTGGTGCGGATGGCTGAGCTTCAACGTGAGGACACTGAGCTACTTCCTGTCATCCAGCATCTTCAAGGAGAAGACGTTATCGTCCCACGCCGACTCTCGCGTGGTTTGACTACGTATTGCCTGCGGAACAATGTTCTCTACAAGAGAAATCTTGAGAGCAGCCAGAAAACTTTCCTCATCGCCGTTCCAATGGCACTGCGTGAGGAAGTTTTGCAGGCGTGCCACGACGATCTTTCGGCCAGTCACTTAGGCTTTGCTAGGACATTAGCGCGCATCCGGCAGAAGTACTACTGGCCACAGCTGTATTCGTCCGTTCAGCGCTATGTACACATCTGCCGTGATTGCCAGAGGCGTAAAGTTCCACCCGCAAAGCCCGCCGGTTTCCTCCAACCTTTAGATCCACCTCGAGCACCATTTCAGCAAGTAGGAATGGATCTTCTTGATCCCTTCCCAACGTCATCCTCAGAAAATAAGTGGATAATTGTCGCGACCGACTATCTGACTCGCTATGCAGAAAGCAAAGCTGTGCACAAGAGAACTGCAGTTGAAGTCGCCAGATTCTTTGTCCACGACACTGTTTTGCGCCATGGTGCACCTGCTGTTCTCATAACCGATCGCGGAGCAGCATTTATGGCAGAGTTATTGCAACAAGTCACCAAGCTGACGCACACCAACCACCGGAAAACAACAGCTTATCATCCCCAAACGAACGGCTTGACGGAGAGGTTAAACAAAACATTGGCCGACATGCTATCTATGTATGTTGATGTAGAGCACAAAACATGGGATGAAATTTTGCCGTACGTCACGTTTGCTTATAACACCGCTGTGCAAGAGACCACAGACCTAACACCATTCGAGCTTGTTTATGGCCGTCACGTCACAACACCGTTAGACGCTATGCTCCCCGTAGACCAAGACAACAGCGGAAATGACAGCGTTGACGACTTCGTTGAGAAAGCTGAGGGAGCCCGCCAGCTTGCACGGAACCGCATTCGCGCGCAGCAGGATATCGACGCTCGCCGTTACAACCAAGGCCAAAGGAGCGTCCACTATCAACCAGGTGACTATGTATGGGTGTGGACACCAGTTCGACATCGTCGGCTTTCGTAGAAGCTATTGCGGCGCTACTTTAGCCCTTACGAAGTTGTGCGCTGCCTCAGTGACGTGAATCACGAGCTTTTTCCCCAAAGCTCCGACACCAGTTTAAACCGAAGACGTCGACGTCCAGAAGTAGTCCATGTGGTACGGATGAAACCGTACCACGCCCGCGACTTATGAACACTTCGAACTTTTTCCTTATTATCCACAACAGCGTGGGCTTTTTTTTCATTGACGTGATCATTTTTTTCTTTCATGGCCACCTCTAGCATCTCAGTCAATCGAGCGGGACGGTCTCTCTTGAAAGGGGGGAATTGACGCAAGGTAGGCTGGCAACTATTGTAGCCAGCCTCTGAAGAGGACAACGAAGTAGTTCTGTGTGCACGTGCTCTGGTGTTCACGTTTTCTGGCCCTTGGGTTGCGAAAGTAAACGCCCTATTTTGTACCTACGTGCCTCTGTCTTTGTGACAATATTGACATGACTCATCTGTGCATAGCAAAACAAAGGCAAAGTTTTGAAATGAACAAGTTTCTTGCATGCCTTTCTCATAGCACTGTAGCGGCTTTCACATGACATTGTGTCCTGAGTTCTCTTTTTCGGGCTTTTGCACCAGCATTTTGTGTGAAGCATGCTGGCTATTGGCGTGGTGCCTTCTTTCAGAGAAGGTGCAGGAGTATGCATGCTTCAGAGAAGCAGCTGTTGGTAGCTCGTGTAGCTGCAAAGGCTTATTAGGGGCTGTGCTTGGGGGGATTCTTTTTTAATGTTGTTTAAGTGTTCATTTGTGTCAGCTATGGCTGCATGCTTGTGTGGAATCACCTTATTTTATAGCTAACTTAACTATCCAGTTTTTTCGCTTTTCGTGGGGCAGCTCACAGTTTCGGCCCTCATAATTAACAAAGTAGGCAGCTGTGCTTTTCTTGAAAATTTTTGTTTGCTGTTGATGCATTAGTACTCTTCTCTATCAGTTTCACGACATTCCTTATACAGCCTGAATATGCAATTTACACTCCTGCTGCTTGCACTTAACTTTTTTGTAGCCATGTACTGTATTTGCTCACATAATAATCACATTCTCTTAATTTTTGAATAATTTAGTGATTTGAAGGTGTGGTCTGTACAGTGGGTAAAGTTTTGGAACAGGTCGACCAAATTTAAAGCTATAAGCTGGAATTATGATGACTACGTTGTGCCATATCAAAGCCATATCAGGTTCCTACCCTCGTGTTACAGGCACATGTTCGCATTGCCTTGTAATGAAGAAGCCCTGAAAAGCCTTTTTAAGTAATCATTAGATTTCTTCATTAGATGACCTTAATGCATCCCAAGTTGACTGTTGGAAAACATTTTACAATCTGCGAAGTACTAGCGGAGCTACAGGAATTTGTTACATGCTTTACGTGCTTTCTTTCACCTTTGGTTTGAGTGAGCTCCATCAAAGCCACGCAGGAGGAGGGGACTAGGGGGCAAGAAGCTATGCTTAATTATCAACGTGCGTCTTGACCTTGAGCTCTTTTATTCGCCCCCCCCCTTTTTTTCTTCAAACATGGGGCTTCTTCTCAGTGTAATCACGATCAGGTGCACGGGCATGTGACAGCCTCCGGTTGCGATTGTACACATTGCACTTGAAACGCAGTCGGTTGGATTTGGAGCCTTATTTGTTGAGGCAAACAGTGTTTTTCAGGTGACTGATAATAAATTATGAGTAACATACTGCGTGCTGCCCTATAATGTCTGTCTCACATGCTCTCAGGTGCCTCGACTACCCTCAGCAGCATTTTCTGACAATGCTCGAAAAGGGTTACTGGCCACTTAAATTGCTTCATGGAGAGTGTTGTGTATACTTTACTTAAATTGTGAAAGAAATGCCCAATTTAGCATGCCTGATTCCTGTATATCTGCCATCTGCTACACTTTATAACAATAATTTGAAAACGGTTTAAGGGATGACACTAGATGACTCAGGCCCTTAAATTGCTGGACAATAAATGTTACCGTCGATGCACTCGAGGAAAAAAATGAAAAGATCTCTCTGGCACAAGTGTGCCCTTGATTGGCTATGTTTTATATGATTTTGCCTGCTTCAACATCATCAGAGTGCTTGATTGAATGATTTGTGGGGCTTAACGTCCCAAAACCACCATATGATTATGAGAGACGCCGTAGTGGAGGTCTCTGGAAATTTCGACCACCTGGGGTTCCTTAACGTGCACCCAAATCAGAGCACACTCATCAAAGTGCTTGAAGAAGTAGAATAATTCTCTGTGGCATGAGTGTGCGATCAAAGTTTCAGCTATTTCTAGTTTTCCCACATATCTTCAAACTTATTGCTATAGCATGGGTGCCAAAGTGAATTTGAATATTGAAGTGTGAGTGCAAATTGAATATTTTTCTAAAGTTTCTCAAATACTTCTAAAATTCTTTTCAAATACTTCATGATAAATTCTAGAAAAAAGTTGGAGAGGCTGGCAAAGTTCATTCTTATGAGATGAAAGTCTTCCTTTTGGCAAAATTGATGAAGTGTTTGTAGGGTAACATTTCGTTGATGTCTTGTAAAGAATAGGGCAAAGCACAATTGAATTTATATATGCACGAATGTGTTTATACACACGATTTCATGCAGCCTAAGAGTTCATCAAATTTCAGGTCAAAAACCACTATAGACCAGCCCTTGCCTTTGCCACATTTGTCATCTTCTTGTTAGAATCAGCCTTTTCTAGAGTCAGTACATTTGCGACCGTAGCATAGCCAGAAAGGCAGCTTTCACGCAATAATGCTGTGATGAGGTGAAACATATTAAAAATTTGAAGGGTCTCTTTCAGTCAGACATTGACCGTATTTTTCGTCTTCGGTAAGTTAGAATAGTTCAAATAGCAAAATTTGCAATACAAATTAAATTGAATAGCAAACATTATTCGAAAGATATTCACAAATATGAGTATTTGTGTACCCCTACTTATAGTTTACTTCACAATTTTATTCCATTTTTTGTTCTCAGTAGAAAAGACATGTGCCGTTCTAAATGCTGTGCTAAGGCCACAGATCAAGAACTCATCCACGTGCCTAGAGCTCCACGCACATTATTCTGTGAGACCTTCTATTTACATGTTTGAGTTCAAAATTGTGAAACCTCTTGGATCAATTTTCACTATTGAAACTTTATTCTTTTAAGTAGTTATGCTTGTAAGTTTTATGTGTTATAGCAATATTTTGAGAGTGAGTGTAACGATGTTAACTCCCACACACAAGAAAAAAGGATCACAGAGACATTTTTTCAATGCAGGTTCATCTGAGAGGTAGAAGAAGGAGCAGTGGGCTTGGCTGTGGCCGCGATGCAAGGAGGCCACAAAGCTCCTTTGGAGAGTCCTTCAGCTTCAGAACAAGAGCCTCATTGTAGCCCTGTGTTGGAGTATTTGCAAATCAAGAGGACGAACAGGTGCCCCTAAACGGGGCCCTGACAGTGAGAAACTTGAAGGTTGTGGCTAGTGATTATTGCCTAAAGAGGCACTGACGCAAATTTTGTCTTGGAATAATAACATTGTTGACAGCCTATTAGTCACAACGTGGCGGATTGCTTGCTGTAGCATGGGACAGATGGACAATTGCTGTTTGTTTATTACAGACTTGTTTTATCTTGGCAGAGCTCTGAGAACACGAGCCACCGAATGCAACAAATGCCAGCCAGCGTGTAAAATGGTACTCATAAAACGGGGCTTCCTGGCGTAATTAGCACTTGCACAGCAGGTCTATTAATTGTGAAAGCGGGCGGTGACATCCAACACAGTAATCAAGGCGCTGAGGCAAACAGCTCGCGCTCGGCGCTTCTGGCTTAATAGATGGCCCAACATGGCGTATTGTTCTTCTTCCTCCTTACACACAGAACACTGACGCACTTCCGTGCTGCCTGCATCGTGTGCTCCCATTCATTTGCTGCTGCATACGCAGCGCAATGTCCTTGTCAACTTGATTGTTGTCGTTTCGGTGCAAAAATTTTCTTGAGTCAACCTCACGTTCCACATGTTTACATCAGGCGTGGACACAACAGTCACTGAATAGTAGCCTGCTAGCATATGTGGACAAAAGGCAACAACGACTATGATGTCAATGACGTAGCTGTGCCAACTCTGAGTTCGGCAACAATTGTGGCACCTGGAAGTTGGGACATAACTTCAGGTCACTCTCAGTAATTCTATGATGTGAGATGCGGCATATAGCACTGGATCAGGTACGCAAACTTCAATAATAATATAATTGGCCGTCTCAGCTATAATTGTTCATCCAATTTGTGAAATACGCATGTTCTAGGGAGTCGATGTCGAAGGTTATATGAGCCACAAAACTTTGCGTCAGTACTCTTTATGGTAATTTGCTTTATGTTTTAACTTACGGGTAAACAAATAAGTAATGTATTTAGTAAGTGCTGCATGTATTTGCTGATTACTGTGCCGATAGTGTTGCAAAATTTGCGAATCATCCAGCGGATATGCATGCACCTTGCAGGCTAAGAAAGATAGAAACACTTTCTTGCAAAATGTTTAATCATACAAAATAAATTCGAGGATGCAAAAATATTTGTCTTCTTGTTTTTCTCAAATGTCCCAACACTATAAAATATACAACACTTTGTTCCATTCATTTAGTCTACTGTACTTTCGAAGCACCTATAAATTGCCCATGGTGACATATTCGTATTTTCACACGTTACAGACTGGCATTGCCTTATTACTATGCTTAGGCAAACATTACTTAGGCAAACATGACCCTAACTACTTGCCCAAAGGAACCGGGGATGTTCTGCAGAAGGACTTGTTCTTGGCTAGTTTATGCTTGCTTAAAATTATATGGTGTGTGGTTTAGTGTGACCGTTCTCTCTTCTTTTGCACTACATCATGATTTTCAGTAGGAACCAGAGAATTCATCGGACCCCTATCACCGATATTACCCACAAACCCTATTACTCCTGTATGTACCGTATACCCCATATGCGCCATATGGCTCATGAGCCCTGTATCCTTCATGTGCCTCATATAGCCCATAAGCCCTGTATCCCCCATATGGGCCGTAATCCCTGTATTACCTGTATCCAATAATATCGTAGGATACGGGTCCTATCTGTATAGGAATTTTAGGTAGGATTGGAGCCTAGTAACGTCCCTAATGATCAGTAGGATTGCATAGAGTGTCTCCTACGAACACCACTCGCAAGGTAAAAAAACAAGTAGAGGCCATTTTAGAAAAAGACTACAAATGCGCCCGTTTTCTACCAGTCAGCACCTCGACAGAGAAATTTCCTAATCTCGGGTTAAGTGACACAGTGCAAGAACACATCGAGGTGCATATTTTGTGCAGATAATGAGACTATTACTGACTGTTATGAGCACGTACACGTTGCAGACATTTGGTATGAGAGATGCTTGTGGAAAAAAGAAAACACGGCGAGCATACCAAAGGACATTCTCCAGATCAATGAAATCAGCCCAATACCTCAAAACTTGCATCAACAAATCCATAAGGCTCGCAGAAAAGCGAGATCAGAAGCACACGAAAAAAGTTTCAAAGAGAGAAACGACGTATCGTACATTGACACGACCCCATACAGAGAGCACTCCGGGACAGTTGTAAGTGTTCTTGGTCACCAACTTACGGAAGTCAACAGCGCTTCGATCAGAAGCAACAACATCCTCAAAGCTGAGGAAGTAGCGAATCGTACTTGCCATCACGCACCAGAGTTAAGAGTCTACTACAGAAATAGTTACTGACTCGCAAGAAGCATGTTGATGGTACAGCAATGAAAGCATATCCACTGCTGCCGTCCGCATACTCAAGCTAAGAAAAATCACCTTCTTGAGCTGCTCCATTACGTGGTCACCAGGCCATGAAACTGTGTCAGGAAACCAGCGTGCCGATGCCATTTCCCGAGCATAGAACCAGTCACATTTAAGAGGAGCACGAGGAAGCCGTTAGAGTTACTAGACGCTATGAAGCAATTATCGAACACCCTAGAGCACTGAGAAGGATATGCCCCTTTCCTACAAAGAAGTCGACAGAGAGCAATCGGTTATCTTGAGACAGCTTCAGACTAGTCCATAAGCCAATCTCAGTCTTCTCACTAAAATAACTATCCGGGAATATACGCCAACAAAAGCCCGCTATGCAAAGAACACTCCACACTTTACCAACAAACGAAATTTTACACTAACATCGGTGCTCCGGTCCGCTGTCCTGCTCTAAGCCAAAAAAACAAAAAGGCTCAAGCTGATCGACAAAGCTTGCAAGATGGCAAAAAGGCCACAGGAGCCCCTGAAGTGAAGGCTCCACTTTCACCTGAAAAAAAAAATATTTGAAGTAAAGTTTTGCATTCATTCGAATAAAATGGAATGAAAAAAGTTTATTTTAGTCCTGCAGGAGGCGCTTAGCGCGTAGTGGGCGTCTGCCACGTAGGGGCAGAGAGGGAGTACCTAGTGGCCACTTCGTGGGCCTGCTAGACCACCCGTTCCTGGACGGCGAGAAGTGAGCTTTCGAAGTAACTTTCTCACTTGTTTCAGGTAGACTCGAAAAGAGTGTTTCCACACTCCAAGAGCACCTGTGCGAGCATCACTGTATGGTCACGTGATGGGCACGTGTCCCTGTGGTATGCATCGGGATAGTGGAAGTGTAATTCAGCATGGTTTGGGCAATATGGCGTAGGATTAGCTAGCGCCTTTGGTCTGTTAAGTTTTGGATACCTTCGGACTTGTTTCAGATTAGCATACCTTGAAGACGCGTCAATCTTGACGTCAAAGTGATAGGTTTTTTACGAAAAGAGCACATAATAAACTGTTTCTTTTGTGTCGTTGTATATAACCACGTTTTATTCAACACCGTAACTTTCGGCGTCGATGTACAGTTTTAGCAAGCGGAAAAAGTAGCCAATGGCTGCTAAACATGGCAGGCAGATGACAAAGCGAGAGTTTCTTGTACCACTTTATGTCGTCTGTTTATTTTTTTTCACCGCTTGTTTGTGCCATCTAGGTAGTGGACTTCCATTTCCGAATAATATACGTGTGTATAAGATCCGTTCATAAACGTTTTGTTTTAAAGAAGCTCCATTTACTTAGCTGTCTTCTCTTTTAAACCGTAACCTCGTTGAATATCGGCCACACAAATCACGCAGACCATGATATCTCGACATTCTCACTGTCTAAGATAATTCTCATCATGGACAGTGGAACTACACTTCATTTTAGGTATGTTTGTGAGCACCTCTATGCAGACATTAGCTTCAACCGCGTTCAACACGTGGCACAGCAGTGGTCTCTGCTGTCTCTATTCTGAAACAAGCGGAGCATGAGCTCTGCTGATATTCTTTCATTTGTCTTGAGGTCCACTCGACCCTCCACTATACCGCTCAGCGCACTAGTGTGTTCAGCTTCTCAGCTAATATTTCCTATAATTTCAGCTCTTCGCCAAGCTTAGCCACGTATTTCTGTGTGGAAAATGAATAAAAAACCCCATCTACTAAAGGGAACCGTGAAAAAATGTGAATGCGTTTCTTGCATGGTAAAGGGTAGCGTTGCCGTCAGACATTCATCCATACCGATTTCTGCCATCGCCCCGAGACTGATAGGTACCCAGCCAGTGAACGGTCGAGAGTGAGAAGTTAGGGGATGGGAGAGTGGGGCGCCAGCGCTCTCGGCTCGGAGTGCAAGTTTCACAACGGCGTCTCAAGCACACATTTTTGAATGTTTCGGTTATTAGGGGTGAGGATAAGCGCGCCCACCAGCAGCTGTTGCTCTAGGAGGTGGACCTAGAGCAGAGCGATAACTCTACCAGTGTGGGAACACCTCCGCGGGCAACGCCAGATGTCTGACATAGCCTGACTAAGAAGTAGATTCGCATTTTAAAAAATGGCAGCATATCCACGGAGTGAATGATGGATAGTGGGGAGAAGCATCCGTCTGTCCATTCGTTTTCGCTTTCGTCCATCCAAGCGCGTCTGTGTGGCCGCCCATGCATCTATCCGCCCGTCCAAGCGTGCGTCTGTTCGTGAGTCCGCACGTTCATCTGTGCGTCCGTCCCTGCTTTCTTCCATGCATTCACTCCTGCGTCCGTCTATGTGTCCATCCGCCTATGCACACATCCGTGCGTCCACCCATGCATCTGTCTCTGTGTCCGTTCGTCCACCTATTCAACAACACTCCATGTACCACCATCTCGCATCTTTTCATCATATATTCCTCATATAGAAGCACCGCTATCCAGCGGACAATCCAAAGACTTAACGAGAGGAGGCACACGCATACTTTCTTATGGCTTGCGCTTCGTGTCTACTTCTCACCTTTACCCACCTCCAGTTCATGGTATATACTAGATCACTGTATTCATAGCACTGCGGCGAAACGCTCGCTAAACCTTTCTAAAACCTAGGAGGTTACGTCGAGCGAGTATGACGTAGCAACCCTTTCTTGTCTTCAGTGCGTTGTTGAACAGCAAAAAATTCGCAGCGTGCGTGTTAACTAAAACACGAATTATCCTGTCTCTCATTCTCTTTAGCAGCCATTGGCATGTACATTGAGCACTATCTTTTATTGTTCTACAACTCATAGAAGAAATTTCTCACCAGCACCACTTTGGAGGTCAAAATGTTATACTTGTTACACACTACTACAACGGCTACGAGGGACGAACGGATGCCGCTATAAGGAGCTTCACCTATAAAACCTAACGCGCACGCTGTGCATTGTTTCGATTGCTCTCGCGACGGTAACGTTTGTTAACGTTTACGCTGGCTTGTGCCAGCGTTCGATTTTGCAAGTTTCGGGCAACTACTGCTTGTCTCGGATTCGCCATACACGTGACCATGACGCTGTTTTCTGTCCCAAATGGAACGAGATGGCTGACCGAGAGCTGAGGTCTCACGATCGAAGATCCCCGGTGTCCACTCGATGTGCGCTCGAACGTTATGAGTTGTAGAGGGGTTGGAGTGAGAGATAGGTGGCATGTGACGAACGCGTGGCAAGTAAAGGAGGGAGACGTCACCGCGCATTGCGAAAGCAGGCATGACATAATGCCCCTGAATGAAATAAAAGCAACGACAACTCTCTCCTCTTCTGGCTCCAGCGTTCGCTTTTTCGACAATCATTCGGACTGCGCGGTGCATAGCTAGCACACGCTCTCTACATCTGACGCTGTTACCGCGAGGTGCTCGCGCTAGTCAGATGGTACATCGGTGAGATTTTTTTTTCATGTGAAGTTATGGGTCTGCCGCTAGGGGGCCGAGCCACTCGGACGCCTCTCGAATGAGCTCTGCCAGTTTTTCAATTTCGCGGCTGAATAAGAACAACCACGGGATTCAAGACCATCACAGTTGTTGCCAGACGATCACCTGATTCATCCGATGCCAGGATATACTAGGTGGGCCTACTTTTTTTTGAGCCGTGACGCTTCTTTTAAGTTCCCACAACGGCGTCGCCCTAGCTACGCCATCGCAGTGCCAACGCAGTGCCATCAACGCGCTGGCAGCTAAGCGACAAGCCAGGCCCCTGGCTTGTTCGAAGCCTGCGAAATGGATGTTGTGGAAATGGAGTGGGAGACGCTTTCTCCCTAAGAAGACAACGACACTCGAGGATGCATTGTGGCCCATGCACGACGCAAGAAGGCAAAAGACAAGAGAAACGCGGTACCAGCCACGAACGTGGGAGGTGCGTCCAAAGAGGCATCCCGGTGACTGAAGAATTTTTCGCATCGCCGGCCAGTGCGAAAAGAACCACAACTACGAGAAGACGATTACAAGGTTGTAATGCACCTAGGAGGTGGTTTGGACGGGACGCGACAGAGTCTAGCGCTCATAAGAGACTATGTTCTACGAGCAGCAAAAGTACAGCCTGACATTGCTAGGGAAGATACTCTCAGAATCAACATGCGGCAAAATACCATGATCATGAGCACACCTAGTCTGGCCAATGCGAAGGAATACAGCAACATCAAGAAAATTATGATCCACGACAAGAGCTACGCTACACCCGCTTATGTAACAGCACCAGAAAACACATCCAAACACAGCCACGGAATACCGAAGTATGATAATCAAGAAGACATAGAAAAAAGCTTGGTCAATCAGAGGAACCCGCTGATTCTACAAGCACGACGTATGGGACTTACGGGTTCAGTGGTCATTGTTTTCGAAGGGTTGTTTGTGCCGTATTTCGTATACTACCGTGGTGCCGAATATAGGTGCTTCCTATACAAGAAGCAATATGAAACATGCGCTACTTGTGAACAAATTGTACATCGGGCGGATGTCTGCCCACAGCCTGACAGCAAGAAATGTCGTGGTTGTGGGGTGCTCAATCCAACTGAAAACCATCAGTGCGACACTAGGTGCCGCCTTTGCGGAAAAGGTCATCTTACAGGGGACGAAAAATCCGAAGAACGGTTTAGTACCCTGTACCTTTTGAAGAAGAGATGGTGCGAAAAGGAACAAACACAAGGCAATGAACAAAAAAATGAAAATTTTGTCGAACACTAGAGCAACACAGGCATGGAGAAAAGAGTATTCACCAGATAGCCCAACGGAGGAGAATGGCGACGCCACCCAGGACAGAGGAGGACGATGCAAAGATCGTTCCAGCTCCTTCCCGCGACTCGCCGAAAGAGACAGAGAAGGAACTTAACACGAACCCAGATCCACATCCAGATCAAGGTCCACTCGTCAACACAGATCCAGGTCACGGGCCCAATCTAAGACAAGGACAACGACATCACCACAAGGACAGTCCCACGAGGGTCCTGGCGGCGGTCGGGGCAGTCGACAAATGGTGAGTCGGGTGGGCGAGGTATCAGAGGAGTCTCTCCAGTCTGGAAATTTGCATGAGGTTGTGGCAGAAGGGTCCACCCTAGGTCAAGAGCTAAACCATATTAGGAAAATGCTAGAGCAACTCACCCGTGAAAACGCGAAACAGAGGGACGAAATAAAACAACTTAAGGAAGAGAACGCTAAACTCACGCAAAATCAGCGGCGCGAGTCAACTAGCTCCTTAGCGTCGTGTATCCGAATTTGAACTCCAGCGCCTGCACAGGAGTCAGGAGTGCATGCAGTGAAAAGAAGAGCAGAGGAAATATCTCCTGTAGAAAATGAAGACCTCTCAAAACCCCTGGAAAAGAAAGTCGAGATAATGCTCGGAGAACTTACTAAGGTAATGCAACAACAATTTGCAGGATCGCATCTGCAGCTCGTAGAAATAAAACAAAGAATAGATAGCATAGAAAATCGACTAACGCAGGTGGAGAACACGCAAACAGATTTGAGGTCTAGAGGAGCAGGCCCGGTTAAATCTACTACTAAACCCTACAACCGACCAACTACGACCGAAGTAATCAAAATCGCAGGGGAAGGGACCGCTCCTAGACATGGCACGACGTAATCAGTATAAAATTTGGCAGTGGAAGTGTTGTGGGTATCGCAAGAAATGAGGTAATTTACAACAGTTCCTCAACGGAAACTAGGCACCAGACGTCATCGCCTTACAGGCAATTGGAGGAATGGCTAAATTGTCGAAAAACAAATCCTATGGTACACCTGATGAAAAAAACGTCCGTAACACTCCTCGTGCGAAGAAATCTCACGGTGATAGAACATGATACAGAAATCTGCGATGTCGATCATGTTCTTGTTGAGTTAGTTCCATCGCAGAAAAGTGGTGAAAGTCAATTCATATTAAATGTCTATAGAAGCTTTAGACAAAAAACCAAATTTAGGTCACTTTTTAGAAAAACGATCAGCATTACTAAAAAGCAAGCACTGGTAATAGTAGGATATTTCAACGCGTTGCATGCGGCATTGTTTTATGACAAAAAAACATCAAAGGTAGAAATCTCTGAATCGACGCCCAACAGGAGGGCCTTACGTTAATAACCGACCCCCTTTTCCCAACTAGGATTGGAAACAGCGTATCCAAAGACACGTCTCCTGACCTCAAGTTTACTTAGAATATCATCGAACCTTATTGGCTTAACACACAAAAAATATGGGCTGTGACCGCTATATAATTGAGACCACGTTTAAAGCAGGTCCACGTAAAAGAGGAGGCAAAGAATTAAGGATGGTTGAATGGGATACTTTTAAAAAAATCAGAAAGAAGGAAGCATGCGATGCCAACGAAGACTTAGATGAATGGCTAGGGAACCTCAAGCAAAGTATTCAAATGGCAACTAAGACCATACCAGACCATACCAAAAACAGGACTAGAAAGCACAGAAAGTAAGCTCCTACATATATGAGAGGCAAAAAAGAGCCTAGAAAAACGGTGGAAAACACAAAAACATAACAAACTTTTCAGAAAAAGGATAGCCATTCTAAGTAAAGATATTGAGAAGTACGCGGAGCAACTATGCAGACAACAATGGGAGGAAAAATGTGATGCGATAGAAAAAGAAATAAGTCTCTCTAAAACATGGAACCTGTTAAGATGTCTGATTGACTCAGAAGCAAACCAGACAGCACAACAACAAAACTTTATTAGACTTGTCCGTAAATACAAATGCACGGAGGAAGAACTGATTGAAGAAATCAGACAGAGATACACTGGGGATACAACCAAAGAGCAATTAAGCTCGTACAGAGGTAAAGAAAATGATTCCTTAGACCGACCGATATTTGAGGTTGAGGTACGATCGGAACCTATGAAACTGAGCAGAACATCCACCCCAGGCCCTGATGTGATCACGAAGAAAACGCTCAGAAATTTAGACGACCAATCTATCACAGCCCTCAACGAATATATGAACAAGTGTTGGGAAAAAGGTAAGATACCCAAGCAATGCAAAAGGGCAGCAATCATAATGATTCCCAAGCCAGGCAAGAAACTACATCTTGATAATCTTCGGCCTATTTCCCTGACATCCTGCATAAGAAAGTTATTAGAGCATGTCATCCTAACTCGCCTGTCAAATTATATGGAAGACAATAAGCTTTTTCCTCATACGATGGTAGGCTTCGGAGCGAAACTGTCTACACAGGACATTATGCTTAAGATTAAACACCAAATAATTGATTTGGGTCTTAATACACACGACACAAAGGTCATAGTTGGCCTAGATTTTAGAAAGGCATTTGATAATACATCACATAAAGCTATACTTGCCAATGTTCAAGCGTTAGGGGCAGGAAAAAGAGTATACAAATATATAAAAGACTTTTTAACTGACCGGACTGAAAGAATAATACTAGGCGAAGCAGAATTCCAAGAATTTAGTCTGGGCAGCAAAAGTACGCCGCAAGGCTCAGTCCTATCCCCCTTTCTTTTTAACGCGGCCAAAACAGGTCTCCCTACCAGACTTAAGAAAATTCCTGGACTCCACCATAGCCTCTATGCTGATGACATTACCTTATGGGTAGCAGAGGGTAGTGACGGATACATGGAGGAAACTTTACAAACCAGAGTGAATGTTGTAGAAGAATATGCCACCCATACTGGATTACAATGTTCACCGGAAAAATCGGAAGTTCTCTTCTATAACCTGACATGTGGGAGTCGGAAAAGTTTCCAGAAAAAACCTAACATTGAGGTCTTTGTTGGAAAAACGCAAATACCTGCAGTGGAAAGCATAAGAATTCTGGGACTCCGAATCAGCTCGAACGGGCATAACAGAGAGGCGATTAGAATACTTGAACCAGTGCGCAGCAAATTATGCGTCTTTTCAAACGAATTGCAAACCGGCACAATGGTATGAAGGAAAATATTATGATGAGACTGGTACAAGCTTTTGTCATCAGTCGTATTGTATATGTGATTCCGTACCTCAGACTGCAAGTCACCGAGAGAGAGAGAGAAGATTGAGAGAATCATTAGACGAGTTTTCAAACAGGCGATCAGACTTCCAATAATTACCTCTAATGATAAATTACTTCGATTTGGGCTACACAACACATTAGAAGAGCTTATAGAAGTTCAAAGAATCGCGCAATATGAAAGACTAACGCAGAGTAAAACAGGTAGAGCCATACTGGAGGATCTGGGTATAAACTACGCAAATCAATTTGGCGCCAAAAAGGATATCCCTAATGAAATCGGGAAATGTTCAGTATTCTTACCTATTCCAAAAAAACATGCACCCCGATTATTACAAAGCAAGAAGAGCTGAAAGAGCGAAAAATATACTTAACATCGTAAAAGATTTACCGGAAACATACGTAGACGCGGCCAAATACAAATGAAATGACAGCATGACTATAGCAGTAGTGGACTACAAAGGAAATCATAAGGTCAGCGGTTCGGTTAGAACGAGCTTTGCAGAAGAGGTGGAGGAAGCAGCTATTGCAATGTCCATAGCATCGACCTCGACTTCACTAATTGTTAGCGACTCGCAGACGGCTGTGAGAAACTTTGCACGAGGGCGAATATCCCAAATAGCTTTAAGAATATTGGCTGGATGCAAAGACCAACGATCAATAGATATAGTCTGAACACCCACTCACTTCTCCTTACCCGACAATGAGGCTGCACACCAGACAGCGCGACGACTTACAGACCGAGCCGCTGGATTGCCCTGGTCGAACGGCGAGGACGATGAGAAATTTGAGCGGATGACCACTTACAGAGATATTACGCAGTATTAAATGCTAAGCAGGGAAATTTATCCTCCCGCACACTCGTCATTGAACAAAGGACAGGCGTTGGCGTGACGCCTACTCCAGACCCATATGTATCCTAGTGCGGTAACAATGAACCGCTGCGAGCCGGAATTTCTTTCGGACAATTGTAAATTTTGCCAAAACAGGGCGGACTTACGCCACATTTTATGGGCATGCCCGCAGGCCCCCATGAGAGGCAAATTTCCAGACGGGAGTGGATGGGATACCGCGCGCCTCAGCTCTGACTCTCAATAACAAGCCCGCATAATACGGCAGGCCGAAGATGCCGCCAGAGCCCATGGGATCATGGCCGTCGTCTAGGTTTGGTCCACCCTTCTCCTCTCACTCCTGAAAGGGGAGGAGGACCTTTCTGCTAATTAAATAAAGTTTGTTCATCATCATAATCATCATGTAAAGTTATTACTGACTGCAGAAACATAGCGAGAGGACATCGAAACATAAACAGACTGAAAAAAAGGCAGCATAACCATGGAGTGAATGATGAATAGCGGGGCGAAGCATTCGTCCGTCCATTCTTTCTTGCTTCTGTCCATCCATGAGTGCGTCTGTGTGGCCGCCACCCGTCCGTGCGTGCGTATGTTCGTGCGTCCACACGTTCATCTGTGCGTCCATCCCTGCTTTCGTCCATGCATCCGCTCCTGCGTCCGTCCATGCGTTCATTCGTTCGTACTGCCATTCTTGCGTCCGTCCATGCATCTCTCTGTGTGTCCGTTCGTCCACTTATTCAACGCTCCAAGTCCCATCTCGCATCTTTTAATCATATATTCCTCATATAGAAGCACCACCATCCAGCGAACATTTCAAGGACTGAACGAGAGGAGGCCCACGCACACTTTCTTACGGCTTGCACTTCGTGTCTACTTGCCACTTTTAACCACCTCGAGTTCATGGAATAGACTAGTTCACTATATTCTTGGCACTGCGGCCCAACGCTCGCTAAACATTTCAAAAACCTAGGAGGTTACGCCCAGCGAGTATAACGTAGCAACCCTTTCTTTTCTTCTGTGCGTTGTTGAACAATAAAAAATTCGCAGCGTGCGCGGTAACTCAAAGCCGAATTCTTCTGTCTCTCATACCCCCTTAGCAGCCATTGGCATGTACATTGAGCACTATCTTCTATTGTTCAACAACACACCGAAAAAATCACTCATCAGCACCACCTTGGAGGTCAAAATGTTATACTTGTTACACACTACTAGAACGGTTACGAGCGATGAACGGGTGCCGCTATAAGGAGCTTCGCCCATGAAGAACTTCTGACAATTGTATTTGCACCTGCTCAGGTCTTAGGCCACCGCGCAGTCCCACGCCACGTCTACAGGGCCATGCATTGGCTTTCGTGGCAATGACATCGGCAGCCCGAGTCATCGCAGCAAGCTGCGATGCCGGGTGAAAGCACATCGAAATGCTGTTGCGCTTAGGTGGCGATGAGAAACAGCCGTGAGTCATAGTAGCCTTTATTGTTGTACGAATAGCTGTGGATATCTATCCGTGGGATGACGCTCAGAGAAAAAGGTTGTCCGCAGCTTCCCTCGGGGGAACACTGAGGAGGATGCGGAGCATATAATTGGTTAACGGGTTGTGAAAGTGCGACTTACTTGGGTCGATGGCTAAATTGGTTAACATGGTTGTGAAATGGGGTGTTAAGTTGCGACTTACTTGGGTCGATGGCTAAATTGGTTAACGTGGTTGTAGGAGGGGGTGTTAAATGAGTGAACACGTACACACGTATGTGAAAGGGCGGCGCTGGTTGAAGGGACGTCGATCATTGTATTTGTGGATTCGTTGGAATTCATTTCACCGCGACCTTGGACGTCGACGCGCCGTACAAACCAACCGACGAGCGGCAACTGAGCGAGCGAGCGCCGACCTTGAGTATATTGTCACGGGGTCGTGGCGTGGCTGAAGACAGGAGACTTCGTATTGAAATTGAACTGTTTATTTGGGCGAACCTGTGCCCGGTAAACTGAAAGTCCAATTACAGCAGCAGTCTCGCACAGATAGCAGTCTCGGACTGATAGCGGCGAACGGAGCGTCGGCCTTCGATCAACAACTGACAAGCGGCGAAGCGCGTCGGCATTTATACTCTTGCCGTCGAATGTTCTAGCGTTATCGCTGGCGGTGGCGTAGCTTCCAGAACAATCGGTACCTTTCGCACAGTGGGCGTGATCTTATCGAAATGATCTACTACAGTCCGGAACCTTCTAGAAAACTGCAGGCGCGGTTTGCGCTGAGAATCGTGTGGTGTTTTGGGACGATAACAAAAACTTGGGAAATGGAACGTGGCATTGCCCCCCTCTGAAAAAAGGCATCGTCCCGATGCTTTAACTAAAGATGAAAGTACAATAATAATGCAAGAAAGTACAATGAATAAATTCCGATACAACAATAATACAAAAAAGCACTGTTTCAGTTTGTTAACGCGCATGAAACGGTTTGAGGCGTGTGACATGGACGACTTCAGGTCGCGATCGGCGTCGTTGAGAGTTCGTGATGCCGTCGGGGACAACCTCGTAATCAAGTGGGCCGAGACGTCGAACCACCCTGTACGGTCCGAAGCACCGTCGCAGAAGCTTTTCACTTAGTCCACGTCGGCGTATCGGCGTCCACACCCAAACACGTTCACCGGGCTGGTATTCCACGAAGCGTCGTCGAAGGTTGTAACGGTGGCTGTCGGTCGTCTGTTGATTCTTGATACGGAGACGCGCAAGTTGTCGGGCTTCTTCGGCGCGTTGAAGGTACTCACTCACATCGAGGTTTTCTTCGTCGGTGACGTTGGGTAACATGGCATCGAGCGTCGTTGCCGGGCTCCTTCCGTAGACCAATTTGTATGGAGATATCTGCGTCGTCTCCTGCACCGCCGTGTTGTATGCGAAGGTCACATACGGAAGAATGGCGTCCCACGTCTTGTGTTCGACATCGAGGTACATTGACAGCATGTCGGCGATCGTCTTGTTAAGCCGCTCGGTGAGGCCGTTGGTCTGTGGGTGGTACACTGTCGTCCGGCGGTGGTTTGTTTGGCTGTATGCCAAGATCGCTTGAGTTAAGTCGGCAGTGAATGCCGTTCCTCTGTCGGTGATAAGGACCTCCGGGGCGCCGTGACGTAGGACGATATTTTCGACGAAGAACTTAGCTACTTCGGATGCACTGCCTTTTGGCAGGGCTTTTGTCTCGGCGTAGCGGGTGAGGTAGTCGGTAGCTACCACGATCCACTTGTTTCCGAAAGCCGACGTCGGGAACGGCCCCAGTAGGTCCATACCAATCTGCTGGAAAGGTCGGCAAGGTGGATCAATTGGCTGCAGAAGTCCCGCTGGCCTTGTCGGCGGTGTTTTGCGTCGCTGACAGTCCCGGCATGTTCGCACATAACGAGTGACGTCGGTGGTAAGACGTGGCCAGTAGTACCTTTCTTGTATCCTCGCGAGCGTGCGAGAAACACCGAGGTGCCCTGCCGTCGGATGGTCGTGAAGGGCCTGCAGGAGTTCTGGTCGCAGAGCTGAAGGCACCACAAGAAGGTACTTAGCTCGAAGCGGTGAAAAGTTTTTCTTTTGTAGAAGACCGTTTCGTAGCAAGAACGACGCAAGTGCGCGCTTGAATACCTTCGGGACTTCGGCGGTCCTGCCTTCGAGGTATTCTATTAGGGCCTTAAGTTCCGGGTCGGCCTTCTGTCGTTCAGCGAAGTCGTCGGTAGTTATCGTTCCTAAGAAGTAGTCGTCATCCGGGTCGTCGGGTAGCGGTTGGTCGACAGGCGCACGAGAGAGGCAGTCGGCGTCGGAGTGTTTTTTGCCGGACTTGTAAATGACAGTAATGTCATATTCTTGAAGTCTCAGGCTCCATCGTGCGAGGCGACCTGAGGGATCCTTCAAGGTGGCTAGCCAACACAATGCGTGGTGGTCGCTCACAACTTTGAAGGGCCTGCCGTAGAGGTAGGGGCGAAATTTCGACGTAGCCCAGATGATGGCGAGGCACTCCTTTTCTGTTGTGGAATAATTTGCTTCTGCTTTGGATAGCGATCGGCTGGCGTAACTAATAACCCTTTCAAATCCGTCAGCCCGCTGCACAAGAACGGCGCCAAGACCTACGCTGCTTGCGTCAGTATGTATTTCTGTCTCGGCGAATTCGTCGAAATGGGCAAGTAACGGAGGCGTCTGGAGGCGATGTTTAAGCTCCTGGAAAGCGTGTTCCTGCGGCGTTTCCCACTTAAACTCCACGTCGGCCTTGGTAAGGTTAGTGAGAGGATCGGCGATGCGGGCGAAGTTTTTCACGAACCGCCTATAATAGGCACACAGGCCCAGAAATCGGCGCACGGCTTTCTTGTCAGTGGGCGGCGGGAAGTCGGCGATGGCGGCTGTTTTCCGTGGATCGGGACGAACTCCAGACTTGCTGATAACGTGCCCCAGAAACAAGAGCTCCTCATACGCAAATCTGCACTTTTCTGGCTTCAGTGTGAGTCCGGAAGCCTTGATGGCTTGAAGTACAGCTTCAAGGCGCCGAAGATGCTCGTCGAAACTCGAGGAAAACACGACGACGTCGTCCAAGTACACAAGGCAAGTCTGCCACTTCAATCCTGCCAGTACTGTATCCATAACGCGTTGAAACGTTGCAGGCGCTGAGCAAAGGCCGAAGGGCATCACCTTAAACTCGAAGAGGCCGTCCGGTGTTATAAACACCGTCTTCTCTCGGTCTCTTTCGTCGACTTCGATTTGCCAATAGCCAGTCTTGAGGTCCATTGACGAAAAGTACTTGGCGTTATGGAGCCGATCAAGTGCGTCGTCTATTCGTGGGAGGGGATACACGTCCTTTCTTGTGATTTTGTTCAGGCGGCGATAATCGACGCAGAAACGTAGGGTCCCATCCTTTTTCTTCACTAACACCACGGGGGATGCCCATGGACTCTTGGACGGCTGGATAATGTCATCCCGCAGCATTTCATCAACTTGTCTCTTCATGGCCTCACGTTCTCGCGTCGAAACCCTGTACGGACTCTGACGGAGTGGTCTGGCATTTTCTTCGGTTATGATGCGATGTTTCGTGATTGGGGTCTGCCGAATTTTCGATGACGACGAAAAGCAATCTTCGTATTGCAGGAGCAGGGCCTTGAGCTGTTCTTGCTTATCATTGGGAAGTCTGGGATTGACGTCGAAAGCTATGGGAGGGGCTTGGTTCAACTGAGCAGGTTCCGCAGAATCGGTGAGGGCGAAAGCACTGGTGGCTTCGACAATTTCTTCGATAAATGCGACCGTTGTTCCTTTGTTCACATGTTTGTACTCATTGCTGAAATTCGTGAGCAAAACCGTTGCTTTGCCTCCCCGCAGCTCTGCAATTCCTCTTGCGACGCAAATATTTCGGGTGACCAACAGATGCTGACTGCCTTCAACGACGCCTTCCAAGTCAGGTGATTTAGGAGCGCCGACTGAAATAATGACGCTTGAGCGAGGCGGAATGGTGACTTGTTCTTCCAGCACATTCAAGGCATGGTGTCCTGACGGCGTGCGCGGCGGTAGTGCTTCTTCTGTGGATAACGTTATCGACTTTGTTTTTAGGTTGATGACAGCACCATGGAGGCATAAGAAGTCCATGCCAAGGATGACATCTCTCGAGCAACGCTGTAGGACTACGAAGTCTGTAGGATAAATACGGCCGTTAATGGTGACTCTCGCTGAGCAGATTCCTGCAGGCGTTACGAGATGACCTCCGGCTGTGCGGATTTCAGGGCCTTTCCAAGCTGTCCTAACTTTCTTTAACTTCGCGGCGAACGACCCACTGATGACAGAATAGTCGGCTCCAGTATCGACGAGAGCGGTCACACTGTGGCCGTCGATAAGAACGTCGAGGTCGCTAGTTCGCCGTCTCGCATTACAGTTAGGGCGTGGCGTCGGGTCACGGCTGCGTCGGCTTGTTCCGCTGCTTCCATGTTGCGTCGTCAGGCCACCTTCGGTAAGTGAGCTTTCGCCATCAGGGCTTTGCCTGGTTGGCGTTGTGTTCGGAAAGCTCCGTCGCGGCGTCGTCGTCGTCGGAGGATCTTCGGTAGTTCGTCGCACAGCAACCGCACCTCCACCGGTTGCTGCCCTTAGTTTCCCGGATACGGGCTAGGAGACCGGCCCCGCGTTGGGCCAGAGTACTGCCGGTGGTGCGGTGACGTGCGGCGGCTGGGCGACGGGGAACGCGAAGGGCTTCGTGGTGTCCACCGAGTTCCTGTCAGGTAGTCGGCGATGTCACGTGGTCGTTCTCCTGGCTGTGGACGCGGTGCATTGACGGCGAAGCCACGCAGTCCCATTTGTCGGTACTGGCAACGGCGGTATGTGTGTCCGGCCTCGCCGCAGTGGTAGCAGAGCGGGCGATGGTCAGGGGTGCGCCAGACGCCAGTCTTCCTCGGTGCACTGCGCTGGGCTGCTGGCGAACGGTATGACGTCGGTGGGGGTGGTGGCGGCGGTGGCGTCTGTCGACGGAAGTGCGACGGGGCGGCGTTTTGGCGTGGACGGGGAGGAGCGTTGTGGCGCAGTGCAGCGGCGTAGCTCATAGCTTCCGGCTCGGGCAGCGGTGCGTGGGGAAGTTGAAGCGATTGCCGAACTTCTTCTCGCACAATGTCGGCGATTGAATCCACTTGAGGCTGCGCCGAAGGCAACAGCTTGCGCAGCTCTTCCCTCACGATCGCTCGGATCGTTTCACGCAGGTCTCCGGAGTTACTGGCTTGAGCAGCAGCGCAGTCTGCAGTCAGGCGACGATTATACTGTCTAGTGCGCATGTCCAGTGTCTTTTCGATCGTGGTCGCTTCGGCTACAAATTCTTGGACGGTTTTCGGCGGGTTTCTCATCAGTCCCGCGAAGAGCTCCTGTTTGATCCCTCGCATAAGGAAACGAACTTTTTTCTCCTCAGGCATGTCTGGGTCAGCGTGACGGAATAGTCGGGTCATTTCTTCTGTGAAAATGGTGACATTTTCATTTGGTAGTTGAACCCGAGTCTCTAATAAGGCAGCGGCCCTCTCTTTGCGAGCGACGCTCGCGAACGTTTGCAGGAATGCGCCGCAGAAAACATCCCACGTTCGGAGCGTGGACTCCCGATTTTCAAGCCAAGTCCTTGCGGTGTCTTCCAAATAGAAGAACACACGACGCAGTTTTTCGTCATGGTCCCAGTGGTTGAGGGCGGCCACACGGTCGTATGTCTCCAGCCAGGACTCCGGGTCTTCGAACGATGACCCATGGAAAATTGGTGGTTCTCTGGGTTGATGCATGACCATCGTGGGCTGGGACGCTGCGGTTGTCATGGTCGCTGCAGTCGCGGTCATGGCCTTCGTCTTCCGCGCCTTGTCTGGTAGAAGCCCGTACTCAGGTGGTAGCCCTTGCTGTCGGCGGCTTGTTCGCTGCTCCTGGTTGGCGTCGGTGTCTTCTCCGCGACGTGGGCTGGGTTCACGGCTTGACAGGGGCGTCCGGTACATGAACGAAGCAGCACCTCCACCAGATGTCACGGGGTCGTGGCGTGGCTGAAGACAGGAGACTTCGTATTGAAATTGAACTGTTTATTTGGGCGAACCTGTGCCCGGTAAACTGAAAGTCCAATTACAGCAGCAGTCTCGCACAGATAGCAGTCTCGGACTGATAGCGGCGAACGGAGCGTCGGCCTTCGATCAACAACTGACAAGCGGCGAAGCGCGTCGGCATTTATACTCTTGCCGTCGAATGTTCTAGCGTTATCGCTGGCGGTGGCGTAGCTTCCAGAACAATCGGTACCGTTCGCACAGTGGGCGTGATCTTATCGAAATGATCTACTACAGTCCGGAACCTTCTAGAAAACTGCAGGCGCGGTTTGCGCTGAGAATCGTGTGGTGTTTTGGGACGATAACAAAAACTTGGGAAATGGAACGTGGCAATATATACAGCGCGACGGCGCATGCACTGTCAGCTGTTGAATGTTCTCGAAGCGCGACGGCGCATGCGCGTCCACTGGAGAATCAGGAGAATTGTAGAATGTTCTCGAAGGGGAGAAGCGCGTGCGGCACAGATGGTGGGTGGTGCATGCGCGCGTCAGCTGCCGATGTTCTCGAAGCGCGACGGCGCATGCGCGCGCGTCAGCTGCCGATGTTCTCGAAGCGTGACGGCGCATGCGCGCTACATTATACAGCTAGCGAATTTTCGTGAAGAGGAGAAGCGCGCGCGGTGTGTAGAGGAGGAAGGGATGCACAGATGGTGGAAGAAGGAGGAGGAAGCTTGCGGACGGCGCCGCACTACAAGCCTCGAGTATTAGATGCTCCGCATCTAAAACCTTTTCTCGAAGCAAGTGGGGTTGTGAAAAAAACCTTAATATGTTAGCGAGAGAACGCGGAAATCGCACATTAGCACTTAAAGCTAAAACGCACGCCGCGCTTTCCACACGCAAAAAATGGCACATATGGTTGACATCGCCATTGCATTGGAACGCACTTTGTGCGCAATACGAGAAGTGCCTCAAGCTAAATAGCACAGATCCGACGACGGTGTTAACACAAACGCGTTTGAAAACTACTTCAAAGAAGTCAATGGCAAACGTCACAAATAAATGCGAAACCTAATACGATGCCCCTAGAAAGACGAAAACCTAACAATGTCAGTGAAATGGGAAGAGACTCCCACGTACCTTACGTGGTAGACATAGTTTGCAACCATCCCAGCAGATTCTATGCAGCCAGATCTTTTTCCGTGCCACTTCTGGCTTCTGAAACGTAATCGAAATGTAGCACGGTGTCAGTTTAACGTATGCAGTAACGACAAGTGAATGAAAGGGACTGGCAAAGACATGTAAACAGAAACCACGCAGCAGAAGTCTCAGAAAAAGGCGCGAAACACGCTGCACACATGCGAAGCTCTTCGTGTTGAGCACTGCTATAGAGATTGAGCACAACAGAAACAGAAAAAATATAGAAAAAGGCGGCGAGCGAGCAGCACGTGATGGCGTGTGACCAATGGGACCTCTGAGCGTCGGGAGAAAGCGCAGGAGAGAGGAGATCACGAGAAAATAACAATCAATGCCGCTACTTTTATTTCATCCATGGGTATTAGCTTGACCTGCTTGGCACCGCCCCATCACCTGCGGCGAGGAAGCGTGGTGCGGCGCGTTGGTGTGGAGACACGGAATGACAGCGTTACACAGGCTAGTCAAGGGGCTGCTTCGCGTCTAAAACAAATCACCGAGGAACGCCTTCCATTAGTGCGCATCATAACCTTGATCAATTTCTTTCTTATCTCTTTGTGAACGTGCAGCTTACTTTCAGCCGGATGGTAAGTGTGCACGGCGGCACTTTGTGGCCTTCCGCAGCTGCCGTAGTACCTCAACCGCGCATCAGCCAGCAGCTTCCGAGTGTGCTACCGGTTCACGCCACCGTAATTTGGGTTTGTGGCATCATTTACCGATAAGATAGGGAACGCTTTCTCGCAGGAGGAGGAAAGAACTTTATTCAGAGTCCGGCGAATGAATGGGGTGGGCGATTGGCCCCGCCTAGGTTACGGCCAGGAGTCCTTGAATCCTTGCGGCTTCCTCGGCCCGCTGAACGGCCCATATTTGGTCTTCGAGGACGGAGCTGAGCATTGCGGCTTCCAAGCGCGCGCCAAGGCTGTCAGCAGAGACCGCATACTTGTTATGAGTACTGATTCCTCTACATTCCCAAAACATATTGCCGCGTGAATAGCTGCATTTAGCGGCGAGATAGCGACGCTTTCATGCAGCTGTTAGGTGCGTCCTTCAAGAAGGCGTTGTGCGTTTTTGCGTCGGTCTGCGTTACCGAAGGTGTCAAAAAACCTACGAAAAAACTCCTCCCATGTCGTCAATGTTGCCTCCCGGTTTATAAACCACGTCTTCAAGCCGCCTTCAAGGGCG
Organism: Rhipicephalus annulatus; assembly: GCA_013436015.1. Lineage (NCBI taxonomy): Eukaryota > Metazoa > Arthropoda > Arachnida > Ixodida > Ixodidae > Rhipicephalus > Rhipicephalus annulatus. Next base: position 359,499 of record WOVY01000285.1, on the reverse strand, counting down.
AAATATACGTGGAAGAGCTTTCCATCAAGACTCCCGTAGTTCGATTTAGCTACCCATTCAAACTTCTCAAGCCAGTCTTGCGCATCGTCCTTCGGCCGGTCAAGAAATGGTTCAGGAATACGCATATTCTTAACCATCACCTGTGCAAGACTCCTTGCCGTTTCTGGAGTAGGGGTGGCTGTCGGAAGTGTTGCTCTCTCTTAAAGGCCGAATTCTGGCTCAAGACCTTGAAGGCGACGGTTTGAGCGGTGCACAGGCGTCTCCACGCGTGGCTGTCTCATAGGGCAGGACTCGGGGCTTTTCACAGGGGTGCTGAACATGAGGTGGTAGTACTCAGCTCCTCCAGAAGTGTCGCGAGTTATAAATTACATGGGGTTTATTTAAAAACACGGACAGTGGAACTTGTAGAGACGCTCTCAGAGAAGGCCGCTAAGATTGTCGTCTTATGCGCTGTGCCACCGAGAGTGAGCACAGTACGGTAAACGCTGTACCTTTGTCTGTTATGACGACAGCTGGAGCACCATGTCTCAGGACTATGTTTTCAATGAAGAACTGGGCCGCTTCAGCTGCAGTGCCACTCGGGAATGCCTTGGTCTCCGCGTATCAGGTGAAGTAGTCCGTCGCCACTATATCCCATTGTTGCGGCTGTCCGATGTTAGGAATGAGCCCAGCAGGTTCATTCCGATTTGAGAAAACGGGAATTCTGGCACGGGCACAGGATGTAATAGGCCAGCGGGTTTGACAGGTGGTACCTTGCGCCGCTGACAGTCAAAGCATGTTCGGACGTTATGTTTCACCTCTGCTGCAATTGTTGGTCAGGAATATTTTTCTTTGATGCATGTCAGCGTTCTTGTCAAACCGAGGTGACCCGCAGTCCCTTCGTCATGGTAGCCTTGTAAAAGTTTGCTGCGGAGAGCTCCAGGAACTACCATGGAGATAGCTTTTACCTGTTGATGAAAAACTCTTTTTGTACATAATTCCGTCCCGTTAACAGAATGACGATAAGATCTTCGAAAACACTCTTGGTACTATCGCGGCTCATCCGTTCAAGCATTCTATAAGCGAGTTGAGCTCCCGATCATCTTGTTATTGCCGAGAAATGATAGCTGCGTCAAAAAAATCTAAAACACCTGTGAATTCATCATCCTCTATAGCCAGTGATTCAATTGGTGATCTTGACAAACGGTCGGCGTCTAAGTGTTGCCTTCCGGACTTGTAAACTACGGCCATGTCGTACTCTTGGAGCCGTAAGATCCATCGTGCTAAACGTCCAGAGGAACGTTTAGCACGATGGAGACCCTACAAGGTTTTGCGCCGTTTTAGCGACCTGACGTACGAAATCGTGCCCGACGCCTCCTCCTGTTCGAAACGCCGCCAGCGTCTGTCAGAGACAGTGTACGTGGTCCGCATGAAACTTTACCACTCTCAGTGATGTAAACACCCGTGGACCACATCTCTACCTGTTGAGCATCGGGGCGATGCTCACTCTGGCGGGACGGCAATGCCGCGTGCATAGCTGCATTTAGCGGCGAGATAGCGATGACAACAAAGAACGCGGATTTGCTCGAGAGGCGCAGCGCAGGCGAGTGAAGAATACAACAATCTTAGCGGCCTTCTCTGAGAGCTTCTCTACAAGTTCCACTGTCCGTGTTTTTAAATAAACCCCCTGTAATTGATAACCCGCGACAATATGCTGCAGAGTGGCTCTGGAGTCACAACGCTTGCACCTGTCCGTTTTGTATATATCAAGATATATAATGTGCAATAGTGCAAGATTCGGATGCTTCCTAGTTTGTAACTGCCGCCATTCGACAGACTGTCGTTTTGATATTTTGCGTGAGGTGGCAGAAATATGCCCCTCTGTAATCTATAATATTTTGTAATTTATTTGTATCTGGTCATTATGCCTTCACACTCCCACTCGTCTGCCGCGCCGTAATCACCGGAGGAGGCTGGGGCGGCACTTGACAGGGCAGCTCGGTCGGTGAGCCCTCGAGCTGTGTCATGTACAGCCCCGTTGTTACTGACCCCCACGATGGCATGAGCAGGTGTCCATATAATATATGTTTTTCTGGGGCTTGTTCGACACCCTCCTTGTAGAATACGTAGTGCCTCCGGGGATATGCGGCCGTTGGTAAAGTTTATCACTGCCGTTTGAGATTCACTGACTATCACGGTTGCGTTTGTCTGAGCTACTGCAAGCGCTATGGTTGCCTCTTCCGCTGTCTCGGTACTTGTGGTGCGTATCGTCACGCATGTCGTACAGCGTTTGTTGCTATTGATTACGGCTGCGGTAAATCCCCGTCTGCGCTTGTATCGAGAAGCGTCTACGAAAACTGCGTCCTTGTCATTACCGAACTTTTTTGTACTTGTTTTGCTCTTGTCTCTCGTCTGGCCTTATTGTGTTCAGGGTGCATATTTTTGGCAAGGGTGGTATCATCATTGCTTCCCTGGTCTCTTTTGGGATATCCACCTTGACACCGTGTTGTGTGGGATAAGTTATGCCTAGTCGCTGTAGAATGTCTTCCTGCTCATGTCTTAAAGAAACGTTCATATTGCGCCGTACGCTGCGCCTCAATGAACTCATCTATTTTATTGTGCAGGCCTAGCTGTAAAATATTGTCGGTGTTTGTGCTATTCGGTAGCCCTATAGCTACTTTGAATATTTTTGAATGAGGCAGTCTAACTTGATCTTTTCCGCGACTTGTCTTTTAAGTACGGCGCTACGTATACTATTCCGCTTATCACGAATGCCTGTATCAACCTTATCGTGTTTTCTTCTCATGCCACAGTGCGTAGTTGCTATACTTTTTATGAGTCTCATTATTTGGGCTACAGTTGCATCCAGTCGCCTGAAGATTTCTCCATAGTTGTGCTTGGCTTCGATAAGCAGACCCTGTACACTGATCCTGTCGACTATGGGTATGGTTTTTCCATCGGCTGTTCTTCACTGTATTTCTTCTCTATAAGCAAGATCTTGCAGGCAGTTGCCTGGTTTGCAACCTCTGCGAGTAGGTCTGTACAGCAACAGCTCCGATTTTCCCGCAGGGCAGGCTAGCCCAATACCTTGCAGATACCGCTCGATCGTTTCGACTGCTGTTTGAAGCGTTTTCTCTATTTGACCATCACTACCACTTCTTACCCATAAGGTGATGTCGTCTGCATATATTGTATGATTCAGTCCTTCGATTGCTTGGAATTTGGTTGGCCCTCCAATTAGAGCCAGATTGAATAACATAGGTAATAATACCGAGCCTTGCGGCGTACCTACACTGCCCATCTGAATTTCCTCTGAAACTAGGCCCCCTATTATGATCTTTGCCTTCCGTTCCTTCAGGAAATCACGCACGTAATTGCACGTCCGTTGTCCGAGATCTAGATTGTTTACCCTTTTAGCCCCGTTGCATGGGTTACATTATCAAAGGCTTTCTTGAGGTCCAACCCTAGAATGGCCTTTGTTGCTGTTCCCGGATTATCTATAATCTGATGTTTTAACTGAAGCAATGCGTCTTGCGTTGAGAGGTTTCTCCTGAGCCCTATCATTGTGGGTGGAAGCGCATCCCGGTCCTCGAGATAGGTAGTTATCTTCTCCAAAATTACGTGCTCCATGAGTTTCCCCACGCAAGATGTGAGAAATGTGGCTCTCAAGTCCACAATCTCCACAATCTACAGTCGATTGCCTGGCTTGGGTATTACCACGATTTTTGCCGTCTTCTGTTGTTGCGGATTCTGTCCTGCTTTCCATAATTTGCTAAAGAATTCAGTTAACCTATTTATGAACTCGTCATTCAAATTGCATAGCGTTTTGTTAGTTATGCCATCTGGTCCAGGTGCTGATCTAGTATTGAGTTTTTGCAAGACGGCCCTCACTTCTGCCTCTCCGATATCGTGGTCTAAATCATCATTTGCCAGCCCTGTGTAATCAGGGTGTTTAACGGGAAGCACTTGACAGATGTATGTTTTCTTGAGTTCATTCAGGAAATCCTGCTCTGTACCTTGATATCTTTGTATTACCTGAATATTATTGTGCCTTTCTGCCAACTTGTTTCCGTCCGAGTTCAACAAATGTCTAAGGATGGTCCACGTTTTCGCCGTTCCTGTCTGGTTGTCCATGTCATTGCACTTTTGTCTGCACCCACTGTTGTCTGCACAGTTGCTGGGCGTATTGCTCTATATCCCTGATTGATTGATATGTGGGGTTTAACGTCCCAAAACCACCATTTGATTATGAGAGACGCCGTAGTGGAGGGCTCCGGAAATTTTGACCACCTGGGGTTCTTTAACGTGCACCCAAATCTGAGTACACGGGCCTGCAACATTTCCGCCTCCATCGGAAATGCAGCCGCCACAGCCGGGATTCGAACCCGCGACCTGCGGGTCAGCAGCCGAGTTCCTTAGTCACTAGACCACCGTGGCGGGGCTGCTATATATCCCGGTTCAATTCAACTATCAATCTACGGAGTGTCCGGTTATGCCTTTGGTTTTTCCACCTCTGTTGTAAACCTTCCTTAGCTTCCCATATGTGGAGAAGCTTATTGTCTACATACTCTAGCTGCGCCTCTGGTGGCACTGTTTGCGTAGCGGCCTCCACGTCTCGTTTTAACTTTTCGGTTCATTCCTCAATACTTTGTATCATTTCGTCGGGCTTTTCTCTGATGTTCCGGAACTCGTCCCAATCGAAAAATTTTTAGTTGTCTGCCTTTTGCCTTCCGGGGCCCTGACCTCACCGTTATTTTAAGTATAAAATGATCGCTTCCCAAGCCATGTTGCGTATTGGTCCACTGCGTGTCCAGTATGTTTTTGGTGAACGTCAAATCTGGCGTGGTATCCGCACAAACGCTAGTACCTGTTCTTGTAGGAATGGATGGATCGGTCACGAGCGTCAGGTCCTCCTCCTGTGCGTACAACCACAAGTTCCTGCCTTTCTTGGTTTTGATCCTGTAACCCCATGCACAGTGTTGGGCGTTGAATTTTCCTCCAATCACTAGCGCCTTGTTGCCTGTTATAGCGAGGGTTTTTCAAAACAGCGTGCGGAGTTTGTGCTTTCTGCATTAATGACTGCTGTATATATTCAATACAAAACGACAGTCGTCTGTTTTTCGCGAGGGTAAGAGTTCGACGAGAATGTAATTTATTGCCTTAATTTCCGTGTCTTGTTGCATCACCGCGTGATTTTGTTAACCAACGTTGATAATACCTTTGTCTCCCCATCAGCACTGTCGAATGACTTATATCTCGATAACTTGGCCAGCCCGTGCGTTTCTTGCACCATTATAATATCCGGAGTGCTGGTGTCTTCATGATGTTGCTGCAAAATGTATCGTTTTCGATTATATCCTCGACAATTCCGTTGTCAAATTCTGTAGCTATTTTGTCTGTTTATGGCGGTGTTACAAGTTCTCCGATCCCTCGGTGGGCACCGAGGTTCTACTGTACGGTTTGAAAGACGTCTTAACCGGGCCCCCACCACTTGACTGCGATCCCCATATTGCTAGCTTTGCGTCCAAATCAGCCACCATTTGCTGCACTTTCTGCAATATCATCTTGCCTAGCTCCTCGACTTTGGCCTCTATGTTTGCCTCAAATCCAACTTCTTGTTGTTCGAGCTTAGTTTGCAATTTTCTTTCAATTTGTTCTATTTTGGCTTCCATGGTGTTTGCGAATTCCTTTGTGTTTCTTGTGGCGTCGCCACTGAATTGGGTTTCTTTACCACGCTTTTATTCGGAGCATTCTCTGGTTTACATTTAACGGGAGTGAGGGCTGCTACCTGTTCGTTCATTGCTGCGCCTTTTTTTTCGTTAAAACTTGTCAGGTTTCCTCGTTGCATGTAACGCCTCCGTTTTTCCTAAAGTCATTTTCTTCCCTGAGTTTCCTTATCTCATTCATAAATACAACATTGTTCTGCCTGATCTGTACCAATTCATTATTCCTACATTGAAGAGCAGCCTCTGCCTCCGCGCGCACCCCTGAAGCTACATCAGCCCAGCTTATCAATCTGGAAGGGTCCCGTGGTGCCACGGACGCTGCTCGGTCCTTATGGGCTTTGGGATCCTCCTCCCACCTGTGGTCGGGGAGACCCGGAATTGCCGGTCTTGGGTCTAGACTTGGATCTGGACCTCGATCTGGACCTTGACATAGATGTGGTGGTTAGAAACGTAGAGCGGTTTTTGTCTTGTGCTTGAAGCTTGGTGAAGGCTTCTGGTCCAGATGCGTCCCGCGTCAGATGTTCCGAACATTGACCTGTGTCGCTCCATCTTTGCCTGGGAAGTGCTTTCGCTTCCGTCTCGTAGTAAAATGCTTCTTCCTCTCGTCGGGCTCGTTCCCAGCGGCGTCGTTTCACCAGGTCCGGTACCTTGAATGTGGCCTTGCAATGGCGATCTGCCGTCGGGTGGTTTTTGCCACACAGCTGGCACTTCACTTCGCACTCGTGGTCCTGCGGTAAGTTCTCAGCCCCGCACCCTCTGCATATTCTGCTATTCGGGCTCGGGCAGACGTGAGCTCTGTGACAAAAGTGTCCACACTGGTAGCACACGTCTATTTTCTTGCAGCATAGTGAGCACTTGACCAGTGCTCTTCCGTAGCTCACATAACTTGGAACGCGATGCCCGTCGAGGAGGACGATGATGTTCGTGGTGTTTCCCATCCTCTTGGCCATGAGGAGTGTCGGATTTCTCGGGGTTACCAGCATTTGCACGATCTCTCTTGGGGACACGTTCTGCGTTACTCCTCGGATCACCCCTTTAGATGTATCGTCTGGAGCTGACTCGTACGCAATGGTTTCGAATTCATTGTCCTCAATCTTTAGTTGAGCGATGGTTCTGTATTTTTTGACGCGCTCCTCAGATGGTGTGCTGACCACTAGAAAGTTCTGCTTATAGTTGGCGCATACCGTGTCTTCTTCCGATTCATTCCTGGGTATTTCAGCGGCGTTGGCGACGCAGCATTCTAGACAATTGATCCCGTAGTCAGTGACCTGGAAGCAGTCACGTGGGTGCACAATTATCTTGTAATCTTCCTTCGGCAGCTGGGGCATCCTGCTCGCAGCTACAATTTATCTTTCTCTCTGTCCCTTCCCCCACCTACTACTAACCGCATTCTCGCTTGAGAAGTGCGTTTCTTGGTCCTTGGCTTTATGCGTTGTGGTTTCTTTGTTGGGTCGTCCTCTTCTGTTCAGGCGCAAACCTGCTTCATTCTCATTCTTGTTACGTGATATTCTCGCCATCCACGCTCATCGTAGCCATCCTATGGCATCAACCCGAGAAGAGGCCGCCTTGAGGGGGCTCAAGACGCCAGCGTCCGCGGGCTAGGCCAAGCGCATTATGCACCTCAGCAGAAGGCAACGGCGTCGTGCGTTTGTCAACGTTACAAAAAAGTGGTCGATATGCCGAAAATAACCGTCCACCTATTTGAGAGTGGTATACTGGGGTTCCGTGGAACTTCCACTTTCTTCACTGTAAGAAGGCGTCCGTCAATTCTTCGATTTCACGCTGAGAATCTCTCAAAATCTGTTGAGCCGACACGACAATGCGTGTCTGCACTCCGTGGCCCCCTGGCGGTCCTCGATTTCTCGCAGGTTGAGAATTATTCGCATATGGCCGGCCGCGTGTGGTGCTCTAATGCTTGGCTCACTTGTAGTGAAGAGCATGATTTTTTCATCGGCTGCGTTGTCTGGCCATGCTGGAAAGTTGTTGCTGGGCGCCTTCAAGCACACGCATAAAAGCAGAAGGTTGTAAATGCTTTTGAAAATTAGTTGCCTGTATAATTGAGATAAATAAGAAACTTACATTCGTAACCTCATTTTATATCTTACATGAGTGATCATCGTAAGAAATAACAGAAATCATTCGCTGAACAAACATCTTTCAGCACGCATGTACCCTCCCCCCCCACCGGTGTGCATGAGTGGTCACATGAATGGAAGCCCAACGTCATCTACAAATAAAGGTAATTTAAGCGTGCTGCTTCGAATGCGTGCGGATTGTGGCCACATGGATGTAAAGAGAATTGGGATAGTGGCCAGAATATTGCCTCGAACTTAACTGCAGATGTACTAAACCAGATTGTACAAATCTCTGTGGCCATGATTAGGTAAAGCTTCACCGTAAAAGTGAAATCTGTGGGCTGCTTTTCTGTACTCGCTAATGAAACGACAGGTGTTGCTGGCATCGAGCAACTTACTGCGTTTGCAAGGTATCCTAATAAGGATGCCTACGAAATCTATGAATTATTTCTAAGCTTTGTGTCAATTCACGTCTAATGGGACTAGGCTCTCGCTCACACTACTATCAGGACGTGGGAAGAAGCATCTTTGTGGTCGTGAGTAGGGTGGTGCAAGCTCGATGCCTCTAAAATGAATGGTGTCCAAGCTGCTGTTCGTGAGAAATATCCAGCGACACTCCGCACCCATGCCACCAGTCATTCCCTCAGTCTAGTTCTGTGTGTGGCATGCACCATCTCTAATATAAGAAACTCTTACAGGGCTCCAAGAGCCGTGTCCTTCTTTTAATCGCGGAGCAACGGCCACTACATGCGGTGGCGGAGCATTTCTTAGTCGCAAGATATCACGCGTCGTGCACAAGACACTCCTTATGGACTTTTCAGTAATTGTAATATGTGCCATACCATGAGTGCAAAATGACCAAAAGAAAGAAGCTGAAAATCTCCTGACCACTTGTGCGCATGACATCGGAGCGAGGGCTGCTTTGGGAGGACTGTGACTATGGTGGACAAATTTGCAGAACAAAGCAGCAAACTCGCGCCCCAGCGCAAGGACCATTGCTCTCGCTCGTTGGAACAGCAGGTTCTATCCGAACGTATACGAGGTACTGCAGATTCTAGTTACCCTTGCAGTGACCATTACCAGCGTAGAGAGAACGTTTTCAACCATGATGCTTCCTAAAACCTGCTTACGCTCCACGATGTCTGAGGAACGCATGGTTCGCCTGGCACGTCTGTACGCTCAAGAATATGTCGACTTCAGCGTGTCAGTTGCTAATGACAGCGTTTTGCTAAGCTTCCTCGCCGAGTCAGCTTTGTGCTTTCATAGAAAGTAAGAAAAAATCAGCGCAAACCAAAAAGAAAATAAACTGTCGTACAATAGATCTGGTGAGTTAGCCCCCTATTGTGACACAATATCACTGTTCACAACCTTCAAAAACCTTGAAGTTCTTGTACCTTCCAAGTTACAGTTAACAGCATGACCTATTCTAAACATAGGATTACAAGCGTAAAGTAGACCTTAGAATTTAGTCGGCAGCTCATGAGAGGTCGGCATACGCTGCGTTAGTGAACATATTTAGCCATTGGGCATTGTTTGTAGCTCCTATTTAAAAGACTGATCCTTCATTGATTTTTCAACTGTATGCGACGCCTCTGCTTTCATGTTAAGTGCACAGGAATTGTTCGCACTTTCACAGCACTTTTGAAATGCGTTATTTCATTATCTATGGTCGATTATTTGCCAGTTCTCTTTACGAAGTGCATCCACGATGGCAAATTCACCTTAGGACATCACAGTGTCTGTGATTGCGCAGCACGTTTTTGTGCCTTAATTTGAACATGATGCAGAGTGATCGTAGTTTAGTCATTGTCACTGATGGGATATTTAAATGCACGTCTGCAAGCTTTTGTGTAAGCATACTGCATACTGTGTTTTTTGGGGACTATGTTTTGCCTGTGTTTGAAATGTACTTTCGCATTCTTGTTTTCTTCCTGGCTGCGGCATGAGTTGAAAAAGATTAGTGTTTTTGTATAATAAATCCGCATTAAAGTTGATGCCCTCATCCTGGTTATTTTGTGGGCTTTAGTTTTTGCTATCAGGCTCTCCTTGTGTTTAAAACTAATGCAGTTGCAACTTTTATGTAACATTTGGGATGTTTACTGTTATTTTCACGCACAAAAAACAGACGAATGGGAAATTATTGAGGACAGTTATTCCTGGAAAGATTTTGCGGCCATGCCAGCGTAATGTTTATTGTAAAAAACACTTCTCTTCTTCCTGACCATACACAACATTCAAGAAGTGGTCTGTAGCAGTTAATACTAATTGGCACTGATACTTAGTGCATGTCATATACATCTCTTAGTGATTCGAGAAATTCCACGAGGAAGCCGCGCGTCAATGTAACCCCCCCCCCACCCTTCTAACGAAATTCCTGGCTACACCACTGGTGAAGAGGGCACTGAACTTGAATCTGAGTTGCACACGTGATCTTGTGATTGTGCAGAATGTGAGAAAGGAGGAAGAGAAGTCAATTAACGTAGTCTTAAGCAACTAACAATGCTGCTTATGAGCAGTTTGGTTTAGGAGCAGGTGATTTGCACTGCTTCGAGCATGATTCGAGCAAGGTGTCCATGATGGACTTAGTTATTGCTGTGAATAACCATTAGTTATTGCCACAGTGCAATAACCTATAAGGCATTTTAACGCTGCAATTTCTAATACTTTAATGTGCGAAAAACAAGAAGATGAAGCAAATATACACTAAGGAATCTTTCTAAGAAAAATTCGCCTAACACGCTTCGTCCCGATTTTTTTCGTTGTTTGCAGGCATTATTTCATTCCTCTTATGAGTTATGCATGTTTGCGGATAACTGTGAATTTTCATTGAAATATACTGTACACGGTATCTCCAAAGCATGACCTTTACTGGTCACTAATATCATATACGCCCGTTCGGAGCATGACAAACACAGCGTTATGTGAAACAGATTCTCTCAATTGCCACGCAATTTGAATTTACGCTACAGACGAGTTGACGACAAGAATTTCGGGAAAACAGTTATGACAACTTTTTGAAGCGTGCACGAATTTCAACAAGCATGTTTTTTGATTGATTGATAGATATGTGGGGTTTAACGTCCCAAAACCATTATATGATTATGAGAGACGCCGTAGTGGAGGGCTCCAGAAATTTAGACCACCTGGGGTTCTTTAACGCGCGCCCAAATCTGAGCACATGGGCCTACAACATTCCCGCCTCCATCGGAAATGCAGCCGCCACAGCTGGGATTAAGCATTTTTTTAAAATCTGCTGTAGAGTTTCAGCAGATCTGAAAGCTACCTCATACAAAGCTACCTAATTAAAGTTCAAACGAGATCAGCAGGTTTGCTCGCGAATTTTGTGCACTTAAACTGTCAACGCGCTTACAAAAACAAAAGCTCTTCAAGAACTCCTGAAGCATCTGCCATATTTTTTCAAACATTTCAAGTAAACACGCGAATAGCGTGTAGAATGCTCTGGCGAACAATGATTTTATGTATGCACGTGGCAGTGCCATGAGCCACCGGCATGCCACAAATTTAATTATCTTGCTGTGATGCAATAGGTTGCGTGATTGCGTGGTGATGTTCTGTCACAAGTATATATTTCCAGCGTTTTCGCTAATAATATCTCAGTTAAAGTCAGCGCTCTTTCTGTTCTTGTCTCTTCTTCTGTAATTACGTCGTAACTACTCGCAGTCTTGCGCTGTGAAAATATGTTGAATGTAACAGTAACGCAAGGCAGACTCACTCACAAAATATCTAGCAAAGTATGCCTGATATCTGCATTTTCCCGATGACTTAAATCATTTTGGACATCTTCATCAGTCCCAATTTGTTGCAGACAAGGCGAATATAGTTCAGTAAGATTATGCATACTTATTAGCACTGGCGTAGGTGTCTGCCGAAACTATGCTTTGTTTCTCAATAATGTGTCCTGTTAAATGAGCGTACCGGTTGACACATCTCAGAGAGAAATAAAGGGAAAGCAAAGGCAGGGACAATAACCGAGGTTTGGCTTGTTTGGTTCCCTGCACTTGGGGAGGGGGGGATAATAAAAGGAATACTAGAAAGAAAAGACACACAAAAAATTGAAGATTAGTGAAAAAGAGATGAGTAAATAATCATCTCAGCATCGCAAAACAAAGTCCCGTGCTGTACATAGCCTTGTATGCGGCCCTCGGGCGAGAACTCTTGTGCTTCGGATAATTCAAGTTGCCATATCACTGGTAAATTGAAACAGCATGAGAGTTGCGTTGTTGCGTTTCACAAGATTGTCATTACCCCTATTTGTGTGCTTCTTTGCGTTTGCATATTATTTAGCATTTAACTCGGTGGCACAGTTTTGTTTTACCTAATTACTAGTTATGTATATATACTACTAAAAGGTTCAAAACTGATGCAGTTGTCAGGTCTAAAAGCATTGTTCGCTTTGCCAGTATGCCTCTCGCAATCTTTTACTTATACGACACGAGGCAGCTTTGAGCCTTAAGAAGAAATGGCAGCCGATACAAAGACTAACGTTGGGTGCACGCGATATTCTCTCCTAAGGGAGGGATGGTCGCCCAATTTTTATTAGTTTTGAGTGCACTCAAAAAGGCCTCTTCACGCTCTTCGCTTGTGAATCAGGGCTGTGCGTCGTTACTTTTAAAAGCATATTAGTTTATGGTTGGAAGTGGTTGTTTCTCTACAATTGAACAAAAAATTAGAAGCATTTCGCACATCGAAAATTACACCAATTAGGGTGTAATTGGGAGCCACGCCATGTAACATATGCTCACGAAACAGAAGTGTGAAAAAACTGGAATGCGCTGTCACTCTCGTATCTTTTTTCGCAAAGCCAAATGTATGCTAAAGCAGCGTACAGCATCTACAAATTTTAACTGTGTTGTTTTTCGCAAATATTATCTTTCCAATTAACACACACACACACTTGTTTGTTTACAGTGTTGGAGCCTGCAAGCAGTAAGTTTTTGCCACTCTCTTTATTATTTTGCCTTAAAGATTTTTTATATCTGAAAGACTTCAGTACTATGTACACTGTGCGCATCACTTTATTCACTTCTGCTGCAAAGGTTCCATGAAACGATTATAGCTTGAAAAAAGCCTAAAGTGCCACTTCTTCTATTACTTTTACGCAAAGGTTTGGCAGCATTATTGTTTTCAGATATGATTCACTAAGGGCCTGCTTTGACGCAGATAGTGACTGGCACCCTGTTCAATACGACCTTCATTATTTATAATTATTATTATGTGCCCTTTAAGTATTGTAGCATGCGTGTACCAATTTACACCAAGATGACATATTGCGATCGAGGGCATAAAATTAGGTAGCTGTTTAAGCACCAGCATGCACTACCGTAGTCTTCCGTGCTGTAACCAATTCACTTCACCTAATCACTCTAAGTGCCGTTATGCCAGACTGTTCATGACTTGGCGCTCTTCCATGGATGGTATAGTGGTAGTGTCGCAATACATTTCCATCGTATTTGCATCTGTAATCACCAGCAATCGGAAGACGCCACAAAAAAGAGTGTTTCTGCTCGACCGGTGGTAACGAAGTGTACGCGCACACCGACGCCTCAGCAGTGCAGTTAACACGGTCGCCACCTGCGTGTACAATGTCGACAAGCGTCGTATGCTCTGCCTTTATCCATATCGCTGCCCGCACAAAACCTTTTTCGGAAAAGTAAACATGCATGATCCTTTGTAGCCTACTTGTCATTCTGCGTTAAAGAACCATGTGACACTTTATTCATGAATATAACATTGCCCGAAAGTATTATTGGGAGCAGCATAAGGGACTTGCTAGTTGATTTTCTTCCTTGACCTTTGCCATAATGGACGCTGCAGTTTCGAAGACCAGTTGGCAAACGAGACCGATGTGCTTTGTTCATACACTGGACAAAGCCGTCAAGCCACTTGCTAAACTTTCTCGGAGAACCACATGAAAGAACACGAATTTAAAAATCACGCGTGTATCAGCTACTACATCTAAACGTTTAAAGGTTTGCAGTGGTCTCCATTGTGCGGCAAATTTTTTTCATATGAACAGTCTCAGCAGAGTTTTGCGGTCAATGCATCCGCCATACATCGTATATCCATATTGCCACGGGGTCGTGATGTGACGAAGGGAGCAAACTCCAGGTCGGAGAACAAACTGTTTATTCGAGTCGAACTTTTAGCCACGCAGAATGAAAGGCCACGTAAATAGCGGTGAACAGCGGCGAACAAAATTGGCCACGCAAATAGCTAGCCGTCGATCAACGGACAAGCGCAGAGGCGTGTCGGCATAGTTTGCGCTGAGAATCACTGGCAGCAAAATGGAGTGATAACAAAACAGAATGAGAGAATGTGGCAGTATGTATGTGTATGTATAAAGAGCACCGAGAAAAATAAATCAGAAATGAAAGTCATATTTTCGTCCCAAGGTCGGAGCGAAGCAATGATAGCAATTATTGTGTCAGTCCAAAACCGACTGGCAGCTCGACATTCATGGCACGTGGCTGAAGCACAAAGAAGCAAGCTCGAAATGAACGCGGATGTATACGCGTTACCTTGTAAATTAACGACTGTCACAGTCGTTATACATTTTAGGGGCGGAGCTCCTTATAGTGACATCCGTTCGTCCCTCGTAGCTGTTGTATAATGTAAAAAGTATAACATTTTGACCTCCAAGGTGGTGCCGGTGAGACATTTCTTTTGTGTGTTGTTCAACAACAAAAAATAGTGTTCAATGTACATGCCAATGGCTGCTAATGGGGAATGAGAGAGAGCAGCGTTCGGCTTTCAGTTAACGCGCACGCTGTGATCCCCATAAGCAGTCACCGGCATGTACAGTGAGCACTATCTGAAAGGAAAATGTTGCTACGTTATACTCGCTGGGCGTAACCTCGTTGGTTTTAGAAAGGTCAAGCGAGCGTTGGGCCGCAGTGACATGAATACAGTTAACTAGTATATACCATGAATGAACTCAAGGTGCTTAACGGTCGGAAGTAGACCCGAAGCGCAAGCCGTGAGAAAGTGTGCGTGTGCCACCTCTCGTTTAGTCCTTATGATGTTCACTGGATGGTGGTGCTTCTATTTGTAGAATATATGATGAAAAGATGCAAATTGGTGGTACTTGGACTGTTGAATAGATGACGGACGGACACACAGACAGATGCATGGATGGACACATGAACGGACGCAGGGGCGGATGCATGCACAAACGCAGGGATGGACACGCGAACAGACACAAGCACGGACGGGCGGATGGACACGTGGACGGTCACAGACACGAACGCATAGACGGGCGGAGGCAAAAGTGAATGAACGGACGAATGCTTCGCCCCACTCTCCATCATTCACTCCGAGGATATGCTGCCAATTTTTTGTTTGAACAACTATTCACAATGCAGGACCCAACGCGCGTTAATATTTCTTGACACCAGCTGGCATTGAGTGACGTTACCTACCACGCGCCTGACGCACCCAGAGCTCTCTTGTCTTTTTTTGTCCCACATAGAACGTGGTCTGCTTTTTTGTTGGCGTCCCTAAGGCACTTAATACTTTAGGAAAACGTGTAGAAGCTTGCCTGATGGGAAACACTCTCGAGTTTCTCTTATACCTGCGTGCTGCCACTAGTTGATCGGTGTGTCCATCGCTAGTTTATATATTACCCCTCCGCAACTATTGCGCGAGCTCGAGAAGTCTACCGCAGTGCGCTGCAAAGTGAGGGGTCACTGGTACGTGTCGGGAGCTTCGGAATTTTTATGTTCGAACCTATGTTTGCACCACTTTTCTTTATAGACATATCCAGGACATAACGGTGGCGAGAAATCATCAGCTGAGAGTGTCAGTATTGTCACGAGCAAAACAAGACGTACAGCCAGGAGTTCGCCTGAACCAGAGCAACAAAAATGTTCTCTTGTTCTTCGCAGCCCAAAACGAGTATGCACCACAGTAGCTCGTTCATAAACGCTGGCATTGCCACCTCCTCCAAGAAGCATCTTCTTGATGCTGTATATGAAGGGAAAAAAAGAAAATGAGACGAAAATTATTATGCAAGCAAAATGAAAAGCGTAAGGCATAATAACGTAGCTGGTGGTGGAGTCAAGAGTCAAATGAGAAATTAGCAAAATAGGAAAGAATGTAAAAAAAAGACGAAACAAATAGAAAGACGCGAAGTTATCAATAAAGTCAGTCACTCGCTGGTGATTCACAGCGCGAAAAGAATGATTTGAGCCTTGAAACTTGACTGCAGTTTGCGGGGAGAAACGGGAACGTCTCAAAGTGCCTTCCGGGAGAACCTAGGAAGTAACGTCGCTGAGATGTCGTACGACCTTATAAGGACCGAAGTAGCGGCGAAGAAGCTTTTCTGAACAGCCACACTTTTGGATAGGGGTCCACACTCAGGCTTCATCACCAGGCTTGAAAATGCCTTCACAGTGACGAAGATAGTAGTGGCACGCGTCTGTGGTTTGGTGATATTGAATACGGTGACGAGCAAGTTGACGGGCTTCTTCTGCGCACTGCGTGAATTAGGTGGCATCCGTGTGGTATATTGCTAAGTTGTCAGGCAGTAGCATGGCATCGAGTATCATCGTGACCTCGCGACCACGGACTAAGCGAAAAGGTGTGAAACCGGTACTTTCTTGAACAGCAGTGTTATACCCAAACGTTCTGTAGGAAGAATGGTGTCCCAGTTCTTGTGGACGATGTCCACAGACAATGACAACATGTCTGCAATTGTCTGATTGAGTCGTTCTGTCATCCCATTTGCTTGCAGGTGGTAAGCCGCTGTTTCACGATGTTCAGTCTCACTTATTCGCAAGACTTCCTACAGCATCTCTGCCGTGAAATCTGTCCCGCGATCAGTTATGACGACAGCTGGTGCACCGTGACGTAAGACGATGCTGTTAACGAAAAATTGGGCAGCGTCTGCTGCGGTGGCTTTTGAAAGTGCCTTTGTTTCACAGTAGCTAGTTATGTAGTCAGTAGGGACCACAATCCACTGGTTTCCAGACGAGGACGTGAGGAATAACCCCAGCAAGTTCATGCCAGTCCAGTGAAAAGGCGCCTTTCGTGGGCCTATTGGTTGCAGTAGTCCTGCTGGTCGTAAAGGTGGAATCGTACGTCGCTGACAGTCGCGACATGTGCAAACGTAGTGCTTCATAGTCTTTGCGAGACGTGGCCAGTAGTCCGAGCAATGATACTGTTGCAGCGTGCGCGTATAGCCGAAGTGTCCGGACGTTGACTCATCATAATAAGCACGTAAAATGTCACCACGAAGCGTTGTTGGCCCAACAAGCAGATACATAGCTTGTGTGGGATGAAAGTTCTTATAAAACACTCCATCGCGGAAACAAAAGGAGTATAGCGAGCGTGCAAAGCTTCGAGAATAGTAGAAACTGAGCCCTTCCAGTTAGTCAATGAGCGGGATGAGCTGCGAGTCATAACGCTGTTGCTCAGCCAAGCTGGTTGATGGTACGGCAGAAAGAAAAATGTCGTCGTCTTCATGGCCAGTGTTGAATTTTCGACTGGTGAACGTGAGAGATTGCCGGCGTCGATGTGTTTCCGCCCTGATTTGTGGACGATGATGACATCAAAACCTTGTAGCTGAAGGCCACTGTGCTAGACGACCTGAGGGGAATTTTAGATGCACGAACAAACAAAGGGATAGGTGGTCTCTAACGATTCTGAATGGGCGGCCATACTAGTAAGGGCGGAATTTTGTTATGGCCCAGACAGCAGCGAGGCATTTCTTTTCGGTTGCAAAATGATTTTTCTCCGCTGGGGATAAGGTTCTGCTCACAAAAGCGATCACGCGCTCTACGCCATTATGCTACTGAACTAATACCACTACTAGTCCAACGTTGCTGGCGTCAGTGTGTAATTTCGTGTCAGTGCTTTCGTCAAAATGACCCAGTACAGGCGGAGCCTGGAGGAGGTTTCGGAGGGTGTCGAACGCACGGCACTGATTGGGACCCCAAACAAATGAGGCACCGTCTTTTGTAAGCTTGTTGAGGGGTTCAGCACTCTTCAAAAAGTTTTTAACAAAATGCCTGTAATATGCACAGAGCCCCAGAAATCAGCGTATGTCGCAATTATTTGTGGGCAGAGGAAAGGCGGCAACAGCGCGGGTTTTCGACAGATCTGGGCGTATGCCGGCATGGCTCCCGAAGTGAACAAGAAACTTCAGTTCTTCGTATTCAAAATGACATTTTTTGGGTTTTAGAGAAAGCTCGGCTGTTCTGATTGCCTCAAGAACTGCCTGAAGGCGCTGGACGTGTCGTTCGAACCTGTCTGCAAAGACCACGACGTCACCAATGTACACAAGACATGAATTCAATTTGAGTCCCGTGAGAACCATATTCATCATTCTTTGGAAAGTAGCTGGCGCTGAGTCTAGAACAGAAGACAACACTTTAAACTCGTACAGGCTATCGGGACTAATAAACGCCGTCTTTTTGTGATCGTGTTCATCCACTGCGATTTGCCAGTAGCCGCTACGCGAATCCATGGAGTAAAAATATTTAGCATTGCGTGTGCAGTCCAAGGAGTCATCTATCTGGCGTGGAGGATAAACGTCTCCTTTTTGGTGACCTTGTTCAGTTTACGGTAATCAACGCAACAGCGCAACGTACCATCCTTCTTCTTTACCAGCACAATTGGCGAAGCCCAAGGACTGTTCGATGGCTGAATGACGTCGTTCTGAAGCATCTGCTGGACTTAGTCATGTATAGCGTCTTGCTCCTTTTTGCCACCATTCATGAACGTGCCACTGTGGCTCATACTCGTTTTGAGCTGCGAAGAGAACATTTTTGTTCTCTGGTTCAGGTGAACTCCTGGCTGTAGGTCTTGTTTTGTTCGGGACATAGCTTATGGAGGTTCTGGGTAGCCTAAGGAGTTCGCTGGCCCGTGATATGGGCTTTGATTTCGCGGGGGCGCTTACCGTAGCGCGGGCATCGAGCCTCAAGTGGAGTTCGTGGAGATCTAGTTGTCGGTATTGACAGTTCCAGGATACGTGATCCGCTCCGCCCAGTGATAGCAGAGCGGACGGTTATACGAGGTGTGCCACGTGCTTGCCTTGCTACCACTTTGTCTTCAGGCAGACGGCAGATAGGTGGGTGTGCTCGGAAACCTTGAGCCAAGAGGCGGGATCAAAGCAGTGTCGTGGAATGGTTGCATAGCCTGGTACCTTGGCCGCACTGTAAGTTGTGTAGCTGGTGGCGCAGAGGATCGCAATGCCGCTGCGTATGTCAGGACTGGGGCCACGAGAATAGGTGGTGCGATTGGAGCCAGGGGTGTGACGGCCTGCCAGACTTCTTGTCTGATTACATCCGCGAAGGCTGACGCAGATGGATGGGATCCCACTGCATGAAGCTGGCGGTATTTGTACCGAACGACACTTCGAATGAAGTGTGCGAGCGCCTGTCTCTCGCTGTCAGAGCCGATAAAGCATGCTGTGGCCGAAATTTGGCGTTCGTATTGTGACGACCGCTGCTGCAGAATACGTTCGGTTGTGGTTGCCTCACTGATTAACTCGGTGACTGCCGTTGGTGGATTGCACATGAGCCCAGTGAAAGGCTGTTCTTTTACTCCACGCCCCAAATGTCGCATTTTTTTTTTCTCTGGCATGACAGGGTCTGCGCGTCTGAAGAGACGCGCAGACCTTCCAGTGGGTGTGTAGAAATAGCTCGCCGTTATTATGCTGGCACTTTCATGGCGCGTAGTAGAGCTCTCTCCAAAGCACCAAGCTGCGAAGCGAGAAATCACTGCTTCTAAACCCTAGTCAGTGCTTCAAATTTTTGTTTTGATAAAGATTATTAACAAAATACATATTCATGAATTAGAACGCATTCAGTCGATGGCAGCAAGATTTGTTCTGGGAAAATATGGCCGAACTGAAAGCTCCCGTTGTATGAAAAGAGAACTTAATTGGCAATACTTACAAGATCGAAGACGTAATCTAAGATTAAAATTATTTTATTCGATATATAACAATAAAACGGGCATTAATGCTTCAGATTATTTAAAAAAAGCGTATTATCAATCCTCCCGTCATGATCACAAATTTAAAGTACGGCCATACAACCCCAGAACGGATCTTTTTAAGCATTCTTTTTTTCCGCAATCCATTGTTGAATGGAACACGTTACCAGCCGATGTAGTTGGCCGCAAGACTGCGGATTCATTTTATGAGGCTCTGTGCCCCCCGCAATAATGCCTAAGTGGCGCTGCGGGTTTTGTTTCAAATAAAAAAATAAAAAAAAAAAAGAGCCCAAACATGTCCTCTACAAACATAGATACTCGTTCGTTCAGCCACTTGTTTCTGCAGTATATGGTTGTTCAGTCCTCTCTTTCCTCTCGGTGTTGCGATAGGTGTCACGGAGCTGTCGGCTAAACTCTTGCCAGGTTGCAAAGGAGCCCTCGTGGTTCTCGTACTACGTCTTCGCAGAATCCTCCAAGTAGGAATAAACTTGGTGCAGCTTGCGAACATCGTCCCATTTGTTGATACTGGCAACCCCATCAAAGTGATCAAGCCAGTCATCAACATCCTCGAAGATGTCTCTATGGAACGGCTTTGGTGTCTTTGGAGCATAAAAAACATGCGCGAGAAGAGAACCAAAAAATCGCTGGTTTGGACCACCTGGCTTTTCATCGGAGTTGCCATTTTTCTGGGTGTCGATGCCATGAAACGAAACTAAGGGGGTCACCCACGCAAGCGGCGGCTGCTTCTTGCTCTGAGAGATGTAGCTGTCTCTAAGATGGCCGACACAGCAGAAGTACATGTACCCAGCGTCTCCACCAGTTATGTCACGAGCAAAACAAGACCAACAGCCTGGAGTTCACCTGAACGAGAGCAATAAAATGTGCTCTTCTTTTTCGCAGCCCAAAACGAGTATGAGCCACAGTGGCCCGTTCATCCATGATGGCAATATAATCTTTATCAAAACAAAAATTTGAAGCACTGACTAGGGTTTAGAAGCAGTGATTTCTCGCTTCGCAGCTTGGTGCTTTGGAGAGAGCTCTACTACGCGCCATGAAAGTGCCAGCATAATAACGGCGAGCTATTTCTACACACCCACTGGAAGGGCGCGGGTCTCGGAAGATTTTGAGCGTGTTCAGACAATCATCAATCAATCTGGGCATCGCTGCATTTGAGCGCGCTCTGACGGAGGAGACTAATTGAGAGAAACACAACGCAAGCGCTCACGTTCATTCAAAGAATTATTGAGAAAAATGAAATCAAGGTAAATACATGTACCCTGCAGGCGGCATTATAAAAACATAAAGACATAAGGTAAATATTTTATAAATATTAGCCTGGCAACAGGAAGAGGTAATAAAACAAATCCGCCGAAACTTACAGAAAATAAAAGCACACACCACGTTGCACAAGAGCACCCACACAAAGAGACCACACAAGCGCTGAATAGTGTTTGTTTCGTCTCATTTTGTGCGTGTCCTTTGTATAACCTGTAGAGCGCTGTCATATGCTGTAATGTTTTGCTAGCGAGCGCCAAAACACTTCTTAAGCTGAAACTTGCAAGCCACTAGGAGGCGAGGTAAAAAAACAAGCGCTTTATTATCAAATAGGGTCTGTGACATCTGGCTCCCAGGCCTGTGGCACAAGATTTTATAAGCGTGGCTGTTTTTTGCTTCAACATGGTATAGAACAACTTCAGCCTTCGTGGAATTCCGAATAAGTTCGATGATATCAAGGATAGTTGCACCTGGGACAAGGGCTAGTTTTCGATAGCGAAGAGTAAACTGAGGAAGAGGAATACCATATTCTTACAATTACATGAGAGTGAGAAACGTTGTTTTTCGCATGTGCCAGCACAAGAAAGTACTTCACTTCAATGAAGGCAGTAGAGAGACTAGCACTCAAGTGTAACTTTGTGAGTGCAATCAATAGCCACACCCCTGATTTTCAAC
Source organism: Rhipicephalus annulatus (assembly GCA_013436015.1). Lineage (NCBI taxonomy): Eukaryota > Metazoa > Arthropoda > Arachnida > Ixodida > Ixodidae > Rhipicephalus > Rhipicephalus annulatus. The sequence goes on along the minus strand of WOVY01000285.1, from coordinate 337,811 downwards.
TCTCCCGACATAGGCACGCACGAAAGCACGCACACCCGAACACACACACACACAAGTGTTAAAAATAAATCACCACCACGTGATTTTAGAACCTTGAAGCCAGTATATTTGCATTCTTTTATGATTTGAGCCTCGTCACTGATATTTATATGTATATTTTGCGACAGGTGAAAAGGGTTTCCTAGCACGTTCCTCGATTCGCCTGCAAGGCGCAAAGATGACCCCAGCACATCGATCAAGGAATACTTTCGCCGCACGTGATGTGTACCTGTAAGTATAACAACGACAATAACAGCAACAACAAAAGGCAGCAAACAATGTTGCGTTTAGCTTCGTAACGTAGCATTTACGGCGTATTAGAAAGTGTGTAGTGGAGCATACGCATCAACGCGTATGCGCTTTTGGAAGATAACGAAAAGCCCCGTGCTCTGCTTGCCCGAGAGCCTGTGTCACCTTTGCCAGATTTGCCGTACGGCTACTTTTTGTGGCAACCTCGTTGCAACTTCTCTGCTCGAATAAACGTCAACACATTTGGTGGAGGCTGCTGAGATCCCCAAGCAGACCTCGTGCTCTGCTCTCGCAGTTTGCCCGACAGACCACCGCGAAACATGACTCACGCTGTCGCCAATCAGCCCGTCCTAGCCCAGCCAACACCATCGGCTGCCCCGTCAACCTGCCCCGCCGCTACTCGCTAACGGGACCCACCAATCTTCAGCGGCAGTGATGAGCAAGACGTCGAAGACTGGCTCGAATGGCTCTCCTTGTACGAACGCGTAAGTGCCAAAAACAAGTAGGACGACGACTCTAAGCTCGTCGACGTTAACTTTTACTTGGCAGACGTAGCTAAGCTTTGGTTTACCAACCGCGAAACTGTCATCGCCAACTGGTCCTCCTTTAAGACCCTCGTGACTGAAGCGTTCGGCCCACCAGAGGTTTGCAAGCTCCGCGCTGACCAGCGTCTGCGCCACAGAGCCCAGCAGCCTGGCGAGACGTTTACTAGTTACATTGAGGATGTGCTCGATCTCTGCAGGCATGTTAACTCATATATGCCTGAAAAAAAAATTCGGCAGATTCTCAAGGGCATCGAGGATGGCGCATTTCAGATGTTGCTAGCGAAAAGCCCGACCACGGTAGCAATCCTCGTAAGCCTGTGCCAGAGCTTCGATTAATTGCGATGTCAGCGTTCCATCGCCCGACAGAGCGTCTCACCGCCGGATAAGATCTCGGCCGTCACACTCGCAAATGCCAACGTTCGCCAAAAAAGTCTGTCCAACCAGATCACCTGATGAAGTCGTGCGACAGCTCTCCCTGCTGCCGCATAGCACCGCGCCCACCGCAAATCTGCCTTCGACACTGCAGCAGGCCATACGCACTGAAATTTGCGATGTCTTACCTACAGTGCAGGCCCTTTACACATGCACTTCAGCAGCATCTAATCTCTCAGCTGTCAGCTACGCACCACCTGCGCCTTCTTCACCTCTCAGCTACACATTTATAGTTGCGCGGCCTCCACCGCATCCAGTATCCTCATCGGCTCCACCTCCTCTGGCCGCGCCTCTGGTTTACATGCCGTCACCTCGCTTTTTCCGTCCATTTATTGAGTGGCGCTCCCATGACAACCGTCCTATCTGCTTCACGTGTGGCATCGCTGGCCACATTGCACGCTTCTGCCGCCGCCGTCCCACAGCTGCGTACGCCTCCTTTGGAACTCCTACCTATGCGTCGCAGCAGGCCACCACGTCCGCATATGAACAGAGGCACTCTGACTCGGATCGTCGCCCATCAACTTCTCGTTTTCGATCTCCTCGTCGCCGATCGCCATCTCCTATGCGTCGTAGACCACCTCCTGTGGAAAGAAACCAATCAGTGCAGTTCCAGAGGCAAAAACTGTAACTTCTGCGCCATTATCAAGGCCTCCATTTTAGTCGCAAAATGTTGTTGATGTCAATGTTGAGGGAGTCGCCAAACAAGCGTTGATTGATACTGGGGCCGCGGTTTTTGTGATGAACGGAAAATTTTGACGCAAACAGAAGTGACCACGTCTCTCTGTGGCATGGTGCTGTCCACGGCTAGCGCGCAAAGCATTCATCCCTCGGCTGTGTGTACGGCGCGCGTCGTCATCCAAGACGTTTTGTACATCGTCCAATTTTTTGTTCTACAATCTTGCCCTCATGATCTCATCCTGGATTGGAATTTCTTATCACGTCACGAAGTTATCAACGATTGTTGCCTTGCGGAAGTGTCACTAGTGCCAATTTGTGAATTTTTGTTGCCCGACCATTCACGTCTGCTCTGCAAACTCATCGCTGACGATGACATCACCTTGCTTCCGGAAGCTTTAGTCCCTATAAGCCTTTCACGTGTTCCGCAACCTGACGCCACGGTGGTGTTTACGTCATCTCTGGTTTTTACTGAAGGGAAGGCCATCGTGCCCCTATTTGCCGTTCTTACAATTGCGTCTGTTTTAACCGTAATTCTGGTTACCAACCACTGCAACTACCCTATTGCCTTACTCCGTGGTGAAACCTTAGGATATGTACAACCTGTCGACCATATCGATGATATTATTTTTCCCGACGAAACCCCATGTCACATTGCCGCAATCACTCGTGCGTATGAGCTATCAAGTTCGCCAGCCTTCAACAATGCTATTGACGCAGACCTTCCCCCCTCGCATCGCAGCCAACGTGTTGCTCTCCTCAACAAGTTTCGCTCTTCTTGCGACTTTCAGGAACCTGCTTTGGGCCGCACCACGACTGTCACTCATACTATTGACACCGGCTCACATTCGCCTCTGCGACAGCGTCCTTACCGCGTTTCTGCAGAAGAGCGCCCCGTCATTACGGAGCAAGTAGATGACATTCTTAAGCGTGGAGTCATAAAGCCTTCTCAAAGCGCTTGGTCATCACCCGTGGTTCTGATAAAAAAAAAGATGGCACCGTTCAATTTTGCGCGGACTATCGCCGCCTAAACAAGATTACAAAAAAGATGTCTACCCGCTACGACGAATAGACGATGCTCTTGACGGTTTGCAAGGCACCGAGTACTTTACGTCCTTGGATCTGCGTTCTGGGTATTTGCAGGTGCCAATGGCTGAGTGTGATCGCCCTAAAACAGCCGTTGTAACGCCGGATGGCCTATATGAGTTTGAAGTCATGCCATTGGGCACGACAACAGCACAAACGGCAGCATGGTAAGGAATCCGTTCTGCTTTGTTCTACAGGTGACGGCGATTCTTCTTGGAAGCGCGCTCACACCGCCCGGCTGCAGCGCAGAAGCAGCAAGTGCAGATCAGATTGCAGGAGCTGGTATCCGGCTATCATCAAGCTGCTATCACCTCGTCAGCAACACGAACCTGTTCCTCGTTCAAAAGTATGCATGGATGCCGCCAGGAGGAGCGTCTCATCAGATGACGTCACAACTGACGTTAAAATTAGACTATTCAGTTAAAATTAGACTATTCGCAGATGACTGCATCCTCTATCATGAAGTTCAAAGCAGCTGCGACCAAGTTCTTTTGAATTCTTTTTTAGCCAAAATACAAACTTGGTGTTCAACGTGGCAAATGAGTGTTAACAAGACTAAAACGGTAGCCATGTCAATAACGCGTAAACAGCATCCCCTAAGCTTTCCATATTTCATAGATAATAACACTCTTTCCGTTGTAGAAAGGTACAAATATTTAGGCGTAACTATTACCTCGGACCCTAGATGTAATGAGCATCTTTCGTATATTACAAATAAAGCTATGCGTAAACTTGGATACCTTCGAAGGTCATTGCGAAAATCAACCAAAGAAATAAAGTTACTGGCTTACAAAGCTTTCATTAGGCCCTCCCTCGAATATGCATCAGTTATATGGGATCCGTACACAAAAAACAACATTGATAAACTAGAACTCGTTCAAAGGAAGGGCATCAGGTTTGTTCATAATTGCTATCGCTGGCAAGCGTCTGTAACTTCAATCTTGGCAGAATCAGAGCTGGATACATTGCAAAAGAGACGTCAGCGTGAAGGCTCAAGTTTTTGTACTCCCTTTACCATGATAAGCTGGCAATAGACAAGAGTAATTTTATCGACCGGGTTGATAAGCGCTCGACGCGATCACACCACACGAAAAAGATAAATGATTTTAGCTGTAAAACAGACACATTCAAAAACTCTTTTTTTCCGAGAACAACGCGTGAATGGAATCGACTACCATCCAATGTAATTGATTGTAATACACTAAATTCTTTTGCTAAAGCATCGTCAGATCTGTAACTTTTTCGGTATCTTGGTCGTCACTCCGCTTTCCTAGTATCGCGACATCTGCAACTGATATGTGATTGTGAAACAATAATGTCGTTCTGGTGTTTTTTCTTTTTTTGTTGATGTTGAGTGTGTCACATTGTAACTCTGCTTTGTTTAGCGGTGCACCTCGGTGGTGTTATTAATTACATTGTCCTCTTGTACAATCCAGATTTCTCCTGCTCTTTCCAGTCATGTCTTGTATATTATTAATTGTTTCTATCAGTGTAGGTCTGGCTTGGTACCAAACAAGTTGTTAATAGTACCTGCTGTCACTTTGTTGATTGCGTAATTGTATATTTTTATTTTTATATTGTTCCCGCTCATTGCTGCGGTTCTTTTGCGGACGTATTTGCGTATGTTCTCGCATTCTTTTATTTGTTCTGCCCGCTCCTGCCAAAGTCCTTTTTCAAAGGCTGGCAGTAAATCTGAAAATAAATAAATAAATAAAATATACTTGTCCAGTCCGCAACCAGTATAAGAAGAGAAGGAGCACCGTCGTCCTTCAGTGGGCACGGCAACAGCACAAACGGCAACATGTAAAGGAATCCGTTCTGCTTTGTTCTACAGGTTTGTAAACATTTGCCTACGCATTGCTACCGCAGCGATGACCGTTTTTTAGTGCTGTTGCCTTGTCCCACAATGATAAAATGTGTACTTACTTGTATTTGTTCCTTACCAACGAACTTGTTAGTGTGTGGCGATATTCAATCAAATCCTGGTCCCACGGAAAAGGAGATGTTGGAAGCGCTCCTCGCTGGTCAAGCCAAAACAAATGAAATCATAGAAGCTATACACAGCAATCAGAACGTAATCAAAAGTAAGATATTGACTTTAACCGAAAGAGTACAGCGGATGGATCAGCAGCTAACGCTGTTGAACAACTTGGGGAACCAAATCTGCGAAATAGAAACATCAGTTTTTAATTTTAAACAAGGATTATTATCGCTAGCTAGAAAAGTAGATGACTTGGAAAATAGGAGCCGTAGAAACAACCTCATTTTGTATGGCCTAGACGAAGTTAAAGGAGAGACAGGCGAGGAGCTGCTAACAAGAATAAAGGATAAGGTATCCCAAGAAAAAATTGCCCGCAGCTTCCCTCGGGGGAACAATGAGGAGGATGCGGAGCATATAATTGGTTAACGGGGTGTTAAAGTGCGACTTACTTGGGTCGATGGCTAAATTGGTTAACGTGGTTGTAGGAGGGGGTGTTAAATGAGTGAACACGTACACACGTATGCGAAAGGGCGGCGCTGGTCGAAGGGACGTCGATCATTGTGTTTGTGGATTCGTTGGCATTCATTTCACCGCGACCTTGGACGTCGACGCGCCGTACAAACCAACCGACGAGCGGCAACTGAGCGAGCGAGCGCCGACCTTGAGTATATATAAAGCGCGACGGCGCATGCACTGTCAGCTGTTGAATGTTATCGAAGCGCGACGGCGCATGCGCGTCCACTGGAGAATCAGGAGAATTGTAGAATGTTCTCGAAGGGGAGAAGCGCGCGTGGCACAGATGGTGGGTGACGGTGCATGCGCGCGTCAGCTGTCGAATGTTCGAGAAGGGGGAGAAGCGCAACGGCGCATGCGCGCGCGTCAGCTGCCGATGTTTTCGAAGCGCGACGGCGCATGCGCGCGCGTCAGCTGCCGATGTTCTCGAAGCGTGACGCAGCATGCGCGCTACATTATACACCTAGCGAATATTCGTGAAGAGGAGAAGCGCACGCGGTGTGTAGAGGAGGAAGGGTGCACAGATGGTGGAGGAGTGAAGCGCGCGCGGTGTGTAGAGGAGGAAGGGATGCACAGATGGTGGAAGGAGGAGGAGGAAGCTTGCGGACGGCGCCGCACTACAAGCCTCGAGTATTAGATGCTCCGCATCTAAAACTAAAGTTAACTGCCAAAACTATTGAACGGTGCCATAGGCTTTGCAAGAAACAAGAGAAGAAGCCTCGCCCGGTATTTATGCGGTTCATGGATTACCGAGAAAAATGTCAGTACTAATGATGGCGCAAAAGCTAAAAGACACTCAATTTCCGCTCTCAGAGGACTTTTCCTTCCGCGTTCGGGATTTTAGAAGAAAATTGTGGAAAAGCGCTGTAAAAGATAAAGAGGATGGTGCTAAGGTAAAACTTGTCTTTGACAAACTGAGTATCAACAGCGTATTGTTTGGTTGCGATGAACTTAACAATTCAAGGTTTAGAATAACAAACAAGCAAAACTGACGGTACAAAGCTGACCCTCAGTGCTTGAAAGTTGTCAACGTGAACTGTAGAAGTGTTATAAATAAGATAACTGAGTTAGGGGCCTTGTTGCTCACGCATGATCCCCATATCGCTGTTCTAACCGAAGCATGGTTACACAAAGACATATACGATAGCGAATTTGCACCAGCTGGCTACAGCGTATATCGGAAAGATCGGGGCAGTAAAGAGGAGGAGTTGCTCTGATATATAAAAATTCTTTAAGTGTCATAAGAATGCCTGATGTACCTGATGTTGAAGGTGTTTTTTGCAAGGCCTTTCATGGCAGCACAAAAATCATCATTCGAGGAATCTACAGGCCCCCCAGCTGCACTATTACAGTATTGGAATAGCTGCGGACATACCTCGACAAACATGTACAGATCGGTGATCGCATTATTTTGAGTGGGGATTTTAATTTGCCTGATGTTGAGTGGAAAGCCTTCTCGCTTAGAACCCGAAATAATTCATTTGGCGAAGAAATGTTGCATATTGCCTTTACGTTTGATTTATTACAGATTGTCGATGACTTTACCAGAGTACAAGGTAGCTCTTTGGCAATCTTTGATCTTTTTTTTGTTAGCGGGTCAATTTCTTCCAAGACAGCTTGCAGTGTTTATCCCGGAATATCAGATCACAAGGCTGTGCTCCTGGAACTATCAGATGTTTCCCTAAACAAGAACTTAAAAACTAAAACTTTCCCAAAGTTCTCTCGCGCAGACGACACATCAATCATAGATACGCTGTCTTTTACCTTTGATGCCTTTTCACACAGTTATCTTGACGTTGAAAGTCTTTAAAATTTCTTTAAAGATATTGTTAATGAATGTGTCGAGCGATTTGTACCGCGCATCACAAAAAGAATGTCAAAGAAAAATCCCTGGATCACTCGGGACACATTACGTTCGAAAAGGCAATTAAAAAGGCAAGAAAGCAACAGTTACGCAAGTGCACTTCTTGTAGAAAAACAAAAATATCTGAAATTAGCTGCAAGCTCAAAATTCAGCTGACTGAAAGATAAAAACCGCTATTATAGTGAGTCTCTCCCAAGGTTTATAGCCACAACCCTTGACAAATTTTGCCAGACAATCAGTCCAACAACTTCAGTCTGTGACGTGTTCGATATTGACGGTGTGCGAGTAAACGATGAATCTATTATTTCTAATTCATTTAACAAGCACTTTAAATCTATCTGTGTACAATGGTTCACTTCCGATAATTGAGGCGAATTTTCCCCCCATGTCAGACGTAGTAATAAGTGAAGAACGTATTCTTAATATGCTTTTAAAGCTTGATGTAAAAAGTGTTGCCAGGACCAGACAATATCCCGAACATGTTCTTACAGCGTTAGGCAGAATGGACTTCAATATATTTACATGTCTTGTTTTCGAAATCTTTACATGAGGGAGAATTGCCGAGTGACTGGAGAACCGCCAGAGTGAAGCCATTACATAAGAAAGGACCCAAGCATATGATTAGTAACTACCGTCCAATTTCTTTAACATCAACTTGCTGCAAATTACTAGAACACATTATACACAATCACATATCTGAATTTCTGGAAACACATAGTGTACTAACCAACTTTCAACATGGGTTCCGGAAGGGATACTCTACCTGCACCCAGCTGGTACAGACAGTGCATGACTTTGCTATCTCTAATAATAACGGCAATCAAACCGATGCCATTTTCATGGATTTCTCCAAAGCCTTTAATAAAGTTTCACACCAAAGATTACTTTTCAAACTAGACAAAATTTTCAGGAACAACCAATTAAATGGATCTTGGCATACCTATCAGACCAGGAACAGTTTGTTAATTTTAAAAACAGCAGCTCCTGTAGGCTAACAGTTAGCTCTGGCGTTCCCCAGGGTTTGGTGCTTGGTCCCATTCTCTTTCTTGTATATATTAATGATATATTTGACAATATTCCTGTGAAAATGAAACTTTTTGCAGACGATTGCGTAATTTACTCTGAAATAAGCAGCATGTCAGATCAATTTCTTCTAAACGATGCCCTTAAAAAGTTATCACGTGGTGTGACCAATGGCAGATGGCTGTTAACTTCGATAAAACTTTAGTCATGAGAATTACCCAGAAAAAGAATCATTTTGTCTTTAACTACTTTGTCAACGCAATCACTCTGAGAAAAGTAACTCATTATAAGTACCTCGGTTTATGGATAACTAATAATCCTAATTGGAATAAGCACATTGATTTTGTGATTGCTGCCACGAATAGAAAGCTTTTCTTTCTTAGACGAGCGCTGAAACTTTCCACTCCTGATGTTCGTTTACTTGCGTACAAATCAGTAGTTCGACCAGCATTAGAATATTGCGTCGTTATCTGGGATCCATACACAAAGACAAACATCAGCAGGCTGGAAAGCGTACAAAAGAAGGCTGCGCGCTACATATTTAACAAATTTGGTCGCACTTCAGTTACCGAACTTCTACGACGAGCCGACTTAACATCGTTAGCACACAGGAATCTTTTAACGCGACAGAAGTGTTCATATCAAATAATCAAGGGGCATTATAAAATAGATTTTTCAGATGTGATTTCATTTTCAGCTGGCTACGCGACCAGACAAAGACACCAACTAACAGTAAATCTCCATCGCACACGTATTAACCATAAGTATTCCTTCTTTCCCAGAACCATTTCTGATTGGAATAAACTTCAGAATTCACAAGTTTACAGCCTTCTCTAAGTTTGTTTGAGTCCCACCTTAATTAGCATTGTATACCGATCATCCTTTGTTGTTTTATTATTTGTAACAACTTTTTGTACCCGAGAAGAAGAGCCATTTTATCTGTGTTGAATTGTACAGTTGTTGCAAACCATGTATCCTTTTATGCACTGTAACCCACCTGCTAAAATCCCTATCAGGGATTGCAGTATTTATAAATAAAATAAATATTGAAATAAATTTGGGCTCTGCACCGCGCCTGCGACATTTCAGCGCATGATAGATACCATATTGCGTGCCCACGAGTGGAAAACTTGCTTGTGTTACCTGGATGAAATCGTAGTCATTTCAGCTGATTTCCCAACACATCTTGGTCGTCTCCACGAGATTGTGACGTGTCTAACTTCTGCAGGCCTACAACTTGACACCAAGAAGTGCCATTTGGCAGCACGAAAACTAACCATCTTGGGACATGTCATCACAAGGGACGGTGTTCTTCTGGATCCCAATAAGCTTCGAGCTGTCGCTGACTTCCCAATGCCAACGTCACTGAAAGCCCTAAGAAATTTTGTTGGTATTTTTTTTACTTTCGTCACATCGTGCGCAACTTCGCGTCCATCATCGCACCTCTGACTAGTCTGCTTTCCAACAGCAAAGGTATATCTGCATGGTCACCTGCATGTGATGATGCATTTCGCCAGCTGCGCCACCTGCTGACATCACCACCTATTCTTCGCCACTGCGACCCCACTGCTGCCACAGAAATTCACACCGATGCAAGTGGCCCCGCCATGGTGGTCTAGTGGCTAAGATACTCGGCTGCTGACCCGCAGGTCGCGGGATCAAATACCGGCTGTGGCGGCTGCATTTCTGATGGAGGCGGAAATGTTGTAGGCCCGTGTACTCAGATTTGGGTGCACGGTAAAGAACCCCAGGTGGTCAAAATTTCCGGAGCCCTACACAACGGCGTCTGTCATAATCATATGGTGGTTTTGGGACGCTAAACCCCACAAATCGAACGACCGATGCAAGTGGCGTCGGTCTTGGCGCAGTTTTGACACAACGGAAAGGCACCCGAACAGAATACGTAGTCGCTTACGCAAGTCGCGCTCTCAAGAAGGCTGAATTGAATTACTCCATGACAGAGAAGGAGTGTTGGGCCATAATCTGAGCGCTGACGAAGTTTTGCCCGTATCTTTATGGCCGTCCTTTCGACGTGGTCGCAGACCACCACGCTCTATATTGGCTGTCCACCTTGAAAGACCCGTCCGGACGCCTAGGGCGTTGGGCACTTCGATTGCAGGGATACGACATCCGTGTCGTATATCGTTCCGGTCGCAAGCATGCGGATGACGATGCACGTTCCCGATCGCCATTAACACCAGATGTGGCTTCTCTGTCACCACTTTTTACCACCTTGTCACCACTCGACACCACTGACGTGCTTTCGGAGCAGCGTAAAGACCCATACCTTGTCTTGTTAGTCGACTATCTTACCGATCCGTCTGCTGTACCTTCGACGAGAGCGCTACGCCGGCAAGCAGCCCACTTTTCCTTATGGGACAACATTCTGTACCACGGCACCTACAAGCCTGGTGGTCGGAAGTGGCTCCTCGCTGTCCCAACTCATATGCGCTGTGATATCTGCATGAATTTTCATGCAGATCCCCAAAGTGCTCATGCAGGGGTCCTGAAAACCTACGAAAGGCTGCGCCAACAATATTACTGGTAAGGAATGTATCGCTTTGTGCAGAAATACGTTAAGTCTTGCACCACTTGCCAACAAACCAAGACACCTCCGCGGCACCTTACTGGCATGTTAAAGCCGCTCCCGGGTCTGGCTCGCCCATTCGACCACGTGAGTATGGACCTCTATGGCCCCCTTCTATATAGTGGCTTTGGAAACCGGTGGATTATTGTCGGCATCGATCATCTGACATGCTACGCTGAGACTGCAGCTGTACCGGCAGCGGCCGCCCACGAAGTTGCTTTCTTCATTCTCCGCAGCTTCGTTCTACGCCATGGTGCTCCGGGGGAATTACTCAGTGATGGGGGTCGAGTGTTCCTGTCAGAAGTCATCCAAGCTATCCTCGCTGAATGCAACATCATTCACCAGAAATCTACCACATACCATCCACAGACAAATGGTCTCACGGAGCGGTTCAACCGCACACTTGGCGACATGCTGAAGATGTACACCTCCTTCGACCACACTAACCGGGACGCTGTATTACCTTTTGTTACTTTACTTATAACACCGTGACGCAAGCAACTACCGGTTTTTTCCCCCGTTCTTTCTGTTGTACGGCCACGAACCTTCCCACCCACTCGACACTATACTCCCGTACGCCCCGCCGTGGTGGTCTAGTGGCTAAGGTACTCGGCTTCTGACCCGCAGGTCGCGGGTTCGATTCCCGGCTGCGGCGGCTGCATTTCCGATGGAGGCGGAAATGTCGAGGCCCGTGTGCTCAGATTTGGGTGCACGTTAAAGAACCCCAGGTGGTCAAAATTTCCGGAGCCCTCCACTACGGCGTCTCTCATAATCATATAGTGGTTTTGGGACGTTAAACCCCACATATCAATCAATCTATACTCCCGTACCGCCCTGATGCATCTGAGTGCTCCCCGCTTTCGGAAGTCGCCAGATACGCTAAAGACTGCCATCAGTTGGCTCGGTCTCTCACATGTGAGGCTCAAGGTCTACAAAAGAATCGACATGATGGCGTTCACCACATAGCTCCTACGTTTTGCGCTGGCTCACTTGTGTGGCTTTGGGTGCCCCCGCACGTTCATGGCCTGTTTAGAACTAAACTTCTGGCCCAGTACCATGGTGTGTACCGTGTCATTGACGTGACCTCCCCGGTGAAATACATCATCAAGCCACTAACACGATCACCACATCTACGCCGTCGAGGACGCGAGACCGTACACGTCGACTGTCTCAAGCCCTACTACGACCCCCCACTGTGCCTGTTCCCCGAGTCGCCAGGATGGCTACTCTTTACCCAGGGGGTATTGTAGTGGAGCATACGCACCAACGCGTATGCACCTTCGGAAGATAACGAAAAGCCCCGTACTCTGCCTGCGCGAGAGCCTGTGCCGCCTTTGCCAGACTTGCCGTACGGCCATTTTTTGTTGCAACCTCGTTGTGACTTCTCTCCTCGAATAAACGTCATCACACGTGCTATTGTGGTTTTGTAGCACATGTTCTATCTTTTTATTTCAATGTTTTTTGTGCGCCAAAAACACAGTTGCTTTTAGGGCACCTAACGAGTTTCGTGACGAAAAAGTCACAGTTTTGGCACATGGCTGAAGCAATGATTGCGATATCAACATATCAGGCTGTTATAAGAATTAAGGCTAGGAGATTTAGGAACCATACGTAGTGTAGGGAACAAGGTCAATTGTGCTTGAATGGACGGTAATGCAGCAACCACAGTATTTAAACAGTTGTTCTGAATAGTTGACTGCGTGACTACCAACAGGAGGTGAAGTCGAAGTTCGGCATTAAGAAATGCGGCAAGCCATTGGCTTTCACGTCGAAGTACAGTGCCATCCACTCTAAGTACGAACATGGTGCCTCGTGGCCGCGTTCCACGTTGCACCAGCGCACATGTTGCGGCCGCCCATCAAAGCTCATCGGCGCAGGCATTTCTTAAGCCCTTGTGACAAGCTAGCGCACAGTATTTATTTATTTATTTGTGTAATAATTGAAAATACCTCAAGGACGGTGTACACAATTCAGGGTTTTGCACGAGGAGTATGAAAAACAAACAAGTTAGTTATTTTACAAAGAGTAACTCACTCATCAGAATTCTTGAATTGAGCATGGCTGGCGGGAAAGACGAGGCCGGGGGTAAGATAGTTTCCGTAAATGGCAGTCTTGACAATGAATCATTGCAGATGCGTAGTAGTGCGTACACGGGGAGGGTATAAGGCTTTATCATGGCTGATGCGTTGAGAGATGCGATGAGCTGGATTGATGGGAAAAGAGTTACGTAGAACTTGAAAAAACCTAATAAAGACTGAAAGCCTTGAAGTTTCGCGCCGATTCTGAAGAGTAGTTAGACCTGCATTTTTTTTGTAGTTGTTACACTAGTCGTGTAAGAATAATAAGAATAAATAGATCTCACCGCTCGGTTTTGTACTGATACTAATATATCGATTAGAAAACGTTCAGGGGTATCCCAAATGGAACAAGCATACTCTACTTTAGTTTGGATTAGTGTTCATTAAGGTAGTAAGTTCTCCGGAGGAGATACGTGAGTTATATTTCGCTTGAGGTAGCCTAACGTACGGTTGGTGGCATTAGTAATAGTGATAATGTCGGTAGCTCAAGTGAGGCCGGTATGAATAGTAATAACCAAGTCTTTAGCGCTAGGTTCTGAGGAGATGAAGCTGCCGTTAAGCGAAAATTTGTATGCTTGTTAGTCATGCCGTGTAATAAATGAAACCAGTGATTGTTTGTTAGTGTTCATCACCATTATTCTATAACTATATTTACCGGGTGATAAATTAAAATGTCATCGGTGAACATGCCTATGTTTAAAAAGATGTTACGCGGGAGATCTTTGATGTAAATGAAGAAAAGTAGTGGACACAAATACAGTGCTCTGTGGCACTCAGGATAATACAGGAAATGAAGTTGATGACGAATGATTTGCATGCACAAATTGCTGTCGGCTAGTTAGTAGCTCCTTAATTCAACGGAAACGAAGAGTATCTAAGTCGCGAAACTTTTATAGCAAGCACTTATGTGCCATCTTATTGAAAGTTTTTTTTCAAAGTTAGTGGAAAGTGCGTTTACGAATACGTTCTGATCCAGGCCAACATAGATATCGTGGAGAAAAAAATGAAAATTGGGTTTCGGAGAAAGAAAAAGTTGTCGAAACCTATGTTGACCCTAATTAAAAAAAGTTCCCAAAATTTAGAAAATTGACAGTGTGAGTATATATATATATATATATATATATATATATATATATATATATATATATATATATTTATATACATAAGTCACCAGAAGAAGTGAACGAGCAAACGAAAAACGATGCTTTATTGCCAACGTTACGGCCGGGGACCGGCCTTCGTCAGGGCATACGTGCATGTGACACTAACACGCACTTCTTAAGCACATAGCATGGGGGCCCCCAATTGTGAATAATCACTCTTAGCAATATTGACATACATGTTAACAAAAAGATATTCAGACATGCGCAGCATTTTGTTGATAGCGGAGCAGCAGTGCGCTATACAGACTATGGTAGGGCAAGGTGACTTGAAAACATAGATACAAATAATATGATGGACACTTGTGATATCGCAACATTAGTGAATGAACAAAAAAAGGCAATGCCATGGTAAGTTACGTTCGTTGTCATTGAATTATACATGATCATAATATCACCATTGATGTCACAAATGTGGTAACAGAGTGTGCATGCGTTCTGATCAACTCACTAATGTGTCACCAATGACACCGCAACGTAATCACGGCAGTGAACAAACGTGTATGTGGGCTACGACGGCTGATTTATCTGTTTTACCGGTAAAAACGTAAGCTTCCCTGGGTTCTCGTTTATTCCAGACGCTATGGCGTTAAACTTATGAATAAGAAAAGATTCACGGACTTCCCTTTCGTAGTGCGATTTAAAACCAGATTCGAGTATTGTGGCAGTTATGTTGTCGAAAGAGTGGCCTGGGGTAGCGAGGTGTTTGGACAGGGGGAGGCTAGGCAGACACCTGACGTGTGACCTGTGATTATTGAAGCGCAACCGAAAAGCTGTCTCCGTTTGACCAATATATTGGAAGTCACACAATGAGCATTGGAGCAAGTAGATTGCATTCCTTGTGTCACAGTCGAAATTGCCTTTTATCCAGAGAGTAAAGTTTGACGCAGAGCTCTTAACAATACGCGACGTGGTCATGTGGGGGCACACCTTGCAGCGTGCCTTGTTGCATGGTTGACACCCCACTTGGGCTGGCGTTGATAGTTTGGATGATGTAAGTATGTATCGTAGGTTTCTCGATCGGCAGTAAACTGCTCGTGGAGGCTTCGGGAAGACGTCTTTGAGACGATTGCTCTGCATTAGTATGTTGTAGTGCTTTTTGAGAATCGCATTAGCATTTATTAATAAACGAGAACCCATGGAGGCTTACGTTTTTACCGGCAAAACGGATAAATCAACCGTCGTAGCCCACATACACGTTTGTTCACTGCCGTGATCACGTTGCGGTGTCATTGGTGACACATTAGTGAGTTGATCAGAACGCATGCACACTCTGTTACCACATTTGTGACATCAATGGTGATATTATGATCATGTATAATTCAATGACAACGAACGTAACTTACCATGGCATTGCCTTTTTTTGTTCATTTACTAATGTTGCGATATCACAAGTGTCCATCATAATATTTGTATCTATGTTTTCAAGTCACCTTGCCCTACCATAGTCTGTATAGCGCACTGCTGCTCCGCTATCAACAAAATGCTGCGCATGTCTGAATATCTTTTTGTTAACATGTATGTCAATATTGCTAAGAGTGATTATTCACAATTGGGGGCCCCCATGCTATGTGCTTAAGAAGTGCGTGTTAGTGTCACATGCACGTATGCCCTGACGAAGGCCGGTCCCCGGCCGTAACGTTGGCAATAAAGCATCGTTTTTCGTTTGCTCGTTCGCTTCTTCTGGTGACTTATAACTCGACCGGAATCCAGGAAGACTTTCAAGAAATACCAAATTTATATATATATATATATATATATATATATATATATATATATATATATATATATCCGTTTAGAACACACACGTATGTGTGATAGGCTTATCACGTACATAAAAGTGCGCACAAAACTGTTCGCATAGCCACACCCCTTTCGTTCACCAATCATCCTACCCATGACAAGCCGATACAATCCGTTGAACATTGTGCCATTTGGATGTCTTACTGATTGTTATGAATACTCTTTTTTTGCACAGTTGACACCTGGAATAATCTGGATACTTTTTTGATAGGACTACCGCATATAGTGTTTGTTAATCAGGTGTCCAATTAAGTACTTAGATGTTTTTAGTTTGCTGTTCCTGTCGTTTGATCATGTAATGTTTGTTTAAGAGGTGTTTAATTACCTAATTTGCTGTTTTATTTCTGCTGTTTTTTGTTTTGTTCGTTTATTGAAACCACTCCTGGAATGTCTCATACATGAGACAGCTGTATCTGTAAATACATCAATAATAAATAAATTATTAAATCATGCATTCGATGATTTTTCAGCGTATACACTGGTTAAATTGATCTGGCGGCAGCGCTTGGGGCTTTCTTTAGGGACTGCAACAATCTCACCCAATTTTCTATCTTGTGGCAGGATATTGCGCGATATTCACTGTAAAATATTATTAGACAGAATAACCCTGGTTATGCACTTCGCATTTTATAACACTTTGGAGTCGATACCATCGGGTTCGGGAGATTAAATTTCTTTCAGAGAGTAAATTATTTTGACAATACCTTCGGGTGAAACAGTGACTTCAGACAGGAACAGGTGATTTGGGAGCGGAAATCGAGGAAAGTGATTATCAATTTCTTTAGTGCTAACAGAGCAAAACATGGATTTTAGGGTGTTCGCCACCACGGCATTGGAAACTGCATTACCAGTGTTCTCTTTGAAATATAACGATGATTTGTGATGTTTTAGATTGATACTCTTCCAAAATTCATAGGAATTTTTGTGCGAAAGTCGGGGCCGAGTGAAACTAAAAAAAAGTCGCTTGGTCTGGTCCAGGGTAGCGCAGTATGCCTTATCTGTATTGCGATATTTTACGCATGCGCGCGAGTCTTTTGAAGTTGTTGCTTGCTTGAAATGTCCAATTTTTCTTTTTTTAGCCTTTTTAGCTTACGGTCAAACCAGGGCGACGTTGAACGGTCTTTACTAGAAACTGTGGGAATGTACTTCTTGATATGCCTGTGCATTTCTGTTTGAAAAAGGGACCAGTTTGTTCAAACAGACCTTGGTGGAAGTCAACTGATAAAAAATTTCAGAACTCATGAAGCTCCCTGTTCATGCTTTGATATTCTCCTTTTTCATAAAGTGAAGCAAACTTTTTCGCCTTCAGGGGACGTTGAGGTTTTCACTGGAATGATACTTGAACGAAAGAACAGTCACTTATTCCATTAAAGTAAAAAAAAGGAGGTATGTTCTCAGATTGTGACATAACCATGATGATCAAGATCGTGAGTATGAGATCTCTCAGTATGCCAAAAGCGATTGAGTGCGACGCAACAGAGTTGCTGGAAAGCGCACTTCATTTGCTGTATTTTTGTGCAGTTTCCTACGAACTACGCAACTGGTTGCTCCTCTCCGTGCTACAACCATTGTTGATGAATTGTATCTTTGAATACTGCTAGGTTCTATTGTGGTTTATAGAAATGAAAACTGCAAACAGTCTTGCATACATGAGACACGTAGTAGAAGACAGCTGCGGACAATTTTGACCACGTTTCAATCTCTAGCTTAAGGTCACATTCACGGGCCTACTTCACTCTCATGTCCGTGAAAGTTTAGTCAAACCGGCTGAGTTTAGGCCACTCAACATTAATCTCGGTGTTGGTTGATAGTATTTCTACGAAGATATTAAGCTTAGTCAAATCTTTTGAGATAGTCAGCTAAGAAACGGGCTTCACGCATGCAAGACGATTCCCCTGTCTTCGTATGTTGCATGATAATTCCCCGTTGGCAAATCATTACTTGTTTGTTATAAGTAGCAAGTGGTGTTGCCGCCTGTTGCAGCCCGCTGCGTGTGCCTTTTCCTGCTCTAAAACATACTTCCATCTATTCGAGTTACAATAGCAATGAGACTTTGTAATGAACCCACGACAATGTTTTTGTTTTACCAGGTCTTGAATTTGTTTTTTAAGTATTTCTCACTGAACTTCAGCGACTTTGGGCGTATCTATCTATCTATCTATCTATCTAGCTATATCTTTATCTATCTATTTATTTATCTATCTATCTATCTATTTATTTATCTATCTATCTATCTATCTGTCTATCTATCTTTCTATCCATCTATCTATCGATTTATCTATCTATCTATCTATCTATCCGCCTACAACTTTGAGCTCTCATGACCGTTTCGATAATGGTATTGATACCAAACTTGGTATGACATAACATGACTGTATGGGGAGCGTTACTGATTAGTGATAACATGAAAAACATGGCAAATATGTCATTATTGTCATGGTATACACTTCGAAGTCTTGCTTCTCTTGGAGTGGTCTTGTTCGCAAGACATATATCAAATTGGGTATGGCAGGACATGACTGTATGGCGAACACAAGCGGCAGACCCTAACATGAAAATTATGACATGCGTGTTAAGCAACAACATGACTACATTTTACACTCATGATGCGCTCGGTGCCGTTTAGCTAGCTTATGCCAAATTTTGTATTTCGTCACGTGAATGGATGATGAAGGTACGCAGCTGGTGCAAACAAGATAATCATGAGATGCATGTCATGTAAGAACATGACCACCTGCCACACTCAAGGCGCCAATATAATTCGACGTGACCCGGCGCGGCTTTCGTTTGGTCGCGTCACGCCGGCGATGCCACGCCAGGCGCCGATCGGCCTGCCATATACTCGCAGGCGCGTGGCGCGCTGCGTTGCTTTGGGGCATGCGCGTTTGAGCGCGCCCGGCGTCCCTCCGTCATGGTAGTAGGCACAAGCAGTGCAGTCGTCGGCGCGTAACGCAATATGTCGCATTGCGCGCCGGTTGCCGCCGGGCCGCGCCGACAAACGCTGGATGCGCCGGTCATGCCTGGCGTCACAAAATAGAGTGCTCACGTTTTACTAGCATAGCGTCCCTGCGCCCAGCGTGCGCTCGCGTCAACGCTACGTCGGAGTGTGTTGGGCCCTTCATGATAAACTCACAGCCATTTCACTAGCTCCCCCATAACTAAACTGGTGTTTCGTGGTTTCAATGTATGACGAAGGTATGTGAGTTGTGCGAACATAATAATCATAATGTGCCTGTCATGTAACAACACGACTACATGCCATGCTCATTGTGCACTCGTGGCCGTTTCGCTGGCTTCACCTATACCAAGTATGGTATTACGGCACGTGAATGGATGACAAATGTATGTGCTTGGTGCGAAAATGAGAATCATGAGATGCTTCTCATGTAACAGCATGACTACATGATACGCTTATGACGTGGTGGCCGTTCGCTTGCTCAACATATACCAAAGTTAGTATTACGCTATGTGAATAGACTTCGAAAGTGAATGAAACGTCCAAATAATATGTTCATGACATGAGTGTCATGTAAATCTTGACTAATTGCTACGTTCATGGCACGCTCGCGGCCATTTCGCTAGCTCCACATATACCTAATTTGGTATCAGGTGACGAGAATAGATGGCGAAGGTAAATGACACGTCCAACATGATAAATATGACATGGTGGGCATGTACGGCTTGATTGACCTCCGCGTCGTAACGTTGCGCTGATTCTAAAGTGGCAACCTTCCTCATTCGTGCTTCGCATACCAGCGGTTCCCACTGTACGTGGAATATGCCAATTTTTATTATATGTAAACAAAAGACCTGTCTATATATCACGCGTAGAAAATGTAGTGTTGTTCAGCAACTTTGCATGTTTAGTAATCCAGACAACTGATACAACATCCTGCCGTCTATCATATCCACCAATTAGCATCGTACAATGCGAGGGAAATTAATTCTACAGTAGGCTGAACGGGTGAGGTTGCACACCTACTTTGTATATAATGCAAAATTTTGTAACCCCTTTTTAAAGATTTGTAAGGCCACTCAAAAGCTACGGCGGTTGATTCTACCACGGAATTTGCGTTCTCATTACTGCAAACATTGCTGTGACGAGGCTCGAATTGTTTTCCTAGCTATGTCCATCGTTAAGCCAGAATACAAATGATCGCTTCGATTTTGTGCACTTGAGGTACGAGACGTTTTTACTCGTCGTAATTTATTCGACTTCGATAACCGCACAATATAGGACTTGAATTTGCGCATAATGCTCTCTCTGGTACAATATTTAGTAGAATGTTATAAAGGCTTTGTAACGTTGAATAACAATTGGGGATCGAAATGCATATTACCGTATGTGCCACCGCATATGCAGCGCATTAGTCAAAATAAACAGATACAACTTCTACAATTGTATTAGTGGGTTTAATTGGGCTAGATCGTACACACTGACGACTTGAACGCATGTCATAAGCTTTGTGCAAAGTAACAAAAACGCCGACCAAGGTGAAATACACAAAAGTTAAAAATACGTTTGGGCTCCACTCAAGGGAGCCTTGTTCACAGTCTTTTTGACGTTTGTGTATTTTACCGAAACGTCTTATAACTTTTGTGTATTTCACCTTGGTGGGCTATTTTGTTACTTTGCACTCTGTTTGTCCCCGACCAGACGGGATTTCGTTGGACTCTTGAAGTCATAAGCTTTGTAGTCTCTACAAGAAGACTAATGATGATCAGACAGATAACCGTTGTAAAAAAAGTACGTGCTTATTTTCCTTAAGTGCCGAGGAAACTTTGTTTATTTGATTCCCCTCACTTCTGTAAGATGTTGCCAAACAGGAATTGGACAAACAGGCAGATGAATAAATAATAGGACAGATGCTTGGGCTAGTTGAAGATTTGGAATCAACATATTTACACAGCGCGAGACTACGCGTAGCTACAACGTACCTACAGAAGAGACAAGGACAGAAACAACACTGATTTCAGCTGAAATTTTATGAGTGCTCTTTCTGTCCTTGACTCTTCTGTAGTTACGTCGTAACTACTCGTACGCTTGCGATGTGAAAATATGTTGATTCATTATTGATAGGTTACGAGAACATGCATACTCGCTAAAATTGTGAGTGAGTAGCCACTTTGCAGATAATTGCGAAAAATGTGATTGTGAACCAATATTTACATGTTTGCAGATTCTAGGCACTTGTGCAGAAAAACGTCAACGGGACATTTTCGAGGCTTTTTGTATCAAGAGAAGTGGAGAGCGTTGTGTCAGAATGGCTTCACGATGGCTTCAATAAAATGAGTTGAAGTGACTCTCAAGAATGCAATTCAGCATGTTTCAGCGGTATCTGCTCCTTGATGCTTTCACTGATTGTATTTTCTATGTATGTATTGACGTGTAAACACAATAAAACTTGATTGTTGGTAAGCGCTGTGTTTGCGTCTTCTCGTCTCTTCTCGGTGTCAGCGCTTTTGCTTCTTCCTCCATCTTCTACAACATCTCACATATGTCTGGTCGGTTTGTGGTTCTAAATCCGGTAAAGTACTGCAATGCCAAAGTTTTTGCAAAAATACACTAGAGCAACAGAATTCTGTCAATGAAAACAGACATAGGCCGCAGGTCTCAAGCTCACCGCAGCTAGCATTCAGACATCAAGACACTTTTTCATCCTGCAAAGGCTGGGGCGACGATGAATGAGTCGAAACAAAATAAAACTTAACGCTACAATCTGAAACAAGACATTTGTCATATCTCATAAGTGGAATAATTCTGAGGTGGACTTGACGTCAGGATTCGAGAAACACACAGATCTCCGTAGTGACTTGTCTGGAACGCAAATTCCAATAATATACAAGATTTCTTCATTACGCCGTACACTATCAATGCATAGTGACTGCATGGACTGCCACATAAAAAAACTGCTCAATGTCAGTCTCGTTTTTCTTGCTTACGCGAACGAAGCGTTATTAAACGTGATAGGCAAGTAAGTATGGAGTGCTATTTAGCAACATCATAAACACTCTACCCTTAAAGAAGCTGCGCACTGTCATCCAAACAGCCATTCAGCCCGTGCGCCACATGTTGGATACACTTTCTTTAATGCTAAAGCTGCCGTAAGGAATGCGCTGGAGTAAATGATGGACGTCACGTTGCAAGCAACTCACATTACACTGCAGTGAGCGGTACGCGCTTTACCGCAACTGCTTGCGGTGCGGTCAGTCGCTGCTGGCTCGCTCAGTGTTAGGAGTGCCTCACGGCAAAGCCAGAGCGGCGCTGCGTCGCGACACAATAGACCAGGCGAAACTTTGAGCTTCTGTCGATAAGGTTCGATGCGCGGCCGCACTGTGTGCGCTGGCGCCCCGCGGAGCGCGGCTGTGCTGCACCATGTTCGTACCTCGAATGGACGGCACTGTACACTAACGCTGAAGTCTCCAGTTGTTGTTACCGGCACATCCTGTACGCACATCGCAAGCTAACTGCAGAATAGGACATCCGTGACGTCAGTCGGCAAAGTTCTTGGTAATACGTAAGCTGTAAAACAAATTTTGTAAAATTGACGGTGCATATACCGACAGCTCTATTTCTAAGCCTATAGCCATCACACTGACGACAGGCCGTCATTTTTAAGCGACAGCATAATTTTATCATTTCGATGTGTTTCCCGTCATTTAAAAATACAAGCAAACAGTCAAATTGATAAAATTTACACCAAAATGACGACAGGCCGTCATTTTCAAATGACGGCACAATTTTGTCATTTTAAAGTGTTTCCCGTCATTTCAAAATACAAGCAAGCTGTCAAGTTGATAACAATTGCTTTCCAATAAATAAAGGTCGTCTTTGCAAATTACGGTGTTCTTTCATCATACTGACGTTTTATTTTGTGAACTTCATACACAACTGAGCTATTCGATTGACAACCTTTGACCGTCAAAATTACAGCAAGTTGTCAATTTTAGATGAAAGTATTTACTAATTAAGGTATTTTAACGTCTGCTTGTCAATTATAACACATATTGGACCATTGATGTAGCATTTTTTTGTGAGGTGACAGCAGGCTCTCAATGCATCGTCGTTAAGGCTCATGAAACAAGTGTATTTTGTGTCATTATGAATTGTAGTGTAGTCTACGTCGCCATGCCACTGTCATTTGACATGGGAAGCATTGCATAAAATATGCAAGGAAAGCTTTTGTGAATATTTGCACAATCATTCTTCAAAGTATTTTGTGAAGGCGGAGCACCCTTCAACCTACTCCGGTTTGCCACAGCGCTTAGTCGGTTTGATCTGCCCCTTGAACCTGGGAACAAAAATAGAATGACAAAATAAATTTATGCTCCATAAACTGTACTAATCACTTACTTGGGCTTCAGAAGTGAAACGCCAAAGAATGCACCAACTGCACAAACTTGTGCGATACAGACAATGCATTATGAAATTGAAGGACACCAGAGAGAAATCTTCTGCAGCAATTGTAATGGTTTTTATCATATGCTGAAATTACAGGAACATATTAAACAGAAAACGTTAATATATTATGATATTGCGAAAAATGTAGTGCTTTTTATAAATAATGATAAACATGCCGCATATTGTAACTTTTTAGCAAGGAAAGATAACGATAAAATGAGCAATCTATAAAAGTCTTGAAAGAGTAGCACCTTGACATTAACGAAAATACTGTATCATTATATTTGATCAAACCAGCAATAATATAAAAATATTTATTGCGACAATGTTTCACTTGGTTGCCTAGAGTTTGAAGTGCCGTCTAGGCAACACAAATGTTTTTTTTTCAAAATATAATGGCACAATAACTACTCCTCACATTTACATATATCTGCACAATTTATTAGCATGATTGGAGATGTTCAACATTTGACCGGGTATGCTTGATAATACTTGACCCCATACATTTGACATGGCCACCGAAATGGTTGAAACACTTGGTTTAGTATGACCCATGTGTTATCCCTAAATAAACACATACCAGCTGTCATTTGAAATAGCTGTACAAACAGATATTACATGAGATATATAAATAAACGTTGAGCAGCAACAATATATCATATGCTATTTGAAAAAGATATCTTTATTAGAAAAAGAAATAGGAATTCAGAATGTAGTCCAAGTTTGCTGGCATAGGCACAATGCTATGAGACAAGTGACTCCTGCCTTAAATGGCACAATACAAAGGCGAGCGTATTTCATAGAAATCAGCCTGGCTGAGCTTCAATACCTAAAGTGACTGGTGAACGTAATTGTCCATATAGGTGGAAAAACACAGAACTTGGGCATTTTTAGGAAGCCTCATTCTTAAATTTTAAGTGCGTGCCAGCTGCGATACATTGGCGGAGCAAGTTGGGGCTTCCTAAAGTCATTCTCACCACCTGCATATAATACAGTTTGCGGATCAAGTCAAGCTATACAAAAAACAATATTTCAGTTGGAAAATTTATCATCATGCAATGTCGCTAGAGACGGACTTTTCACAAGCGTACTTGTCTTTTTGAAGGATACAGCCTTGAAGAAGACAAGTTTACTTGTCAGAACGTTTGCTCCAGTGAAACTCAACGTTCTCGAATTTTCTATCTTTATCTCACCAAGAACTTTTACCTTGCTAACAAGTTACGCACACATGTCATGCTTTGAGCAAAAAGTTTCTATATGAAATACTCACCTATGACAGCAAAATGAGGTGTTTCTGGCATTCTTTCGTGGTTCTCCTAACCTGCATGCTGGAAATTCGCGAGCAAAAGATTAGTTAGACTCGGGAGAAAAATTTTAATAGGACGACATACCTATATAAATGAATCATCACAAACCAAACTTCTAGGGGCCGCCTTGCAATTTTTATCAAAAGCATCTGATAATGCAGTTGACAGTAGAAGAATCCACACTGTTCAAGGGCAGAAAATACATGAGAAAATAAAAGATAAAAAAGACGACTTTCGACTTCCATAAAGGCTTTCTTCACAACGAGGTCAAGCAACTGTGGCTTGTGTGTGCATGGGGAGAGTTGGCCTGGACATCTGATTCGAGGTATTAGTTTAGAAGACATAACTTAGGATGTGGTCTGTCTTTAGAAATGAAATGCACGTGTAACCAGAAATGGTAAAAACGTTGACTAAATAAAAAATTTGTGAGATATTAAGCACATACCTCGCTTGGCAGTGTGAAAATCGCAGTGACATCCGTGACGAAATATGCTTGAAGTTGACCCGTCTACGCCAGAAGGTGTGTTGACCCTTGAGACCAGGCCTGTGAACCAAAGACGATTGAAGCTATGAGCAGTCAGGGAATTATGTCAATTAGACAGTTGCATGCAGTAACTTGCATACGAACTTGCAAGCACTTGAAACATCTCCTAGAGTCGTCCTAAACCTACTGCGTTTTAAATGCTTGCACATTTCGACAGCGCTGCACTTAACTCCAGTTTGTCAATTTTGACGAAGTGATATCTGCTGGTTTCTTAAGCAGTAGCTTTTCTTTTAGGCAATTCAGTCTTCCCACGCGCATGGTTGCTCTTGGTGCAATGTTTCTCAAAATACACTCTGTCTTTCCCATCTTGGTCTTTTTTCGGCGACGTATCTACGGTTTTGTTTGCATTCACAATCTGAGGTCGATTTCTATTTCTATTCGCGAATGAGTGTAGAAGTGCCGACCTTGATCAGATACCAACGTCTGCCTTTTATACCGGATAGTGATCAAGAATCAGAGTAAACAATTGCGAAAGAGATGCAGTTTTTAGCCACAGTACTAGACAAAGAAAAACTATTTCTGGTTGATGCATAGTTTTATGAATTCGCCGCTGTATCGTCCACATTATATGGTTCCTGAGAGAACTGACGATCATCATGGGCTTATAGCGCAGGTATTATAACGAACACATAAAAAGGCGAAACAAAAAGTGCTTACGGAAGATTTGCATCAGGTACTCTCAATGTATTGAGCGGTACATAGGATTACAACGCGCTCAAACAATCATTTCCGGTCCTTGCACCGTTAACCACTTTTAGTAGCGATCGAACGTGTACAATAAGTGCAAAAAACGCACTAATGCTTCTCAAGCTCACAGGAATAAAACTTTTCTTTTTTTATCATTAGACTCAAGCTGGCGCTTGAACATCGCTGCAGGTGGCTCATCCTCGGCGCGAAAGCACCTCCCAAGGCGGTGGTGTCGGGCTAACTCCAACGATGCATGCACGTCCCTCGAATACATACTGGAAAGAGAGAATTCGCACAGATGCGCGAAAGAATTCAACTACACAAACCGTGAAAACTAGCGCTTGCTTCTTCGCCAGTCGCAAACTAGGTGACGTGTTGAAACCATGGAGAGCCGAAGGATGTAAATAGACGAAAGAAGTATATAGGCACACCTACCTTGCACCTAGGTTTAGGCTGTAGCTCCGAGCAGAGCGCCCGTTGCACGGACCCTCGGTCTTTCCAGTACACCACGCAAAAAATTAAGACAAAATGGTCCACAAAGGTGAAGGCTTCTTCCCGACACGAAAAAAACAACAAACCACACAAAGGTCGAAGAAACACGAAAAAATAGGTTCGCAATGCCAACACCGGCTCCCTCGGCTATCACTCTCTCTCTGGCACTCCACTCCACTTCCACTCTCTCGTGGAGGGGAAACCTCAAAGGGGCGTTAGAGAGTGGCGTGTTACATGACGTGTGGTAGCCAACCGAAGTGCTCTAGAAGTTCTTTGGAAATGTGGCAGTTTGGACTAGCTGGTATCACATGACGATAGTTATAGCGCGAGAACACAGCGACGAAAAAAAGACAAGAAGTGCTCGTGTCCTTCTTGTCTCTGTCATTGTTCTGTTTTCGTGCTATACCTATCGTCGCACT
Organism: Rhipicephalus annulatus; assembly: GCA_013436015.1. Lineage (NCBI taxonomy): Eukaryota > Metazoa > Arthropoda > Arachnida > Ixodida > Ixodidae > Rhipicephalus > Rhipicephalus annulatus. The sequence continues at coordinate 310,925 of WOVY01000285.1, read as the reverse complement.
GGAAGCTTTCCTCCCTTTCTGTCTCTTGTCTCTGCTTCTCTCTGCTTGCTAGATGACGGTGGAGCCCGCGCCTTTTGCGTTTGACGCCGACAACTCATCAGAATAGATGAGACGATGGCTTTCAAACTGACGGCCCCCTTTTACATTGTACTCTGTTATGATGTCGACGCCGTGCGATTTTTTAACGGTGCAAGCGTCCCCACAAACTATCTGGGTCCGCCAGTTGAGCTTCGTGCGCTTAAATTTATAATTGTGGTGCGCATTTACATAGAAGCCAAAATCAGAGGCACGACCGGACCAGAAAATTTTTGGATAGTTCTAGACTTGATGCGAGCAATTTTTACTGTTTCTTCCGTGTGAAAGTTGTGTAAGAGATATTTGGGAATGCCCCTTTTATCCAACTATATTTGCTTGGTACCCACCACGAAGCACGTTATCAAGTATGCTGTAGATAAGAAATCTCAACATCTCTGAGAGCGACTGAAGGTTAGCTCACGCAGCTGTCTCCTGTATCTATGATTTCATACGCTTCAGTAATTTCACGTGTGCGCTGGTTCTTATGCCTTATCAACACTGTGGTTTTATTTAAACTCGGCTGCACAGACGCACTGCCGGCAATGGAGGGCAAGATGCGCGGATGGTCAACCTTTTCTGACAGCTAGCATGTTTCTTTACACGGACGTTGAGGCAACGCCGCGACTGTCCATTGTACATGCACCTGAATGACAAAGGGGTGGAGTACCCTACTCTACTCTCACAGTCAGTCAAACGCTTAGACTGCTTTCTACAGTACCTTTCAGCGTTGACAATGGCCTGCCTTTTCTGCACTCTCTTGTCAACTCTTGCACACAGCTTTTTTCTATCACGAAAGACAATGTTTATATCATAATAACTAGGCACCTTTTCCAAACAGTGCGTCACGGTGTGGAGGTATGCGACAAAGACGAATTTTTCTCGCCAATCCGAGGCCACAGCTGCAGCGTCAGGCTATCTTTAAGTTCCTGTTTTATGCAATGAAACAGTCGCTATGATGTGGAGGCGAGGACCAGGTGCACCAAACCAGCCGCTTCCAATCGGCTTTTCGTGCGCTGATCGTGATGAGACTGTTGCGCGTGTTACTGCTCAGCGCAGGCCACCCTCAATTGTACGAGAAAGTTCTCGGATGCTTCCGACTGTCGTTGATGGTCTATCCTAAAGAAGAATGACCAGTGCATAAGACAAGGACCAATGTGGTTTCTGTTGTCTTATAAGAGCTATGGCTTTAGCGAACGTAACAAGCCGGCTAGCCCAAAAGCCCGTTCTCTTCGAGGCAATAAAGGCACGATGGCAGCGGCCACGTGAGTCTCCGTGGCCGTGGCCCCATATGTCGTGCGATCACGAAGAGGCTACAAAAAAAACGAAATGTGTTATATTCTTTTTTCAGAAGCATCGCATTTGCTGCTGGTAATACTGCCAAATAAATTGGGCTTTCGGGGTGAAGGTTCTTCTCTGCCTGAATTCGTTGCGCGCAATACAACTGGGCGCATGCCACCCTTAAATCTACGGGAAGCTTCGCGAATGATTTCGACTGTAGTTCAAGCAAAAGTTGCCGATCCTAAGGAAGGATGAACAATGCATATGTGAGAACAAGGTATTACAGAAATCAAGCTAGTAAAAAAATGTGAATGCGCTACTTACCACGCGTCAATATAAAGTACCATGAGGCCCGGAGGACTTCTTTCTGGATGCCATGCGATTGCGAAAACGGCAGCCCTATGAGACGAGGTGCAGGCCCACTGGCATCGCCATCGTGAGGTACCATCCCATAGCTTTTCGAATTTTCGGGTGGACGCCTGGATCATGAAGTGTTTTCTTGGTGTTTTTATTGAAAGTTCATTTTTTTCATACGTGTGGGTGTTCAGTTATCTTGATTAGTCTCTCCAAATACAAGAATTTTTTTACGGGATTTGTTACTTAAAGCACACCTTGTCGGCAGTCATTTCTCTGAGACTACCGCCTATCTCACTGTGTTGTGAAAAAACTAACGGTTCATCTAGAGGAAACCCTTTCGATCCGATTAAACATCGCAATAAAAACGTAAAATCATGATGGCCAAAACGCGCATTAGGACATGAAGAGCGAATTACCTTCCATATCCTGCAGATGACCTTAGTCGTTTTATGATGAGAAGACCATATGAAAAGGATAACTCACTTTCATATCTGCCTGGCGAGCGAGTAAAAGCCTGTCCACCAAGTTCGTTCTTTTACGCATCCTCACTGTTCATCGCCAAAAAGAACGGAAAAGTCTTCGTCGCACAATAAATTAACTGTTCGATTGCTTTAAGTCGGCATGATTTGCTTTGTTGACTCAAGGTTCTGTAATTAAGCTTAATTCCCTTCCTACTAGTGCCACCAGAGAGTACCCAGTTGCTACTCTCCTTTATGCTGAGACCTTTTACTTGGATTGCAGAGTCTACTGATATTTCAAAAGATGAGAGAGATGTAATGTTTTGACTACAAGACAGTTTCAAGACCGCATGGAGTATGTATTACTGGCGTCAGGGTTAACGAAGGTTAAGCAACAAGATTCTAGCCCAGCCTGGACAATATTAAAAGGATCCTCGAGCTGAGAGTAACCAGCATATGTTGCTTCAAACATTTTTGTTGCTAAGGAGCATTTGTGAGCCAAAACTCACCTTAACTGGCAAGTTACAAATATCTCCACATTTAAAGTGCGGAGAAAAGTTAGGCCTTAAACGTATCGTACATGAACACACATACTCCTCTTCTTGAAATGGAACTCCTAAACCCAGAGAAAATATTCAAGAGAAACAGATGCGACCAGTTAAAATTCTACGGCCTGAGTAAGAGGTTAAGTTACAAAAGTCCACAACACGGGCATGGCAAACATTTTTATCCAATACTTACAGTGCACGACAAAAGTGAACTTCTCTCCCTAAAGAACGTCGTGCCTTTGTTTAGTCGTGTTGCGGTAACAGATATGTTTCTTGCTGTAGTGGTTTTTTCCCTGTAAGGCGACGTATCTTGAATCCACGTTTGGCGTTCTTGACTAGCTGGAGAGCGCTAGCTGACACTGACAAGACGTGTCTTGCCAGCATGAGTCTGCCAAGTTTTCTAACTTCTTTGGTAGAAATATGAGTTTTCGATAAACTACGGCAAGTTCCATGGCTATCCAAAGTTATTTAACATCGACTGGCGCTAACCAGAGCTGTGATTGTGACTAATACTTTTAGGTCGAAACGCACCTACCGCTCATGTGAGCTCGACGAAGCCATTTACTAAATGCTCTCGAATGCACGCGAGTTGAACAATCGCAAGCGCGTCATGTGCGCGCGTGGTGGCTATGAGGAATGAAAGGCACGACGCAACTGCCTGTCCTGGACCCTCGCAAATAACAAACACGCAACGTCGAAACCTTGATAACGTGGATTTAAAAAAAAATCACACAATATCAACAGAGTTAATGATGATGAGTGGGGCGAAGCGTTCATAAGTCCATCCATGCATCCGTTCTTCTATGCTTGCGCCCGTTCGTTCAATCTTCACTCCATCCGTCCGTGCAACCACCTGTGCTTTCGTCCAACCCTGCGTTCGTCAGCCCGTCTGCCTATCTGTGTACCCGTCGGTCCATCTGTCTGTTTGTTGTGAGTTCGTCCGTCCGTATATCTGTCTGACTGCCTGCCTGCCTGTCTGTCTTTCTATCTGCCCATCCGTCTGTCCGTCGTAGGTCCCTTTGTCTATGCGTCTGTTTGCACTATGTCCATCCGTCCGTCCGTCTATCTAGTGAAAACTCGGAGTACCACCACCTCACATCTTTCCATAATATATTCATTATATAAAAGTACCGCCATTCAGCGGACATTCCAAGGAATAAATGATAGGCGGCTACTTATTACTACTACCACTGCTGTTATACTACTACTACTCTACTACTACTACTACTACTACTACTACGACTACATACATTGGAGACACACCACCCATGGCGTAAGGAGCTTCGCCCCTAAAACTGGGGTTACAGGTTAGATACGTGATGTTGGAATTTAGCTGATCGTATGGACTAAAGTGTGTGTGGTCTTTGTGCACTTGGTGTGAGTTGTTTTTATCGTAGTACCTGGAAACTCGGTAAGCTTATATAAAGTATCTGCCTTTCTCGCCCCACACTCTCGAAGTTTAGATGGACATGTAACAACGACTCCACAAGTAGGGCGTGCGCCATGGTGTTGAGAAGTCCCTTTTGCCCAAAGGTACACTGAAAAAAAATTGGAAAAAAGTGACAAGACTTCGAAATTCCAAATAGAAGATTCAACTGCAACTTCAGCACATAAGCAAGAGCCGTGACGTCACATTTGCTGGGGCACAATGCACAATTCACGTGTTTGTGTCATCCTCTTGTTTTTTCTCCACATGTGATGTCATACCACTCTGCCCTTCCAAAAAAGCAATGTTCTTTTACCCCAGTCGGAAGCATTTTCACTAACAATGCTGTTCGTACTAGTTTTGGAAAGTGCAGGAGGAGAAGTGTGACTCAAGAGTCGTGGGAGACAGCTGGAATTTTCGACTTATCCGTTTTGGGCGTGTGTGGCATCATCTTCCCTGGTTGCCGGAGCGGTCACACGGCCACTAGATCCAGCAGTGTGTGAAAAACAGAATACCTTCTATTTATGTATATATATACATATATATATATATATATATATAATTATTTATTTATTTATTTATATTTATTATGACGTCTGGGTTGAGACAGCTTTTATTCAGCAAAGGGCTCAGCAGCGAACGGGCAGTCTGAGACTGAGCATGCACACACGCGATGATGATTGTGAAGATGAGGACAGGGACCAAGATGCATGATGATGATTATGATAAAGCATATATGAGAAGAAGCGCATAATGAATTCACGCATTATATATATATTGCTGCGTTTCATTTCCCAAGTTCTTGTTATCGTCCCAAAACACAACACGATTCTCAGCGCAAACCACGCCTGCAGTTTTCTAGAAGGTTCCGGACTGTAGTACATCATTTCGATAAGATCACGCCCACTGTGCGAACGGTACAGATTGTTCTGGAAGCTACGCCACCGCCAGCGATAACGCTAGAACATTCGACGGCAAGAGTATAAATGCCGACGCGCTTCGCCGCTTGTCAGTTGTTGATCGAAGGCCGACGCTGCGTTCGCCGCTATCAGTCCGAGACTGCTATCTGTGCAAGACTGCTGCTGTAATTAGACTTTCCCTTTACTGGGCACAAGTTCGCCCAAATAAACAGTTGAATCCCAAAACGAAGTTTCCTGTCTTCGGCCACGTCACGACCCCGTGACATCTGGTGGAGGTGCTGCTTCGTTCATGTACCGGACGCCCCCGTCAAGCCGTGAACCCAGCCCCCGTCGCGGAGAAGACACCGACGCCAACCAAGAGCAGCGAACGAGCCGCCGACAGCAAGGTCTCCCACCGGAGTACGGCCTTCTACAAGACAAGGCGTGGAAGACCAAGACCATCACCTCGACTGCAGCGACAATGACAACCGGAGCGTCCCAGCCCGCGATCGTCATTCATCAACCCAAGGAACCACCAACGTTCCATGGCTCATCGTTTGAAGACCCGGAATCCTGGCTAGAAACATACGAACGTGTGGCCGCCCTCAACCACTGGGACAACGAAGAAAGGCTCCGTCGTGTGTACTTCTACCTGGAAGACACCGCAAGGACCTGGCTAGAGAATCGGGAGTCCACGCTCCGAACGTGGGATGTCTTCTGCGGCGCATTTCTGCAAACGTTCGCGAGCGTCGCTTGCAAAGAGAAGGCCGCTGCTCTACTCGAGACCCGGGTTCAGCTACCAAATGAAAAGGTTGGAATTTTCACAGAAGAAATGACCCGCCTATTCCGTCACGCTGACCCAGACATGCCTGAGGAAAAGAAAGTTCGTTTCCTCATGCGAGGGGTCAAACAGGAGCTCTTCGCGGGACTAATGAGGAATCCACCGAACACCGTCCAAGAATTTGTATCCGAGGCGACCACCATCGAAAAAACGCTGGACATACGCACCAGACAGTGTAATCGTCGCCTGACTCCAGAATGCGCTGCTTCTCAAGCCAGTGACTCCGACGACCTACGTGAAACGATCCGAGCGATCGTGCGGGAAGAGCTGCGCAAACTGTTGCCTTCGGCGCAGCCTCAAGTGGATTCCATCGCCGACATTGTGCGTGAAGAAGTCCGGCAATCGCTTCGAATTCCCGAAACACCACCGCCCGAGCCAGAAACTATGAGCTACACCGCTGCAGTGCGCCACAACGATCCTCCCCGCCCACGCCAAAACGCCGCCCCGTCACACTTCCATCGCCACACGCCACCGACGCCACCACCCCCACCGACGTCCTACCGTTCCCCAGCGGGCCAACGCAGTGCACCGACGAAGACTGACGTCTGGCGCACCCCTGACCATCGCCCGCTCTGCTACCACTGCGGCGAGGCCGGACACATATACCGCCGTTGCCAGTACCGACAGATGGGGCTGCGTGGCTTCGCCTTCAACGCATCGCGTCCACAGCCAGGAGAACGACCACGTGACATCGCCGACTACCTGACAGGAACTCGGTTGACACCACGAAGCCCTTCGCGTTCACCGTCGCCCAGCCGCCGCACGTCACCGCACCACCGGCAGTACTCTGGCCCAACGCGGGGCCGGTCTCCTAACCCGTATCCGGGAAACTAAGGACAGCAACCGGTGGAGGTGCGGTTGCTGTGCGACGAACTACCGAAGATCCTCCGACGACGACGACGCCGCGAAGGAGCTTTCCGAACACAACGCCAAACAGGCAAAGCCCTGACAGCGAAAGCTCACTTACCGAAGGTGGCCTGACGACGCAACATGGAAGCAGAGGAACAAGCCGACGCAGCCGTGACCCGACGCCACGCCCTAACTGTAATGCGAGACGGCGAACTAGCGACCTCGACGTTCTTATCGACGGCCACAGTGTGACCGCTCTCGTTGATACTGGAGCCGACTATTCTGTCATCAGTGGATCGTTCGCCGCGAAGTTAAAGAAAGTTAGGACAGCTTGGAAAGGCCCTGAAATCCGTACAGCTGGAGGTCATCTCGTAACGCCTGCAGCAATCTGCAAAGCGAGAGTCACCATTAACGGCCGTATTTATCCTACAGACTTCGTAATCCTACAGCGTTGCTCGAGAGATGTCATTGTGATGCTATTGGGGCAGGACCGCTCCAGAAAGAATCAGACAGCACGCCAGTGCACAAACACACGTCCAACTTCTATATACCCTTCACACATGGACAACCCACACATTACGAAGTTCCTAACAAAAAACACGCGGCTAAACTAAATGAATAAGTAGAACGTTCGGCCTACAGTTCAGGTCGTCGGGGTAGTAGCCTGGGCCGTCGTTGATGCCCCGTCGGCACCATTCAGTGGCGAAGTCGACGTTGTGCGGCGTCGTCACCTGCAGTGACGAAGTCGGGAGACGCAGGGTCGCCGCGTCGAACTCCAGTGGCTCAGCGCCACTGTCGACGAACTGGAGCCGACGACACACGTGTTCCGGCGGCAGGGAGTTGTGCCCTTGAGCACCTGCAGTCCGCCTCGGAAACCCACGCCAGCCCTCCTGGAACAGCGGCGCAAGGGCAGGTTCAGGCACCCGGCGCCAGCTCTCCACGACCAGCGGGACAAGGACAGGTTCAGGAACCTGGCGCCAGCTCTCCTAGACCGGTCGTCTAGCGGAGGCTGAGCTGTCCACTCGGCTGGTACGAGTGTCGCGACGTGGCCTGGGTCGTACCTTTGGGCCAGACGCCCAACGAGGTAGTCCTGCCTCGAACGACGTACCTCGCGCACTGCCGAAGGCACGGGTCACCCACCCTCGAGGCCGCGCCTCACGAGCTGTCGTCTTCCTCGTAGGCACCGCACGGCACATACACAAACACATCACATCCTCTTCGCCACCGCACGGCACACTATTGTCGTTTTTTTAGTTTCTGTTTCGCGTCCGCGCAGCACATATTATGACATCACCCCCTTTTCCGAGAAAGTTGTTTGCAACTATTCTACTACAAGGGCGCGGGCGAACGAATGGTCACTGCACGGTCACTGCACGGTCCCTGCACTGCACTGCATTGCCTTAGGGGTCGCATGTACATAGTAGCAGAATGTTCACAGAAGGCTGCTTACAGTTCGGTTGGAAAACTACCGTACAAGTAGGGTTGCTATGTCGCAACTAGGAGTCAACTATTCACGACTGAGGGCTAGTAGTATTAAGAACCACGTTGCTACCTGAACGGCAGTTATGCGCGACTCAAGTAGTCGGCTCCAACATTGTCACAACCTTTGATGTAATGAACTGTGAATGAGTACTCCTGCATAAGGAGACTCCACATCAACACTCTGTTGTTCACGTGTTTGGCGGAATTTAAATACTGTAATGGTTGGTGGTCTGACTGAATGACAAAAGGGTTGCCATAGAGGTAAATATGAAATTTTTGCACTGCCCAAACAAGTGCAAGGCATTCCCGTTCTATTGTTGAATAGTGGGTTTCTCGGGGCAATAAATTACGACTTGCGTAAGCAACTGGATGCAGCACCTGGCCCTTTCCCATCTGGAGCAATACTGCGCCCAGGCTTGTATTGGAGGCATCCGTACGAAGAACGAACTCCTTCGAGAGGTCGGGAGCAAGGAGGATGGGAGCATCACCGAGCTTCTTCTTGAGGGCCGTAAACGCTTCCTCTTGATGTGCGCCCCATGAAACAGTGTGGCTTTGTCCCTTTCTTGTAAGGTCCGTCAGCGGCTTGGTCAGTTCGGCGTAGTTAGGTATAAACTTCCTGTAATAGCCGGTCAAGCCAAGAAACGACTGTACTGCTTTCTTGGTTGTAGGTCGTTTTGCGGCAAGAGTCTTGTCCAGCGTTTTGAGAAGCGGTTCAACTGTAGTCTCCCCGATTCGATGTCCCAAGAAGGATATGCTTCGCTCTCCTATCTCACATTTACTTGGTTTTATGGTGAGGTGAGCTTGGTTAATTCGTTCAAAAACTTGTCTGAGGGTGTCGATGTGCTCTTGCCAAGTATCGGTCGCAATGATGACATCGTCGAAATAATGGTGAACGTTGTCGACACCACCCAGTACTGATCTCATAAGGCGCGCGAATACTGCTGGCGCCGTTTTAATGCCAAAAGGCATGTAGAGGAAGTGATAGAGCCCAGACATGCTGGAATAAGCAGTTTTTTTACGACTGTTTGGATCCATCGGTACTTGCCAGTATCCTTTCGTGAAATCAAATTTGGAGAAAAACTGCTTTTGTCCAACAAGTGCAAGAACTACATCGATGCGTGGTATTGGCTCGCAGTCGGGGACCAGAATCTTGTTCAATTCTCTGAAGTCTATGCACAACCTAATCGTGTTGTCCGGTTTCTTCACCACGACAATGGGAGCGTGGTACGGCGACTGAGACCGCTCAATAATACCGAGTTTCAGCATCTCTTGCACTTCCTTTTCTACTCTTTCTTGCAAGGCAAGGGGGATGGGGTACTGCGGAACATGCACAGGCTTATTGGAGGTCAGACGTAGCGAACACTCCACGAGTGCTGTTTTCCCTGGTAAGTCAGAAAAAATGTCCCCATACTCTTGAAAAAGTGCTTGCACATTCTGAACTTGTTCAGCAGTGAGGTGTGGTGATAGCTTGACATCCGTGCTGAACTGCGTGCGATACAAGCTCAATATGGGCATTTGTTTGACTTCGTCTTCTTCTTCGGGGAGATTTTCGTGGAGCTCTGCAACAACTGACACCTGTTGTGGTTCCGTCACTTCGCGCTCTTCGTATTTTTTGAGCATGTTGATATGAAAAATCTTGTTTTTCCCAAACACATCGATGACGTAGTCGACATCATTTTTCCGTTCGATGACTTGGAACGGCCCTTTCCACTGCATTAACAGCTTGTTGGAGTCAGTCGGGAGCAGAATTAAAACCTTGTTGCCTGGGCATAATTTTCTAGGGCGACTTTTCCTGTCATAATAGGTTTTCTGCTTCACACGAGCCTTCTCCAGCTGTTCATGGGCTATCTTGCAAGTCTCCTCTAGGCGATTGCGCAAATCAAAGACGTAGGTGTAAGTCGTCCGCGTTTCTGCGTCTAGCCCCTCATTTGTCCACAGTTCTCTCAGCACGGTTAGCGGTCCTCGGACGTGGCGACCGTAAATGAGCTGAAACGGAGAGAACCCGAGGCTTGTCTGTGGAACTTCCCTATATGCAAAGAGTAGCGGAGCTAGGTACCTGTCCCAAGATCGAGGTCTCTCTTGGCACATTCTCTTTAGCATTGTCTTCAGGGTGCCATTAAATTTCTCCACGAGACCGTTCGCCATCGCATGATATGGGGTTGTCTTTAGCATCTTCACGGAGAGAAGCCTGCTAACCTCGTTCATTAATTCTGAGGTAAAACTTGCCCCTTGGTCGGTGACGATTTCCTTTGGCAAGCCGATGCGGGAAAAAATCTCGATGAGTGCTTCCGCAATGTGAACTGCATCGATTGCGGGCAATGCTACAGCGTCAGGGTAGCGAGTCGCAAAATCGATAAGTGTCAGAACATATCGGTTCCCACGGTCCGATCTTGGTGAAAATGGGCCGATTAAATCAACCGCGACCCTTTCAAAAGGTGTCCGGATAAGAGGCATGTTGCCTAGTGGTGCGACTCCAACTTTTCCTTTAGGGGTAGTTCTCTGGCACTTGTCGCAAGACTTGACAAAGCGCTTTACGTCTCCGTTCAGGTCTGGCCAATAAAATTCTTCTAGGACACGATCAGTAGTTCTTTTGATGCCTTGGTGTCCCGCCATGATACTGCCATGAGCAATGTCCAGTATGCCTACCCGGAACGCTTTTGGAGTGACCAGCTGTTTAAACGTCCTGCCAGTGACAAGGCGGTAGCGTCGATAAAGCAATCCTTTATCTTCGATGAAATCGTAACAGTGGCCCTTTCCCGATTTGAACTCTTTATTCACTTTAGCAAAGACAGCTTTGAGTGTCGGGTCATTTCGCTGTTCCTCGACGAGTTGGGCTCTGGTAACGTCAGGTAAGAGCGTTGTTGACACGTACAAAGGCCTGATATTTTCTTGACCTTGTTGATTGGCTTTGGTTTTTGCCACGCTTGAAGAAGCAGATCTTGAGGTGACAGGTGACTTGGTCGGGTGTGCTTGCGCAGGTAACTCATCCACCTGGGTATGAGTCGCCTGCTTCCAGTCAGAATCTGGATCGTATGGTCCTCTGACGCCTGGAAGATTTCCCAGCACAAGGTCATAGAGGGGTTGATCCATACAAGCCACTTTCAGCATCCCTGTGAAGTACGGCGTGTTGACTTGTACAATAGCTTCCGGGAGATGGCTAGTTGACCTGTCTAGGAGAACGACACTGATTTTCTTGCCTGTCAGGCACACATCAGGAACGAGCTCCCGTCGGACGATTGCCGTGTTGCATCCCGTATCGCGTAAGACTCGAACCTCTCTTCCTAGCAGCAGACCTTCGACCACTGGCATCCCGTCGGCCAGGAAACGTATTGTACCCTGCACGTTCTTGTCGTCGTGGTGACTTGAGCAAGGAATCTTCCCTCCTGGACGCTTGGCTGTTTTTCTAGCACCAGCCCGGGCAGAGTCAGGTTCGCTAAATGCGCACGAAGAACTCGGTTTGTTGTCCCCATGCTGGTTTCGGCAAGTTTCTGTGACATGTCCCGTTTTACCGCACAACTTGCATTTCAGCATCTGCTTAGGTGGGTTGCGGCAGTCAGGAGCCAAATGTCCGAAACGATGACACAGGATACACTTGAGTTGCGGTTTCCGCGACGCTTCGGTAGGCTTTCCACTGGACTCTTTCGCGGGGTCAGGACCTTTTCCTATATTAGTCAAATTCTGCGCCTCAAGGAAGCGATCCGTCAAATTAGCGAGTTCATCTAGTGACTTGCACTCTCGCTCTTTTAAGAAAACAACCAGCTTTGGATGGCAACAACGCAAGAATTGCTCAGAGATTACGTGATCCCTTAGACCTTCATAGGTTTGGGATACGTTTGCCATGTCTATCCAATGGTCGAAATAACTGGTAATTCTTGCTGCTAACTGTCGTCCAGTTTCACCATCTGCTGCTCGTGCTTTCCGAAACTTATCTTGGTAGCGTTGAGCCGTAAACTGAAATCTCTGCATTAGAGCTTTCTTTACTTTTTGGTAGTCCAGCGAATCAGCGGCAGTCATTCGGCCTATCACGGTTAACGCGTCACCCGTTAGGCACATGCTAACAGCGAGACCCCATTTTTCTTGCGGCCAATCCTGTCCTGTGGCTACGCGCTCGAATCGCTGCAGATACGCGTGCAGATCATCGCGTTTCTCGTCAAATACAGGCAGTAACTTCTGCGGATTGAGGGGTGAGGAGGTGCTGGGCGCAGTCAAAACGTCATTAGCTGCTACAGGCATATTCTGAGCTTCTTCCTGAAGCTTTAGCTTAAGCTGCAGAATTTCACGCTGCCTCTCGTCAGCTTCTTTGGCTGCCTCTCGCTCTGCAGCTCTCTCATCCCTTAGCTTAGCCTGTTGGGCCTCAATCCACTTGTTTAGCTCTGCACCCGAGAACCCTAGTTGGAGCCCTATAGCGGCGAGTTTTTCCAAGTCCATGGTGCAGTCTGAACGTGTGTCTGCCTCGAGCGAAACTGTCTTCTTTCACTGGTTTAACGAGCGGATCCTGGCAGGCTCGCCAGTTTGTGATGCTATTGGGGCAGGACCGCTCCAGAAAGAATCAGACAGCACGCCAGTGCACAAACACACGTCCAACTTCTATATACCCTTCACACATGGACAACCCACACATTACGAAGTTCCTAACAAAAAACACGCGGCTAAGCTAAATGAATAAGTAGAACGTTCGGCCTACAGTTCAGGTCGTCGGGGTAGTAGCCTGGGCCGTCGTTGATGCCCCGTCGGCACCATTCAGTGGCGAAGTCGACGTTGTGCGGCGTCGTCACCTGCAGTGACGAAGTCGGGAGACGCAGGGTCGCCGCGTCGAACTCCAGTGGCTCAGCGCCACTGTCGACGAACTGGAGCCGACGACACACGTGTTCCGGCGGCAGGGAGTTGTGCCCTTGAGCACCTGCAGTCCGCCTCGGAAACCCACGCCAGCCCTCCTGGAACAGCGGCGCAAGGGCAGGTTCAGGCACCCGGCGCCAGCTCTCCACGACCAGCGGGACAAGGACAGGTTCAGGAACCTGGCGCCAGCTCTCCTAGACCGGTCGTCTAGCGGAGGCTGAGCTGTCCACTCGGCTGGTACGAGTGTCGCGACGTGGCCTGGGTCGTACCTATGGGCCAGACGCCCAACGAGGTAGTTCTGCCTCGAAAGACGTACCTCGCGCACTGCCGAAGGCACGGGTCACCCACCCTCGAGGCCGCGCCTCACGAGCTGTCGTCTTCCTCGTAGGCACCGCACGGCACATACACGCACACATCACATCCTCTTCGCCACCGCACGGCACACTATTGTCGTTTTTTTAGTTTCTGTTTCGCGTCCGCGCAGCACATATTATGACAGTCATCCTTGGCATGGACTTCTTATGCCTCCATGGTGCTGTCATCAACCTAAAAACAAAGTCGATAACGTTATCCACAGAAGAAGCACTACCGCCGCGCACGCCGTCAGGACACCATGCCTTGAATGTGCTGGAAGAACAAGTCACCATTCCGCCTCGCTCAAGCATCATTATTTCAGTTGGCGCTCCTAAATCACCTGACTTGGAAGGCGTCGTTGAAGGCAGTCGGCATCTGTTGGTCACCCGAAATATTTGCGTCGCAAGAGGAATTGCAGAGCTGCGGGGAGGCAAAGCAACGGTTATGCTCACGAATTTCAGCAATGAGTACAAACATGTGAACAAAGGAACAACGGTCGCGTACATCGAAGAAATTGTCGAAGCCACCAGTGCTTTTGCCCTCGCCGATTCTGCGGAACCTGCTCAGAGGAACCAAGCCCCTCCCATAGCTTTCGACGTCAATCCCAGACTTCCGAACAATAAGCAAGAACAGCTCAAGGCCCTGCTCCTGCAATACGAACATTTCTTTTCGTCGTCATCGAAAATTCGGCAGACCCCAATCACGAAACATCGCATCATAACCGAAGAAAATGCCAGACCACTCCGTCAGAGTCCGTACAGGGTTTCGACGCAGAACGTGAGGCCATGAAGAGACAAGTTGATGAAATGCTGCGGGATGACATTATCCAGCCGTCCAAGAGTCCATGGGCATCCCCCGTGGAGTTAGTGAAGAAAAAGGATGGGACCCTACGTTTCTGCGTCGATTATCGCCGCTTGAACAAAATCACAAGAAAGGACGTGTATCCTCTCCCACGAATAGAAGACGCACTTGATCGGCTCCATAACGCCAAGTACTTTTCGTCAATGGACCTCAAGACTGGCTATTGGCAAGTCGAAGTCGACGAAAGAGACCGAGAGAAGACGGCGTTTATAACACCGGACGGCCTCTTCGAGTTTAAGGTGATGCCCTTCGGCCTTTGCTCAGCGCCTGCAACTTTTCAACGCGTTATGGATACAGTACTGGCAGGATTGAAGTGGCAGACTTGCCTTGTGTACTTGGACGACGTCGTCGTGTTCTCCTCGAGTTTCGACGAGCATCTTCGGCGCCTTGAAGCTGTACTTCAAGCCATCAAGACTTCCGGACTCACACTGAAGCCAGAAAAGTGCAGATTTGCGTATGAGGAGCTCTTGTTTCTGGGGCACGTTATCAGCAAGTCTGGAGTTTGTCCCGACCCACGGAAAACAGCCGCCATCGCCGACTTCCCGCCGCCCACTGACAAGAAAGCCGTGCGCCGATTTCTGGGCCTGTGTGCCTATTATAGGCGGTTCGTGAAAAACTTCGCCCGCATCGCCGATCCTCTCACTAACCTTACCAAGGCCGACGTGGAGTTTAAGTGGGAAACGCAGCAGGAACACGCTTTCCAGGAGCTTAAACATCGCCTCTAGACGCCTCCGTTACTTGCCCATTTCGACGAATTCGCCGAGACAGATATACATACTGACGCAAGCAGCGTAGGTCTTGGCGCCGTTCTTGTGCAGAGGGCTGACGGACTTGAACGGGTTATTAGTTACGCCAGCCGATCGCTATCCAAAGCAGAAGCAAATTATTCCACAACAGAAAAGGAGTGCCTCGCCATCATCTGGGCTACGTCAAAATTTCGCCCCTACCTCTACGGCAGGCCTTTCAAAGTTGTGAGCGATCACCACGCATTGTGTTGGCTAGCCACCTTGAAGGACCCTTCAGGTCGCCTCGCACGATGGAGCCTGAGACTTCAAGAATATGACATTACTGTCATTTACAAGTCCGGCAAAAAACACTCCGACGCCGACTGTCTCTCTCGTGCGCCTGTAGACCAACCGCTACCCGACGACCCGGATGACGACTACTTCTTAGGAACGATAACTACCGACGACTTCGCTGAACGACAGAGGGCCGACCCGGAACTTAAGGCCTAATAGAATACCTCGAAGGCCGGACCGCCGAAGTCCCGAAGGTATTCAAGCGCGCACTTGCGTCGTTCTTTCTACGAAACGGTCTTCTACAAAAGAAAAACTTTTCACCGCTTCGAGCTAAGAACCTCCTTGTGGTGCCTTCAGCTCTGCGACCAGAACTCCTGCAGGCCCTGCACGACGATCCGACGGCAGGGCACCTCGGTGTTTCTCGCACGCTCGCGAGGATACAAGAAAGGTACTATTGGCCACGTCTTACCACCGACGTCACTCGTTATGTGAGAACATGCCGAGACTGTCAGCGACGCAAGACACCGCCGACAAGGACAGCGGGACTTCTGCAGCCAATTGATTCACCTTGCCGACCTTTCCAGCAGATTGGTATGGACCTACTGGGGCCGTTCCCGACGTCGGCTTTCGGAAACAAGTGGATCGTGGTAGCTACCGACTACCTCATCCGCTACGCCGAAACAAAAGCCCTGCCAAAAGGCAGTGCATCCGAGGTAGCTAAGTTGTTCGTCGAAAATATCGTCCTACGTCACGGCGCCCCGGAGGTCCTTATCACCGACAGAGGAACGGCATTCACTGCCGACTTAACTCAAGCGATCTTGGCATACAGCCAAACAAACCACCGCCGGACGACAGCGTACCACCCACAGACCAACGGCCTCACCGAGCGGCTTAACAAGACGATCGCCGACATGCTGTCAATGTACGTCGATGTCGAACACAAGACGTGGGACGCCATTCTTCCGTATGTGACCTTCGCATACAACACGGCGGTGCAGGAGACGACGCAGATATCTCCGTACAAATTGGTCTATGGAAGGAGCCCGGCAACGAAGCTCGATGCCATGTTACCCAACGTCACCGACGAAGAAAACCTGGATGTGAGCGAGTACCTTCAACGCGCCGAAGAAGTCCGACAACTTGCGCGTCTCCGTATCAAGAATCAACAGACGACCGACAGCCACCGTTACAACCTTCGACGTCGCTTCGTGGAATGCCAGCCCGGTGAACGTGTTTGGGTGTGGACGCCGATACGCCGACGTGGACTAAGTGAAAAGCTTCTGCGACGGTACTTCGGACCGTACAGGGTGGTTCGACGTCTCGGCCCACTTGATTACGAGGTTGTCCCCGACGGCATCACGAACTCTCAACGACGCCGATCGCGACCTGAAGTCGTCCATGTCGCGTCCCTCAAGCCGTTTCATGCACGTTAACAAACTGAACCAGTGTTTTTTTGTATTATTGTTGTATCGGAATTTATTCATTGTAGTTTCTTGCAATATTATTGTACTTTCATCTTTAGTTAAAGCATCGGGACGATGCCTTTTTTCAGAGGAGGGCAATGCCACGTTTCATTTCCCAAGTTTTTGTTATCGTCCCAAAACACTACACGATTCTCAGCGCAAACCGCGCCTGCAGTTTTCTAGAAGGTTCCGGACTGTAGTAGATCATTTCGATAAGATCACGCCCACTGTGCGAACGGTACAGATTGTTCTGGAAGCTACGCCACCGCCAGCGATAACGCTAGAACATTCGACGGCAAGAGTATAAATGGCGACGCACTTCGCCGCTTGTCAGTTGTTGATCGAAGGCCGACGCTGCGTTCGCCGCTATCAGTCCGAGACTGCTATCTGTGCAAGACTGCTGCTGTAATTAGACTTTCCCTTTACTGGGCACAAGTTCGCCCAAATAAACAGTTGAATCCCAAAACAAAGTTTCCTGTCTTCGGCCACGTCACGACCCCGTGACAATATATATATATATATATATATATATATATATATATATATATATACGGTGTTACGGTGGTTACGGTTATATATATATATACGGTGTTACGGTGTTACGGTGTTACGGTGGTGTTACGGTGTTACGATGGTGTCGTCAGAAGCAGACAGTTTATAATACAGCAGGGAGGCTACGACAGCGTCAACATCAGGAAGTAGAAGCAGCTGAAGTTCAACGCGACAGCAGTCAATGACAGCATTATTATTCGCAAGGAAGTTCCAGCCGAGTATCATGTCATGGGAACACGAGGGCAGCACTACGAATTCAACGATATAAACAAATCCTTCAATGACGCCTAGTGTGGTACAAGCTGCAAGAGGTGTTACACTTTGTGCGTTAGCCGTTCTAAGAAAGAGGCCAAACAATGGCGTCTGAACTTTGCGGAGTTTGCGGCATATGTTTACGGAAAGGACAGATAGAGTGGCGCCGGTGTCGACAAGCGCCTTGACGACGATACCACCAACGGACACTTCAATGACGTTAGCTGGACAGGGGCGAGGACTTCTGCATGGTGACGGGGACGCAGTTCGTGTCTCGGGAACTGTGGCCGTTGGTTTTCCTGGTCGGTGGGTCCGGAACGGCGACGCACGGGGGAAGGCGAACGTTGAAGTGGAGATGGGGAGCGGTGGATGAGGCCAAGTGGACGATCAAAAGGAAAGGAAGAGAAAGGAGGGCTTGAAGGCGTAGAAGAAAACTGAGGGTCTCTATAGGGCATTCGTCGAATCTTCTGAGCCGCCTGGCGACGACGACAATAACGCACCATTTGGCCAACACCGCCACAAGCCAAACATATCGCACGGTTGTTGTAGGTCCGCCATTGGTCCGAGTAGAGGCCGAGTTGCGACTGGGGGCAGAAAACTGCGGCCGATTGGTACAGGCTTAGGCGGCAGTGAATAGGTCGCGGCGAAAAGGGTGGTGGCGAATACATAGGCGCTGGCTGGAACGCATGCTGTCGAGGTCGAGCAACGGCCTTGGCGTACGTGAGAGGTGCGGCGACTGGCGGCGGTTAGCGGGCGGAGAAAGAACTTGTGCGACCTGGTCTTGAATGAAGTTGCGGAGTGCAGATGTCAATCTGCGTGGTTGATCGGGTACACAGGACTACAAAGAGAGTTGGCGAGCGACCTCACCGCGGATGAACTCTTGGATCTTGAAGGGAAGAGGGACATGGTTTTCTCCTATGCCAAGTGTGGACAGGCTGAACAAAGAGTCGTCGACCACCAAGGATTGTCGGGTTGAAAGACATGGCCTGCGCAACTCGTCAAAACTCTGGCATAACTTGTTCAGTTCTACGACCGTGCGATGCCTCTTCGAAAGCCACATTTGGAAAGCGTCGTCCTCAATGCCCTTTTTGATGTGCTTGATCTTAAGCTCTTCGGACATCGATTTGTTGACTCGCTTGCAAAGGTACAGAATGTTCTCAATATAGCTTGTCAAATACTCATCAAGCTGCTGGGACCGAATATGCAAGCGTTGTTCGGCACGTCGTTTGCGTACCTCAAATCGTCCGAAAACTTGTGTGAGGCTCGTTTTCAAGACAGACCACGCAGGGAGTTCCGCTTCATTGTTTATTAACCACAGCTTGGCCACGTCCGACAGCTAGAAGGAGACTCGGGCAGCAGCGGTAGTGGTTGGCGTGGGTGGATTCCGTCTAAACGAACGCCTGATATTCTTGCAGACGATTGTCGCTGGACGTTTTTGCGCTACCGGTTCAAATTGCATCGCAACAAACTGCTGCCACTACGGATCACCGAGGCACGTGACCCTTACCGAGACACGTGACCTTACCACTGACGGAGCCTACAAAAGGATCGACAACTGGCCAACGGGCTCACTCGGGCAGCAGTGGTAGCAGTTGGCGTCGGTGGATCCCGTCTAAACGCACGCCTGATATTCTTGCAGGTTAGTGGAAAGTGTCTGCAATATTATTTTGCATTCTTATTTATCACTCACCACTTCCGCTGCTGCTGCTGTCCTGAAAATTGTTTAAATTGTCTTCACATGTGTATCATTTCCCTCGAGCAAAAATGATTCCAAATGCTTGTTCTTTTTGTAAAACAGCGTTTAGTCATGATGGTGTCATCATGCGATGTGTTGACTGCAGCGGGGACTTCCACATCGGGCAATGTAGCGGCATCACAGCTAGGTTGTTTAAGACGATGAAAGATGCGACTAAAAAGTCACTGAGATACCCTACATGTCAGATGGCTCAAGGAAACACCGAGACAGCAGGCCAATCTGTGAACCTGCGAACTGAGCTTGTTGAAATAAACAAAAAGCTTTCGCAAATGCAAGCTCTAGAAAGAAAGTTAGATAAACTGATGTGCTTCCAAGAAACTGTGCAGAGCATCGAAAGGTCAATGCAGCAATTTTCTGATACCTACGATCACCTTAAAGATGCTGTAAATCGGCAGGAACGAGGTATCGGTGAATTACGCCGCCGAATAGAGGCTGTTGATTAGTCGCAAGACGTGACAGTGCTTTCAAAATTAAAAGAACAAATGAACACTCTAAAACAGTACAGCCGCAGACAGAACATAGAAATTCATGGTCTGGCTCAACGAGAAGGAGAGAACCTGCTAACAGAAATAAATAGGATTGCCGCGCAGCTTTACCTGCCATCACTATCTGAAAAAGATATTGACGGAATGCACCATCTGCGTGCAAAAGAGGGTAGGGACCCTGTCGTTCTTGTGCGCCTCGTCACAAGAACATTAAAAAGTGCGTGGTTCGAAAAGAAGAAAAATCTCGGGAGCAAAGCACAGGGTATTAAATTCTTTAGTAACCTGATACTATGGCACTATGATACCATGATACTTTGGTACTATGGCTTGCGAAAAACCGGGCAAGGGAATTGAACTCTCAATTCGTTTGGAGTTCACAGGGAACTATCTTTGTGCGCAAGCAGCCGAATGCTCGCGCAATAAGGCTGGCCACGGAAAATGACTTAGAAAAAATTGTTTAAGATTATAAAACGCCGCCAACTTCCACAATTATGGAATCCTCTCACAGTGCGGTCTTTTAACAACATGGAAGCGAAGAATAGCTGTTTTTGTGACAAGGGGCTTACAGTGTTCCAAGTGAATAAGCAAAGTTTAAGAAAAATCAAGTTGACATGGAGACATACCTATCGCAACTAAATTGTTGCTTTGACTTCCTAGCTTTTTCAGAGACGTGGTACGCGGCTGAGCATGACGTCATACATTTCTCGGGTTATAAGCACATTTCAGTTTGTCGTTCCAGTTTGGCGTTTCTCTGTATGCTCGCGAATGCCATGGTTGCGAAATCTTGCCTGAATTTACGCGTGTGACCGATGATTTTGATTGTGTTGCTCTAGTTTCTAGAAACATTCTGATTGTTGCTGGCTACCGCCCACCGCAAGGTGCGCTAACAGGATTACTTCCTTATATGGACTCTGTGCTTGAACTTGCTAACACGACGATATTCCATTCGATTATTGTTGGTAATTTCAATGCTGGCTTACTTTCAAAAAATAATGAAAGTATCCAACTTATTGAAACTATGGTAACAAATAGTTGTGAAAACCTTATAGAACTTCCTACGCGGATAACCCCGAGTTCAAAAACATTGATTGATTTTTGTTTTACTTCTTTCACAAAAAAACGAAACATGTTCTGGAGTGCTAAGCTCTGGCATAAAAGATTATTTGCCGATATTTGCTGCGTTACCATTCTCTATGCGCATTGATAGAAATCACAACTTCAAGCGTGTTTTAAATAGTCGAAGTATACAGATATTTCAAACGTTACTTTCCAATGCAAATTGGTCTGATGTTTAGGCTGAAGGAAATCCCTCAGCATCGTATGATCTATTTGTGTACAAAGTGAAAGAAATATACAATGTAGCATTTCCTTTTCCCCTGTGGTCCGGCCTAAGAGAGCTAGAAAGGAATGGGTAAATCATGAACTATATAAACGGATTCAACACAGAGACAAATTATTCAGTCACTTCTTAAAGACAAGAGACCCCCAAATAATCAAAGAATTCAAACAAGTCCGGAACAAACTCCACAGTGATCTGAAAAAAGCAAAATCTGAATACTATACGCAAAAATTTGAAACTTGCATGAGTGATGGCCGTAGAATGTGGAACATATACCGCGACCTAATAGGTTCCTGTTCGCAAAATGTGCCGTCAAGATTGTAGTAAATGATGTTAAGTACTGCGGTAATGATGCAACTCATCTCTTTATTAATCATTTTATTAATGCTCGTGCTCCAACCTCTATATTTGGTTTTTCCCTAAATCGAAATTATGAAAGTTACATTGGTAATCGTTTAAGCGAGACAATATTTCTTATGCCTACATCTGAAAGTGACATTTGTTCCATTATTAACTCCTTGAGAAACAAGACAGCCGCTGGAGAGGATGGCATGAAAGCTCATCCTATTAAAGCAGTTGCTCACATAATATGCGGTCCATTGGAACATATTTGCAACAGTATACTCTCCACTGGTACTTTCCTTGAAAAAATGAAGTTAGCTCGTGTTGCAGTAATCTTTAACGGTGGGAATCACAATGACTTAAACAACTACAGACCGATTTCGGTACTCCCATTATTTTCAAAAATAGCTGAGTATATTATATATAAGCGCCTTAATAGCTTTCTACCGGATAAAGGTATTATTTCGGATAAACAATTTGGCTTTCAAAAAAATAAGTCAGCCGAAATGGCATTATTAAGAATCAGAGATACAATAATAGGTAATATTGAAGAAAAAAAGTCACCATTGGTATATTTTTAGACTTTCGAAAGGCCTTCGATTATATAAAACATGAAATATTGCTTAACAAGCTCCACGTATATGGCATTCGCGGTGCAGCCTTAGAACTTAAGAATAGTTATCTTGATTCTCGATTGCAGTATAACTCCCTGCTGGATTACAGTTCAGAAAAAAGCTCGATTTATTATAGGGTACCACAAGGTTCAATTTTAGGGCCAATAGTGTTTATCGCGTATATAAATGATGTAGAAGACATTCCACTCACAGATGAAACGATCATGTACGCGGATGACACTATTGTGTTTTTTTCAGGTCCTGACCTTAAGCGACTAGAAGTTACTGCAAATTCTCGGTTAAAAGAACTTCACCAATGGCTATATGTAAATCAGCTTGACCTAAACGCGAAGAAAACAAAGTTTACGGTTTTTTGTTCTAAGAATAAAGAAATAAGCAACGATGTAAAACCTTTATACTGTGGATCGCAACTAGAGCATGTGACAAGCCATTTTTTTCTAGGTGTTATATTTCATAAAAATTTAAGCTGGTCAGAGCACATAAATAAGGTCTGCACCAAGGTAGCACGCTCTGTTGGTCTACTACGACAAATCCTATGCTATCTGCGTGTCAAGTTCGTCAGACAACTGTACTTTTCACTTGTACATTCGCATCTTAGCTATGGCTTATTAGTATGGGGGAACGGAAACAAAACCGATATAAAAAAATGAGCAGTACTCAAGCGTCGAGCTGTTCGTTTGCTTAACTCTTCAAATCAATACATAGGGTCTCCTAAAAAATAATGTGCTACAATATCCTTGACATTAGAAACTCTTACAGATCGAAGATTTGCATTCGGCTGTTTAAAAAAGTAGCCAGCAACTTTGAGACATTTTCAAACCGGTACCTTAGTCGAGACACACGGTACAGTTTACGCCGCACATCAATAGTACGTGAAGAAGGCCAGGACAAACTGTGGTAGGCAAACCATTGAGTATGAAACCATGTCTTTATGTAATATGCATCTTAATGTTGTTAAAATAGCCAGAAGTTGTAAAACAATTCATGAATATAAACAGTCAATAATGAACAGGTTTCTTGGTTCGGAATTGGATGTGATGTGTAAATGTTAATATCTTTGGTTACTGCATTAGCATTGGTACTAAGTGTTACTGTAAGTAAGCATTACTGGTCTCTGCATTGTTATGTTCTTGTTGCTTAATTACTACGTTCTTGCTGTTACTACATCATTACTGTCATTACGTTCTTACTTAATTAGTGATCATATTCTTATTGCACCAGTGATTATGTTCATGTTGACTTATTATGTTCTAATGAAATTGCAACTTTCGAATCCGCTGTTTCTGCTGCCCCAGCGAGGTACGACCTAGTCAGGGGGTTTAAGTCCTCCGTTTGCCTCACCTCGCGGGCAAACCCTGTATGTGTTATGCCCAATTAAAAAAAACTTGGCGGCGGCATACCATTTGTTGTGAGTACTCACTCGCTCGTACATAGAAATCCAGTCATCAACGTCCTTGTCTTCTGTGCCTGAGAAAACAGGGGAATTTCACAAGCGCAGAGAACCAGTGCAGAAGACACTAGTCGGTGCCGGTGGAGCAGTTGGGGCGGCGCTTGCATCGGTAGGCATAATAAACTCTACAATGTGATTCCGAAGCTCCAACGTGATCAAAACCCAGCTGACTCCACCACTTGTAACGGAGATTATTTATTATTTGCAGAGCAGAACGCAGAAGACGAAGCAGTCAGCAGCGTCCGGCCAAGCGCAGCAAGCACGAGCTTATGCTGATGGTGATGCCCCTGAGGCGCCGAGAAATGCCGCTGAGGCCCCTGTTCTACACTACAATATATGTATGTATATATATATTAAGAATAAAGGAGCACACTTACGAAAATTTTATAATTGTTTACTCTACGTTTCGGCCGTGCCACGGCTGAAACGTAGAGTAAACAATTATCAAATTTTCGTAAGTGTGCTTCTTTATTCTTAAATATATTTGCACCGGACCCACAAAATTTTTTATTCATATATATATATATATATATATATATATATATATATATATATATATATATATATATATATATATATATCACCTTGTTTAGACCACCTTAGAGCTTCGAAATCGCATTTTACCATTCATTATGCCTACCGACGCAAGCGCCGCTTCAACTCCTCCACAGGCACCGCCTACTGTTTTCTGCGCCGGTTCTCTGCTTCTGGGAGATCCCCTGTTTTCTCAGGCACAGAAGACAAAGACGTTCACGACTGGATTTCAATGTACGATCGAGTGAGTACTCACAACAAATGGGACGACGCCGCCAAGTTGGCCTACGTCTCCTTCTACCTGTCGGACGTGGCCAAGCTGCGGTTTATAAACCACGAAATGGAACTCCCTACATGGTCGGTCTGCAGAACGAGCCTCACACAAGTTTTCGGACTGCCGGAGGTACGCAAACACCGTGCTGAACAACGCTTGCATAGTCGGTCCCAGCAGCTTGGTGAGAATTTCACAAGCTATATTGAGGACGTTCTGGACTTTTGCAAGAGAGTCAAGGAGTCGATGTCCGAAGAGCTTAAGATCAAGCACATCATGAAGGGCATTGAGGACGACGCTTTCGAATGGTGCTTTCTGAGAGTCCTCACATTGTCCTAGAACTGACCAAGTTATGCCAGAGTTTTGACGAGTTGCGCGGGCAACGACTTTCCACCCGACGTCCCTCGGTGCGCGACGACTCCTTGTCCAGCCTGTCCACCCTTGGCATAGGAGAAGTTCATGCCCCTCTTTTCTCCAAGAACCAAGAGTTCATCCGCGCTGAGGTCACTCGTCAGCTCTCTTTCATGTCCTGCGTACCCTATCAACCACGCAGATTAACGTCTACACTCCGCGACTTTATTCAAGAACAGGTCGCACAAGTTCTTCCTCCCGCCCGTGAACCGCCGCCAGTCGCCGCACCTCTCACGTACGCCGAGGCCGTTGCTCGACCTCGACAGCCTGCGTTCCAGCCAGTGCTTATGTATTCGCCTCTACCCTTTTCGCCGCCGACCTATTCACCACCGCCTATGCCGATACCACCTCGGCCGCAGTTTTCTGCCCCCCAGCCACTAGTTCGAGTCTACTCTCACCAATGGCGGACACACGACAACCGTGTGATATGTTTGGCTTATGGCAGTGTTGGCCACGCGGTTCGTTATTGTCGTCGTCGCGAGGCTGCTCAGAACATTCGACGAATGCCCTCTCTTTTGACCCTCAGTTTTCTTCTATGCCTTCAAGTCCTCCTTCCTCTTCCTTTCCTTCTGATCTTCCACACGGTCCCACCCGCCACTCCTCATCTCCACGTCGACGTTCGCTTTCCCCTATGCTTCGGCGTTCCGGACCCGCCGACAAAGAAAACTAAAGGCCGCAGTTCCCAAGGCATGAACTGCCTCCCCGTCGCCATTCACAAGTCCTCGCTCCTGTCCAGCTAACGTCATTGAAGTGTCAGTAGATGGTATCGTCGTCATGGCGCTTGTCAACACCCGAGCCGCTCTATCCGCCCTTTCCATCAACCTGTGCCACAAACTCTGCAAAGTTCTGACGCCATTTGCCGGCCTCTCTCTTAGAACGCAAACGCACAAAGTGTAACACCTCTCGCAGCCTTTACCACACGAGTCGTCGTCGAAAGGATTGTGTATACCGTCGAATTTGTAGTGCTGCCCTCTTGTTCCCCTGACATGATACTCGGCTAGGACTTCCTTGCGAATAATGCCGTCATTAACTGCTGTCCGTCGCGCTGAACTTGAGCTATCTGCACTTCCTGATGTTGGCGCTGTTGAAGCCTTCCTGCCGTATTATAAACTGTCTGTTTCCGGCAAAACCATCGTACCACCATGCTCTTCTCTGCTGGTGACTGTGTCGTGTGACACTATTTCCGAAAGTGATGTTCTACCTACGCCCTTTGCCTTGTTCATTCAACGCGAATGTTCTCCACTGCCCGTTGCTCTCCTTAGTCTCCACCATGGCTTCACGAAGACGCTCATGTACAATACGCTAGAAGGGCCTTTATTCATCTTTGTTCTATGGTGAATGTCTCGGTCACGTGCATCCCATCGACACTTGTCACATTTTCGACGCTCCATCTAGTTTACTTTCTACGGACCTCAGCGCACTCATTTCTGAATCTCTTGTTGACCAGTCACTCCTTGACGCTTTTAACCGCTCCATCAATGTCGCAACGTCTTCTTCACAACGAAGCCAGTTGGTGAACCTGCTGCAAAAGTTTCGTACTTCTTTTGATAGCCACACTTCTGGCTTCAGACGCACATCGAACATATCTCACAAGATTGACACAGGAAGCCATACACCTCTACGGCAGCGCCCCTACCGTGTCTCAGCGTCGGAGCGCCGTGTAATTGACGACTAGGTTGCTGGTATTTTCAAGTGGGGTATTGTACAGCCTTCTAACAGTCACTGCGCGTCACCGGTTGTTCTTGTTGAGAAGAAGGACGACTCCATTCGGTTCTGTCTAGACTGTCGACGTTTAATCAAGATCCCCAGTAAGGACTTTTACCCGTTACCACGAATAGACGACGCCCTTAACTGTTTGCAGGCAGCAGAATACTACGCTTCGCTGTATTTACGGTCTGGATACTGGCAAGTCCCTATGGAAGTATCTGACCGACCGAAAACAGCATTTGTCACCTGATGGATTATACGAATTTAGCGTTATGCCTTTCGGCCTTTGTAACGCTCCAGCCACTTTTGAAAGAATGATGAACACTATTTTACGAGGCGTCAAGTGGAACACTTGTTTATGCTACCTCAATGACGTAGTTGTCTTTTCCACTCATTTCGACACCCATTTAAGTTGTCTCGAGCACATCCTCACACGCCTCACCGACGCCGGCCTTCAACTCAACCTCAAGAAATGTTGTTTTGGATCCCAGCAGCTCACTATTCTTGGCCACGTCATATCGCGGGACGGCATACTTCCCGATCCCGCTAAGCTTCGAGCAGTCGCCAATTTTTCTAAGCCAAAAAACTTATAGAAATTTAGAAGTTTTGTCGGCTTGTCGTCATATTTCCGACGTTTGATTAGAAACTTTGCTTCCGTATGTGCGCCCCTTATGGACCTTCTTAGCGGCGACAAGGACCTTTTCACCTGGTCACCAGCTTGTGACGATGCGTTCACCAAATTACGCCGCCTGCTAACTTCACCACCCATCCTCCGCCACTACGATCCTGCCACTCCCACGGAAAATCATACTGATGCCAGTGGTGTTGGACTTGGCGCTGTGCTCGCGCAAAGAAAGGCAGGGCTAGATGAATATGTCGTCGCCCACGCTAGATAAACTTTAACAAAAGCGGAGACCGCCAGGTGGCGCCGTTTTGTTTGGCTGGCCGCATACAGTGCTCCACTTTCACGTGTTCTTGGCCCGTTACCGGGCCCCGCCCGTGTCTGTACAAGCTCACTATTCCTTCTAGAAGACTTCCGGGACACGCCGACACCATCCGTGCCCCGGTCCGACCCCAGGCTGGCCCCCCAGGCCCCTTCAAAAGTACGAAGCGGCGCGGCGCCGCGCTAACCCTAACGCGCCGCGCCTGCACCTCCACGATGCAGAGTCCTGCCCAGCACTCGACACCAACGACAACTGACGCCCTGTCGGTAAGCCCAGCCTCCTCCGGTCGTACCGCTGATACAGCCGTGCCTCCACTGTCAACATCTGGCAATGTCACCAGCCCCGCGCCGACAACAATACAGCAACAGGCAGCGTTCCTCAACAGCGCGCATGGTCCAGCAACGTGCAACGCTGGTGGCGTCTCTGCTACTCTCAGCTTAATAGCCACGCAAACGCCGGAGCCCGAGAGCCGTAATGCAGCGTTGGCATTGCAATCAACCACGCCTGCTGCTCTCCCCACCTTATCTGCGTCTGGCCTACCCATTGGAAATTCCGAGTCTGTCGACAAGCGCGTTTCGACGAGTGTCGTTCCTTCCATCGCCGACGTTTTGCCTTCCATCACTTCAGCTGACGACTTATCGACGGAAATGGACTTCACGGCATCGCAAGTCAACGAAGACAATACGCCATCCCCTGAAGGCAGCTGGAACACCGTTAGCGCCAATCGAAAACCTGCCTCGACCGCCCGCCCCCGCTCCGAGCTCATCACCGTCGGAATCCAACTTCCACCCGGAACACTCACACCGAAACTGCCTCTCTATGACCTGCTTTCTACCATCATAGCCGCCGCAAATCTCTCTCCCAAGACCAGTGCGGAGGTCACCCTTCAAGCCAAACCTGCTCAGAGCCTTGTGTTTCTGAAAACGCACTCACCTCTCACTGCCCACCTCCTACTCTCCCTCACAAGTCTGGAACTTAATGGTAAGCCAATCACCATTAAGCCCTATGCCCTCAGTCCTCCAATATCATGTCTCGGCGTCATACACAACGTCGGTGGTCACTTCACAACATCTCAGCTCTTGCATGACCTCGAATCCTTTACTTCAGATATACTCGCTGCACGTATGATGGGCTCCACTGAATCCGTCCTCATAACATTTGCTGGAACCATCATCCCTCGCTTTGTGTACTTCAAACGCGTCTCTTTCCGATGCCGTCCACATAAACCCAAGCCCCCTACTTGCACTCGGTGCCTTGCTATAGGGCACCGTGCTCATCAATGCCCCCAACACAGCGTTCCGGCCAAGTGCCGCCGCTGTGCGTCTCCTCTACCAGCAGATCCCGATGCTCACGTTTGCGCCCAACCCTGGTGCATCCATTGCCAAGTCAACACCCACTCATCTCTAGACTCCACCTGCCCCTACCTTCTAGCTAAGCAACGCGACTGCGCCAAAGCAGCTTTTCTCCGTCGCACAGCCATGCGCCGAGCCACTCAGCCTTCGCCGCCCTCCTCTTCAGCGCATGAGCTCCTATCACCTCCCGCAACATCCCCCCCGGGCTCATACGCCGCTAAGGTTAAGGGAACACCTCCTATGTGCACTTCTTCATCAAACACACCTTCACCATTTTCAAGTAACGAGAGCCGCTCCTTCGATCTGCGACTGGCTATGTTGGAGCGCAACCAGCGCGAGCAACAACGCGTCTCCGATGAGCTACAACAGAAAATACTTGCACTGACGCAGACACTCGCAACTACCACATCCTCTCTTACCTCTCAACTCACGGAGCTAAATAAGCAACTCACCACACTCACCGCCCCGACCTCCAGCTCCCATGTAACCAAATTGGCCGACATGGTCGAAACCACCACCACTGCGCATCACACTCGTTTGGTCCAGCTGGAAAATTCAATTGTCCGGATTCTTACGACCCTCGAAACCCAATCTAAGCAACTGGAATCTTTCACCTATATGCTTAACTCCCTGCAGGAGTCACTTCCCCCGGCAAAAAAGAAGGAACGCGCACGCGTAGGTGCTTCCTCTACTCCAAATACCTAGATGGCGCGTGAAAAGGACCTCGATATTTTGCAGTGGAACTGCCGCAACTTTCGTCATAATAGGACCCCTCTCCATCAATATCTTCTCACCCGCCAAACATTACCCCATTTTCTCCTTATACAGGAGACTCGGGCGGCCCTTGCCGTCCCGGGCTACCGTGCATATCACGCTACGACGGGAAAGCCACTTGCGTCCATTTATGTACGCAATGACGTTCTCGTTGAACCACTAGATGTACCCTCCCCCCTCCTGAAACATTTAGTTGGTGTGGTCTATTACCAACCCTCTACCCGTATTTCTCTCGCTCTGATGTCATTTTACAACCCCCCTGTCACGTCCTCTTTGTTTAGTGCTCTTGGCAAATTCCTGCACTCCCTTCCATCGACCACCCATATCCTCCTTGGGGGTGACTTTAATGCTCCTCATAGGCTCTGGGGTTACCCCCAAACACTCAAACCAGGTCGCCTTCTACACTGCCTCGCCCAGGAACGCCATCTCACCCTTCTTAATACTCCTGACACCCCTACTCGAGCGGGCACTGTTTCACAGCGTTCCACTACACCCGATCTCACGTTCTCTCGGAGTTCCCTTCCTTTTCACTGGCAGGTCTCCGCTGAAAATTTTTTCAGTGATCACTTTCTCATACACATCACCATCCCTCTTTCCCACAATAGGCGGAAACAACGAGTCGCTCACACTGACTGGGAAGCATTCCGTAATAACCTTTTGTCTGACTCATTTAAAACTTACGACGACTGGACGTCGCGGATCTCCGCAGCAATGACATCCTGTAGTCGCCGCGCTCGTTTTCAACTCCCCATTCCTGACCCTGATCCTCACTTCCTCCGATTATGGCGACGTCATAAACGTTTGAAACGCGCTCTCCGCTCCCAGCCACATAACTTCCAACTTTCCTTCCGAATTGATGCTCTGCGGGCTGAAATTATCGCTTACGGCACTTCTCTCGAGCACTCTCGTTGGAACACGCTGTGTGACGGCCTTGACTCCGCACTGCACTCGCGCTCTACATGGTCTCTGTTTAGGTCTCTCTTAGGTACCAAGCCTGCCGTTGCTCCCACCCTAGCTAAAGCTCTCACTCAAGGGACTCCATCTGATGTGTTTGAAAATTTAAAATCTCTGTATCTCCCACCCCCTCTCACACCTTCCTACCCAGATTACTGTGGCGAAGCTAACCCAGACCTGGACCGCCCATTCACGCTCAGGGAGCTGGAAGCTGCCTTAGCCACTCAATCTACCCGCTCGGCACCCGGTGAGGATGAGATAACATATACTACATTACGTAATCTCCCCGACAACGCGAAGGAATTTCTCTTACACACATTCAACGAAGCATGGAACAGCGGCTGTCTTCCAAGCTCTTGGACATCATCTCTAATTTGCATGATTCCGAAGCCCGGCAAACCTCCATCTCTCTCTAACCTTCGCCCTATCTCTTTGACGTCATGCGTTGGCAAGACTCTTGAGCGAATGGCCTTGACTCGACTGTCTGATTTTATTGAGGCGAAAGAGTTTTTCCCTCCTTCTCTTATTGGCTTCCGACGCCACGTTTGTGCGCAGGACATGTTCCTTGTTCTTCAGCATACTTTTCTTTCACCTTCTCGTAGTCAGATCCATGCGCTTGTAACCGTCGATGTACGGAAGGCATTCGATGGCGTGAGTCATGACCACATACTCGCTCAGCTCTCCTCCCTGTCATGTGGCTCCCGCATGTATTCTTACATCCGATCATTTCTTTCCAATCGAGTTGCTCGCTTCAGAGTCGATACTCATTTGTCTAACCCACACTCCCTCACCCGCGGCACTCCTCAAGGTGCCGTACTATCTCCTACTCTATTTAATATGGCTATGGCCCCCCTTGCCTCCCAACTGTCCCAAATACCTGACCTCCACCATATTTTTTATGCAGACGACATCACTCTCTGGTGTACGTCTGGATGTCCCGGCCACGTGCAGGATACTTTGCAACGTGGCCTGGACCTTATCGCTTCCTTTCTCGCTACTGCTGGCCTGTCCCCTGCACCGGAGAAATGTGAACTACTTTTGCTAAACCGGTCTGCGTACCAGCGCTCCCACAATACCCTCATCTCCCTACATCTTTCTAGCTCTCTCATCCCCACTGTTCAGCAATGCAAAGTTCTTGGCTTCCCTTTGCACGCGACAAAAAACGCGCAGGCCCTACATCACGCTGTGAGGACTTGCCACTCAGTGGCCCACCTCCTGCGACGCGTTGTCACTCGGCAGTCGGGGCTCCACGAGGCTCATGCGTGCCGTGTTGCACATGCGCTTGCCCTTAACAAGTTCCTGTACTTTGTACCCTACGTTCATTTCACCGAAACTCAACTCAACACACTTGAAAGAGCTTTATTAGGCCTCTACAAGGCAGCTCTAAACCTCCCTCTCACTACCTCTACCACTAAGCTCTTTGCCACAGGCCTCTTCCATCCATTACGTTCTCTTATTTCTCTGCACCACGACTCTCAGATTGCCCGTCTTTCTCTCACTCGTCAAGGCCAATGGCTATTAGCCCAAGCTGGTATCCCTCACATTCCCGTTTCCGTGCCCACCTTGCCTTCTGCCGCTAGCACCGCTGCTTCTAACCTTCGCATCCTTCCCCTCCCATCCAATATGTCTCCCGTTCTTCACGCCGGCCGGCGTCATGCGGCAGCACAGCATCATTCTCCTCTTCTCTCTACACAGGGAGTTGCCTACACGGATGCCTCATACATGGCTCCTCGGGGCTCGTGTGGCTACGTTATCTACCATCCACACCTTTCGTCACCTGACACGCACACCAGCGGGCCATACTTACACCCGCCAAATGTACTTTCGCTCGAGGTCCTTTCCATGGTCCACGCCATGCAGTCATTTTCCTCCCTCCCTTCTCTCCCCGAGTACACGATTTACTCCGACTCTCACGCCGCCATCCGTCACATACAGAACAACACGTTGCCCCCTGCTCTTCAACAGGAGGTCGAGCGAGCGGCCTCTGCTCTTCAACCCTCCACTGTCTTCCTCCGCTGGGTTCCTGGGCATTCGGGTATTAACGGCAATGAGCTAGCTCATCAGCTTGCCCGCGATATATTGCACCGGGCACCGTTCATTCCCTGGCCCACACCTTCGGAAGACAGTGAGAGCTCCGCGAATAACGATGGGCAGATCTCCTTGCGTCACACTATCAAGGAGGTATATCTCCAGCTCCGGCTCGACAAGCGTCTTTACCCTCCCCCTCATCCATCACTCACGGCGCTGGAGGCTCGAACTCTACGGCACATCCAAATGAACTGCTTGATAACCCCCTCTCGCCTTTTCCTTTATAAATATAGGTCTAACCCCTGCTGTCCTAATTGTCCTTCCCCATACGCTGACCTGTCGCACTGCCTGTTTTACTGCCCAACTGCTCAGCAATCCAGCTATTACCCTCCACCATCCCTTTCCATCACCTCCTGGCTCGACTGGATCGGCGCCGAAGGGGAAGAAGAACAGCGTCGACTGATCGCACAGGCGGTCGAAATGCTCGGCCTGTAAATTTGGCTGAATAAAAGTCTATTACTACTACTACTACTAACAAAAGCCTAGGCTAACTACTCCGTGACCGAGAAACAGTGTTTAGCTATTATTTGGGCCCTTAGAAAATTTAGACCCTACCTGTATGGTCACGCATTCGACGTCGTCACTGACCACCATGCCCTTCACGTTAAAGAACCCCCTGTGGTCTAAATTTCCGGTGCTGTCCACTACGGCGTCTCTCATAATCATATGGTGGTTTGGGGACGTTAAATCCTACATATCAATCAAACAACCATGCCCTTTTTTGGCTATCCACACTTAAAGACCCTTTCGGACGACTTGCTCGCTGGGCGCTCAAAGTTCAGGAATCAGACATCCACGTTATTTACAGATCTGGTCGTAAGCCCACGGACGCCGACGCCCTTTCTCGCTCACCCTAATCGGATGAATGTGTTTCCTTCTCTTCCCTCGAGCCTGCAGTTGCGTCATACGCCTTGCGCAACATGACCATGAAACAACAAAAAGATCCCTGGATCAGAGGCCTCATAAGCATTCTTTGTGATCCTCTCACTCCTTCGCCGTCTCGCGCTCTCCGCCGCTAGGCTAGCAACTTTTGCGTAAGGAATGATCTGCTTTATCGACGCAACTACCTTTCTGACGGTCGCAAGTATCTCCTTGTGATACCCCGCCATCTTCGAGCTGCTATCCGCGAAACTTTACACGAAGACCCACAGTTCGCCCACGCAGGTCTCTTCAAGACATACGCTAGGCTTCGACTAAGATTTATTGGCGTGGCATGTATAACTACGTGCGGAAATTCATTCGCTCGTGTGGTAAGCGCCAACGACCAAAGTTACCTCCCGGGCAAATCTACCCGTCACAACCTCTTCCTTGACCTAGTGGACCTTTTTATCGCGTCGGCATTGACATTTGTGGACCACTACCATCAACTCTAGCTGGTAATCGCTGGATTATTGTTGCGATAGACCATCTGACACGCTATGCTGAAACAGCCGCGCTGCCGACTGCCAGAGCCCGTGACGTTGGAACGTTTCTGTTGCAACGTTTCATTCTGCGTCTTGGTGCCCCTCGCGAGCTCTTAAGTGACAGAGGCCGTGCCTTTCTTTCTGACGCCTCTAAGGCATTACTCAACAAATGCCGAATAGTTCACTACACAAGTACGGCGTACCGTTCTCAAACGAATGGCATGACGGAGCGCTTCAATCGTACTTTTGGTAATATGCTGTCAATGTACGTCGCCTCTGATCATTCAAATTTGGACCAAGTTGTCCCGTTCGTCACCTACGCGTATATTACTGCCGTACAAGCTACTACAGGGTTTTCGCCATACTTTCTTCTGTATGGACGAAAACCTTCAAATACAGTAGACACTACTCTCTCATACAAACCTTATGAGTCCGAAAGTACAACTCTGTCCGAAGCTGCTCGACATGATGAAGAATGCCACCAGCTTGCCCGCTCTTTTTCTACTGAGGACCAGTGGCAGCAGCGATCCCGCCTGTATGGGGACCATTCGGCTCCGAAATTTCCACCTGGTTCATTTGTATGGCTTCGGGCACCTGCTACTGCACATGGCTGTTCCGCCAAACTTCTTCCTAAATACATCGGGTCGTACTGCGTTTTAGAGCAAACGTCACTCGTCAACTATATCGTGGAGCCCAATATCCCATCCACAGACCTACGCTACCACGGCCACGTCACTGTCCACGTCTCTTGCATCAAGCCATATTATGACCCATTAGTCGTTTATTCTCCCTAATCTGCCAGGATGACGCCTTTTTCTGCGGAGGGCGATTGTAGTGAAGAAGAGGGGCCTCAGCGGCATTTCTCGGCGCCTCAGAGCATCGCCATGAGCATAAGCTCGTGCTTGCTGCGCTTGGACACACGCTGCTGACTGCTTCTCCGCTTGCGTTCTGCTCTGCAAATAAACCCCGTTGCCGGTTTTCATATGCCGGTTTTCATATTTGTATCTTATTGATATGCACATGTATATAAGCAGCACTCGTGCCATAAACTGTATTCTGATGAAGGCCGGACCCACGGCCGAAACGTCAGTAAAATCACTTCGTACGTGCGTATTCTTTCCTATACGGATAATCTTTCCCGGACCCAGCATCACTTTTGTTTTTGGTATATATTGCCGCGACAGGTTAGCCACGTCCAAGTAGCCGCCGCCATCATCATGGCAAGAGCACCAGCCAAACCCGGCTGGCATGCGTCACGCGTTCGGGCGCTCCAACAAAGAGGAAGAGGAAGTTAGTTGAATCTGTGCCTCTCGTCTACTCGGACTCGACGACCATAGTCATTAGACTTGTGGGCACAAGTTCGCCCTAATAAAGTTGCTTGTTTTTTAGCCTGTCTGCCTCAGCATCGCTACATTTCTGGTGGAGGTGCTGGGTATGAATCGAAGCCCCGCGAGCTCAAGACAGCGTAGCCCCGACGACCAGCCTATCAACCCCGTGGAAGTGACTCCTGTACACCAGAGGGCAAGTCGCCGTCTTCGAGGTGACTCACCTGAGTTCGGTCCTCTTCACTTCACACCAAGGGGAATTCAAACTATGGATGCCACCACTATGACTACCCAGGTAACACCAGCACAAATGTTCATTAGCCAACTGCACCAGCCGCCAGTATTCCACGGCGACTCGTACGAGGATGTTGAAGATTGGCTGGACCTGTTCGAGAGAGTGGCGCGCTTGAATGGATGGGACGAAAGAGAGAAGCTCCGTCGCGTATACTTCGCCCTGGAAGACTTCGCAAAGACATGGTTTGAAAACCATGAAACCTCGTTGTCTACCTGGGAGGTATTTCGACGACAAGCGGTGGCTACGTTCGCGAACGCAGACCGAAAAGAAAAAGCGGAAGCAGCTCTTCAATCCAGGAACCGGCTCACAAACGAGAGTGCTGCCATGTACATTGAAGACATGGTTCGTCTGTTCAAGCATGCGGATTACAACATGGCTGAAAATAAGAAGGTGCGCCATCTAATGTGCAGAGTGAAGCAAGAGCTGTTCGCCGTTCTCGTCCGCAACCCTCCAAGCACTGTTGCTGAGTTTTATTCGGAAGCGACGGCCATCGAAAAAACACTAGAACAGCGCGCTCGGCAGTACAACCGGAATGTTAACTACGCATCTGCACAGCTATTCTCTGGAGGCGTGCGAAACGACGTTGAAGCCCTGCGAGAGCTCATTAGATCAGTTATTCGGGAAGAATTGAGCAGACTGCAAATACCCCAGACCTCAACTGCACTATCTGTTACAGACGTTGTTCGTGACGAACTGAGGCAGGTCATAGGAGAACCAGAGCGTGAGCTGCAGCCAGTTCGACCTATCCGAACGTACTCTGAAGTTCTCCGACAACCCACAGTACACAACAATGCAGCAGTTGCGATGGCGGCAACTCTTCTCCCATCTGCAGCACGCAGCGCACCTCGTCCACGGGAACCAACGGCTACCTATCTGCCCCCAGGGGCACGTAGCACGCATCGCTATGCGGAGCCAAGGCCCAGGAGAAGTGACGTCTGGCATGATCACGAGCGCAGGCCTCTTTGTTTCCATTGTGGTGAAGCGGGTCATTTGTACAGATTCTACCCTTACCGACAGGCTGGATTAAGAGGCTTCCCGTCGTATGCACCGTGCCCCCGAAACGGCGAACGACCAGCGGAGATTGAGGAGTACTTGTCCACGCGCCAGAACTCTCCACCTCTACGCCAACGTCGGTCACGGTCACCATCGCCTATGCGCTACCGTTCATCCAACCCACGTGCACCTTCAAGGCAGCCTGGTCATCGCTCTCCAAGTCCACTCCCGGAAAACAGAAGAAAGCGACCTGTGGAGGTGAGGCCGCTGATAACATCAATTACGAAGATCCTCCAATATGGCTTGAGGGCAACGACGGTGTATTTCCGGTAAATGGGAGCAACCACGAAAGCGTTACTTCAGATTTGCGGTTGAGAATAAAAGGATGGGAGCTGAATGCCTTAGTCGACACCGGTGCTGATTATGCAGTGATAAGTCACAAGATGGTGAAGAAGCTAAACAAAGTTGTGACACAGTGGAGTGGATCGCAGATACGCACGGCAGGTGGTCACATTATTACGCCCCTTGGCAGATGCACCGCAAGACTTGAAATACGGGGCTTTACTTACATTGCCGATTTCATTGTGCTACCAGAATGTTCAAGAGGCCTCATTAAAGGAATGGATTTTTTGCGAGCTAATGGCGCTGTAATTAGCCTGCGTAGGTCCAGCGTGTCGTTTTCGACTGAACGAGCTATATCTGTAGAGGAATCTGAGGGACGCCTAACTGCTCTACGCGTTGTTCATGATGACGTAACTGTGCCACCACGCTGCAGCATAATGGTGCTCGTAGAGAATGACGCATCTTACAACCGCGAAGGCATAGGGAATACAAATGTAGGGCTGTTTTCGAAAAAAGGTGTCTGCGTAGCTCGGGGTCTTGTTCACTTGACGAATGGCCGTGCAGATGTCCTACTTACGAATTTCTCCAATGAACTTCAACACATCGCTCAAGGCACGGCTATTGCCTATTTACACGACTTCTGTATGGCGACAGAACTATGCAGCTTAACCACGTCAACCACTCGACCAGTGGCCTGCAACATCGACACATCCGTGACCGTCAACCAGAGCCTTCCGGACAGTCAAAAGAAACAGATTTACGCCTTAGTAAAAGAATTCTCTGATTGCTTTTCAATTGCCTCGAAGGTCCAGCGCACGTCAATTACGAAACACAGAATTATAACGCAAGACGACACGAGGCCTATATGCCAGCATCAATATCGAGTGTCACAGAAAGAACGATAAATCATTAAGAAGCAAGTGGAGGAAATGCTTTCGGATGATGGCATCCAGCCTTCGAATAGTCCATGGGCGTCCCCCGTAGTGCTCGTTAAGAAGAAAGACAACACGCTTAGATTCTGTGTCGACTACCGAAAACTCAACAGTGTAACTAAACGAGATGTCTACCCCTTGCCACGTATTGACGATACACTAGATCGGCTGCGATCCGCAAAGTTTTTCTCCTCCTTGGATCTGAAAAGCGGATATTGGCAAATAGAGGTAGACGAGCGGGACCGTGAAAAAACGGCATTCGTAACACCAGATGGCCTCTACGAATTCAAAGCGCTTCCATTCGGCCTCTGTTCCGCGCCAGCGACGTTCCAGCGAATGATGGACACTGTCCTCGCGGGATTGAAATGGCAGTCATGCCTAGTGTATTTGGATGACGTGGTGGTATTCTCTGCAACGTTCGACAAACATCTAGAGCGACTGTGCACTGTATTACAAGCCATCCGGTCAGCAAACTTGACAATCAAACCCGAAAAATGCCACTTCTGCTTCGAAGAGCTGAGATCCCTTAGACATGTCATTAGTTCTGACGGTGTTCGTCCTGATCCAGAAAAGACAGCCGCTGTTCAGAGGTTCCCTACACCCAAACACAAAAAGTCAGCGCGTCAATTTTTGGGTTTATGTGCCTACTATAGGCGATTTGTGGAAAACTTCTCAAAGATTGCGGAACCTCTTACAAAACTAACGAAAAACGACGTGCCCTTCACATGGGAAAGCGAACAAC
This sequence comes from Rhipicephalus annulatus, assembly GCA_013436015.1. Lineage (NCBI taxonomy): Eukaryota > Metazoa > Arthropoda > Arachnida > Ixodida > Ixodidae > Rhipicephalus > Rhipicephalus annulatus. The sequence goes on along the minus strand of WOVY01000285.1, from coordinate 272,301 downwards.
AGAAAGCTTTTGATGAATTAAGAAAACGGCTACAGGGTTCACCAATACTTGCCCATTTTGATGAGACAGCTGACACTGAAGTCCATACCGATGCCAGCAATGTCGGCCTCGGCACCATCCTGGTCCAGTGGCAAAATGGTCAAGAGAAAGTGTTAGCCTATGCCAGCCGCAAACTCTCAAAAGCTGAGGCAAACTACTCTTCTACTGAAAAAGAGTGCCTCGCAGTCATCTGGGCAATAAATAAGTTTCGACCCTACCTTTATGGTAGACCGTTCAGAGCTGTCAGTGACCACCATGCTCTATGCTGGCTAGCAAATCTCAACGATCCGTCAGGTCGACTAGCCAGATAGAGCCTTAGGCTGCAGGAGTATGACATTACGGTCGTATACAAATCTGGAAGGAAACACAGTGATGCCGACTGCCTGTCACGCTCTCCCGTCGATCCAAGTGTACCTGAAGAGGAAGACTTCCCGTTTCTAGGCGTTGTCGACGCATCCGAAATCGCTCAACAACAACGAGATGACCCGGATTTGCTGGCGCTTATACAACACCTGCAGGGTCTCGACGTTCAAGTACCTCGCATATTCTCCAGAGGGCTCTCCACGTTCTTGCTTCGAGGAAGTGTCCTTTACAGGAGGAACTTTGAACCTAATGGCGAAACGTTTTTACTAGTCGTGCCCACAGCCATGCGACAGGAAATTCTGCATGCATGCCACGACGAGCCAACATCCGGCCACATGGGTGTGAGCCGAACATTCGCCAGGATTCGCCTGAAGTACTATTGGCCTAAGTTGCTCGCATCAGTGCAGCGCTACGTGAAAACTTGTCGTCAATGACAACGGCGCAAAACTCCAGCCGTAAAACCAGCCGGCCTTCTCCATCCAATAGACCCTCCGGATGCCCCATTCCAACAAGTCGGCATGGACTTCCTAAGACCTTTCCCGACATCATGTGCAGGCAAGAAATGGATTGTGGTAGCTACGGACTATTTGACCCGTTATGCTGAGACTGACTCTCTGTACAGTGCGACAGCTGCGGAAGTCGCCAAGTTCTTTGTGAACAACATAGTGCTCAGACATGGTGCACCCATCGTCGTTATTACGGATCGGGGCACAGCATTTACTGCAGACCTTATGCAATGTCTGATGCGCATCACAAATACCGATCACAGAAGAACAACGGCGTATCACCCTCAGTCGAATGGCTTAACCGAACGCCTCAACAGAACTCTGACCGACATGCTATCAATGTATGTCGATGTTGAACATAAACAGTGGGATGAAATATTACCCTACGTAACATTCGCATATAATACCGCCATTCAAGAAACAACCCACGTTGCCCCTTTCGAACTAGTATTCGGCCGAAGAGTGACCACCCCACTGGAAGCCATGTTACCAATACAGCACGAAAACAGCTATCCACCTGACTTAGATGACTTCTTGCAACGAGCCGAAGAAGCACGACAAATGGCAAGATACCGAATACGCCGTCAACAGCGCGTCGACTCTAGTCGGTACAACCAGCGGCGCAGGGACACACTTTATCATCCCGGTGACAAAGTGTAGATATGGATCCCAGTGCGCCGCCGCGGACTCTCTGAAAAGCTTCTTTGTCGATACTTCGGCTCTTATGAAGTACTCAACCGTATCAGCGACGTCACTTATGAAGTCAGATCCGCGGGACACGTGAGCTGAAGACGCCGCAATACCACGGAAGTGGTACACGTAGTCCGCATGAAGCCCTATCATGACAGATCGTCGGAAAACGAGTGAGAGGGCGCATGTATCATTTTACTCTCTCAAGCATCGGGACGATGCGTCTGAGGAGGGGGATAATGCCACGACAGGTTAGCCACGTCCAAGTAGCCGCCGCCATCATCATGGCAAGAGCACCAGCAAGACCCGGCTGGCATGCGTCACGCGTTCGGGCGCTCCAACAACGAGGAAGAGGAAGTTAGTTGAATCTGTGCCTCTCGTCTACTCGGACTCGACGACCATAGTCATTAGACTTGTGGGCACAAGTTCGCCCTAATAAAGTTGCTTGTTTTTTAGCCTGTCTGCCTCAGCATCGCTACAATATATATATATATATATATATATATATATATATATATATATATATATATATATATATATATATAAAGTGGGCATTCAATATGGGCTACTTCTTATATATGCATTATCATAATCATCATCATGCATCCGGGTGCCTGTCCTCATCTTCACAATCATCATCGGGTGTGTGCGCGTTCAGTCTCAGTCTGCCCGTTCGCAGCTGAGCCCTCTGCTGAATAAAAAGCTGTCTCAACCCAGACATCATATTATATATATATATATATATATATATATATATATCCTATGCTTGACTAACTGCCCCCATGCGCAGTTGTATACTTCTCTGGGACGTACCAAGCATTGATTCTTTCTTTTCCCAATAACACCACAGGAAGTCTTTTCCACTATTGCTAATCTTAAAAATACAGGACATGGGTTACATGACATTTGTGTAACGCATTTGAAACTGGTTGCACATTTATTTTCTGATAAGCTGTGTCATATTATAAACCTTATGTTTAAACAGGGTTTATTTCCTGCATTCTTTAAAAAAGTTAAAAGTAACTCCAGTTTTCGAAAAAGACGATAAACAAACAGTGTCCAACTACCGTCCGATTTCTATTCTTTCCTGCCTCAGCAAACTAGTCAAAAAATTGTTTGTTGAACGACTGAATGGATATTTAGTTAAATTTAATTAGCTTAAAGACAGCCAATTTGGTTTTCATACAGGTAGCTCCACAAGTCTAGCTGTACTGTCTCTAACTGATTACTTAAAGAAAAGTATTCATTCGGGAAATTTAGTGGGTTCGATTTTTTTAGATCTCACTGAAACTTTTGACACTGTAAATCATCAGGTCTTATTGCATAAACTTCAGTCCTAAGGAATAACAGGCCCTGCGCTTAAATTCTCAAGAAATTACCTACTCGACCGACAGTACACAGTACACGCCGCAAATACCTTCTCTACAACAAAATATGTTAACCAAGGAGTACCGCAGTGCTCAGTTTTGGGTCCTTTGCTATTGATTTTATACATGAATGATCTTCCTGATGTTCTTAGCTGTTTTGACTGTGGTCACTGTGTTCTATACGCCGATGACACAACAACATCTTCATCTGATAAAAACAATGATGCTCTTGTTTCAAAGTAAATATTGCAATAAGTGCCCTTATGAATTGATGCAGCAGTAATCACTTAGTTATCAACCCCACAAAAACTAAATTTATGGTGTTTAAAAGTGCGCAGAGGTCATTATCTGCTATTCTCTTAATACAACTTGGTATTCATTTCATTTCTGCTTGTTCTGATATTGTCTTTCTTGGCATACATTTTGACCCATGCCTTACATTTCGCAGTCACTTTAACGATCTTAAGCAGAAGACGGCGTTTTGGTATCCGTGCTATAATCAAAGCTTGCCCTTTCTTTTCCCGTAAAGCTCTACTAGGCGCTGTAGTTTGCGTTCATTCATAGTCATATTACTTACGGTGTAGTCTCATGGGGCAACACTTATGCTTGCCATTTATCATCAATACAGCACATTCAAAATCAGTCAATCCGCATTGTCACTTCTAGTTCTTCGCAATCCAACGCCTACACAATACTACGCTCTTACAATATCGCCAGTAAATCTTTTGTTCCGCTTAAATCGTGAGACCTTATTCCACAAACTGCTGTATAATCAACTCGCATTCCTATTTATTACATCTGATCATTTGCAGAATAATAATGTGACCAGGTTTGCGGCTCATAAAAATTTCTTGTTACCCCGACTCATACTAATTATGGGCAAAAAACTTCCGCTTTTAGTGCGATATCTTTTTGGAATTCGTTACCTTCTAGCATTAGGCGTTGCACTTCAATTCCTTTGTTCAAAATGTCCGTCAAAAATCATTTTCTCGAATAACCTTACTTGTGATCGTTTACCTGTTTGACTCAATTGTTCTTCGTTTTTTTATACCATGTGGCGTGTTTTGGCTTGATTTGAGTTATAAAAGGGCATTTTGATGTCTGTATGCTGTAAAAGTTTTCTGTTGCTCTGTATAAATTATACCGCCAATTTTTATCGACAAACCGAGGGTCCCACTAAAGTCTCTGGCTCTGGGACCCTCGTCTGTATATCTTAGATTTTGTAAATTGTTTTTGGAAATAATGAAACTTGAAACTTGAAAACTTGAATATATTGCTATATATTGGCTGGTGCAATGAATATTGTCAATGCGCGTGTGTGCCCGATGAAGAGGATGAAGGTCGCTAGCTGCTTGAGCTCGTAGCTAGACTAGCCAGCGCTGCAACCGTTCTTGCAGATCTATTTTAAAAATGTATTTGCAATATAATTATTTCTTACTCACATAACATATTTGGAGGATCTGGAACGTTCACTCTCGTCACCACACAGCTCCGCAGTGGCTTCATGCCCACACTTACCACCATGACTTCCAGTGACAACTCATTACTACTCAGTCTGCGACTTCTCCGACAACATTTGTCGCAGTCCCTACCCCCTATGATCTCGGGACACTCTTCACAATCTAGCCTCGATGTCGACTACTAGCTTCGCCCGTATGAACGAGTCAGTGAATCTCACCAATGGGGCCCACCCATGATGCTCGCTCATGTTCTCTTCTACTTGGATGGAACGCCGCGTGTCTGGTACGAAGCAACTGAGCACTAACTGGCCAGCTGTGACATATTTAAGGGTATTTATGCGAGATTTTTGGGGACCCGACCGGTCGCCACGCAGCTGCACGGCAGGAGCTGCCTACCCGTGTCCAGTCACCAACTTAATCGTAAGTGTCCTACATACAAGAAGTTCTCGCTTTTTGCCGGAAAGTGGACGAGGTAGTTCTGAAGTGGGCAAGGTTCGTCACGTTTTAAAGGGAATCGCGGGTGACGCTTTCAATTTGCTGGTGTACACCGACGTCTTGACTTTCGACCACATCACCCAGGAATGCCGCTGTTTCGAAACAACAAAAAGTCGTCGGGTGTGCCCTTCTTGTTCTCAATTGCCAAACACGGCGGCTACAACCACCTGCTCCAATGCCGCCGCCACACCGCCTTTTGAGAAGAGTGTCGCACGTATCGTTTGATGGGAACTTGAAGCAGTAAGTCGAGCGCCGCTTCAGCTCTCTCTCTTCGAACATGCTACGATACCAACAACCAACACGGTCTTCATTTTTCAGGTGGTCGTACGACAACAATTCGCCAACCTCGGGTTCCCTATCGCCTGCCCGTCTCTCGCCCCTCCTCCAGAGCGATGTCCATCAATGCATGTCGACGTGACCGATTCGTTCCTCCACGATCTCACAACCCCAAGGAATGGCGGACTCTCGACGACAAACCAATCTGCTTCCGTTGATACCTCGTAGACATGCCTCCCGCTACTACAGTGATTCCTGGACGTGGTCGCATAGGAACCTGCCTTTGGCACCTCATCGCCTATACGAAGATCTTCGCCGGTATTCGCCCAGCTGTACGGATCTAGCTTTTGACGCACCTAACAGCCACCTTCCTGCTCGTTCTCCGTCCCCTCAACGCCATCGTTTCTCATCACCCCAGCCACACGACCATCCCTCGCCGCCCAACTTCCGGTCATACCCGACGGAAAACTAGACTGTGCAACTCCTGGAGGTAGTGCAGCATCATCTCCGTCTTAGTCAAACCTTCTATTGACGCTTCCTGCAAACAAGAACCTTATCTATGTGCACGTGGACGGTATTTCTCTGACTGCACTAGTCAATACTAGCGCTGACGTGTCCATAATTAGTGTTCATTTTTGTCCCCGCTTAAGAAAAGTACTGACGCCTCCTGCTACAGTAGCTGTACGTGTCGCTGTTGGTGGAACTCTTCCTGTCCTCGGAATGTGTACGGCTTGCATAAGCATCACCGCCCACTACGTTCCTGCCCTATTCACAGTGCTCCATACTTTCCTCTTGACCTCATCTTAAGAATGGACTTCCTGTAGACCCATTCCGCTCCTATAGACCATTCCGCTGGTACTCTTTGCTTAGACCTTCCTCATGAGCCGGATATTCAACATGAACTTCAATGAGGCCTCTGCACTACATATTTTCTCTGCTTACTGCCTAAAGCCCCCACATTCGCCGAATTCACTACGACCTCACCTGTACTGAATAAGAATTACATCGTCACGCCGATTCTTGATGTCCTACAGGCCCGTGTTGTCACGGTCCCTCACTGCGTCGTAACTATAACCGACAACCAGATACATCTACCCATCATAAATTTCGGCTTCACGAAGCAAGTCCTCCCTGAAGGCATCTTAATCGCCACCTTGCGGTAATTAGCCAATGACCATGTCACCGCTTTCGCAGCCGACCTATGCACTAAGCTTCTTTGTCGCCCACCCGATGCCACCCGCTTCGACATGTTAATACGTCCCGTGACCGCTCCTGACCTCCTCCAGCGAAATCGGTCGCCCTCGCCCGTCTTTTAGCTTCCTACCACGACATAATCGACCTTCACGATCGATCACTCGGCCGAACCTGTCTTGACCAGCACAGATCAAACACAGGTGATGCTTCTCCCATTCACCAACGACCGCATCGCGTGTCTGCATCTGAGCACCAGGCTATTCAAGCTCAAGAGAACAAGATGTTAACTAAAGGCAATATTGAACCTTCATCAAGCCCATGAGTGTCAACCGTCACCTTCTCTATAAAGAAGGATAACACGTGGCGTCTCTGCATCAACTACCAGCATCTTAATTGAATTACAAAAAAGAACGTGTATCCTTTGCCCCGTATTCGAGACGGTCTCGATTTCCCCCATGACGCATGCTACTTTTCATCCATCGACCTTCACTCTGGATATTGGCAGATTGCCGTGGACGAGAAAGACCAAGAAAAGACCACCTGGGTCACTCTTGATGGCCTGCCTGTACCAAGTGAAGGATGTGCCCTTCGGTCTGTAAAACACGCCAGCCACGTTCAAACGTACGATGGACTCTCTGCTACATGGATACAATTGATTAACATGCCTGTGTTTCCTGGACGACGTCCTCGTATTTTCGCTTACATTTGAGACCCACTTTGGGCGTCTGTTGGCTATTCTCGAAGTCTTCCCCAATGCTGGCCTCCAGTTGCACTCCTCGAAGTGTCACTTTGGCCGCCGTAACATTAGAGTGTTGGACCACCTTGTCGATGCATCTGGTGTGCGTTCTTACCTTGAGAAAAATCATGCGTCACGAGTTACCCAGTACCCCCATCCGCCAAACATGGCCGGAGATTTCTGAGAAAGTGTCACTACTTCAGGTGGTTTGTGAGACTTTGCAGCAATCGCCCAACCAATAACCAATTTTCTGAAAAAAAAGACGTCCCATTTTTGTAGGAGTTCACTCAAGCTGCAGCATGCTCTCACCTCATCACACTTTTGACGACGCCTCCAATCCTGGCCACTTTGACCCGTCCGCCCTAACTGAGGCCCGAACAGATGCCAGTGGTCACGGTATCGGAGCTGTTCTTGTCCAATGCCCACAGGGACATGACCACATTATCGCGTATGCTTACTGCGTCCTTACACCTGCAGAGTGCAGCTATTCGATCACGGAGCGAGAATGCCTTGCTGTGGTCGTGGCGGTCTCAATGTTCCGTCCATATTTATAAGGCACACACTTCTACGTCGTCATAAACCACTACGCGCTCTTCTAGCTTTCCTGCTTGAGAGATCCCCAAGGTCGACTTGGTCTCTGGGCTCTGTGACTTCAAGAATATACCTTTGCTGTGACATACAAGTGTGGACGCCTGCATCAGGACGCTGATTATCTATCTTGCTATCCGAATGAGGAACCAGCCAGCGTACCTGACAACGATGCCTGCGTGTGCTCCATTTCCCAAGTGACCCACATAGCCGACGAGCAGCGCCGTGATGCAGCCTTAAGGGCTATCATCGAGCACCTTGACTCTTCTCCATTGAACCAGTCCCATCGTGTGTTCGTGCTCCAGAATGGTACTTTACACCGGCATAGCTTTCACGCAGACGGCTCACTGCTCCTTGCTATACCCAAACACGTCTGCTCGGCTGTACTCCGCGAAATTCACGACGTTTATATTGCCGGTCACCATGGTGTGACCCGCACATACGACCGTATTCCTCGTCATTTCTATTGGCCAGGTCTTGCACGCTCCATCAGAAAATACGTTGCGCCGTGTGAGGAATGTCAGCGCCACAAAACACCGTCGACGCTTGCGGCTCGGCGCCTTCAACCACACGACATTTCTTCTTAACCAGTTATTTCACCTCAGCTTGGCTTTTCTCGGCCCTTTTCACCTGTCTTCTCCTGACAATAAGTGAATAGCTGTGGCCACTGACTACACCACGCGCTACGCCATCACACGCACCCTTCGAAGAAGTTTCCCCCCAAACGTCGCTGATTTTGTTCTACATGACGTGATCTTGCAACTTGGTGCTCCACGCCAGCTGCTCACGAACCGAGGCTGCACATTCCTATCAAGAGGCATATCAGACATCGTACGCTCATGTGTAACGCACCACTAGCTCACTATTTCGTACAAACGGCCAACTAGTGGCCTCATGGAGCATCTTAACCAAACCCTAACGAACATGCTTTCAAAGTACGTGTCCTCAGACCACTCTTACTGGGACCTTGATCTACGATAAGTGACATTTGCGTACAATTCATCGCGCCATGACACTGCTGGTTACTCCCCAATTTCCTTGTAGTTCAGCGGCAAACCCACGTTGCCCCTTGATGCAGTCATTATATTGCCAGCAGTTCCGAACACAGAATATGCCCTGGACGCTATCAGCCGAACACCCACGCACGCGAAGCCACACGTGCTCGCCTTCTGACCTCCAAAGAAAACCAACGGTGTTGGTTTGAGCGATGACAACGCGATGTGCATGTTTTCACCCGGTTCGTTGGTTCTGCTGTAGCCTCTGACCAGCCACGTTGGCCTCTCTGACAAACTGCTCTTCTCGTACACAGGGCCGTACAGTGTGGTTCGTGTGGTGACTCCCGTCACTTATGAAAGCGCTCCTGCTACCTCGTTGTCTTCATCGACCCATCAGGCCAGTGACATCGCACTGGTCACACGCCTGAAGCTGTACCACTCGTCCAATGACGTTGACGTCTAGATGCGCCAAGATGGCGCCTTTGCCGACGGGGATTCTGCTACATGTAGGCTGCCGCAATCATAAGTGTCAATGCACGTGTGTGCCCGACAAAGAGAATGGAGGTTCCTTGCTGCTCGAGCTTGGAGCCTGACTAGCCAGTGCTGCAACCGCTTTTGAAACCATTTTGTTTAAATAGAATTGCAATAAATTGACTCTTTATTATTGTAACAAAAACGCTAATTGGAAAAAAGTGCTGGGAGCGGGTATGTGCCGCTCCTATCCCAGAGTTCCAAGGGAGATTTAATGTGCGCGCGTCGCTATGTTTTACAGTTGTGTCAGCCTTTGGCTTACAAATAGCCGTCACCCGCTAAAACACAATGTTGCCAGTTCTGGTTTCTATGACAACAAGCTCCATGTTGGTGGTTCTCGCTGCTAGGTGTTCCTGCTCTGCCACACTGCACCAGCTGCATGTTGGCGGGAGTGTGCAAGGTGCGGTATGACCTGCGTTTGACTACACCGTACACTGAGCTTCCGCTACATCATCTTCGCATTAGTCACACCTACAAGAACTTTGGAGTGTTATTGCCAGAGTACTGCATGCCGCAATGCAAAACAATCTGATGGTAGTCCCGCTTCATGACTTGCTCAAGCCAACGGAAATGCTGGATTTCACAAGAGAAGCGAGATTGCTTCGAGCCGACCACTTCTCTCGATGTTTGTCATGTGAGTACCCGTTGTATTGCAATTGATTTTGAACAAGTGTGCTACCCACTACGCCACGCCAGGCCAACACCCTTCAAACCACTGGCAAATAATTTTACCGACCTTGCTATGCCAACAATAAAGATTTTTTCCTCTATTGCAATTGAGTTTAGTATATCGGCGCATGTTTTCTGAAATGGCTGACTTATTCATTCAACGAAAAGCTGCTTTTGCAAAGTAAACATGACAATATGCACAGTAAAAGGTCGATCAGGCTTTGTTCGGCTACGTTGGTTTATTCGAGCGAATGCTGGTTACCTTGAATATGCTTGCTTATTCTCGCATTCAAAGCGTAGTCAAATCTTATGATATGACCAGCCGACTTTGGCGGCAGCAGTGGCTACTGGAACGTCGCCCTAACCTATCGCCCTGTACTGTTACAGCAAATTGCCGCACATGCGCCGATAACAACGTGGTCGACAACCGAAGGGACAACAAATTGCTGACTTCATCGAAACGGGACCTCACGGGACCTGCCGCAATCTGCACTTGGCGCGGTCATCGCAGCCTATAAAGGGACCTCTTCTTCGCCCGAGCATCACTTTGGCGGCAGCAGTGGCTACTGGAACATCGCCCTAACCTATCGCCCTGCACTGTTACAGGTTTGTAAAGTGTCTCACTTCGCTCTTGCCTGTGCTCATATTTGTCGCTGCTGCCACCAAAAAGTGTTATGCTTGACAACATTGAATGCCCTGAGTGTAAAGAGTTACTAGAGCGTGCTGGCGATGGCATAGTGTGCACTCTATGTAAGCTCCCGTATCATACGGGAAAATGTGCGGGAGTGTCTGACGCAACAATGAAATCCAAAGGGGATGCGTATCGCAAAAGTTGGAAATGTCTGAAGTGCAGACCATCAAGAAATTGTGGGCAAACGGAAAAAACCGATGACGAACCTTGCGTACGGGATGTGTTTTTGATGCTGCAGGCGATCAATCAAAAGCTAGATGTGTTGATGCCCCTGAAAGAAACCGTTGATAAGATAGAAGAGTCTGTGCAGTTCATGTCCGACCAGATGACGGATGTAATGAAGCGCACCGAAGAAAATGAGCGCAGCATCAAAGAACTACGTACCAGGATTGAAAATCTCGAAATGCAAGACAAAAAACTTGAATCGCTAAACCGCCAGCTTGACGACCTTGAATTGCGTAACCGAAGGTACAATCTCGAATTTCATGGCATACCACAGACTCAACAAGAAGATCTTGTTGGCAAGATAAATGCGTTAGCTATCCAAAACGAGCTTCCTGAACTATCACGCGACGATGTGGCAGCGATTCACCGTTTGCCATCCAAGCAAGATAAGATTCCCGCAATAATTTGTCGTTTCACTAAACTAAACGTCCGAAAAGCGTGGTGGGACAACCGGCTTAAAATTTCGGAAATGAACAAAGAAGTTCGCGTGCTGGAAAACCTCATGAAACGCGGTAAAGCACTGTTGAAGGAAGTAAAAGACTGGGCAAAGGTAAACGACTATAAGTACGTCTGGCATAGAAACAACAAAATCCTCGTAAAAAAGGCGGAGAGGCATCCAACGAAGCCTATCTTGGACTTCCGCGATGTTGCTAAGCTCACCTAGATGTCTGACTAGTACTTCTAGGTTTTTTGTGTAAAAGAATCACCAGATGGCACCTGTTTGCCATACGTCCTATGTTAATCCTAACCAGTTTTTCAAAATGCTTGGTCCAGCCTTCGCAAAATCTTTCAAATCTTTTCATTTTAACGCACAGTCACTCGGAAATAAAGAAATGCACCTAAATTTATTTTTGCAACAGTTAGATACATCTTTGGACGTAATTATGGTAACTGAAACTTGGTCGAAAAATGATTGTGGTCTTATCCGTCTTCCTATGTACCAAACATTTTTTTAAACCGCGATAATGGTCGCGGGGGAGGTGTTTGTATGCTGTTTAAAAATATTTGGGAACCAGACTTGCTACCGTTATTCACAGTATGCAGGAGCGACTATGAAGTGTTATCTGTATGTTCAGGAAGCACCCTTTTTGCAGTGTGTTATCATCCTCCACAGGGCTCAGTCACAGCATTTATTAGTTTCTTTGAATCTCTGCTTTCATACTGCCGCGGAAAGTATTGGACCTAGTATGTGGCGGGGACATGAACATTAACATGTTGAATAATGATGTTTCGAAAAGGAGTTTCGACTTGTTATTACAGGCAAATGTGTTTTCAAATGTCATTGATTTACCAACCCGCATAACACCAAATTCTTCCACGTTGCTAGATCTGTTTATTACGAACATAGACAGAGCAAGGGTAAAAATCTGGAGTAATTAGCGCTGACAATAGTGACCACTTACCGGTTTATTTATGTTTTACAAGAGAGTTCAAAAAACATGTTAGCAATACCCGCTCTTTTCAATCCATCACTGAAAATGCCCTTTCTATATTTAGGCAAAATGTAGCGCAAGTAAACTGGGATTTTATTCTGCAAAAAAATGATCCTGAAGTAGCGTACGACAAGTTAATAAATGTTCTTAAGCCAATTTACAACGCAAGTTTTCCATTCAAAGTTGTGAGGAACAACCACCGAACTCGGAAGCCATGGATCACGCAAGAACTGCTTACTAAGATTAGGTTGAGAAACACTTTGTATCACAAGTTTATCAAAACTAAAGATGCGAATGACTTGCATATCTTTAGAAATCTCCGTAATCGCCTCCACAAAGAACTTAAAAAAGCTAGAGCAGATTATTACACAAATCAGTTTGTTGCATGCCCGGGTCGCACTGATTTAACGTGGAAAAAGCTAAACAATATTCTAGGGAAACAAAGTTGAGAAAAAGAACTTTCTACACTTGTACTAAACGGGTAAGCTATATCCGGCCAGGAACTGGCCAATGAATTTAATCGCCATTTTGTAAGCATTTTTAGTGAAGCGAAAGTGTTCAATGACCTCCTAAACATTACCTCGATTGAAAATACTCTATTTCTCAGCCCGGTTGATGAAGCTGAGGTGATGGGCACATTCAACACACTAAAAACACGACATCTTGTGACATTGATGGATTCCAAGTTAAACCAATAAGTTTATATTTGACATTATTTTGCCGTTTATTACGCATATTCTCAACAAGTGTATCATCAAGGCAGTGTTTCCTCGTGGTATGCAGCTTGCGCGTGTATCAGTAATTTTAAAAAGGGTGAGAGAAATCAATTGGGAAATTACAGGCCAATATCAATACTACCAATATTTTCAGAACTGTTTGAAAAAGTTCTTCATAAGCGCTTCGTGAGCTTTGCGTCTAAGCATTCCCTAATTAGCGACTCTCAATTTGATTTCAGAAAACACTGTTCGACAGAGCTCGCGTTACTGGAACAAAAAGAACACATTCTAAAGGAACTTGACAAAAATAAAATAGTTATTGGGATCTATGTCGACTTTACGAAGGCTTTCGACCTAATAAACCATGAACTATTGCTGCGCAAGTTAGAGCGTTGCGGATTTCATGGAAATGCATCTGCACTCGTGAAATCTTATCTTGAATTCCGTAGGCAGGCAGTTGTTGTAAACGGATTCTTATCCGATACACGGCCTGTTCAGTGTGGCGTCCCACAAGGCAGAATTTTGGGCCCGTTTCTTTTTAACATGTTTATAATTGATATTGTGCAGACTATACCCTTCGCAAAAATTGTATGCTACGATGACGACACGAGCATATTTCTAGCTGGAGATAATATAGGCGAGTTGACAGAACAAGCAAATGACGCACTAGACACACTTGATAACTGGGCACGAAAGAACGCAATACAGATAAACAGCTCAAAAACTAAAGTCGTCATCTTTAGAGGAAAAAACAAAAAAGTCGCAATAACAAGAGATATATGTTTTCAGCGTATTTCCCTACAAATGGTGTCATCGATCAAAACATTAGGAGTTTTGATAAACCAAAAACTGTCCCGGGACGACGATGTAACCTAACTTGGTAGCAAGCTGTCACAGATATTAGGCATTGTTTACAGAAAATGTGAGATGCTGCCGCTGAAAGTGATGATCCTAATCTATCAGTCTTTATTTTATTCTCATCTAAACTGCTGTCACTTAGTCTGGGGTACCGCGACACAAGAAAACCTAAACAAATTACACATCCTACAAAAGAGCTTCTTACGCGTAATGGAAAACCTTCCTCGCTGGCACATAACAACCGAACTTTTTACCAAACACAAAATTGTGCGAGTAACTAAATTATATGAGTATCGTCTTTGTCATTCCTTCAAGCGTGAAATCAAGTATAGTACATTTCTACTTCGTAAGATTGCTCTGCTAGAGCCGCGAAAACATATATGCAGAACAAGAAATACAGATATATGGCACGTTCAAACATACAGAACAACTTACAGCACGCGAACCCTAGAAAACCAGCTTCCGCGACTGCTCAATAGATTCGCAGCTGAAAACGCACCCCTTGAAACATTGACAAATAAAGAGATGTTATCATTTTTTCTTTCATAATTCCTGTTATCTGTTTGCTCGCGATTTCTGTGCCTTAAAAGTGTACTTCCTTGTATTGCGTTTTTCATCTTTCTTTTTCTGCTATATTATGCACATTTGGTTGTGTTTTTATTTTTTTATATTCTTGAATCCTTGCTGTTCACCAAGTTAGGGGTCAGCAGCTCAGTCAAGCTGTTTTTTTTTTGGGTTGGAGTCTTCATGGGAACGATCCTCGGATTTTGCAGCTTTTACTGCGGGTTCCTATCATCATGTACACAATGATGATGAAATAAACGTATTATTATTATTATTATTATTATTATTATTACGTGCGGTCCTGCATGCATTCGCTATCTGCGTTCCATCGGTTTCCGAAGCCGTCACCGCATTCATCCGGAAAGCGCCAGACCCACAATTCACCAACAGACGCTCGCGTTCACGTCATCCTTTGCTGGCAGATGTTCGCGTTTCTGCACTTTCACCTCGGTAGCTGAGGAAGGGCATTTGGAGAGGTAGAAAGACGAGAAGACAAATGAGGTCTCCGCAGAATCTTGTAGTTTTCCACAGTTGCAAAGCAACTCAATTTTCTGCGGCTCGCCCGAAAGTATTCGTTCTTATCTTCAATGACACACGAAACCACACTAAAAGTCGCTCAACAATGGCAAAAAAAATTTCGCTTGACTAAATAAAATGTGACAGATTTGCTTTACACGTCCATCCGTCTTTCTGCATAGGCACCCGGCAATGCAGTTTACGAGATCTGATGGTAGCGTCAGAAAATACAGCCTAGCCATTGGGCACAGCAAAACCGAGTCTTTCAATGCCTAGCCAAGCGAGTAGACGCTGCAAAACCAGATGGACTTCCACGTGCATATTATTTTCTTTTTTATTTGTGAGCAGGGCAGCCACGGCTGATTCTGTTCTCCCCCAAGAAGCGTTCTTTGAGAACGTGCCAAGAAGGGCACTGACACTTCAGCGCGTCACTGCGTGCAGCGAGCGTCACATTTTCTTAGAATGCCTGGCGGTCGGTACCAACAATGCTGAGGCGACTTAAAAAGCTTCGTGGTGCCCTCTGGTCCACTGTCGGGTGCCTATGGTGATCCTGACCGGTGCACTTAATTAGCACTAAGCAAGTAGGTTGTTGGCCCATAACCCGATGATGCCCTATGGGAGATTGATGCTGCATCGCTGTTTTTGTCATCCCTTTGTTTTAGAACCAGCCACAACGAATACTAGATATCGTGAACTCTGTTTTTATTTAGTGCTTGTTATTACGTGTGCATAAACTCTGTATATCTGGTTGGCACCGTGTGTGTTTTCACCGCTTTGCTTTATTGTAGGACCACTGAAATGACACAGGCTTCCAGCAAGTGAAGCAAGGTAGTTTGAATAAATTAAAGCCAGGTCCGTTTGAATGCTGTGTGCAATAAAATCTGACCTGTAAAAACTGCATGTTGTTGTTGCTTACCTTTGCTTTTTTCTACCCTAAATTAAATGCTTGTGGGGGGATGAAGAGGGTTGGTGTAATATGTTTGAGTATCCTAATCTTTTCTGGCAATGGTTACAGCTTGCAGGGCTTTTAAGCAAGTCCACTGTGCCTATTTATCTGCAGTAGCTGAAGTTGCTACAGGAAATCATAATATGAACAAAAACAATATGCATGATACGAGAAACAAGCTAGCGCAGTTATGTGGTTTACCGAGAACATCGCGAGCTACTGGGTTGTTTGATTTTCTTGTCGTATTGGGTACCATTATATACTGAAGCACGGTCTCGAACCTTGCATTAGAAAGTGTATGAGGTGTCTGCAGTGATGAGGTGAATTTGCTTCAGGAATCACGCACAGACATTCAAATCCCTAGAAACTTTAGGCTCCGTAAATACTCTCGCTCCACCAATGCGGGAAGGGGAGGGCTTCTAGGTGGGAGAAACGAACTGTTTTTATAATATTTTATACAATCTCGATTTGTGAACACGTTTTTCCTCTTTTACAAAACGGCGGCTAACGTCAGATAACAATACTCCAGGTTTCAGTGCTTGCTATATAAAAAATACACCCCCTTCTCTTCGACACCAATGCTTTTTAATATACTAAACAACCGTTGAGAACCAACATGGCAGCCCGTCAAGTATGGCGGCCATGTTAGCCAGTTGTAAGCAGCTATGATCCATGTTGTCACCACCTTGAAACAAGGAGACGCACGCACATGAACGCTCCCCGAGGACTACACTGGCTTACGCGCCTCGCGGCGCCTGGTCAAGCAGCGCTAGTTGCAACCCCACATCCCCGCTGGCGAATAGACTCTCGCACTGCACCTTTTCGAAAATTGTGCTGGTTATTTTCAGCAAGTTTATTCAGTTGTCTTGTTCTAGCTGTATTGTGCGTGGCTGTTTTGACAGCAGACGCGCTGGCCTCAAGCCGCGTTCTATGTAACCCTCAAGGCATCTGAGCACACGACACTTTCACGGGCGAAGCTATGTAGGAAAATCAAACAATTGGAACAATGTTGTTCGTTACCCAACCACTTGGTGTTTTGTTTGACTCAGACGCTTGCGTAGGCGCACCCACCACTGTCGCATGGTGGCAGCAGGCAAAGATCTGCTCTTGGCTGACATGCTCTCCTGTGCACTTGTGCTACCCCAATCCGGCGTCCTCCAATCATCTGAGCGACGGTAAAATGAAGCTAAATATCTCGCGTAGGGATACGGCGCAGCGATTGGGGTTGTAGGCATGACATAGGGCGGCGTGGCAGGTTGAGCATACGGCATACGCTGTTGCGTAAGTCGAGCAGCAATGGCAGCGTACGTGATAGGCGTAGTGACAGGTGGTTGCTGATGCATCGGTGGGAGGGCCTCAGCGACTTGGGTCCGAATGGCGTGTTGGAGGTCCGGTGTCAAAGCTTGCGTGGGCTCATGTGTCAGTGGCAGCAGTGACAGCTGGCGCGCTACCTCTTTGTGGACAAAGTCCTTGATTGTCGAAAACAGCGACTGCTGATCGGTAAGATGGGCAGCTAGGTGCAAGCATGAGAGCGTGTCTGGCGTCGGGAGGGCTTGACGAGCAATTGCGCGTTGCCTACGCAACTCATCGAAGCTCTGACATGGGAAAACGAGCACAAAAATTGCGGGGGTATTTCTCGCAAGCAACGTCTGAAAGGCGCTGTCGTCAATGCCTTTCAACATGTGCATCATTTTTTATTCATCAGTCATGGTAGAGTTGACGCGGTTGCATAGATGCAACACATCTTCAATGTAGCCCGTGTAGGTCTTGCCTGGTTGCTGCGCACGGTGACGTAAACGGTGCTCGGCTTGAAGCTTGCGTGGCGCAGGTCATCCACGTCCGTAATAGCAGTCTTGAATGCAGACTACGTAGGAATGTCAGCTGCGTGGTTATTAAACCACAGTTTCGCGGTGTCCGCAAGGTAGAACGTGATGTAGCGGAGCTTACTTGGGTCGTCCCAATTGTTACTTGCGCCGACTTTGTCGTACCTCACCAACCAAACTTCGACGTCCGTTTCAGTGGAGCCCATGAAGATAGGAATATCTCGTTGAGAATACACGGTGTCGCAAGTGACATGGACGGTCGAAGGTCCCACCTAGAGAGGCGTCTCGGTGGCCTTGTTTGTGTAACGTAGAGGGGGAAGCTTACGGGAGCGAAGTTCCAGGTTTGTACAAGAGTCCCCACACCTACACCAGATGTCACGTAGTTTATTTACGTACAGACCTACTGGAAGGCCGAGGAACGCCAGAAGAGCGAGGAACATCAACAGGGCAAAAGTACAAAACAAGCGCAAGCTCGGGTCACGCGTCGGCACCAACGCTATGTGGCTTGCCGTTTCTTGCTGCTTCGTCGTCGTTCGCATAGTTCCCAACAATATATATATATATATATATATATATATATAAATATATATATATATATATATAATGTTACGGAGAATAAAGTATACACGATGAATATACTGGCGAGGAAATGCATACAACGCTGCTGCCGTCCGAGCGCGATCCCCTCAGCCCTTCATCATCGTCATCCTGAGGCATCTACTTAGCCCGTGACAGTACCCGCCGGCGGCAGAACCACCGTCTCGGTGCGATCAATTCTAAGGGCGTGATTAGCATGGTTAAAGCCGTGATACGTGCACTATATCGGTCGGGACTGAAGCTGGTACTGACGTGGTATGGAGTGGAGCTGTCTCATAGGTCACGCTGGTGACCTTGAGTATGACGCTGTAGGGGCCAACGTAACGGGGCATCAGTTTTTCGCAAAAACTAACACGACGTGATGGTAACCACAGCAAGACGAGCGACCCCGGGGAGTACTGTATGTCGCGGTGCCGGTGATCATAAGCACTATTTTGGTTAAGCTGCGAGGCATATAAACAATCCCGGGCGACTTGGAGGGCAATGCCAGCTCGGGCCAGGGCATCACGAGCATAAGCAGTCGATGAGGGGGCGTCAGATTGGAGCATAGGTCAATGGGCAAAGGCGGGTCTTAAGCAAACAGTATGTAAAAAGGTGAAAATCTAGCTGTATCATGACGTGAACTGTTGTACGCGAAGGTAACGAAAGGTAAGTGGATGTCCCAATCTTTGTGATCCTTGGAGACGTACATCGCTAACACATTCGTCAGAGTACGGTTGAGGCGTTCCGTGAGGCCGTTGGTTTGTGAGTGGTATACTGTAGTGAACTTAAGGGGGGTAGAGCAGGATCGCAGGAGCTCGTCGACTACTTTCGATAGAAAACAGCGGCCGCGGTTGGTGATCAACTGACGAGGAGCACCATGACGCAGAATGACGTCATGAAGAAGGAAATCGGCTACATCAGTAGCGCAGCTGGTGGGGAGGGCGCGGGTAACGCATACCGCGTTGCGTAGTCGGTAGCAATAGCAATCCACTTATCACCGGTGGCCGACACGGGAAAACGTCCTAAAAGATTGAGGCCGACTCGGAAAAACGGCTCATCTGGTACTTCAACGGGCTGGAGGGTACCAGCAGATCCCAGAGCAGTGTCTTGCGGCGATGACAGAGGTCGCAAGCCGCAACGTACTGTCGCACAGAACAGTTGAGGCCAGGCCAAAGGAATCAGAGTCAAACGCGGTCATACGTGCGTGATACCCCTTGCTGTCCAGCGGAGGGGACATCATGTCTGAGCGAAGATGCGCAGGAACAACGAGTAAAAGCTCAACACCATCTGGGCGGGCGTTGTAGTGGTGCAAGATGTCGTTGTGGAGAAGGAACAGTTGTTAGGATGGTCAGAGTGGAGAGAGTGCAGACCATTGATAATAGCATGCAAAGAGGGGTCGCGGCGTTGTTCAGCAGCTATGTCGGTGAAGTCGGTAATTGAAGGAATGAAGGCCTCATGTCCATCGGCCATCATGTCAAGGGGATCGACTCGGTAACGGGACAAGCAGTCGGTATCCTTGTGAAGTTGTCCAGATTTATACAATACGGAAAAAGTGTACTCTTGTAAACGCAGCGCCCAGCGACCGAGGCGTCCCGTAGGATCCTTGAGTGAGGAGAGGCAGCAAAGCGCATGGTGGTCCGTAATAACTCAGAATGGTCGGCCATAGAGGTACGGTCGGATATTTGCAATGGCCGAGGCGAGAGCTAAGCACTCGCGTTTTGTTCACGAATAATTTTGTTCCGAGCGCGACAACAGTCTGCTTGCGTACGCGACGAGGCGGTGCATTTCTTGTTGCCGCTGCGCCAGCACTGCGCCGATGCCGTGGCCACTAGCGTCAGTACGAAGCTCCGTGGCGGCAGATGGGTGGAAGTGTGCTAGGACTGGTGGATTGGTGAGAATGTCAACGGGCGACTAGAAGGTATTTACTTGCTGTTGGCCCCAGGTGAATTTGACATTCGTTTTGAGGAGGCAGGTTAGAGGATGGGCTACTTCAGCAAATTTCTCGAGAAAACGACAGAAATAGGAGCACAGTCCCAGAAAACTTCGGACGTCCTCGGCTGAGCGGGGTGTGGGGAAGTCGCGAACTGCTCGCACTTTTGCAGGGTCTGGTTGAACGCCCGCAGCGTCAACAAGATGGCCGAGTATGTAGATTTGGCATTGCCAAAAACGACATTTGGACGAGTTAAGTTGAAAGTTGGCACGTCGGAAAACATCAAGCACTGTGAACAGACGGGTAAGATTGTCGTCGAAAGTAGTCGAAAAACAATAACGTCGTCAAAATAGCAGAGGCAGATGGTCCACTTCATGCCTTGAAGGAGAGAGTTCATCATGCGCTCAAAAGTCGCGGGAGCATTGCATATTCCAAAGGCATCATCTTGAATTGATAAAGCCCACCAGGAGTCACGAAGGCCGGCTTCTCTCTGTTTTTTGTCGTCCATAGCGATCTGCCAGTAGCCTGAGGGAAGGTCTTTTGAAGAGAAATATTTGGCACCATATAAGCAATCGAGTGCATCATCTATGCGCGGTAGGGGATAGATATGTTTCTTGGTAATATGGTTGAGATGGTGGTAATCAACACATAATCTCCAGCTACTGTCCTTCTTTTCAACAAATACAACGGGTGAGGACCAGGGACTAGATGAGGGTTCGATTATGCCCTAATTAAGCATTTTATTGACTTCTCGCTGTATAATAGCACGCTCCGGAGCTGACACATGGTAGGGCCGTCGGCGAATGGGTCTAGCGTCACCGGTGTCGATGTGATGGGTTAGCACGGATGTCTGGCCTAAATTACGGTCGCCGAAGTCAAAGATGTCCTAATAGAAGCAAGCACACGGCAGAGAGCACAGGCTTGTTCAGAGGTGAGCTTGTCAGATAGCATTGGCTTGAAAAGGTCGGAACCAGAACGTGACGAGAGCGACGTTGATGAAAAATTGGGTGGCGAATCGGTGGTTAGGGCGGAAACTGTGTGGTTGGCCAGTGGTGTCAGATGCGCAAGTGACATGTCGCGAGGAATAACTTGCAATGAGAAGCTGAAATTGAGAACGGAAAGTGAAGTTAGGCTGTAATTAACAATAACCACCGTGTTGGTGAGTGCAACATTACGTGTCCTGGCCACGTCAGAAATTGGGGCAGCGACATAATCACCATCGGGTACCGGAATATATGGCGAGAGTAGGACTTGGACTGCGGCTTGCAGCGAAAGTCTGAGGAAATCGACAAAGCGTAGGCGAGATGGGCTGGTAGAGACAGTCTCTGAGAAGGATAGTAGTTTGAGCCGAAGAAGACCTTTGGAACAGTCAATGAGTGCAGTGTGTGCAGTCAAAAAGTCGAGTCCAAGAATAAGGTCATGAGGACAATTTTTCAGTACAAAAAACAGAACTGAAGTTTGATGCTCAGAAATCGTTATTCGCGCAGTCCACATTCCAAGCACAGCAGGAGTACTCCCATCCGCTGTACGAACGGTAGGGCCAATCGCAGGCGTCAGAACGTTTTGGAGACGGCGGCGGAGGTCTGAGCTCATCACAGATATTTGTGCACCGGCATGAATAAGAGCAGTTACAGGTAAACCATCAGCGAGACTTGTAAGAAGGTTGCACCGCTAGTCAGGAGTGATCAAAGGATTTGCAGTCCGAGTCGTGTATGCAGCGTCACCTCCGGGGGCTGCACCGGCTTGTTTTCCGAGCGACGGTCGTAGGGAGACTGAGAACGGCGGGGTTGGGGAGAGCGGGACTGACGACGCACGGGCGATGGCGAGCGGCTGGTCCGACGTTTTGGATTATGCTCTGGACCAGTCCCAGCACGGTAGGACGGGGCATAAGGTGCATGTTCGGACCGAGGTCCCCAATCATTGAAGCTCCGTCGAGGTGATGAGTTCTAACGGCTGCTGCAATGGTGAGCGATGTGTCCTATCTGATTGCACGTGAAACTAATGGGCCGATCATTATGAGTGCGCCAGTCGACTGGGTTTCGTCGTGGCACGAACATGTGGTTTGGAGTGGCAGCCGCAACGACTGGAGCCAAGCTGGAAGTAGTAGGGGCATTTTGATGAGGTGGCGAAATGCCCCTATTCGCTATCTCTTTGTGAACCACGGCCTGTATCATTGAAACAGCATTGAGAATGTGTCCTGGCGCGCTGACGCTAGACATAGCGGGTGCCATAGCCTCGAGTTCCCGACGGGCTATTCTGGTGACGTTTTCCAGCGCTGCTGGTTGAAGTAGTGTGGGCAAATCTTCGCAAGAGGTCGTAGCCCGCGTGTTGGGAAGGCGGTCAAATCGGTAAACTATGCGCCTAGTTTCCGCCTGTTCGAAGCGACGACATGCTTCGATGACTGACTTCACCGTCGAGCAGTCCTTGCACAGCAGAAAATTGAAGGCGTCATCGGCAGTTTATTTAAGGATGTGTCCGACTTTGTCCTCGTCGAGCATGTCCTTGTTGACCTTGGAGCGCAAAGCCAACACGTCCTGGATGTACGCGATGTAAGACTCCGTGGATGTCTGGCCTGGGTCACGAGGTCGCACTACAACGATCGGTTTCGGGGCTGACGGATCTTGTTGACATTAAGTAGCCTGGTCAGTCATCGTGGTAGCTGCAATGCGATGTCCGCAGCGAAGATCCAGCTCCTGGGGCTGTATGGCGAGTTGTTCCCCGCACCTCCACCAATCATGTTATGGAGAATAAAGTATACACGATGATTATACTGGCGAGCAAATGCGTACAATGCTGCTGCAGTCCGAGCACGCTCCTCTCAGCTTTTCGTCGTCGTCATCATCAGGCATCTACTTAGCCCGTGACAGTATGTATAAATATATATATATATATATATATATAAATATGAAAGTACATGCGCTTTCACATAACAACTGTTTATTGTGCCGACGTTTCGACAGGAACCCTGTCTTTTTCAAGGCATAATATATATATATATATATATATATATATATATATATATATATATATATATATATATATATATATATATATATATATATATATGCATATATATATATATTGTCACGGCAATAAAATAAGTGCAGGTAGCAGTGTAGCAAACAGCAGAACAGCCTCGATCGAGCAGCACGAGTTCGTCATCGTCCTTTTTGCTCACCAAAACCTTCGACACCCACAAGTAATGAAGCACTAGCTAGTAGTGCAGTTAGAGCGTTAGGATCAAAGCTCCACTTGTACAGGATGTTGTCACGAAGGAAAAATGATGAAATTGTGCGCCTGGGTGTTTGTGGTGGCTGTTCAAGCTTGTCCTCGAGATAGTTGATGATCGGGCGAAGTTTTGTGTCATCACGCTGTTTTAAATCCAAGTCGGAGGCTGGGATGGCCATGAGAAAACTTTCGTCGTCAGTTTGGTCAGGAAAAATCAATCCGACTGGCGCACGTGATAGGCAGTCAGCATCGATGCGCTTGCGTCCTGACTTGTAAACCACCGTAACGTCAAATTCTTGTAAGCGGAGACTCCATCAAGCTAGGCGGCTTGAGGGGTCTTTGAGACCTGCAAGCCAGCACAAGGAGTGGTGGGTGACTACTTCGAATGGTCGCCCATACAAATACGGTCGGAACTTGCATATGGCCGACACGATGGCTAGGCATTCCTTTTCTGTGGTTTGTTTCAGCCCATGATAACGTAAGGCTAGTGTAGGCGATCACTCGATCGATACCTTCCTGCCATTGCATAAGGACAGCTCCAAGGCCGATATTACTAGCATCTGTATGCGCTTCAGTGTCAGCATTTTCGTCGAAATGAACCAAGATTGGAGGAGTCTCGAGGCGTCGTCGTAGCTCTCAAAAAGCATCGTGTTGTCCCGGGGCCGACACAAAAGCAACGTTGTCTTTCGTGAGTTGGTTTAAGGGTTCTCCTATTTTGGAAAAGTTCGGAACAAAGCGACTATAGTACGATCAAAGGCCTCGAAAACGGCGTGCGTCGTGGTTGTTCATTGGAGTTGGAAAGGAAGTGACAGCCAGTGTTTTCTCGTGGTTTGGGCGACTTCCGTCACTGTTGACGACATGGCCGAGAAACTTGAGCTCCTCGTAGCCAAAGTGGCATTTTTTGGGCTTGAGCGACAGGCCAGCTGTTCATAGCACCTCAAGTACTGCACTAAGTCGCTGAAGGTGCTGCTCGAAAGTCGATGAAAAAACGACGACGTCATCTATATAGACAAGACACGATTGCCACTTGAGACCGGACAAAACTGTGTCCATTATTCGTTGAAAAGTCGCGGGAGCAGAGAAGAGTTCAAAAGAAAGCACCTTGAATTCAAAGAGCCCGTCAGGAGTAATAAAGGCTGTCTTTTACCGGTCACGCTCATCGACCTCGATTTGCCAGTAACCACTGCGTAGATCCATGCTTGAAAAATATCGCGTGTTTCTAAGACGGTCGAGTGAGTCGCGATGCGAAGAAGCGGATAAACGTCTTTCTTTGTCACGGTGTTCAGTTTGCGACAATCAACACAGAAACTCAAAGTGCCGTCTTTATTTTTCACCAACTCAACCGGTGATGCCCACGGACTTGTAGATGGCTGAATGATGTTGTCAACAACCATTTGATGCACTTGGTCGTGGATGGCGTCTTGTTTTCTGCGGGAAACTTGCTAAGCATGTCGGAGACAGTTTGTCGTCGCGAGGACCGAAAAAGAGTTGCGTGAGTGAGAATCTGGCTTTCGAGTCTTCAATTTCTTTGAAGTAAGCGATGACACACTGCTTCATGAAGGTATTCATGACTGAAATTTGTTAGTAGAATTTTTGCATGCTCTTGGGTAAATTCTATGAGACCCCGGGCGACGCATACTTGATGGGACAAGAGCACAGACACAATGCCTTCCACAACTCCGAGAGTGTTTCGGTTGATGTCGCTCAGCACGTTAACCAGAACACTAGAACGGGGCGGTACTGTCACTGAATCGTAGGATACACGCAACGCCATCCTACGCGATTCACAATCCTGAGAATGTTCGTTACATGAAAACTTCACCAGCAATTCTCAGAGATTAATGATAGCTTCATATTCTCAAAGGATGTCTAACCCAAAATGACCTGCCTAGAGCATTCCCACAGCACCACGAAAGTAGCGATGAAGGCCGAAGCGCCAATATGTACTAGGCCAGTGCACCTCCCAACCGGCGTCACTTAATGACTACCCGCGGTACAGAGCTGCGGGCCGTTCCATGGCGTCAGCACTTTTTAGAGAGCAGCCGCGAAGTCGCCACTCATAATGGAGTAATCGGCACCAGTATCCACGAGTGCGGTAGTGCAGTGATTGTCGACGGTTATAGAAATATCGGCGGAAATTGCTGCGTCACGTTCAGAAAATTTTGTGACAAAAATATCGGTGTCGTCAACGTGTCGTGGCGGAGGATGTTTGTTCGGCCAACAGTGGCCCAACCTCCAGAGGTCGCTGGCCTGAGATTTCCTGGCGTTGGCCAGGACTTGGAGACCTGCGTAGCGACTAGGCGAGCCGAGGCGCCGAGGAGAAGGTGAGCGTGGCCGGTGGCTTTGTGCAGGAGGAAACGGCTGCTGCGCTGCTAGGTATTGCTGATTCTTTCGAGGACGCTCCCCGATGCTTGGTCGACGCGCATTAGGGTGAAACCCCTGAAGGCCCATCCTGCGATACGCACACTGGCGGTACAGATGGCCCGCTTCGCCGCAGTGGTAGCAAAGAGGCCTGTTGTCAGAGGTGCGCCATACGTCAGATTTACGGGTGACTTCACGCAGAACGTCATACTGAACGGTGCTCTCGTAGTTATTTGCAGGTTCGAATTGACGGGGCGATGGTGAGTAACTAGGAGTGGCCGGCGTCCGGTAGAAGGTTGAGGACTGAGACAGAGCAGGAGCTTCCACACGCATTGGGAGCAATGATTGGGTCACATTCCTGAGTTCATCGCGAATAATGTCTCCCAGAATCGTCGCACTGGGGTGAGCAGAAGAGGGACGGACTTTTTTCACCTCCTCCCGGACCACACTCCGCACAAGCTCGTGGAGTGCTGATAAGTCCTGTCCACAGATGAAGGGTGACACCGCGGCAACAGAAGCTTGGCAGTCGTACTGTAGAGAGCGTTGCTGAAGCGCCCGTTCTATGGTAGTAGCTTCCGCAATGAAATAATCGACGGTGGTGGGGGCTTACGTATGAGTCCAGTAGATAGTTGCTCCTTGAAACCCCGAAGGAGGAGTCGAAGTTATTTTGTTTCATCCATCCCTGGGTCAGCGCACCTAAACAAGCGTGACGTGTGTTCGACAAACATAGCCACGTTTTCATTTGGCTTCTGAACTTGTCTCTGCAGAGCCTGCTCGGCCTTTACTTTCCTTTCGGGATTTTTGAATGCTTCTCACTGAAATTGTTGCCAGTTGGCGATAGACGGCTCGCGGTTCTCATACCAGATGCGAGCGTAGTCTTCAAGTGCGAAGTAGACGTAGCGAAGCTTCTTAGTGTCGTTCCATTTGTTGGCGGCTGCGACCCGATTAAAGTAGTCTAGCCAGTCATGTACGTCCTCGAATACATCACCATGAAAAGGCTTCGGGGTGCGTGCTGTGTAGACGACGCTTGCGGTAGAGGCGAGTTGGTCTACGTTGCTCTCTTGCGTCTGACTTGCCGTTGTGGTGGACATTCTTACCGAGCTCAAGGAACCAAATTCAGTAGGTAGTCCTAGCAAGCGTAAGCTGAGGCGAAGTGCCAGGTTTTCCTCCGAAATTGTTGAAATGGTGTCAGTAGCTTGAAGCGGCTTGAGTTAAAACTAGCGAATTGAAATTGCACCCAGCACCTTCACCAGTTTGTCACGGTAATAAAATAAGTACAAGTAACACTGTAGCAAACAGCAGAACAGCTTCGATCGAGCAGCGCGAGTTCGTCGTCGTCCTTTCAGCCCACCAAAACCTTCGACACGCACAAGTAATGATGACACTAACCACGCAACAGCCAGAAACCCACTACATGCTCGTGTTTATATATATATATATATATATATATATATATATGTGTGTGTGTGTGTGTGTGTGTGTATATATATATTGTTACGCACAGTCCAAATGGTGTACAAACAACTGTTCATTGGGGTAAACTTGTGCTTGAAAAGTAAAGAAAAATGTAGCGGCGTCTCTGACAGGCGATCAGCGAAAAAAGGATGATGATGATGATGATGATGATCCTTGACACTCTGGCGCACACCCACAAAGGGGGATCGGCCAAGAACCGGGCGGCAGGATCTTAACTAAAAGGCTAATGGTTTTTTAAACGTAATTTTGGGCTGAAAAAAAATATAGAAAGAAAAGCCGAAAATCGAAAAAGGAGTATATCTGAGCAGGGAACGATGCAGGCCATCAGATGCGATTTGAGAAAAAAGGGATCAATCTCCGAGATACCCTCGAGCGGTGCACTACTTCTTTTTCATCGAAATCCCGTGCTGAGGAGGCGCGCGCCGTCATGGCCTTTTCTTGTTTGATCGTCAAGCCGCTGATCTTTTGGGGGGCGCACGAACTAGCGCGCGTAGTTTGAATACTGCGTTTGCCTTGCGTCAATATATATATATATATATATATATATATATATATATATATATATATATATATATATATATATATTGCTACGGGGAAGGTTTATTCACCGACAGCAGGTCTATCTATCGGCCTAAAGAGCGCACAGTCATGCAGGCCAACGGAAAAAGCTTGACAGACCAACCCACAAGAACCACGTTTTCGTCTTCCTGCTTTCGGGTGCCATTCAATCTGCGCAGAAGCAACAGTTCCATATACATTATCACCACCCCGGCCAGTAAGGCACCGTCTCGGGTCCTGTTACTTGAGCGAGTCCGCGTTGTAAGGCTTGAGATGGGAAACGTGGACTATTTCCATTCTGGGTGCAGCAGTCAATGAGCTTGTGGTAGCGGCAATCTCATACGTCGCAGGTGTGACCTGACAAAATACTCGCTAAGGTGCAGCGTATCGCGATAGTAGTTTCTCGCAGAGGCCGACACACCGAGATAGGAGCCACAAGAAATTAAGAGATCCCGCAGAAAAAAAACGGCATCCCTATGTCAACGGTCGTGAAAGGACTTTTGTGCTGTCTGCGACGACAAGAACCGAACGTGGGCTACCGAGCGTGTCGTGAGAGCACGCACGGGTGATTGCATCCTGAGCGTACGAAGTGAAGGATGGTTGGCCTGTTGAAAGCAGTGTGTCGAAGGGCAGTAAGGCATGACGTCCGAAGAGTAAATAAAATGGAGAGTAGCCTGCTGTTTCATGACGCGGCGAGATATAGGCGAAGGTGACAAATGGTAGAGCTATGTCCCAATCAGTGTGTTCGGTAGATACGTACATGGAAAGCATGTCTGTCAATGTGTGGTTTAGGCGCTCTGTAAGGCCGCTAGTCTTTGGGTGGTAAGTTGTGGTGTATTTGTGACGCGTAGCACAAGATCAGAGTAGATCATCAACCATACGATTTAGAAAGTAGCGATCATGGTCTGTGAGCAGGTTAGACAGAGCGTCATTGTGCAGAATAACGTCATAGAGCAAGAAGTCGGCAACGTCTGTTGCGCAGCTGGTTGGTAGCGCTCGAGTGATTGCATACCGAGTGGCAAAATCTGTTGCCACTGCAATCAATTTATTTGCAGCTGTAGAACTAAAAAAGGGACCTAGCAAGTACAACCCCACTCGATAAAACCGCTCAGCTTGAACTTCAATAGGTTGAAGAAGACCGGTAGGGGGAGTCGTAGGCTTCTTTCGGCACTGGCAGAGGTCGCAAGATGCGACGTAACGGCGAACGGAGTGGTAAAGACCCTTCCAGAATACTCGTCGTCGAACATGGTCATAAGTTCTGGAGTATACTAGATGTCCAGAAGTTGGAGCGTCGTGGAAGTGCCGCCGAACAACCTTTCGCAGGTGATGTGGCATGACAAGTAAAAGTTCTGCGCCGGCGGGGTGTAAGTTGCGGCAGTACAACACGTTGTCTTGAAGCAGAATTCTGCTCAAGGAAGGGTCAGTATGATGCGATTGAAGGCGGTCAATGATCGTGAGCAGTGATGTATCTCCGTGCTGTTCGTCGGCTGCATTCAGAAAGTAAGTGATGGCTATTATGCAGGCATCAGATTCCAAATCAGCGGAGTTAGGAGGATAAACAGGATTCAGGGATGATCAGTCAGCATCGCCGTGCAGATTTCCAGCTTTGTACACAACCGAGAACGTGTACTCCTGTAATCGAAGTGCCATCGGCCGAGTCTTCCTGTAGGGTCCTTAAGCATCGACAGACAGCAAAGAGCATGATGGTCGGTGATGACTGCGAACGGACGTCCGTATAAGTACCAAGGGAATTGCGCATTGGCCAAAACGAGGGCTAAGCATTCTCGCTCAGTGAGGGAATATGTTTACCCACTTACGACAGAAGGCGACTAGTGTAGGCTATCCAA
The DNA here is from genome assembly GCA_013436015.1 of Rhipicephalus annulatus. Classification (NCBI taxonomy): domain Eukaryota; kingdom Metazoa; phylum Arthropoda; class Arachnida; order Ixodida; family Ixodidae; genus Rhipicephalus; species Rhipicephalus annulatus. Next base: position 242,641 of record WOVY01000285.1, on the reverse strand, counting down.
CGGTTGGTGCCATTCTGTATCTGAGCGAGTATAGCACCAATGTCATGACCACTTGCATCGGTGTGAAGCTCTGTTCGAGCTGCTGGATTAAAATGAGCCAACACAGGTGATGATGTGAGGGCGCTAATCAACGACGCGAGAGATTGTTCTTGGTCCTTCCGCCAAGAAAAGGTCACATTCCTTTCGAGGAGATCCGCGAGGGGCGTAGCAATATCTGCGAAGTTGAAGACAAAGCGGTGGAAGTAAGAGCAGAGCCCAATAAAACTGAGAACTTGTGTGGAACGCGGAACCGGTAATTCTCGGACTGCACGGACTTTGTGAGCAGTCCGACGAAATGAGCTTTCTGACGAAATCATTTGGAAACCAGCACCACGAAAAACGTCAGGAATTGCCTAGAGACGAGACAGGTGGCTTTGGAAGGAGGGCGAGAAAACGATAACATCGTCCAGATAGCAAAAGCAGGTCGACCATTTGAAACCACGGAGAAGAGAGTCCATATACGTTCCAAAGTAGCAGGGGCATTGCACAACCCAAAAGGCATAACCTTGAATTGGTAACGGCCGTCGGGTGTTATGAATGCTGTCTTTTCGCGGTCGCAGTTGTCAACCAAAATTTTCCAGTACCCGGATCGAAAGTCAAGGGACGAGAAATAGTTGGCGCTGTGGAGGCAGTCGAGCGCAGCATCGATTCGGCAGAGGGTGAATGTCCTTCTGGGTGATCCGATTCAGGTGGCGATAGTCGACGCAAAAGTGCCAGGTGTTGTCCTTCTTCTTAACTAAGACCACAGGACATGCCAAAGGACTCGATGAAGGCTCAATGACGTCTTTGCTCAGCATTTTCTCAACCTGTCTGTATAACTTTGCGATCAGCATGTGACACGCGATAAGAGTGTTTGTGGAGTGGACTGGCGTCGCCGGTGTCATTCGGTGGGTCACGGCACTTTGGCGGTCCAGGGGACGGTCGTCGATGTCAAGGATATTCAGGTAAGAAAATAGAACACCCCGGAGCGCTGCATTTTCAGAAAATAAGAGGTCGCTGGATATCATTTTGTCGAAAAACACCTTATAATGCGAGGTGATGACCGGTTTCGCCACGGTCTTAGTGTCAGGGTAAAAGAGCAAATCGAACATTCATGAATGATTGAAAGATCGGCTAAAGTGATGCCTTGGGGGAGAACTTGGGTCGACGTAGGGAAGTTCAGAACTGGAAGTAGCGCCGTGTTGTTAGCATCAACCACTATATTATGTGGTAGTGCGATGTGGTGCGTAAGGGTCAAATCAATGAAGGGAGCCACAAGATAGTCTGCATCAGGAACAGACAGAAAGGGCGACACAGGAATGTACCTAGCAGCCTGGGGCGGTAGCGTAGAGACTCTGCGGATCCTAACCGAGTGCGACTTGGAAAAGGGAAATCGGTGCAGAAAGGCAATTCGAGGCGTAAGATACCGGTGGAACAATCGATGAGGGCGGAGTGGGCGGATAAGAAATCAATTTCAAGGATGCCGTCGTGTGGGCACGCATCAAGGACTGCGAAGAAAACGTAAGTGTGGTGGCCGGCAACATTAACGCGGGCAGTGTACAAACCAAGCGCCGATGTTCGACTTCCGTTGGCCACTCGAACAGTAGGGAACATAGCAGGTGTGAGAATCTTCTTCAGGCGAGATCGAAGTGTGGAACTCATAGGAGATTCTCGAGCACCATTGTCAAATAGAGCAGTAATGGCGTGGCCATCAACGAACACTCTAGGTGGATTGCGCCTCGAATTCGTAGCCGGTTGAGGGTTTTCGTTTCGAGTCGTTAACACAGCGCCACCCCCAGGTGCTGCACCCCTCAGTTTCCCGGAGTATGACCAAAATAAGCCAGTGACGGAGAGCGGCGTCGTTGAGGGGAGCGTGACGGCTGACCCTGAGGTGACGGCGAGTGGCTAGACCAGTTTCTTTAGGAGACGACGTCAGTGTAGGATGGTTCGGAGCGTGGAGATGAACGACGAGGTGAAGGGTCCTTAAGATGGTCATCCCGAAAAGCGAATTGCGAAGAGTATCCATGGTCCTGACTGTGGTCCACATTAGGAAGGTTTAACCGGAAATACAACCTGTTGCGGCAATAGGAGGAGATGTGCCCAACTCGAGAGCAAGAAAAGCAGATGGGTCGATCATCGTGCGTGTGCAACTCAGATGGATTTCGGTAGCGTTGTGGAAACCTAGGAGTAGAAGCAGCTGCAGCGACAAGGGAGCAGCGCGGTGGTCAGCGTTGCGTGCGGGAATCCTCATGGGCTGCGGCATGATCCTGGAGGGCTGGGGAACCTGGGCGCCCAGGTTATCAAACTCCTGACGTGTGACTGCTTGGATAAGCGAGACTGTTGCCCAGTTGTCTTGCGCAGGGGGCCGATAGGAAGCGGGTGCAATGGTCTCCAGCTCCTGGCGCACAATCTTTGTGATATTGGTGGGAGGCGCAAGTGAATTGGGCGCTGAAGAATCTTCGCAAAACGAAGTTGCAGTGATGTTTGGTAGTCTCGTGAAGTGTTGGGTTACTCGGCTGCTTTTAGCTTGTTCACATTATCGGCATTCAGATATAATGGAGTCGACAGTGGTACAGTTCTTACATATTAGTATGTTGAAAGCATCATCAGCAATGCTTTTCAACACGTTTTTGATCTTGTCCGCCTCGGACATGTTTTTGTCAGTCTTCCGACACACTGCGAGTACGTCTTGGATGTATGCGAACTACGACTCTGTCGATAAGTGAACACGCGACGCGAGTTCCTGCCTGTCTGCCATCTGACGAGCAACTGACCAACCGAACAAGTCGCGAAGCTCTTTCTTGCATGTGTCCTAGCTGGTTAACTCTTCATGCGTCTCGTACCAGGCGCGTGCCGTACCCCGTAGGTAGAATAGAATATTTGTCAGCATAAGCGTCTCGTCCCACCTGTAGTGCTTTCTTACGCACTCTAATAATGCGAGCCATTCTTCGACGTATGCGCTGACCATCCCACAAAACGTTCCAGGGTCAAAAAAGTGGGGAGGGGGAATTACCGTTGATGGAGCCGACGAGGATGGCGAGGCCTGAGTGCCGGTTTCAGGCATTGCGCCTGAACAAAGCTGGCATCTTCTGTAGAGTTCCAGAGCCGGTTTGAGTGAAGACCCCGCACCTTCCAACAAAAGATTTTACGTGGAAGATTTAGTCACCGACAGCAGGTCTTGCTAACGGCCTAAAAAGCGCACAGTCGTGCAGGCCAACGGGAGAAGCTCGAGAGACCAACCCACAACAACCACGTTGTCGTCTTCCTCCTTTTGGGGTGCCATTTCTGCTGTGCTGAAGTGACAGTTCCATATATATATATATATATATATATATATATATATATATATATATATATATATATATATATATATATATATAGTTCAAAAAAATCAAGCACGTAGGAAAAATTGTTTTGTAAAGGACTGAGGTTTCGGGCGCGGGACCGGCCTTCGTCGGAGTGATGTGAAAATGCGACGGCAACGCAATATAAAAGGGCCAGTAACGTATCATAGCGCTGTTAATGGCTGACAAGCGGTTGTTAAAAGCACGTGGGAAACAGTGCGCGTGATAAGACAAGAAAAAAATTGAGATTACAAGCGTACGAAGACAAAACGAATAAAAAATCATTAACAATGAGTAAAAAATTATGAAGCCACATAACGTGTGTATCACTGGCACTAACATCAATACACGTCATAGGTACAGCTGCGAGCAAGTTATCGATAAACATAAACGCTGGTATACCATCTTGTCATGATCCGACAACAAAGCTGGAACAGGGAACTAATCTATCTGCGTGAAAGCAAAGCGGCAATAATAGCGGTGGTAGTCAAGGGTGTTTAGGAAGCTAAACGGGTAAAAATGAAAGTTTGCCAGCGCTTTCATTCGTACCACAAGTGACGGCTTTAAACTTATAGATTAAATACGATTCTCGAAGCTCTCTTTCGTGGTGGGAACGGAAACCCGATTGAAGGATTGTAGCTGTAACACTATCAAATGAGTGGCCCGGAATGTGCACGTGTTTCGATAGCGGAAGGTTAGAAATGGTGGCAGCATGACACTTGTGGTTGTTAAAGCGATATCTGAAGGGCGTTTCGGTTTGTCCAATGTATGTAATTTGCAGACGGAACATTTGAGCAAATAGATGCAAGTGTAAGTGTCACACGTAAAATTTCCTTTAATTTTATAGAAGAAATCAGAAGCAGTGCTTTTAGAAATGTGTGACGTCGTCATATGCGCGCAAACCTTGCATCGTGGTTTTTCGCAAGGTCGACAACCAACATTATCGGGAACCCTTGTTTTAGATGAAGTTAGAATGTCATGCAGATTGCGTGACCGTCTGAAGACTACCCGAGGTGGCAATGGAAAGATTACTTTAAGATGAGCACTCTGCGCTAGTATGTTGAAATGTTTTTTTGAGAATTGAGGAAACGTTTGGCACCGATGCTGAGTGTGTTAGAACTAGATTACTTTGTGCCTGAACGGATGGTTGCTTTTTAGCGCTGAACAAATCCTTGCGATTCAGCGCATCGGCTCTTTCGACGGCATCCTCAACAACGCGGGGTGGGTATTCCTGCTGGATCAAAGATTCGCGGTGTTCTACGCAGTTTGCATAAAAGTCTGACTGCTCAGACAAATTCTCTTAAAGCGGAGCGCCGGACTGTACGGTATACTGGTTTTCCAATGTTTTACATGTGAACTTTTGAAGTGAAGATAACGGTGCCTGTCTGTAGGTTCCTGTAAAGCCTAGTGGTTAGTTTGTTGTCAGAGATGGAAACTGTGACGTCCAGAAAGTTAACGGCAGAACGAGAGTATTCATGCGAAAACGAAATAGATTGGTGAACAGTGTTGAAATCAGCTATAAAAGATAAAAGTTCATTTTCATTATGGGGCCAAATAAAAAAATGTCATCTATAAATCGCTTATAATAAAGAGGCTTTAACGTGCGGTTTCTCATAAAATCATTTTCCAGAACAGACATGAAAAGGCTAGCGTAATTAGGTCCAATGCGAGTGCCCATTGATGTTCCACTTACTTGGAGGTAGTGGGAGCCATCAAATTCAAAATTATTAAGCTGCAAGATTAATTTCAGTAAGGTAGCTAATGTATCACTTCCAATGGGCTTTTCATCAGATAATTCTTCGTACGCTTGAATTGCTGCCTGGATGCCATCACTATGGGGTATATTGGTATACAGTGAAACCACATCTAATGTCACGAGCACGGAATTATCTGGTATCACGAGTTCATCAATGTCCAACAAAAATGATTTGTGTCTTTGAGATAGGACGAGAATTTACATGGAAGGCTACTGATTATTACGTCAACGTAGCGGGAAAGTTGCTCCGTAACAGTGCCAATGCCCGAAACAATGGGGCGTCCAGGACAATTTTCTTTATGTACTTTGGGCCGCAAGTAGAACCTGCCAGGGACGGGACTGAGCGGGACGAGGGAGCGTACTGCCTTGTCGCCTAATTGATTAGCTTTTACGAGATTGTAGACGGTATCATGGACAACTGCTGTAAACTCTTCAGTGGGATCATATTCTAGGTGCTTATAAAAAACCGGATTGTTAAGCTGTCTATGGGCTTCGCCTATATAATCCGTTTTATTCATTATAACAACGGCACCACCTTTGTCGGCTGGCTTTATGTAGTTATCACTGCGTTTAGCCAGTGATGAAATGGCTTTCCTTTCCTCAAATGAAATGTTTTATTTAAACGGCTTTTGCTTTTCATAGGCTTTAAGCACGTCGCGTTGGACGGCTTCAATATACATATCTAGATATTTGTCACGTTGGGCCGGAGGGGTCCAACGGTTGTTGTTAAATACAATTGGCTGCCTGTCGCTAGTGGACGGATGGTCATGGAAATATTCTCGTCGGCGCATGTTACGTGAAACATTCTCTAAATCCTTAAATGGCAGGACAAAAGGTGAGGCCCCGTGACAAGATGCGGAGTTCGTCCCTAATTAGACTTACATGCGAAAGGTTCACTACGTTGGTAGACGGCGTCGTGCTATTACCCAGCTCAGGAAACGAGTTTGTCGGGACCGCCGTTATTACCTGTTTTGGGAACAACGAGTGGTCCACGCCGTCACGGAGCAACTTTTTACATTTCTTGTCGTAAATCTCACTTAGCTTCTTCACTTTATACCTTTCCAATTCGGCAATTTCATGCATACTAAGGTCAGCACTCGCGTACAGTTGTCGTTCCGTGCTTAAAGAGTCTTTTACAGCATGGTGGTAATGGTTTTGAACAGTGCGGGTAAGATCCAAAGAGGCTTTTGTAAGGATTTCATGCCATTGAGCGATATTTTTAGCGGACATATGACTTGTGGCTGCTTTTATAGAAATACAAAGTCCCCTAGGTGCAACACGAGCCGCTAAATATGCACTGAGGGTTGAAACATGCAGTTCGTTTCGGATGCGCTTTTCCACGGTTTTTCTCAACTTTAAGAAAGCATGGGAGGTATTCGCCTTTCTGGCACAAGGCTCACCTAGTCAGTTTGTCGCTTTGTTTTTCGGTCTCCGAGTCTTTCGGGGACTGGTCCGCGTAGTACTTTGCGTTGCTGGTTGGGGCGGTCTAGGTCGTAGTCTGGTTCCTAGTGGACGCTGATCGGGTGGAGGGCCTGGTTGATTGGTTGGCGGGCTGGTTGGGGACACGGTAGCGGAAGCCAGCTGTTGCACTGAAGGGTTCAAGTCCGTTGTACCTTGCGCGGGAGCAGGGAGGCTTAGGTGGTGGGTCGGTTGGTTCGATGACAGTCGAGTTCCTGGCGCAAGCGGCGCTGGTGGCGAAAGTTGTGATGCGGTTGCAGTTAGAGCAGGGAATTCACTGAGACTAGGAAAGTTTGAGCCATTGAGCGGCTGGCCTGCTGACCACCGAGAGCGCATTGGCTCTATCGGCAGGCAAGAAGCCGTGTCTTTCCAAAAAGAAGAAAACGCATTTGTACTTCTAAAACACAGTCTCTGGAGATGCGTAGCCATTAACGCGACGCCCTCGAAGCTAGGATGGATGCCATCAGCAGCGAGAACGCGAGCGGAAGGCAACCATTCAAATCCATGGTCAATGAAGTACACGAAACTGGAACGACGGCAGAAGTTTTGCCGTAGGCTATTGAAAGTGCAGGCCTCGCGATTGCAGTGACGAACAAGTCCATCATTTCGCTGGCCATAATGACGATTCGTAGCTCTCGGCAAGACCAGGCTGGCGTACAAACGAGTGATACCTGGTCGTTCCTTGGCTATGATGTGAAACAGGTCACGGTAGTTTTCGAAGGTTACACGTCCGGTAGAAGAGGTCAAGTCGTTGGTACCCACATTGAGGATGAGGGTCGTAGTTGATGATGGGACAAAGTCTTAAGAGCACACGCGCGTAAGTTATGCAGGCTCCAGACTGCCACACAAAAGCTGGAGTAGCGGTGCGGTTAGGGTCGAAGTGATGAAAAAGGTACTTGACTTGGGAGTCGCCCAATACCATCGTATAAATTGGGGTTGACGGATACCTCCAGTTGATATTTTTCCTTGTGCTGTTGCAGGGATCCATAGTAAATGAAAACAATGAAGTGCTAACATAGGACCCGGAAGTAAAAGTTCAAAAAATCAAGCACGTAGAAAAAATTGTTTTGTAAAGGACTGACGTTTCGGCCGTGGGACCGGCCTTCGTCGGAGTGATGTGAACATGCGACGGCAATGCAATATAAAAGGGCCAGTAACGTATCATAGCGCTGTTAATGGCTGAAAAGCGGTTGTTAAAAGCACGTGGGAAACAGTGCGCGTGATAAGACAAGAAAAAAAATGAGATTACAAGCGTGCGAAGACGAAACGAATAAAAAATTATTAACAATGAGTAAAAAATTATGAAGCCACATAACGTGTGTATCACTGGCACAAGCATCAACACACGTCATAGGTACAACTGCGAGCAAGTTATCGATAAACATAAATGCGGGTATAGCATCTTGTCATGATACGACAACAAAGCTGGAACAGGGAACTAATCTATCTGCGTGAAAGCATAGCGGCAATAATAGCGGTGGTAGTCAAGGGTGTTTAGGAAGCTAATTGGGTAAAAATGAAAGTTTGCCAGCGCTTTCATTCATACCACAAGTGACGTACAAGTATATATATATATATATATATATATATATATATATATATATATATATATATATATATATATAAAATGAACTTGCAGATAGCACATTTGAAAAGGAAATTGTATTTACTAACGTTTCGGCCGTGGCACGGCCTTCGTCAGAAGCCTTCGTCAATATACACATATATATATATATATATATATATAAGGGAAAGAAGTGTATACCTACAGGCTTGTTTTTTTCCGTGTTTTAACACAATATAATGAGATATAACAGACAGTAATGCCAAGGAATGTACAGGGAAAGTAATTAAAACCAATGGAATGTAAATAAGAAGATAGAAAAGTGGATGATAATTTTTTCATCCACTTTTCTTTCTTCCTACATACATTCCATTGGTTTTAATAACTTCCCCTGTAGATTCCTTGGCATTACTGTCTGTTATAACTCATTATATATATATATATATATATATATATATATATTTCACCGGTACATTATCATCATTATCATGTGTGGCTCATGCATCCTCATCGTTGTCGCGTAGCATCATCATCTTGGCTCATTCATCGTAGCTGTCGGCTGCCGGTTCCTCGGGCCTAATAAAAGGTAATCCAAATCAAAACTTCATACGTGGTGGAGAGTGCTGTTAGATCCCCCACCATTCTTTCGACAACTCTACCCCCTGGAGCTACGTTCAGGTCGCCGCTTGGGCCAGGTGTCCGGAAATATGTCGCACCAATATGAGGCCGGTGCTGCAGCCGTTCCCACTCAACCACCGCGTGCCGCGCCTTCTCATGTCATCAACAGCCTCCAGCGTGAGCCCCATCCCTTCGCTGGTATGCGTGGGGAAGATGTGGAAGAATGGCTGGACGATTTTGAACGTGTCGGTGCTGCTAACCGGTGGGATAACACCTACAAACTCGCTCACGCCTCATTCTACCTCACGGGTGTCGCGAAGACGTGGTTCCTCAACCACTTATCGACATCCCCGACTGGTCAGCCTTCAAAGATCAGCTTCGCCATGTCTTTGGCACACTGGCTGTTCGTTCGGCTCTCGCAAAGAAAGCTCTCGCGACTCGGAAACAGCACATCGGGGAGTCGTACACATCCTACATCGAGGATGTTTTTTCACTATGCCGCCGGGTTGACACACCAATGACAGAATCAGACAAGGTGCGCCAGCTTCTTAAGGGGATTGCACCCGTCGCATTCAATGCCCTGGCAATCCACAATCCGGCTACCGTTGCTGACGTTGCGACAACCTGTCAGCGCCTCGAAGAACTTGAGTCTATGCGCCTACAATCAGACAGTGACGCGGCCGGTATTACGACTGATCCAAACCTGCGAGACACGATAAGGGCGATTATACGTGAAGAATTAGAATCAATGGGATTCACACTACCTTCAGTGTGTCCCATTCAGTCCTCTTCAACATCATTGCGGGATGTCATCATGGAAGAGCTCACGTCCATGACCCACATGGCCAACCTGCAGCCCACTGTCTCTCGTACTCTACCCTCGTTCCCGCACACCACCGCCGCACCACCAGGCACCGTCAGCTCGACGTCCCCGCCACGAACGTACGCGTCGGTTGCTGCCGCACCTCCCACAAGCTTTCCCACGAGCTTTTCATCACCACCGCGTGAGCCATCACCTGTCCCTCTGACTTCTCTCTCTCCTGGTGCAGTTAGCGCAAGCTACTACCCTCCTCATTGATCGACTCGGCCTACGTGCTAATATTGCGGCTATCGTGGTCACATTGCACGCTTTTGCCGCAAGCGCCAGCAGGATGAGCGCCGAAGGTACGACATACGCGAATTAGACTATACCGCAGGAGCCTTGTACCAGGGCCGCCGTTATTCGTCACCGCCGCGTCGGTCTCCATCTCCGCTAGCATCGGGTGAACTGCGCAGTAGTCACCGATCAACCCGACGCCGTTCACCCTCGCCTTACCGGCGCTCTTCTCCTCTTCAGCCTGCTTCCCTTACTTCTGATCGGCGTCCGGAAAACTAAGCGATGCAGTTTTTGGAGGTCAAACTGCATTCAAACACAGGACTCCAATTCCTCCAGCGCGCCCCTACAATATGATTGCGGTCACAGTTGAGGGAGTGGACGTTGATGCTTTGGTGGACACTGGGGCTGCGTTTTCTGTTATTCGGTCTGATTTGTGTGCCCGTATTCGAAAAGTGACGACGCCTTATGATGGACCGACACTGGTTACAGCCCAGGGAACAATGATTCGCCCTTCCACTCTCTGTACTGCCCGTGTACTCATCGACGAAATTCTTCATCATATAGAATTTGGTGTGCTATTCCCGTGCTCCCATGAACTCATTTTAGGCTGGGACTTTATTTCCTCTGCTTCTGCGGCTATTTGCTGTGCACAACGTGTCGTCCATCTTACTGACACGGACCACTTGCTCAACGACGAAACCTACAGGCCACTTCGACTCATCGCTGCAGTAGACATCGAGTTACCAACAAACGAACATCAATTAGTGACAGTCTTGTCCAACGACGTCGACTCTGGTGACATTTTGGTCACTCCGTCACCATGTTGCCTTAATAAAGGCATAGCTCTGGCATCAGGTGTGGCTCGCTTCAACAATGGATCAAGTGTCCTCGCTGCTACCAACACCACACAAGATAAAATTTTACTGCCATGGGGCACTACTGTCGCCTGCGTTGCCGATCTGCAGCCTGTGTGCGTTGTGCCTCTTACCCCTGTCTGCTCTAAAGGCCATCCTGCAGATCATGCTGCTTCCTCAGCCTTTACGGCAGCCATCAACAAAGACTTGAATGACTCACAAAAGCAGCAGCTGCTTGATTTGTTGGAAAAGCATGCAAATTCCTTTGACGTTCATTCATCCACCCTGGGCCAGACAACTGCTACAGCACATCAAATTCAGACCGACGGAACATTCATTGTGCACCGCCTTCCGTAAAGCGTTTCTCTAGCTGAACGAAAAATCATTGAAAAAAACGTAGACGATATGCTCCAACGGGACATAATTCGACCCTCAACCAGTCCTTGGTCGTCGCCCATCGTTCTGGTACGTAAAAAAGACGGTTCCGTACGATTTTGTGTCGATTACCGAGCACTCAATAAGATCACTAGAAAGGACGTATACCCCATGCCACGCATCGAGGATGCCCTAGATTCCTTACAGGGTGCTGAATACTTTTCGAGCCTCGACTTGCGTTCCGGCTATTGGCAAATCCCCATGCACGAAGATGATAAACAAAAAACTGCGTTTGCAACACCGGACGGCCTATACGAATTCAATGTTATGCCGTTCGGTCTATGAAATGCGCCCGCAACTTTTGAGCGCATGATCGACACCGTGCTGCGTGGCCTGAAATGGAAGACTTGCCTATGTTACCTCGATGACATTGTTGTCTTTTCATCGACGTTTCCTCAACATCTGCAACGCTTGGACGAGGTCCTGACTTGTCTTGCGGGCACTGGTCTTCAAATTAACACAAAGAAGTGCCATTTCGCCAACAGATCTATCAAGGTACTCGGTCATGTTGTGAGCAAGGACGAAATTCGTCCAGACCCTGATAAAACTGCTGCAGTGCTTCGCTTCCCTCGCCTTGACAAACCAAAAGATTTGCGAAGTTTCCTTGGTCTCGCCTCTTACTTTCGGCGATTCATACAAAACTTTGCCTCCATAGCCACACCACTTCATAAGCTACTTGCTTCCGGTATGCCCTTTTAGTGGTCTCAGGATTGTGAATCGGCTTTCGACAAGTTGAAGAGTGCCCTCACGACCGACCCTGTACTTGCTCATTTTCACGATGATGCACCGACCTTCCTGCACACAGACGCTAGCGGCCGCGGTTTAGGAGCCGTGCTCCTGCAACGCGACAACTCTTCGCGAGAGCCAGTCGTTGCATACGCCAGCCGCGTCCTCTCCGCAGCCGAGAGGAACTACACGATCACCGAGCAGGAGTGCCTCGCCATCGTTTGGTCAGTACAGAAATTTCGTCCATATCTGCATGGCCGCCATTTCACCATTGTGACCGACCACCATGCTTTATGTTGGCTTTCGACACTCAAGAACTTGTCGGGACGCCTCGGACGGTGGATTCTACGCCTCCAAGAATATGATTTTGAGATCGTGTACAAGTGTGGCAGGAAGCATAGTGACGCCGATGCTCTTTCTCGCTGCCCACTACCAGCGACTCCACTCGGGGTTTCCACCATCAATTTGCACAACACGCCCTCGAAGTCCACGTCTACAGCGGTTTCCTCTCTCGCCTCTATGGACCAGCTGCCTTCGGACGACACGCACGATTTTCCTTCTCGACAGTTGGCTGACCCATACTGTCGACGTATTATAGGCTACCTCACTGGCAGTTCCCGTCCACCTAATGCAAGGCTCCGTCGCCAACTCTCGCAATTTAAGCAGGACAACTCGGTGCTGTACCACAAAATTTACCATCCTGACGGTCAGCGCTGGGTTCCCGTTCTACCCCGATCGCTTCGGTCCGAAGTCCTCAGGGCACTTCATGACCATCCGACTGCTGGTCACCTTGGTTACCATAAAACCTACGATCGCCTTCGAAGTCGGTTTTATTGGCCAGGCATTACCACTAGTGTAGCTCGGTACGTCGGGTCCTGCACTACATGACAATGTAGAAAACTACCAACATCTGCTCCCGCCGGTACCCTACAGCTTCTTCCGTGCCCAGCCACACCATTTGAAGTTGTAGGCGTCGATCTTTATGGCCCCCTCCCAGTCAGTGCTGCTGGAAACCGGTGGATAGTAACAGCCATTGACCATTTGACGCGCTACGCCGAGACGGCATCCGTTACTACTGGTTCAGCTTCTGAAATTGCCGATTTCATCCTGCGAGCCATTATACTGCGTCATGGTGCTCCACGTGTGTTGCTCAGTGACCGTGGAAGGGCCTTTCTTTCACAACTAATGCATGAACTTCTTCAGGCCTCCGGCACAACTCACAAGACTGCCTCTAGTTATCATCCCCAGACGAACGGCCTCACTGAGTGATTCCACCGCACTCTTGCTGACATGATCGCCGCCTATATTCAACCAGACCACAAAAACTGGGACGTTGTTCTACCATTCGTCACTTTCGCCTACAATACGGCCATTCAGCGAACAACCGGCTACTCGCCATTTTACCTAGTTTATGGACGCTCCCCTACTTCTTTCCTGGACGTCTCCTTCTTTACCTGCCAAGCGAATTCATCTCCATCCTCTTCAGAGGAATACGTTTCACGACTCGCACAGTGCTGCCAACGAGCTCGTATAAACACTGAAGCCCGCCAGCAAGACAGAAAGCTAGTTTATGATGAATCGCATCGTGATGTATCCTTCAAACCTGGAGACGAAGTGCTCCTTTTGACGCCTGTTCGCACACCTGGTTTGTGTGACAAATTTCAGCCTCGGTTTATCGGGCCGTACACAGTTCTTGAAGAGACTTCACCCGTGAATTATCGCGTGACGCCACTTGTAGCCCCAGCAGATCGCCGTTATCGAACTACAGAGGTCGTCCATGTCTCCCGTATGAAGCCCTTCATGCGACGTTCTTTGTCCCCTTGACTTGCCGCGGCCAGGCTGGCCGCTTTCACGTGGGGGGGAATCGATGTGGGCATTTAGTATACGCATCCTCTTCACCGGTACATTGTCATCATTATCATGTGTGGCTCATGCATCCTCATCGTTGTCGGGTAGCATCATCATCTTGGCTCATTCATCGTAGCTGTCGGCTGCCGGTTCCTCGGGCCTAATAAAAGGTAATCCAAACCAAGACTTCATTATATATATATATATATATATATATATATATTGTCGCGAGAGGAAACGATAGATAGGAACTCGAAGTGGACAACTGTTTACTCAGCCAGAGCCGCCTTTCCCTCTTCCCTCTTTTGTTCTGCCACCAACACAGCGTGGCACTAACCTCTCCCCAAGAAAAAAAATAAGAAGACACATCGCATGAATGCCGCGGCTTCGAAAAACAACAGAAGGTAGCAAAAATTGTCCATGTCAATTGAAAAGAAAAAAGACCAGATGAAAAAGAAAGAAGCGAGAAAGAAATGTACAACTGTCTTGAAGGCAAGTGCCACATCACAAATTTCTTTACTTGCAGTCAACGCGAATTGTACGCTTCATCCTGGCGACGTGAACCACATCCGCTGAGCGTGGTTGACGAGAACGCTGCGATGTGTCTGCTCAGACAACTTCATAGTTCATTTCTCCAAGGCGATGAAGAACTCGGTAGGGTCCTAAGTACCGCCATAACAAGTTTTCTGAGCGTCCACGTTGATGTGTAGGAGCCCAAACCCTGACTAAGACACCACGTTCGTAAACTACTGCTCCGTGATGGGTGTTGTACCGGCAAGCATCTTGATTTTGCCGTGATCAAATGCGAAAGCGCGCCAGCAGCCGGGCGTCTTCGGCACGCTGAAGAAATGCACTTGGGTCCGGTGTAATCATCTTCGACAGAGTTGGTTGCAGCATGATGTCAAGCATTGTGGTGACGTGGGGGCCCTAAACCATACGAAAAGAAGCCAAGTCGGCGGTTTCCTGCAGAGCCGTATTGTAGGCAAAAGTTATATACGCGAGGATTTCATCGCATTTCTTCTTATTCTTGGCGGCATACATCGTAAGCATATCTGCAATCGCTTTACTAGGGCGTTTGATCACTCGTAAGTCTGCGGGTTGTACGCAGTTGCTGTTCCGTGTGTCGTTCCGCTCAGCAACAGGATCTCTCGGAGCAACTGTGCTGTAAAAGCAGTACCATGACGACAGCAGGTGCACCGTGGCGGAGAACTAAGTTCCTAATAAAAAACGTTTGCCCCATATGAAGCAGTTGTTCATTGGGCGACTCGTGTCTCGCAGTATCTGGTCAAGTAGTCGGTGGCGACCACAATTCAGTGGTTACCAGCTGTAGACTTCGGAAATGAGCCGAGTAAATCTATTCTGACCCTTTTCAAAAGGTTTGTGAGGGGGTCGTAAAGGCTGAAGCAGACCGGCTGGTTTCGTCATTGGATTTTTGCGGCGCTCACATGCTGTGCATGTCTTGACGTACTGCCAACAATTTTTGTAAGTTTCTGCCAGTAGTGCTTGTCCTTGATCCGTGCCAGAGTACGTGCGAAGCCAAGATGCCCTGACGATAGCTTGTTGAAACAAGCACGCAAAGTATTATCGCAGAGAGCTGCAGGAAGGACGAGGAGATAAACGGTTTTTGTTGGATGAAAGTTGCGCTTGTAGATGATGTCTTGGTGTAGACTGAAAGATGACCAATCATGCGCAAACTGACGTGGGGGTTGTGGGCGACTTCCCTCAAGGTATTCCATAAGTGGTTGTAGTTCCAAGTCTTCGCGTTGCCGCTCAGCCACGTTTAGTGATGCGACAATAGCTAGGCAGCTGAAGTTTTCGTCCTTGTCTTTTGCAGCGATCTCGACGGGTGCGCGGGAAAGACAGTCAGCATCGGTGTGTTTCTGACCAGACTTGTTAGCCATCGTTATCACGAATTCCTGTAACTGGACTCCATCTTGCGAGATGCCCTGAAGGATCTTTCAGATTCGCTAGCCAGAAGAGAGAATGGTGATCACTAACGATTCGGAAGTCGCATCCGTACAAGTAGGGCCTGAATTTTGTTATGGCCCATACAACCGCCAGACATTCTCTTCAGATGACAACGTGCGGCTAGCGTAGGTGATGACGCGTTCCACGCCATCTTGATATTTAACGAGAATAGCTCCGAGGCCAAGGTTACTCGCGTCAGTGCGGCCTTCTTTGTCTGCTTTGGTGTCAAAGTGACCAAGGATCGGTGGCGTTTGTAGGCGTTGTTGAGGGTCGCGGAAAGCGTCCGATTGTTTGAGACCTCAGACGAAGGCGACGTCGTCCTTGACGAGTTGTTGTAGAGGGTCGGAAATTTCCGAAAAATTCAGCACGGAGCGGCGGTAATAAGCGCAAAGGCCCAAAAAGCGCCGTACATCATGCTTTGTTCTCGGTATCAGGAATAAAGCAAGTGCCTTAGCCTTCTCAGGGTCAGGGCAAACACCACTGCTGCTGACAATGGGGCCAAAAAATTTGAGTTCTTCATATTCAAAATAACACTTTTCTGGTTTCAGAGAAAGGCCGGCAATTTGAATAGCCAATAGAATCGCCTCAAGTTGCTCAATGTGCATTTCAAATGTCGTAGAAAAGTCGAATACGTAATCTAAATACACTAAACGAAAGTGCCACTTTAGTTCACATAAAACTGTGTCCATCATTTGTTGGAATGTGGCTGGAGGAGAGCACAGGTCAAAAGGAAGAACATTAAATTCATAGAGGCAGTCAGGTGTAATAAACACTGTTTTCTCTCGGTCCCATTCATCTACTTCAATCTGCCAATATCCGCTGCGGAGATTCATGAAAGAGAAGTAACGGGCGTGTCGCAGGCGATCTAAGGAGTCATCAATGCGAGGAAGAGAATATACATCTTTTTTCCTTATCTTATTCAGTTTGCGGTAGTCGACGCAGAATCTCAGTGAACCATCTTTCTTTTTAACCGGAACAACTAGCGACTCCCCAGGACTAGTCGATGGTTGAATTACGTCGCCGTCGAGGATTTGTTTCACTTGATGACGAATAGCATCCGCCTCCTTCTGTGACACGTGGTAAGCATGTTGGCGCATGGGTTGGAGGTTGGGCTCAGTGATAATTCTGCGCTTCAATAGAGGGGTTTGCTGGACTTTCAACGTAGTGGCAAAACAGTCACTAAATGATGAGAGGAGACGAAAAGCCTTGCCCTCTTAGGTTCTTTTAACTGACAACTGACGTTCAGGCGACTAGTCACGTCAGTATCGCAGCTGTTCTCAGTCGAGATCGTCATAATCGAAGGTAAGGGATCCAAATCATCCAATGCCTTTAAATAAGCTGTGGTTGTGCGTTTCGCAAAACGCCTGTATTCACTTGAAGTTCGTAACTAAAAGTGTAGTCTGGCCATTTCAGAGTTGAGCGAGGCTTTGAGCAAAGGCGACTTCCCGATCAATCAATAACGTCATTTTACTTTCGGCGACACCTGTACTGGACAGCTCCCGTAGACACTCAACACTCTACAAGCACGAAGATACTACTGCGAGGTGGCAACGTGACGCAATCATCAACTGCGCGTAAGGCTACGCCACGATGTTCGTTCTCGACGTCGGAATCTCAAGAAACACAGCAAAACTGACGAACAAATCACGCAGATTATTTATCGCTCCTTACTCTTGCAGAAAATCCATGCCCAAAATGACCGGCCGAGAACAATTAGGCAGAACAACGAATGACGCTACAAAAGCCGGCGCACAAATCTCAAGCCTGGCGCTCCACCTTTCATAGGGGGTGCGAGGTGCCCTGCAGTGTAGGGCCATCCCACTTTGTCAGCACCTTGTGTAGACGGGTGGCCAATGAAGCACTCAATACCGAATAATCAGCTCTTGTGTCGACAAGCGCAGTCACTGGATGACAGTCGACGGAAACGGTACTGGCAGCGGATGGTCTATTACGGTCTATTGGCGGTGTCAGAAACAGGCTTTAACGGCACGTCGTAAGGCAGTGGCGGAGGGTATTTTTCGGTTCGCGTGACAGTGGCCTCATCTCCGGAGGTCGCTGTTTTCAGTTTTTCTGGCGTGGGCTTGCGCCACTGACACCAGGAGACACAAAGGCGGGTCGGGCGCGATACGTTGATGTGGACGGACGGAGTGATGGTGAACGTGACTCTAATCGCGGTGAGACAGGAGCGTGATGGCTACCTTCCAAGCGATCCGTAATTTCTTGCGAGCGCTCACCATAGCGTGGACAGCGGGCATCTGGGTGAAATCCGCGTAGGTCTATTCGTCAATAGTAATAGTCGTCGTAGATGTGTCCAACTTCGCCACAATGGTAGCAACAAGGACGATGGTCGGGTGCATGCCAGATGGTGGACTCCCGGGAACCAGGACAATAATCGGCTTGAGAAGGTGGGCGATGGGCTGGACTTCGCAAGCATCTGGGGGTCACATCAGGTGGATGAGGAAATTGTGCCGTCGACGGCGTAGAGACGTGTAGGGCATCTGCGTAGGAAAGCGTGGAGGTTCAACTTGTGATGGTGGTGAGGAATAAATGAACTGCCTCATTTCATTACGAACGACGTCCGTAAGAGCAGCGCTACTGAGAGGGGACGCTGCATGAGATTTCCGAAGTTGTTCACGTACAACTTGCTGTATGAGTTCTTGAGCACCTTCCTGTTATCGCCGCCTGGTAAAAGCGAGCGCGCAGCGTACATGGCCGTCTGATGCTTCTACTGCGACAACCGCTGCCGAAGCATGCGCTCTATAATTGTGACAGGCCTCACGTATGAACTCTGACACAGTCGTGTGAGGGTTGCGCACAAGGCCCGCAAAAAGTTGCTCCTTTACGCCTCGCATTAGAAGGCGTGCCTTTTTGTCTTTTGGCATGATGGGGTCAGCCTGTCGTAACAATCGCGACATCTTGACAAACATTTCGACGCCCTCGTTTGGCATTTGAAACTGCGAAGAAAGTGCCTGCTCCACTCTCTCTTTCCATTCGGGGTTACTGAACGCCTCGCGAAGCTGCCGATGGAAATGCTGCCAAATCGTGAATGAAGTTTCGTGGCTCTCGTACCACACTATTGCCGCGTCTAAGAGAGAGATGTACACGTTCTTCAAGTTACGGCGATTGTCCCAGTCGTCGATGGTAGCAACCTGGTCGAAATAGTCGAGCCAGTCTTCGGCATCCTCACCGACATCGCCGTGGAATCGGTTGCATGTGTGAGGCGTGTTGATGACACAGGGTACGCTAGCAAATAGTTCATGCTCGGTTAGGGTTGCGGATGTGGCAAACATTGTCCACACGGAACTTGCCAAGGAGCCGTACTGTGGTGGTTGTCCTTGAAGGCGGCGTCTGCTTCGATGAATATCAGCAGACTCTGGTGCACTGGCGGTGTTTGATTCTGGTTCAGAACCAACAGGCATAAGACGTTGCAGTACAGTACCCCGCACCACTACCAGTCTGTCGCGAGAGGAAATGATAGACAAGAACTCCAAGTGGACGACTGTTTACTCAGCCACAGCAGCCTTTCACATCTTCCCTCTCTTCTTCTGCCACCAACAGAGCGCGGCAATTGATATATCTATATACATATATATAAATATATATATATATATATATATATATATATATATATATATATATATATATATATATATATATATATATATATATATATATGCATATATATGGGACGGTACGATGAATAGGTGACGTGGCCATGCTCTTACCTCATGCTTATTCAATTCTCCTTCTTCTTTCTCTACTTCTCCTAACCATCCCTGCCTTCTTACGTCACACGCTAGGCCACGTCACTCATTCATCATAGCGTCACACGAGTCGACAGGATGAAGACCTCCAAGCCCCTGCATCAGTGTCTTATTATCGACGCAATTCTACGCAAGACACCCTGACCATACACGAACTACGGTACAAGCGCCTAACATTACGCAGCGACCAGTGTCATGTCAGTACCATCTGCTTACCTTGACATTCCCAAGTACACCGGATCAGCGGACGACGGACCCGTAGAAGACTGGTTCAACCTCTTCGAGCTCCACGCCGCCGCTGCATCATGGTCAGAATGGGAGATGATCATCAACTTTACTGACTATGTCTCCGGTGAGGCTTTCAAATTCTACCTCATCCACATATTTCAAATCGATGAGTCTTGGAAAAAGATGAAAGAAGAGATGATCGCCAGTTTTCGCTACTATGATGAAACTTTTTAATTGCCACCCATCTGGAAACAATCGCACTCGGTCGCCGCAGTCAAAAGCACCGCTCACGCAATGGGACACCAAAAATGAATCGGTCTTTGAAACAAGAACAATTAAAGCACCATCTTACTGAAAGGCAGCAAGATCTGTTTGCAGGAAGAGTGTACCCCCCACCGCACCGCGTTTTGCAACTGTCCAATCGAAAAGCAACCTTTACGTCCTCACTGCACCGTAGCACTCACGTTAGGGAGCCACCTTGTGCACAGTACTTTCCGTCTCGCGCACTTCAACCACCTCAGACTTTTCCGTTGCTTGGCTATTCAGTTGCTCACAGCGCTCACCTCGCATCTCACATACTTACTACGGTTGATATAGATAGAGGTGAAGAACCCTGAAGATACTCAGCGAGGCTGTGGCCCTTCTGTACAGATGCATGCGTCAGAACAGCCTAACTCGTGAGTTACACAGAAAGACAAACATTTCCGACTGAAATTGACGAATCTACACCTGCTGCGGTGTCACCATTCAGTGCATGGACACCTAGGAATCTTAACAACACAGGATGCTCGGAACCATCAAACCGTACACGTTGCCCAGAGCAAGAAGCGTCCATCAGGTATGGCGTCACAAGAGCCTCCAAAGAGTCTCCAGTAAATCCGAGCGCCACAACCTTCATTACTCGAAATGCAGCATAACAGTCTACTGACTACCATCTGCCTACTGGACACCACATCAAGCTGTCCAGAAAATTAGTGCCATGATCAAAAACGGCTGCCACCTCAGCTTCTACCACACAAACACTATCAATGCCAGCAGAAGCAAGCCCAAGAACAACAGAATCTTGATGGGCTACACCAGCAAGGACGACTATGAACGAAAAAATCTTTGGAAGAAGACGCGAGGAATAAACAAAGGCGTCTACAATCGGGTCAAGTGAAGCGACGGCATAATAAACATTTGTTGCTTAAGACAAACAAGTATTCTGATTTAAGATATATTCGCAAAAAGAAACATCGCACAAGCTTTCTCCAGAAGAGATCAAGATTCAGTCCACAATGAAAGCTGTTCAGACAATAGGACACAAAGTGACGAAGAAGGCGCAAAACCACACCCTGTATTACGGAAGGACGCAGACATTACCGCATCAGTCTTGGTCAAGAAACACACAGACGGGTGGCACTGCATGTGTATCAATCAAGGCAAAGAGCACGAAGCCTACGCAAATCATGCTGCTGTTGCTCCAATGCCTTCGCACCACGTTCATTCTTTGAAAGTATACAATTAGTTTTATCATCTGCAGTTTCAACGTTCAAGGTATACTTGTGTTTTCCAGTACGCAACAGTCAGCCTCGCCCACCAGAACTCCAGCACTAACCGGACTGCTGCACTTTCCTGTGAAACTAAACTGTGTTTATGGAGACTTCCTAGGAAATGGAACGATGTTCCATTTTTTGACTGCGTTCACTTCTAAGTCGTGCATACTCAGTTTATAATTGCTGTTCGTCTGACGCAACTTCTTTTGGGGGGAAGGGGAATCCTGTTACGTAAGAAGGCAGGGATGGTTAGGAGAAGTAGAGAAGAAGGAGAATAAAATAAACATAAGGTATGAGCCAGGCCACGTCACCCATTCATCATAGCGTCACATATATATCCATGAACTTACATACCCATTGCGCACACACGACCTCCGTCCGCGCGTTTCTTGCGCCTGTATATACATGCGAAATCAAAATTTTTTAAGGGGAAGCATTAAAGCTGCCTAATTTCAAACTAAGTAAGACTACAACTCGCGCAGCACGCAAACACATCTGAAAATTACCCTCATAAACGTAACGCAAAAACTCTTCTAAAGAGCTTGCTTATATACAGTTTCAAGGTCACAAGCGTTGTACCCAAAAAAGCATTCAGGTCACCTCATTTGCCACCTCCTAACGTCAAAATTCAGAGCACGTTGTCAAGTTTATTTTTAAGGTAGTAACTGTCTCTGCTTAGTTTTTCAGAGAAAAGAAGCGTGCATTCAAAAAAATCATTTAAAAGTTTTACGTAGCTCAAAACTTCATTTATTTGATTATATTCAGCCAAATAAGAAAAAGAAGCTGGTAAAATCAGCGGGCTATTTTCTAAACCTCTTCTTTCCCACCGATGCTACACAGGCATCACACCGGTGTTGGACGAATTTTGGACAGGCATCGGCTATAGTCGGCTGCAATATTGGCCCAAAGTTGGCATCTCGCCCAAGTGCAACTTCTTCCGATGTAGAACCGATGTTCAAGCCGATCTGGGGTCGAAATTTTGCCGTTGAATTTGTCAATATTCAGCCGATACTGGCCGACTCCTCACAAGCCAATAAAGGCCCGTTCTTTCACTGACGAAGTTGCCAACATACACCCAGCATAGGACCATTCTCAGGCCACTTTGTTGCGAATGAAATGCCAGTATTACGCCAGCATATGCTTTACGACGAATTTCGGCTACAGTTGAATGGCCAATATTCTACCGTTGTTATAAGGGCTTTTTGCTACTGGCATTCCTTAGCAAGTCAACTTTACATTACGCACGAGGATCTTTCCCTAGCAGCCTATAGCAGCCCCGTACAATCTTCAAGTGTAGTATACTTCAAGGTGACTGACCACTGGATGACAAGTGTAGAAACACTACACGATTCCACTAAATTGTCCATTTTTGCCTTTTTTCTTGCATTGCCTATTACCCTCCCCACATGTAGATCATAAGACTGTGGAAGTCTTGGTACCGTCTCGTTTTTTTACACATTCCTCTTTTGTTTTGCGAGAAATTATAACATGGGCTATTCCATCAAGTATTAGCTAAAAAACATTAACTAAAATAACTGCTTGGTGCAAATATTCCGCGCACAAGCAATCCTTAAATAAGAATACCAGAACACAATATTGTAACTTTATTTCTAAATATTTCAAGTCAAACCATTTTTTTCTGTTTAGTTTTTCGAGTTACTGCTGTTCGGTAATGCTGCCCAAACTAGGAGGCGAGTTCAGCAAGGCTCTATGGGCATAGGGCTGGCCAGGGCAGCAGAGGTGGGGTGTTGTTTAGAGGCTGCAGCAGGAGATGGGGCAATGACGGTGGGCTGCCCAGGGTTCTGCAAGCAGCGATTGGGCAGAAAACGGACCATCACAGGCTGTCGCAGATTTCTGCTCTGAGGGGCAGCAGCGATCGGGCTGCAAACCTATGAACACACGTGTTAAGTGCCTTTCCTAACCTCCATCGAGGCCAACAAACTTCAACAGGCACGTCTTGATGAAACACTGAGCCTTTTCAAACACCTGAATACGTGAATAAAAATAAACACCTAAAAAAAGTTCTAAGCACTGCAGTATAACAAATATGCAAGCTAAAACAATGAAAAACAATGACAGCAGATGTTATAATGAACTATCTAGATCAAAGGCCATGTGGCCATTATGAAAAGAAACGAAAAATACTTCAACAGTCATGTGCAAAAAAAAAATCTGCCACATACAAAAATAGTTTAGAAATAGGTTTCAATGAAAGTTGATTAAAACAAGCTTGTTTGACTAAGTTATAAATAAACACAAGGTTTTTCATGATTTATAAAAATGACTTATAGGGTTGCAAGCCAAGTAAATCAGTCTGCAGCTATATAGGCTACGGCTGTATAAATTTATAGCAGAACAAAAAGACGCACGACCGCACGAACTTTCAACTCTGGATTATTTTTGGGCACACATCAGCTAATACTGCACAAGAGGATGACTGACCACCAGATAGACAACACAAGATAGAAAGAATCTATGCAAACCCAAATTCAGCACTGACGCTTGTGGATTATTGCAAGGCTCCTGTATTAATTGTGAAATGGTATCTCCAAATGCTGTGAAAGATGCGCTGATGCAGTTTTCTATGTTGTTCTTTTCGCAGTAAAAAAACGTCTGAAATTGCACGTGCTTTTTGAGACTTGAATTGATCTGAAGTCTTGGTTTCATAGGAGACCAGGACTGTTTAGGTGGCTCACCAAAAAACAGCACTTGGCAGATAGTCGCGACACAACTCAGATATTCGCTCCCCCACAACCGGCTGCAGGGAGAGCACGCACTTGTGGCGCAGTCGTACTTCATTTTGAAACGAACAGCTCTAAGAGCCATTGCGCCAGTAATACTGTACTGTGGTTTAAAAAAACTGTCTGAAGGCTACTTTCACACAAGTAGCACTTGAAAACATAGAGAAGCTCTGCAAAGCGGATTGCATCTATGCATGTGGCATTGAAGAGACAGTGTTGTACAGTGATGGCAACTCCCACGAGATCATTTTCTCGTTTGGATTTTGTACTATGGTAGTACCAGCTTATATACCCATGTGAAGACGATACCACACTGCACACTTCTGTAGTAAAAAAAGAATAAATAGTGGCTGCGGCATCACTTTTTTTGGCGGCTTAAGTACACCCTGTCTGCGGTATGTATGTACTTGTACGTTCATCAAGCAAACCACTGTGACAGTATAGCATGGGTGGTGTCGCGGTCATATGCTCGATAGCGCGCGATGGATCTCCGACCACAATGGCTGTATTTAGATGGGGACGAAATATAAAAAGAACACCCGTGAACCAAATGATATAAGCACAATGGAGAACTCCAAGCGGTCACAATCTTGGTACGCACCCTAGAGCGTACCTCAGAATGATATCTTGTTGGCACATTAAAGCCAAGAATTATCGATGTTGAATAGACATGATCATTCGAGGCCGACACAGGCAAGCTGAAAAAACTGAAACTGCGTGTTAGGTGAACTAAACAATAAACATCGAAAACAATTGATACTTCTCTATAAATGTATAGGTTCCTATTTTACTTAGCCAAGACAGCAAGTGAAAAAAACACTTACTGAATTGGCTGGCTCCATAAAGCTAAGTTTTGAGCAGTCTGCTCCTTTATGTGTATTAAGAACCCTGTCTCTTGCACAAATTAAGCTAAACAGAGGCACTTCGGCATTGATTTTTCACCGTCAGAGTATCTTCTATAGCAGCCCAGAGGCGTATGAACGTAGCCCTGCACACGTGTTGGGGGCGATGCAGCTTTCCTTACATGCAACTGTTTACAAAAAAAGACTACCTGCCTATCATTTCATTTGCTACACGCAGTGGCATTAGATAGAGTTTGGTAGTGATGGTCAAATAGATGGACGCATGGAAACTTTATAGTCTTGAAGTTAATCACGCAATGCTCAGCGGGCCAGATCAAAAAAATTACAATGCCGTTTGTTGCATAATATGCTCATTTTATTTCCGGCAAACACCGCTTAAACTCGACTGTTTGGCCCTGAATTTCACTGGTGGCTGTACTCACTATCGAATAAATATAGCATACACGTGCCATCCGGTTTAGAAACGAGCTCGACAGCACTACAAAGGAAAACGAGAGCAGAATTTAGCTCGGCTGACCACTTGAATGCAACGCTACTTCCTCATTCTGAGTTCTCACCTTCCTCTCTACGTCCTCCTTTTTACATACTGTTGCACTTGAATAGACAGCAGTACCGCCATTACCCTTTGTTTTTTTGTGAAATAAATATCCTTGTGTGCAGAGAACGTTTCAGAAGGAAGATATAGCATTGATTGATATGTGGGGTTTAATGTCCCAAAACCACCATATGCTAATGAGAGACGCCTTAGTGGAGGACTCCAGAAACTTCGACCACCTGGGGTTCTTGAACGCGCACCCGTATCTGATCACACGTGCCTACATAATTATCGCCTCCATCCGAAAAGGAAGATATAGCAGAGAGATAGGCCAGAGCGCACACTTACAGCCAATAATATTGCATAGATGGCGGGAATTTATAAACGGTCAAGAAGGCGAGGAGCTTACGCATAGAAGACAGGAGAAATGATGGCGCATGCGCCAAACCACCTCATTCCAGTCTTCAAATGACAACTTAACTGAAAAGATACCTTTATTCATTACTCGACAATTCGACAGGTATCTTTTCAGTAAAGTTGTCATTTTAAGATTGGAATAAGGTGGTCTGGCGCATGCGCCATCAGCTGTACTTTCTTCTGTGTGCGATCTCCTTGCCCTCTTGACCATATAAATATTCCCGTCAAAAGTGCAATGAAATTGGCTGTAAGTGGGCGCTCTGTCCTATCTCTCTCCTATAACTTCGCTCTAAAACATTCTCTGCGCACTAAGAAAGGACATTTCTCTAAAAAAATGCAATACCAACCAGTCCAAGTAGCCACTCTTTTGGTTTTGTTACGGCGATGCGCGCACGCAAAATCTCTACGAGCCGCCACTCTCGTCGGCGGGAGCAACTGAGAAGTGCGCGCTTTCACCGTCAGGGTGGCCGTGGAAATTCCAGCGCTGGTTTCCTATACTAGCAACGTTTAGGATTCGATTGTGGGGGTTCCGGAGAAAAAAAAAACCTTCGAGAAGGATAACTTCCCCACAGAAAACTTTGAAAGACCCCTTTACCTTGGTTGAGCGACAGAAGTCAAACCTGACAGGCACATCATCAGAACTATGGGGAGGACCCTAAAAAAGTGGAGATGGCCGGACTGTGAAGACGCAATTTTGCAGTCAATTGGATCCACTAGGCAAACGAGGTATCTTTGAGATAAAACATCTTGATGGAGGAGGTACATGTATGAATAAATTTTCACACAACTGTGAGGTTGCTAGAATCGAAACCAGTTGTAGATAACTCAAATGAACTTTGGATTGTGTAACTTTGTGCTAGCCTTTTTTCCCAACCATATTCAGCCAAAAACAACTTTGTAACAAAGCTGCCCCATAAGACGAAGATTCATTTCCTCGCCCCACCTCCCTACCTCGTTAGAGCCATTTGTATTAAAAAAGTGGATCAATAGAACACTACGTAGTGCGAGGGAAGGTTTTATAAACGTTCTGCCACTATTCATTTGTCTTTTATTGACAATTCATCAGCAAGATGAAAAACTTGAAACATCTGCCACGAAGTAACCACATTTCATGGTGGTACAGGTCTTCGACATCTAAGCTAAATTCACTGCATGTCTTTGGATCATTCTGCCGCAGAAATATCACAATAACCCCTGAATTGGGCTTAAGAGAGGAATCATAATAGCGCTACTCCATGCCCCAAAAAGAACTCAAGACTGGTGTTAAGGCGCTAAAACACGGGGTCAACGACAAGGCCAAGTTCAACAAAGTGATAGGACTAAAATGTCAGTGAACCTCTGATGTTTTACTTTATTAAAATCAAATATTGCTTGAAAGCAGTGTTTGCAGTGACTGGTGTTGCACCAGCAGTTTGCAATATTTTCTTAAATGTACACTAAAGAGAACCAATGTCTCAGTTTAGACTGACATGCTGCGCACCGAGACCTATATTGCCACAATTTCATTATCAGTGGAGAAAATTAGCGTCAAAGTTGATTTTTTATTTTCGTGATGCTCAAATTTTTAAAATGTATTATCGCAACATTGACCTGAATAATATCTCGGAACTTTTGTATCTTAGGGTCATCAAACCAACAGATGGCAGTTTACTTATCTGATGAATTCTTATTTACGTAAGACCCAGTACACACGTTTCAATTTTCGGTGTCAAGTGGTTTTGTGATATAAGATCAAGGCAGCATCTCCACCCACATTTTCTTTTCGCATGCTATATCGCTTACCAAGCGTCGTGTCGAGCTACAAGTGGTATTTCCTGGATTTATAAATTGTACTTGACTAATACCCGAAAAATGTTTTTGGTTTTAGCGTTTTTTAAAGGTATACCGAGAATATTTTGAGACATCGTAAAACAGACATGTTTAGTTTCCTCGGTATACAAGTAGTATTACCACTCACCACACAATAGTCAGCCAGCATGCATAAGATAGTTACTTTGATTTCAAAGTTGTCGTTCCAGACTATCTGCAAGCAATGAAGTGCACAATATTGTGATGAGTCAACAAGGTTTCTTCGAGTTTGCAAACGGAGTTTCCATGCAGCCTGAATCACAAAAATCACTGTCATTGTCAGTAGAGACAATGCATTCATGGTTTATATGTACCACGAGCAGATCGCTTATGTGCCCTTAGTACGTAGTGAATCGCCAAGTTTTTGCAACGTCAAACTGTCTTATCATATCACGGAGAAGCCACCCACTTTATATCAAAACTGAAAGTGTCTATTAAAGGTAGAGGTATTAAAAATGTATGCGATGCTTTTCCACGCAAAGTAAACTCTCTGTTTTAAACAAACCGTCTTCTATAGAACAACAATTCCTAAATATTGGAAATTCGTCTCCGTACTCTTTTAGGCAATGTGAACAGGATGATTCGGGACAGTAATATTAGATGGTTTGGCAGTATGTATTTAGGTACATGCACGATTACCTGATCAATTGTAAAGGGAACAATAGTAAAGAATGGGTGGTAGATTAGGCCGGTCTACAGGCACTCGCTCGCTGCCTGCTTTTTGGCCTAAGCAGCCGCCGCGAGTAAAATATAGTTGTTTTTATACAGTGACAGCGCACTCCGCATGAGGGCGTCGAGAGCCAACTCTTCAAAACGCATTCTGCCGCATACGCATTGCATTGTAAATCAGCTGTACCCGGCCTCTTTCTTGTGCAAATTACTTTTCTTTTGTAGGAAACAGTGAGAGTAGTAAAGGTGTATTGGCACAGCCTGCATTTTTTGGCACTCCTGCAATGAATACGCACAACAACGGCACAAAATCTTTTTTAAGGCTCGAACACATTCCATTCGCTGAGTTCGAAAATGTTTTCGGCTCGTTTGGTTGGATTTATTATTTAAGTGCACGTTACAGAACTCCACATGGTGAAAATTCCCAAAGCCTACCACAAGGCGTCCTTCATAAACATATAAGTGAAATAACTTCCTCGAACAAAAATTCTTGACAATCACAGTTGATCCTCGAGCGATACATTGAAGATTCACTGCTATTGGGCTGTCCGGAAAGTGTGGACAAGAGTCACACAGAAGCATAGGCGCTAATTACTTCTGAAAATTTTCCGGACTCTTCTAGTTTTGCATAAAAATGTTAACGGATCAAAATGACTTGTCGTCTGGCTTTGTTTACAAGTCCACAAAAAAGCATTTCTGGTTAGAAACAATGTCGCTACTTCAGCTAAAAGCATCACGACAAAGTTTTGCCAACTGTGCTTTTTTTTCTTCAGGTGCAATGAAAATGTATTAGTACTAATGAGAACATTTTCTAATTCTCTGAAAGTTTATTGTTACCCTGCGTCTCTGGCGAGCAATATTGCATATGAAAATGTTTCACATTTTTTCATCGGTCTTGAAGATTGCATCTGGGATGCAATCTCATGATGGTGACCATGAGATTCGTAAAACTGGAAAAAAAACTGTTTGGCTTTTTAGAGCTACAGAGATGTCATATTGTACTCTAAACAATTTTGCCAGTAACTTTCTTAGACATCAGCGAGCATATTATAACTAGCAAATATGCGGCATATACATAGATGAGTCATTGAACAAACTCTGCAGTGTGTAGCGACTACATCTGCAAGCCCCTTCTAAACATTATAACCCTTTTCCACAGGCCATTATTGTACTATGGCGAAAGTGACTTAAGCGGTGTTTCTGCAAAGGTTAGAACAAGACCAGGCAACGTTGGAGCCACAACCCCCCTTCCCTCAATTTTTTTATCATGAAGGGGTTAGGCTTAGGGCACAACTTTTTGACTTGCTCGCAAGGGGCGTTTTACCAGATAAAGTTATACTGGCACGCGCCAGTTGGCCTCGCAAGGGCACCAGATATCTAACGCATGTGGCGTTGCTATGGCATCTGACGTGGTCACGCCATGAACTAAAGCTGGTAGTGTACAAGCTCGACATGCTGAGAGTTTGTAGACTTCAAGCTTTAGTTTCTATTTATTCTTATCATGCCATGGCCGCACTTGCTGACTAGAAAATTCATATTTCCACGAAATATCGCTGGCTACAGCAACACATATTTTGTGTTGTATTTGCATCGTCCCACCCTGCAGGGGCGCCTGCGCAAGTAGGCGTTTGGTGTGTAGCGACTCCACGGACCCGAGCCAACGGGGGAGTTTTG
Source organism: Rhipicephalus annulatus (assembly GCA_013436015.1). Lineage (NCBI taxonomy): Eukaryota > Metazoa > Arthropoda > Arachnida > Ixodida > Ixodidae > Rhipicephalus > Rhipicephalus annulatus. Next base: position 212,682 of record WOVY01000285.1, on the reverse strand, counting down.
ACTCCCTCCCACGCCTAGCCGTGCGTGGCTTTGCCGTGTCCGGGGAAAAGGGGATCCTGGTGGTTGAGCCGAGGCTGGGTGATTCGACCTTTAAGGCCCCCCGGCAGAGGCAACCCACCCCTTTGGCCCCGGCTTCACGTAGACGGCACCCCTGGGCTGACCCACCAAGGGGAAATCGGCAGTAGCCTTTTCCTATCTCTCTCACCCTACATCTTCGTCTTTTGTTCTCATTTTACATCTTTCCTGTATTCTCCTCACTTCATTTCACTTCCAATTTTTCCTGGTGGCAAGGTTTAACCTAGTGTAAATATCCAACCTTGGGTAGATATATTAGGTTATAGCGGCCATGCACGGCTGGCGCCTGCGCCTCTTTCGCGTCTCGCAGCGTCCCCTTGTTGGGCTCGGTGGTGGGTGGCTGGCATGGCCGCAAAATAAACTATCAAATTTATGGGAACCCCTAGCCCTCTCGCAACTAATCGCCCCTTCAAGAGGTGGTGCACCGATGCAATTTTTGAATTTATTCCAAACAAAAAAGATAACTTCCCGAAGTACCACATTATTCACTGTGAAAATACCGAAAAGAAAGCTAGAAGCATTTCACCTTTCCTTGTGTCCAAATGCCTAATAGAAACGCTGGGCGCAGGCTACAAGGCCACAAAGACCGCCAGTGGTGACCTGTTACTTGAAATAAAAGACAACGCACAGTACCAGAGACTACATAAACTCACAGCATTTGGAGATCAGCCTATCACAATCACACCGCATCGAACCATGAACACAGTGAAGGGTGTTGTATCAGATAAAGACCTGATGGACCTCTCTGATGATGAACTTCTAACAGGCTGGAAAGAGGAAAATGCCATTCAGGTGCAGCGTATCAAAATAAGAAGAGAAGATAAGGAAATCCCAACGAAGCACATCATACTAACTTTCGCATCTAGCACCCTCCCCACTGAAATAGCAACAGGATATCTTAAACTGCCAGTTAGACCATACGTACCCAATCCGCGGCGCTGCTTTAAGTGTCAGAGGTTCGGGCACGGCTCCCAGAGCTGCCGAGGACAGCTTACCTGCGCGAAATGCGGCACCAAAGGTCATACCGCTGACGATGACTGTCAGCTACAAGTCAACTGCGCAAACTGTGAGGGTGACCATCCTGCATATTCCAGGTTATGCGTGGCCTGGAAAATGGAAAAAGAAATTATTAATACGAAGCTTAAATTGAACATAGGCTTCCGTGAAGCGCGGCACCGCGTTTCCCCGCATTTTGCTGGGAACACATCGTATGCCGAAGTGGTGCGAGGGGGGTCAGCACCACTTCGGTTTTCGGCAATGCCTTGGATCACGCCCAGTGTTCCGAGCCAAACGCCACAAGCTCCCATGGGGGGAGCAGCCTCGGCGGCCCCACCCTCCATGAATACAGCCCCACCGAAGGCCCCTGTGAACCTTGGCAGCAGCCAGGGCACCCCACAAACTATAGAGTTCCCCTCGACCTCCAGCCCGGTGGGGTTTAAGGCTCCGTCTGTCACGATGAAGCCTACAACGAAAACAACATTATCTGTGGTCTCTCCTGAGGCGATGGACACATCAACTGCTCCGGCGCAAAATGCGCCAAAGGAGCGGCGGGGTTCCCTCGACCGCTCTAAAAAAGACAAAACGGTAATTACAGGGCCTTCTAAAGGCTCTGTAAGATAAGTCATTTCTCTCTTTAGACACCAGCCACACTCATTTCGTACACACAGCACTTCTTTACTCCCATAACGGAGATACAAATTATACAATGGAACGTCAAAGGACTAGTTCGAAACCTAGACGATGTCCAAGAACTTCTACACAAATATTCTCCAAAAGTGCTGCGTGTACAGGAAACACACTTAAAATCCAAGAATACAAATTTTTTGCGTCAATATGTTGTCGTCTGAAAGGACAGAGATAATGCTGTGGCGTCATCTGGTGGTGTAGCCATTATTGTTAATTGAGGAGTAGCATGTAGTCATCTACCACTACTAACATTCCTAGAGGCAGTGGCTGTTCGAGCAGTTCTACTGAATAAGCTCGTCACCATCTGCGCTCTATACATACCGCGCAACACCGCCTGGAAAAACATGATTTCCAGTCTTTATTAGATGAGTTACCAGAAGCCTATTTGGTTCTAGGGGACCTTAATGCGCACAGCGGTTTATGGGGTGACTGTCGATGTGATGCACGAGGTCGCCCCATTGAACAGTTCCTCTTTTCATCAGGTGCTTGTCTGTTGAATAGAAAAGAGGCAACATAGTATAACCTTGCAAACAATACTTACTCCTCCATAGACCTCAGTATCGCATCTCCTTCACTTGTACCATTACTTCAGTGGAAAGTCATAAATATACCATATGGAAGTGACCATTTTCCTTTAGTTTTGAGTAAACCAATAATATATGAATGTCCGCCACATGTTCCCAAATGGCTGGTAAACAAAGCTGACGGGGAACAATTTCAAAAGATTACACACTTAAGTTGGACCGACATATGCGGATTAGGCATAGATGAAGCTGTGCAGTACTTCACGGCTTTTCTTACTGACGCAGCAGCCAAGTGCATTCCACAAACATCTGGACTGCTCGGGAAACGACACGTCCCGTGGTGGAACACCGAGTGTCAGAATGCGCGAAAGGAACACAAAAGGGCATGGAGGTTGCTGCGCAACTCGCCGACAGCGGGAAACCTCGAGAGCTATAAGAAAATAAAATCTCGAGGCAGGAGAACGCGTCGGTAGGCCAGAAGAGAAAGCTGGCACAAGTTTTTATCAGGGATAAATTCATATACACAAGAAGCTAAAGTCTGGGACATGGTTCGTATAGTAGCAGGAAGACAAGTACACTCACTCCCACTCGTAAACACGCAGGGTGACAGCCTGGAAGATCAGGCGAAATTCCTCAGTGCACACTACGAGCAAGTGTCTAGCTCGTCACACTATACTGAAGTTTTCCAAAGATATAAAGCAAGAATAGAAAAACAGAAACTAGATTATAAGTGCACAAAATACGAGGCATACGACCAACCTTTCTACTTAGCTAAGCTACAAACATCACTAAACTCTAGCAGTAATTCTGCACCAGGCTACGACCGTGTCACGTATGAAATGTTGAAAAACCTGCCGCCTAAAACGCGAACAACTTTACTCTCTCTATACAATGTTATCTGGCTTTCTGGCACCATCCCTGCTTTCTGGAAAGAGGCTATTGTTATCCCTATTTTGAAACAGGGCAAAGACCCTTCCTCAGTTTCAAGTTATAGGCCCATTGTACTAACCAGGTGCCTTTGTAAACTTTTTGAAAAAATGATAAACCACCGACTTTTACATTTCCTTGAAACACACTATCGGCTTGACCAGTTCCAGTGTGGGTTTCGAGAGCGTAGATCCACCACCGACCATCTGATACGTATCGAGGCACAGAACCGAGAAGCTTTTGTCCACAAACAATACTTCCTCTCAGTGTTTCTCGATATCGAAAAGGCTTACGACACAACATGGCGTTTTGGCATATTAGGAGACTTGTCTCACCTGGGCGTGCGCGGTACAATGCTTTCCATATTCGAGAGTTATTTGTCCAATCGGAAGTTCTGTGTCCGTGTGGGCAGTATTCTCTCCCAAACGTTTGTGCAAAAAACGGGAGTACTGCAAGGTGGTGTACATATTTGTACACTTTTTTTATTAAAATGAATTCCTTGCACCTGTCCATCCCCCGCAACATGTTGTATTCCACATATGTCGATGACGTCCAGCTTGGCTTTAAGTCATGCAACCTAGCAATGTGTGAGCGGCAGGTTCAGTTAGGTTTAAACAAGCTCTCCAAATGGGCCGAGGAAAATGGATTCCGGCTGAACCCAGAAAAAAGCACGTGTGTCTTGTTCTCCCGAAAGAGAGGCGTGCACTCAGGACCTGACATAGAACTGAACGGTCAACGTCTGTCTGTCAATGCGGAGCATAAATTCTTAGGCTTAATCTTGGACAACAAGTTGACATTCGTACCACACATCAAGTATTTAAAAACAAAATGTTTAAAAGCCATGAGTGTTATAAAAGTGTTGCCACGTACTACGTGGGGTAGTGACAGGCAATGCCTCATGAACCTGTATAGAAGCCTCATTCGCACCCGCTTAGATTATGGGGCCGTTGTCTATCAGTCTGCTACTCAAAGTGCGTTGAAGATGCTGGACCCCTTGCACCATTTGGGCATCCGCCTTTCTACGGGTGCTTTTCGCACCAGCCCCGTAGAAAGCCCTTATGTTGAGTCAAATGAGTGGTCGCTTCGTCTGCAGAGAACTTACATGTCCTTTGTTTATTTTCTTAAGGTGAAAGCAGACAAGAAGCACCCCTCATACTCTACAATTAATGATTTGTCGAGCTCAACTCTGTTTCAAAACAGGCCTTCGATGAGGCAGCCCTTCTCAGTTCGCATGAAGAGTCTAGCTGAGGAAACTGGGGTCTCACTTGAACACAGTTTAATGGCTCCTGTAGCATACCCGCTACCGTGGCAATAGCAGACTATAGACTGCGATGTGTCTTTTCTAGAAGTTACAAAACATGCGCCTATTGCCCATATCCGAACATACTTCCTGGAACTTCAACACAAATACACACGTCCTGAGTTATTTACAGATGCCTCTAAGTCCAACTCCTCTGTGTCCTACGCTGCTGTTGGCCCTTCCTTTTCGGATGCTGGCCCTCTACATCTAGGCACAAGTATCTTCACAGCGGAAGCTTATGCGATACTTGTGGCAGCTAAACACATCAAACAATTACAAATACAAAAAGCAGTAATTTATACAGACTCCCTCAATGTGGTAACGGCTCTACACAGTCTTAAAAAACAAGAAAACCCGGTCCTCGTCTCTATATACTCGATTTTATGCCCACTCTACGCACTAAACCAACATGTTGTAGTTTGCTGGGTGCCAGGGCACGATGAGATTCAAGGCAGCTTGATGGCGGATCAGCTTGCTGCATCCGTCCACGAAATCAGTGCCACTACACCCATAATGATCCCGTCCCTTGATCTTAAGCCGTCTTTCAAACGAAAGTTCAGGGGCTACTGGCAGAGCAAGTGGGATAGACACACACAAAACAAGCTACACGTTATCAAGCCACACCTTGGCCATTGGCCACCAGTATCAAAATCACGTCTAACAGAGGTAACACTAACAAGACTCAGGATAGGACACACATACACGACACACACACATTTTTTGTCCGGTGGCGATCCACCATTGTGTGACAAATGTGGTGAGGCATTAACAGTTCTTCACGTTTTAATCCAATGTAAGCAATTAGACACTCTAAGAAGACAAAACTCTCCATTACCCTACCGAGAACATATACCCTTACACCCCGCAATGTTTGTTGGTAAGGAACCACTTTTCACCCATAAATCATTGCTAGCTCTTTTAAAAGATGTCGGTTTTTACCATGTAATATACCCAGGCATTGCGTAGCGTGACCTCTCAAGAGAGGTTGCTGCTGCAGTGACTACGTTTAAAAGCACTTGCCTCGCAGCCCTTGGACACAAGGATGCTGATGAGGCACTTGTGCTAGTGCCAAATATTTTTATTATCAAACCTTTGCCACCCTTTTTACTATGCATATCACGCCACTGTCATGGTCTTCATACTTATGTTTTTACCCGCATTATCGCGAGGAATTTTAAGGCCCCTACACATCCACGCAACATATCATTGTCCGCATCTCTACTCATCGAAATGGCGCTCTTTGGCCATCAATTGGCCCTTGCGCCACAAAGCGCCACAAATCATCATCATGCATCTTCCCACAGATAAATACACGGAGAAAGGAAAATGTAAGGAGAGGCCCTGACGTCACTCGTTGTGAAGCCGCGATGAAGCCGGAAGTCGGCCATATTGAGTAGGCAAATTCTCCTCTCTTGTTTACATATGAATGCGAAGCAGAAGGCGCGACTCCCTCTCCGGCTCGGAAAGCACGTGGGCTGCGCAGCGCGTGTGTCGTGACGATCCGAAACTAATGGAACTGGGTTCATCACCCAGAGCCAGCGGGACACCTTCAGCGAAATCGCTTCGTCCGAGTAATAACAGAGAGTAACAGCTCGCTGACAACGAAGCAACTACGAGAGAACGCGCGCTAGATGCACTGACAACGGCGAGTGCTTTCACGTCATTAATTCAGCAACTGTACAGACAACACGATCGGTCGTGCGCCTTCTACGGTTGCATTCCGCCACGCGACTGACGCAGCGTCCTGCCACTGTGTCCGTGGTCCGCGTTAAACTCACCTGCGTCAGCATTCTGCGACCGTGGTGACTTTGAGCACGGTGCTAGTGACAGTTGAACGTGGTTGCTGTTACGTTGAGATTACATGCAATGCTGGTGGAGAGTGTACCAAGCGGAACAGAAAAGGCGTTTTAATACGCACATGCAAGTTGTTACTGTACACACACCACACGAAACTACGTATGTGCACATGGTCCTCACGGCGTCTTGCTGGGCTCAACAGCGTCGTCCATTGTCACAAGCAGGGGCACTGCTCAACCGTAACTGACCTGCAAGGCGTTCGTCGTCATTCAGCTGCGTCATGGTGCCCAACGCCATTTCGCTGAACACTAACTGCTTCATCCGCGTCATCCGCCGCACGACACATGGATATGCACTTGTTCTACGCACTGTTGAAACCCCGTGATGGACAAAGAGATTTGTAAACGTTGCAAGAGTAATGGAACAGCCAGACGAACACTGCGTAACCAATAACGCGGCGCAGAGCACAGATATTGTCCGCCACGGCTCAGCACGAGACCTGTGGAGGCACACAATCCGCCGCCAGCCGCGGCCGCTCACTGCTAGACCAGCTTCACTGCGCAACACGTAACCATAACAACGCCACCATTGTGCCTACTGTATATGGCCGCCATGATGTCATTTCCACCACATTTTTTACGCCCTGCGCCGGCTGGGCATGCCCTCTCCTTACCTTTTTCCTTCCTTCGTGGGTAAATATCTGCTGCGGTCACCAGACCGACAGGCAAGTGGCTTTGTTACTTCAACTGATCGATCGAGCTTCGCGAGTGTCTTGAATTAATCAGCAGATATCTTACACTGCGATGTAGGGTGAGGTCTGGCCGCATAGATTGATGACGCAAACTACAAGTGGCTAAATTGGTCTCCATTTCTCGCTCAAATTAGGACCAATGAGAAAATTTTAAGGCCGGTCGACCATTTTTGGCGGAGTGTGGGGCGATTTCAACAAATTTCATGCTTTTCGCACAGCTTGGCGCAGAAATGAGGAATTTTATCGAATTGGTGCAATCAGCGCAGCTGTTGCACCCTTGCTTTGAGCATCACGTAGGAAATTTCAAAATGTCTTTTCGTATTTTCACGACATTAGCTCAATAAAAATTTCCAATCATCGTATGCTAGGTCTAGCACACACTGAACACAAGTACTTCATTTTTATTGAGTAGAAGCTATGTGGGACTCCCTCAGTAGACGCCTTCAGTATTTCGTACGTCACTGTGTTTTGCACGGCTATCTCAGTGAAATCTCCATCAAAATTTTCTTCTTGCCTGTGTTCTCCATTTACAAGCATCATGGCGCGGCAAGAGAGGTGTTTTTGGAATCGTGAAAATACAGTTACTAATATGCAAAAAATTGTTTTGCCCTTTAGAGTCTTTTTGAAGGAAATGGAAGCGTACTTAACTTTACGACAGAACTGCCGGAGGAATTAAGCCTTCAGTTTCTAGACCTAAGGCTACGCTTTACTCAAACTGGGGTGAGACGACTGAAACTAAATTGGGAGCAATTCTTGTAGCAGCAAAATTTCAACTTTGAAGCAGTTAGCAGCCTTCACTAAGTTGTCCTAGGAGCTTAAAAATACCGATGTTTAGCAACGTGGCGGCACCAGTGCATATTTAAATTGGCCTATATTACACATTCCACTGAAACAGATTTTGAAGGAAGTTTTTGAACAGATGATCGCTAGGTATGAACTGCACTACATTTTACACACCACACACGTGACCTATCTAGCTCTTGTAACACGTGAATTATTATCTAGAAAAAGCATTTGCTGAAAGCTAGGTTCCGCAGAAACAATAATAAACACATGACACTAAAAAATAACCTAAAAATTGTGATTGCACAAGAATTTTAGTGACTTAGCAGGGTCATTCGTTTAAAAAACCTAACATGACAGCGTCAAGAGCTTTTAACAAACAAAAGCATGCTACACTGCCGTTCGCGGTCACCTCATGAAGGACCACCTCCAAGAGCGCGACGCGAGATCCAAGAAATCTCGCTGCATAGGCAATCTCGTAAAGCACGTGCATACGGCACTAAGTGATAAGCGAGTGATACTTATAACGCCTCTCCACATGAGCAACCACGCGCTATTATTATAGCACAAGTTGGCCAGTTTTATATTTTTTTCAATATCTATAGGTCATCATCGTCGATGAAGAACTCTCAAAAATACATCGATTTGTGATTGCGGCCTGTGCCGCTCCGTGACTCGCGTATAGTGCTCACGCACCACAGGTGAAAAAATCTCTGTCCACACAAACGAACCGCTAATCATAGAGAGGGAAGTTTTATTGCAAAAAAAAAAGAAAAGGAGGAAAACGAAGTCACACTGCCGCCGCCCGGAACTCTGATTGAGATAAGCCAAAAGCTCGTGTAGCCCAGGGACGGCACGCATGCAGCGTCACCTCTTTAAGCACGTGTGGCGAGTTTCGATTACAAAATGCAGCAATAGAAAATTGCCGTTAACGAAAACTGTTTCAAATGATTGTCAATGCGTAGTCAGTCACGAATAAAGCGTCAAGGTGCCCTTTCATATCGTTTACAATGGTTTGAACACTCGTTTTGTCACCGCGGCTTCGCATGTAATCGAGTGTTTCTCTCTACCTGCAGACACTGATGTGTGGATTTCACTTGCTGTGGCTTTTTAAATACAAAATGTAATGATAACTCGCCTGTATAAAAAAAATTGCCCGCAGCTTCCCTCGGGGGAACACTGAGGAGGATGCGGAAGCATGTAATTGGTTAACGGGTGGTAAATTGCGACTTACTTGGGTCGATGGCTAAATTGGTTAACGTGGTTGTGAAATGGGGTGTTAAATGAGTGAACACGTACGGCACGAATGCGAAAGGGCGGTGTTTTATTTATTGCGACGAACTTTGAGGACGATGGCTTTGTGGTCGGTAAAGTAAAGAGTGAGTGGATCGGGTGGCATCGGTCGTAGGTCGAAATTTGCAAAGACGTGGTCGATGCAGGTTCCGCGAATGGTGGTCGGCTGGTGGTGTTTGCAGTCGTCGTGCGTTGCGCGTTTCAGCGAGTGTCGCGACGCCATGTATTCGACTATCCAATCGTCCTTGATGACGTCGACGTTGAAGTCGCCAACTAGCATGAATGGTCGATGTTGTGGTTGTTGTTTTCTGTAATCTTGCACGGCCTCGTCGACGTACTTTTCTACGGCGGCACGAGAGAGGTTTGGCGCAAGGTACATCGTCATGACGCCGACGCCACAGACGGTAGCAACGCAGTGCTCGCCGTTGGCGCGTTGTTGAGCGCCGGTCTGTAGTCGGAGGTCAATGAAGGAGTCGTCGTCGTTGTCGACGTCACGCTTGACGTAAATTCCCACACCGCCCGCAGGTCGTTGGAACCCGTGCGTGCGCGCGACCGAAGCGTATCCCGCAACGTCGACGTCATTGGCATTCCACGTCTCGGTGAAGCAAAGCACGTCCACTCTGCGTAGTACGGGATCTCGCATGACGTCAACCGCGTGAGCGCCTAGCGACCGGGTGTTGAGCAGTGCCAGGGTGAAATCGGACTCGGAGTCAACGTCTTAGAAGCGCGCGCGCGGCACAGATGGCGACGGCGCGACGGCGCATGCGCTGTCAGCTGTCGAATGTTCTCGAAGGAGAAGCGCGCGCGGCCCAGATGGTGGGCGACGGCGCGACGGCGCATGCGCGCGCGTCAGCTGTCGAATGTTCGAGAAGCGGTGCGGACGGCGCGGACGGCGCACTACAAGGCGCGAGTATAAGATGCTTCCGCATCTAATAAATAAGTAGTTAATGTGTATAAACTTGGAATAGGTTTCACACATTCTGACGCTCATGGAACCCATTTTGAGAACCCAAGTGCACGTGCGAGAGCATCCGGGAGACGCGTCGGATCCATAGAAAAATTGACTCCACGTTTACAGTTACTCGCTCACAGCAAACATGTACTCGTAGGTGACCGCATGCACCAGCGTCAACATGAAAGCCACAATGCCTGGAGGAACCTGCAATGCACGACAGAGAACCGGAGAGTCAAGCCCGCTATGCTTGCCACCCAACTCGGTGGTTTTCGCTAGGTGACAGTGGCGCTCGAACACACAGTCTAGCTAGAAGAAGCACCACGCTCAATGCACAGCAGAACACTTTTGAGGGGTCACGCATATTTACTAAAGTTTAATGATTCTGGCGGCACAATGGGAGCTTTTGTTACCAGAAAGATGAAAAGTGGAAAAAAACACAATTGGGTGCGTCTTAATAGTCACACTTGCCATTTTGTCCCCACTGAAGCTGAGGTCGGCTATAAATTCTAGCTTTCGAGGCTCTTTCGATGCAGTTCGTTGCATTTTTCTTGATCACTATTTTTACAGCAGCTTAGGGCCAAAACAAAACGGAAATGTATTTAAAATGCGCAATGTGAGCAGCTGTCTCACTCCTTATCAATGCACGTGTGTTGGCAGTACAGGCCCACGTCGCAACAGCCTCTTTCGCCTAACGCATTAGCTTATTTTAAAGAAATCAAAGATGGATTGGCTGCATCTTTGGTACAAGAGGCTGTGTGTAAGCGTGTGCACAAGGTATAGATCAATGTGTATGCTCCGATCCAGAGGTTTCCAATAGCAGGGTTTCCAGAATATGCGGTCACTAGATCCTGCGAAAAGGTGGCAAGATGTATCAGAAAATTCAAGAAATGCGATGTCTGTGAGAAAAATCATAAAAAACGCTTTACCCTGCTGCCCTATGTTCAAATTCTTTATTGATACAAGCTCTTATTAGTACATGAAATTACAAAGGGCTTGTAAGACTTGTACACAATATTGCCGCATTCAACCTGCAGAGGAGAGCTCACACAGCCAGAGAGGAAGACGAAGGTCTTCCCCGGTCCTCTTTATGAGCGCCTTTCATTTTTAATTAAAGTGAGCTCTTCTATATCGAACTCCTGCTGTGTCTGCGTCGTGACACTGGTGGAGGAGCTGAGTACATGTCCAGGACACCTTCCAACAGCCCGGGATCTAGTCCACAAAGACTTCCGCTCGTCGAAACACCTGTTCACCGCGCCAGCCGCCTGTTAGGCCTGAGCCCAGAGTTCGGTCCTTGGACGGAAAACATGACCGCACCGGGAAGCAGTTTCCCCACCATGACGAGCCCAAGCACGACGCAGGTGACTGTTTTCACCACTAAAACTCCTGTGGACTTCCATGACAACACATATGAGGACGTAGATGACTGGCTTGAGGAGTTCGAGCGCACAGCGAACTTTAACGGGTGGAACGCCGCACAGAAGTTGGGGTACGTGTATTTCCCTCTTCAAGACGGGGCTCGCACGTGGTTCACGAATCGCGTGTGGTCAACGTGGGATGAGTTCCGGCGGAAGTTCCTGGACACCTTCGCAAACACCAAAAGGCGGGAGCATGCACAACGACTCCTTCAATCACGGATTCAAAAGCCCAACGAGTCTGTTGCTATGTTTGTTGAGGACATGGCTCGTCTCTTTCATCGAGCCGATCCCGATATGTCCGAGAACAAAAAGATCAGCCACCTCATGCGTGGTGTTAAAGAGCAGCTGTTTGCTGGTCTCGTACGGAGCCCACCTTCAAGCGTCGACGAATTTTCGAAGGAGGCCACGGCCATAGAACGCGCACTACAGCTACGGTACCGCCAGTACGACCGTCCAAACCACAGCGGACAAATCAGCGCAACCGCCGTGACCACTGTGACTCCTGACGAGCGTTCTTTGAGTGCCCTGATACGCGAAATTGTGCAAGAAGAGGTGAAGAACCTCGCCGCCACACCGAATGACTGCGCGATTGCGTCGGTACAGAAGTTGTTCGCCAGGAAATAAGGCGAGCGCTTTCACTTCCCGAGCCGAACACTGAAACAGTTAGGCCAACGTATGCAGATATTCTCCGTCGACAGCCTAGACCTAACGTGCCGCCACCTCAACAGTACCACCAGCGACAGCCGCCGACAGTGCTTTGGTACTACAGGGAAACATCGACGCCGATGCGACCTCACTCCGCAAAACCGACATATGGCGTACCCCTGACTACAGGCCCCTGTGCTTCCATTGTGGGGAAGCAGGCCACATCGTGCGGTATTGTCCTCATCGCGTTGCCGGGTATCAAAGATTTCCGTCCACTACCCCTCGGCGCTATTTCGACGGAAGACGCAACGTTGAAATGAGCGCGACGATCCCGCGAGACGTTTCTCCTGGGTTCCGGTCACGCTCGCCCTCCCCAGGTCATTTTCCCCGATCTAATAGAGGTAGCACCACGGACATGGCGAAAGGAAGGTCTCCCAGTCCACGCCGGAGAAACTAAAAGCAGCGACCTTAGGGGGGAAGGTTGCGAATTGCCGAAGATTTGAAAATCCCCTATTACCGCCGCATGAAGTGCCGCACATTTCGAATGAACCGACGAAAAACGAGATTGTCACAACCGACATTACATTTTCAATTGACGGTCACGACGTGACCGCACTGGTCGACACTGGTGCGGACTTTTCAATAATGAGTGCGAATCTGGCCGACCAACTCAAGAAGGTAAAACAGAATGCACGGGGCCGCAAATTAGAGGAGCCGCAGGCCAGCTGCTGACACCTACCGGAAAGTGCACCGCATGAATCAAGATCGGGGATTCATCATTCGTGGCAACCTTCGTTATTATTTCTGAGTGTTGTAAACAGGCCATCTTGTGTATGGATTTCCTGCGGGAGTACGGTGCCATTATAAATATACCGGATGGTGTACTGACCTTCTCAGCGGACCATAGCGCAGCGCTGCAGTGCAAGCCCATGCGCGTGATTGACGACGTGACCATGCCACCGTTGTCATGCCGCCTCGTCCCTGTCACGTGTAACACGCAGCATAGTGGAGAAGGTGTCGCGGAACAAATATCGAGGCTTTTACTCTCTCGAGGAATCGCTATTGCCAGAAGTCTTGTCAGTGTAGTGTCTGGGCAAGCAGAGGTCCTGTTGACAAACTTCAGCAACGAGCGTCGACACATTGCAGAGGGTACCACAGTTGCATACTTCGAAGAAATTGTAGAATTCCGCGAGTGCTTCGCAGTACAACAGACAGAGACGCCGGCCGCTTCAACACCACTGCCTGTCGAGGTGAGCACAGATTTATCGCCAGCGCAGAGGCAGAGTCTTCTAGATAATCTCGGCCAGTTTGAAGATTGTTTTTCGTCGACCTCGAGGGTAAATCAAACGCCACTGACAAAGCACCGAATTATAACGGAAGAGACGGCAAGACCAATTTGACAAAATCTATACCGCGTGGCACCGAAAGTACGCGAAGCAATCCAAGAACAAGTCCAGAAAACGCTCAATGATGACATCATTCAGCCATCAAAAAGCCCTTGGCCATCACCGGTAGTGCTAGTTAAGAAGAAAGGCGGCAGCTTACGATTCTGTGGGGACTACCGTAAGCTGAACCGCGTGACAAAGAAAGACGTATACCCACTACCGCGTATTGATGATTCACTTGACAGGCTGAGGCATGCACGCTTCTTCTCGTCGATGGACCTGAAAAGCGGTTATTGGCAAATCGAGGTCGATGAGCGGGACAGAGAAAAGACTGCTTTTGTTACGCCTGACGGGCTTTACGAGTTTAAAGTCTTGCCCTTCGGATTGTGCTCAGCCCCAGCAACATTTCAGAGACTGATGAATACCGTCCTATCAGGCCTTAAGTGGCAGACGTGTCTGGTATACCTCGACGACGTCATTGTTTTCTCACCAACATTCGAGGAACATCTAAGACGGCTGCTATTAGTATCTCGAGCAATACGGTCCGCTGGCTTATCGCTAAAACCTGAGAAATGTCATTTCGGTTTCAAGGAACTCCGATTCTTAGGACATGTGGTGAGCCATGAAGGTGTTCGTCCGAACCTTGACAAGATCGACGCCGTCCGAAAATTTCCTGTGCCAACAGAAAAGAAGGCCGTAAGACGTTTTCTTGGCCTTTGCGCCTACTACCGCAGTTTAATCGCCAATTTCTCGCACATAGCGTCGCCCTTAACACGCATAACGAGAGACGATGTTCCATTTTTATGGGGCGAAGAGGAACAAGCAGCATTCGCCGGTCTACGACAGCACCTGCAGACACCCCTTGTGCTTGCTCACTTTGACGAGGACGCTCCAACCATGATCTACACTGATGCCAGCAACGTAGGTTTAGGCGCTGTACTCGTCCAGTGGCAAGACTCAGCCGAGAGAGTGATTGCATATGCAAGTAGGACGCTTTCCCGTGCCGAGTCCCATTATTCCACAACGGAAAAGGAATGCCTTGCTGTAGTATGGGCAGTTCTGAAGTTTCGCCCATACCTCTACGGCCAACCCTTCAACGTAGTCAGCGACCACCACTCTCTTTGCTGGCTGACCAACTTGAAGGACCCATCCGGTCGGCTAGCGGGCTGGAGCTTACGCCTACAAGAATTCGATATGACGGTCGTCTATAAGTCGGGACGCCAGCACTCTGATGCTGATTGCTTATCCAGGTCGCCTATAAAGCAAAATGATGTCTCAGAAGATGATGACATGGCATTTTTAGGAGTTGTCGACACGGTTACCATTTCGTCTAAGCAGAAAGAAGACAGTGAGTTGCTCCCTCTTATTAATTTTCCTAATGGCCAGTCTACAAGCGTTCCCAAGGTATCTGCAAGGAGCCTGCCATCACTCTGCTTGCGCAGTGGTGTCCTATACAAGAAGAACTTTGCCCCCAGCGGAAATGCCCACTTACTTGTCGTCCCGACATCCATTCGCGATGAGATCCTGAGCGCTTGCCACGATGAGCCAACCTCCGGCCACCTCGGATACACGCGCACATTGGCCAGAATCCAACAAAAGTACTACTGGCCGAAGCTTCCAGGCACTGTAAAGCATTACGTCCGCATGTGCCTCGATTGTCAACGACGAAAATTACCACCTTTAAAACCAGCCGGATTGTTGCAACCAGTTCAAGTGCCCACCATGCCTTTTGCACAAATCGGAATGGAACTCCTTGGACCATTTCCGACTTCGCATACTGGAAATAAGTGGGTAATTGTCGCTACGGACTATCTCACTCGCTACGCAGAAACAAAGGCTTTATCAAGTGGAACCGCAGTAGAAGCGGCACGATTTTTTATTAAAAATATTGTTCTGAGGCATGGTGCTCCTAGAATTATAATAACAGACAGAGGTACCGCTTTCACGGCCATGCTCCTCAAGTCAGTGCTTGAGTTGAGTGGAACAGCGCATCGAAAAACTACCTCCTACCACCCACAAACCAACGGCTTAACAGAACGCCTCAACAAGACAATTGCTGATATGCTTAGTATGTACATCGACGTGGACCATCAAAATTGGGACGACGTTCTACCATACGTGACGTTTGCCTATAATACGGCGCAGCAGGAAACTACACGGGGCACGCCATTTAGTCTTCTTTATGGCCGTCAAGCACGCGTGCGAATCGCCCGACAGCAGAGTTACGACGCACAACGTTATAACCTGCGACACCGATACGTCACTTATGAACCAGGCAAGAAAGTGTGGGTCTGGAGCCCTATTCGCCGACGCGGCCTTTGTGAAAAGTTACTGAAGAAGTACTTTGGTCCCTACAATGTTATGCGGCGCCTAAGTGACGTGAATTATGAGGTCATCCCTGAAAGTTTCTCGCCAGCTCGAAAATCTGAAATCGTACACGTTGTGCGGATGAAGCCATATTGCAGTGGGCCAGTTGCGAAATACGTAAACTACACACACCACGTATTCTGTAGCCGAGCATCGGGTCGATGCTCTTCCTGGGGGGAGGCAAATACCGCATTCAACCGGCAGAGGAGAGCACGCACAGCCAGAGAGGAAGACGAAGCTCTTGCCCAGTCCTCTTTACGAGCGCCTTTCATTTTTAATTAAAGTGAGCTCTTCAATATCGAACTCCTGCTGTGTCTGCGTCGTGACAATATGCTTCACAATTAGGAGCATCGCATCCTGATATGATGTGGCAGGGATATGTATGGCTCTCAAGAATCTGGGCAACACTTGCACACTTGTTAAGCTTGGGGCCCAAGGAATTACAAAAATAAAGTGAATGTGGTCAGAAACACCGAAGGTCCTCTATTCTTTGTGTTACAGGATTAGTGTATAATATTCCTCAGTCATGCGCCAACAGTTATGTTGGTCTGACTGGTAGGTGCATGTTAGACTATGGGGGCACCAGAAGAAATGCGAAAAGAACGTCGGAATGTCGAACTTGTTTGCTTATTGAACACAGCGTCACTGAAAGCTACTGTTCAACAACATCAGCGGTGAAAGAGAGGAAATACAACTTGGAGCAATTTTAGGAGCAGAAAACCATTACTTTTAGAGCACTCAAATGTAAATATCGAGCAGGGTACAGCAAAAAAATATGCAGTTCTCATCACTAGGTACCAAATTTAGTGATGTGTTGCACTAAACACTGAGCACTAAAATGTAAATTTTGAGCAGGTTACAGGGAAAAAGATGCTCAATTTTCATCAATAGATACCAAATTCTGAGCAGTATAAATAAGAAAGCTTACATTTAGAAACAAAATATGTATAAACCATTCGACATCACCTAAACTGTGCAGTGTAAACATGAGCACTGCTGTTTCAACGAAAGTGGTATTTTGAACCACCCCACTGAGCCAACAATGATAAAGTCGATATTAGCATTTGCTGTGCCTGTAAAATTATTTGACATACTCTGCGAATTTATATATGAATCTGCCAAGCTTGTGATCATGAAATTTGAGAGATTCCTGAAACCGAAGAGCAAAGGTGGTGAAAAAAAACTGGTGCACAATTTAGTTTGTTTTTTTAGGGAAGCAGACATGCGATACACTGCTACAAATTAATTCCAGTAGCATATTTACACATCAGTAATTACACTGATACTCATAATTAGGCAGCGTACTATCGCATGTGTAAGTGAACATTATGTGCAGTGTTCCGTGACTAGGGACAACAGCCCCTTCCAAATCTCAATACGCTTTTTTGCAAAATACGGATGTATTGATTGATTTGTGGGGTTTAACGTCCCAAAACCACTATATGATTATGAGAGACGCCGTAGTGGAGGGCTCCGGAAATGGAGGGCTCCGGAATGGAGGGTTCCGGAGGGCTCCGGAAGTGGAGGGCTCCGGTAAAAGGCAAAAGTTGCCTAATGAGGATTCCCTGCTTGGGTTAGAATACCAAGCCAAGAAATTTTCTAATCACTACACCTCCTCTTCCTCAACTTACCACCTTGTTTTCTGTCCCACCGTGGGATTAGGTATCGCTTCGGCTCTCCCTTGAAGGCGCGTTCGACCAGGTAAAATAACAAATCGTGCACCTGTTGACCTAACGACAGTACCACAGATATCCATCACCATGACCGTGGCCGACATGACGCAACCTCAAGACAAAAAAAGGAGGGGGGGGGGGCTCAGAGCTTTCAATGAAGTAAGGAGTGTCCAGTTTTTTGAGCTTTATTCACAAACTGTGCGATATTTCACGGCAGCTCTTAGAAGATAAATCAGCTTAGCTTACCACGTTTTCGCCTGTAGATCAAAACAGCATTGAGAGGAAGTGACAGTGGCTATTGACCCATTCTACAGACGTAATCTATAACCAAAGAACCCTGTAAGCTGAGGTCGCAGATAGCGGAGGCGTTGCCAGAATTTTTTTGAAGAGGGCGCCACCTTGATTAGAATGGGTCCCAGCTAGGCAAGTAGATGTGGTTGACCGTTATTTTCTGCGCCCCTATATACCATAGGAAAATATTGGGAGGGTAGAGGCACGGGCCTGGTGTACCACACCTTGACTTCGCTACTGGTAGATAGAAACCAGCGTAGTCGAGTACACACATAGATAAAGAAAGCCGGGAGGAGGGTGGGAGTTGCACAGGCTACTGCTAGGTTACCTTGGCGAGAGAAGTAGCTCTAACTGAAGAGGCACATGTATGATGTAAGAAAGAAGGTTTCGTCCAACGTGCTGGCCGAACACACAGAAAACTCTGGCATCGAAATAGACTGCCATAAGGTGAAATTACCTAAGTAAAGGGAAAATAATGGACTTGCGGGCTACATCTAGACTCTCTGACAATTCGGACAAAACTGGGGCACATACTTGAGTGTAATGACAATGACAGCAACTTCCCCTAGATGTACACACCTACATCCTATTTAGAAATATGCATAAGTGAACTGTTCGCACATTCATTTTTAGTTGTAAGCGTGGCTTCCGAGCGAAAATCTAAATGTTCCTTTTTTATGCGAGCATTCACGGTTGGTGCTCTTGTTAACCCCGTAGTTTATTAACAATCACAACCCAAATAGAGAGAGGCGACAGTGGCACTGCAAGCCACCTTGAGAGTACCCTCACGTATGTAGCGTACTGTGTCATGCCACCGGTAACTTTTGCTTTCTTTTCCGATTGTGTAGTCTGCAGAAGTCCGCACACATAAAGCCAGAGCAAAACAACGCTGATCGAAAATGAAGACAGTGCAAAGTCGTGGTGAAATCACACATGCAACTGCCAGCTTTCCTTTGCCAATGCAACGCGAGATCACGTGATTCAACCCAGCACGTCACAGCAATGGCAGCACTTGCGCCTTCGGTAGTGGGCCTCATGCCCAATATATTAGGAAAACTGCATGGCCGACCCTTGGCACACTGGGTGGTGCAGCAATCAATAGAGGAAGACAAGAGTGGTTGGTGCAGGGTGAATCAGTGTTCGAAAAGACAGTGAGTGACAAGAGACTTTGACAAGAGACTTTGAGTGAGTGACAAGAGACTTGGCTTTCTAACGCATTTGCAAGTAGTGTAAATAAACGTCTTGTATATATAGAAATGAAATGTCAGTGAATTGCTGAATGAAACTACTTTATAACACACTCTGTCCTGTCATGCAAGCTTTGGTTCACGTAAAACATTAGTTAACAAAAAAGTAAAGCTCACTCAAACTCAATCGTACATACTTCGCGCCTGGGGCTCAATCTTAGCCACTAAAACTTTCTTAAACCACACTCGCTCGGCTTCACGCTTGGGAAAATATTACTCACGCTTACTCAGTCAAGCACATGGCTTAATTTGAGTATGAGCGAGTCTCGACTAAGTAAACGTATAAGTGAGTTGATGACCTAAGGTGTCAAGATAAGGAGACGGTCAGAGAGCGCCCAAACCTAATAGGCTAGATTGAATCGATCGATCAGATAGATACTACACAGGCCGAGTAACCAACAGATATGGTTAGAGTGCTTCTAGTTCGCTAAAAAATGCTCTACTTTAATGATACTTTAATGAGCAAGTGAGTACCAGACGTTCAGCCCTTAAGGGAAGCGTCATTTTGTGACTTCAGCTTTTCTGGTTTCCATGGATAGAAAGCACTTACAAGACATTTTGAAACTTGCCACACTCTACTAGCACTGGTGTCCAAGCGATAGCCGACACACTGCCTTAACAAGCCTTGAAATGCAAACTACAGGTCAACAGCACGAAGAAAAAGAGATTCCTTGTTATTATGGCAGGACGACAACACTTGCTAGGCGATAAAAAAGAAATAATTGGAAAACTGATGAGTTTTTGAAACACCCGACAGCGTTAGACAGACCTTGTGTAAAATCTACTACCATCTAGCAGACACCGAGTGCATTTCTGCAATGTTGAAGGCTGGGCGCGCTCCACCTGTGCAGACACAGAATATCCATAATAACGTGTGAATAGGGGCGGCAGTGCCAACAAATTTTCATGTGCCATGTTGCTCAGACTGAGGAAACTTGGATGCTAGAAAATATTTGCAGAAAATTAACCTCTATGTTATTTGACTTGCTCGTGGCTGACGCGAAAGGCCAGATCTGTTGCTCATTTTGCTGCTTACAATTAAATGCCTGTTTTTGTTCACCGTTTTATCCAGTTGTGGGGCAGCATAGGCACTTATCACAGCACGCTCTTTCTTGCCATGGCAGATCGAAACAGTTTTTGCACCGTGGAAATGCAGGCACAGACAAACCGGCCTTGTGCACGAGCTTCAAAGTTGCACCACGGCTACTCATGCTTGCCTATGCTGCTGTTCAAAGCATTACTTTGTCGATTAGTTTGCAATAACAATCCCATATTAGGGAGTTTTGGAATACCGTTTTCAAGTGCTGTGGGCGTTGCGGGCGAAGCGGGCGCGATAAGTGTTTTAGAATAGCCTTTGCCCTGCTGCGAACCGCAATGCACGATCGCAGTGACAGCATAGCCTCGAAACCAGCGCTTGCGGGCCACGTGCGGGCCGCCATCACCGCACGCAATTTCGGACTTTTTGAATGCGATCCGTGAGCGCAAACGCTGACTCGCTTTACGACACATGCGCAGTGGCAGCGACCGCAGCGCAAGCGCTCGCGGTGCGCTAATCAAAAACTCTCTATTAACCACGTAGCTTCTCCATGTCATCGAATCTCATCTAATGGACTGGTTTTGCTCGAGCATATTGCTCATTGTTACTTGCTTATTGTGGAGTTTAATAGGATAACATTTGGTGGTGTGGTTTGCACACGTATTGCTTCACTATGTGTACTTTTCAAGCATTCTTTGTGCTCTTTCACAGGGGGCGGCCAATTTCATAAGGGCAACCCGAATGCTGTGACCCTACACCTGTTATTATTATTTTTCTATACCCCAAGAAGAGCAAATATGTTATTCCAATTGGTGATCCTTCTTCATAGGAAACCTTGTATGCACCTTCGTGTGCCATAAAATGGTAATAGATATCTCAAGTGTGTCAACACAGCTCAACACAGAAAAAAATGCTGTTCTGGCAAATCTATTACCCTAAACTCTGGGTGCGCTCCCAGTGTTTACGCACAAAGGTGGTTTCGCAAATGTCAGTAGGCGATACACAACTGCCCTGCTGTGAACGGCATGAAATTTTAAGGTGCAAATAAGCACCGAAAAGATGACGTGAACCGAAATATTTTACACCTACTGTGCTGTTTACGGCCACATGCACCCCAAAAGGGTATTCAATGAAATACCAGGTAATCAGCACCTACTTTATAGACACGCTTTCTATTTTTACTTTTCACGCACAGAAGACCAAAACTTTTAAAAATTTTACTTGTGTGTTAATGCCATATATAATATACGTTGATGACTACAGCAGCAAAGCATTATTTATTTGAAATATAAAGAACGAGTAATAAGTTTCATTTCAAGTTAAATGTGCGATAAATCGGAGGGGCTATTTTGTATGTATTCTATCTAGAACAGGGCAGACATGAAACAAAAGAATGAAATTGAGCCACAATAGATTGGCCAATGCTATTCTCATGGTCAAGACATGAGAATATCTATGGAAGGTGCATACAATGGGTGAAGGCCGCAATGCGTCAATCAAATCGCGACAAAATTGCATCCGTACAACATGGATTTGATTGAAATTAAGCGCTTGAGCCCAAACAATTGAATTAGCCTGTTTTGCGCCTCACTTACCATAATCCTGCTGCAAAAATCACAACAAATTGACTCCTCCGAATTACAACACCACCTAGTATCTACTCAAGACACAAATAAATGGCTGAAGTCATCCCAGTCTGAAATCTCGAGCTTTGAAAAACAACACGTGCCTATATGATTGATGTGCTGTACTCCTTTAAATTTTTACATGTGTTGAAAGAATTTCCGAAATTTCTTAGCTTGCCAACAAGCTTTTTGATCCCTCTTGATCTTTTATTCTATCTCCTTTCATTCTAAGTAAAACTCTCACAAATTAACCCCTACGTTGACATAGGCCGTTTCTAGTAAATTACGCCTTGCAATGGTGTAACAGAGCTTCCTTATCCCCACCTCCCCTCCTGTGTCTCGCTATAGCCTCTTCTCAGCCGCCCTGCATTGTTCCCCATGAATAGAAAATAACTAAAGCAATCCTTATTTTAAAATCCGGCGACCGCTCCGGTCCATATAAAGGGCCCCTAAACAACCTCCTATAATTTTTTTTCAATCGTTTGAAGTTACAACGTGCGTCATATCCAAAATGCTGCTTGATAAATTATTCTCTACGTGGCAGCGCAACAAGCCGCCAGTGCTCCACAAATTCTAAGAAACAATCCCTTCATGCCTTTCGGGCTGGCACGTGACATCAAGAAGTTGAATCTGACGTGCAGAATGAATATGCTGCAATTGGTCGTGCAAGCACCTACGACTTCCTATTAGCCTACAAGAAGCAATCCGCGTCACTCGTCGTTTGTCGTGATACCCGCATGCATGCACGTGCTTGCAAATCAGCTACTGTGGTCGGTATGACGGGGTTCATACCAACACTATTCGTATAAGCACCGGCTGTCACAGCAACAGCGATTCGCCAACAAGCACACAGTGGACAGAGGGCGGAGTTGTGGCAACCGTAAGTAGTGTCTCGACGATGAAACACTGTCTTAACACAACTCCGTGGTAAGACAGTGTTTGAAGCAGCAGGTCATCGATTTTGTGTACCCCACAAGCTTGGAAAATGTGCTGGGCAATAGGCCAAAACGGCTTCGGGAGAGGTATCAACGAAGGGAAATGAAAGGAAGAATTAATGGAGTGATTATTGTGCTTAGACAATCAAAAGAATTTAACCCTGCTATAACAGCACCGTTTCAAAAAATTTTAACGGCTTTATGGTTGTTGTGCACTTGCGCACAACTTCTTCACCACAACTGCATTTCTACCTCTGGGTGGTTAAATATTTCATCTGGTTTCTTGCTACATGCAGTATAGCACATATTGCGTGCCACCACTGTTCAGGTATCAAAATAATCCTTGGTGTATGGCTGTCAGATTTGTGGTCTTGAAATCAAGCGGCAAATGTTTAGACCAGCAGTGCTATTTCCACTGATGCACACTGTCAAACGTGGGACTCTGGTGCAGCATGGTATAATCTACATCGATTTTATTAGCATGGCGAAGGAAACTTAGTTTGGCACAGTTGTGCGCAGAAGCAGCATCACTCGATGAGGAATGGGGGCTTTACAATATTATAATTACACGAAGCTAACAGACAAGGCAAACATAGGAATTCAGACTTGAAATTTCATATTTTGTTTCTGACTCATCACTAGTGAACTTTCAAAAGGAACTGAAAGGTATTCTTGGGCTTGCAAAGCAAGAACAAACGAAAAAGTAACTCATACCTCCTTTTGTTGACTGTCAAGCTAACCCCGCTAATAGCAACATAATCACCACCACCACATTCTTTGCTGCGAAGTAACCACATAAACGTTGATGCCACTTTTATTTACTCATATGGATGTCACGAAGCTTTTAAACGTCGCTGCTCACTATATCTAGTGTACCTAGCAAGTTACACAAGCCTTGTCTAGCGTACTAACCTCCCACACAAAAAACTTCCTCTAGTTGCAAAGGGCCGCACTCCACATAATGGCCACGCTGAACCCACGGCAGACCGCAGTTGGCCTTGTTTTTGGTGCATCGTAAAAACGCGGTTATGCGAAATGGTACGACATGTGCTACGTGTATGCACCATTTAGCTCACACTGCCGATACACTGCACATGTTTGACAACCAGGCACATAAAAATAGCATTGGTGACAGGCAGGCACATTTCTAAAAAATACCCGAGACATAGACAGACGGCATAGGCTCCCGTCATGTTGCGCTAAGCTTACACAAGTTGCACAATAAAAGATTACTTGTACTCTACTACGTATACTTGAATCGAAAGAAAAAAGATCGATCACTCGGGTCGCACGTACGCGACTAGCCGCAACAGTTTGTCCTACTTACTCGCCGAATACTCGCACACTACGGTGAGCGGTTGATTAAAATGCACATTACAGGTATGAAAAAGAATGCACTCATACAGAAGAACAGTAACTTATACTCACAAATGTAATCTGGCTCATTGGTGGCGTTGCTGAGGCAGCTGAAATTTTCTTTTCTCTGCCCAGAACCCGG
Source organism: Rhipicephalus annulatus (assembly GCA_013436015.1). Lineage (NCBI taxonomy): Eukaryota > Metazoa > Arthropoda > Arachnida > Ixodida > Ixodidae > Rhipicephalus > Rhipicephalus annulatus. Next base: position 188,474 of record WOVY01000285.1, on the reverse strand, counting down.
ATGACAAAATCAGTGTTGCCAGGCCTTGGTAAGGGAGCGTTGACAATATGTGGCCAGGGAAGTATTTATTCACAACAAAACTAAAAATAATTTCAAGCCTCCTGAGCAAAAATGATATTTAGCACTCAGAAAGGCAGCGATGATGTAGTCAACCAGCAAATGTTAAAATCTACTGTCGTTCAGTTTGGTGAGCTGGTATCACAGCCGAGGTATAGGTTAGCTGAAAAGACTGTGAAACAATTTTTTTAATAATGTAACATATAATTGATAGCTTCTATACAGCACCAGCTGTCTGTATAACCAACAAAACAAGCGTCTTACTTCATACGACTGTGCTAAGCTTGCGTTGCCTGTCACACGGGCACCAATCATAGCGGAGGGAATAAGACGGTCGCGATCTGCGCATCGCTTCTAAGGCCGTGATTTAGCTAAGGTCTTCGCCAAACGTTTCCGTGATTCTGCGATTCTGCGACAAACACAACCTGAGAGGTCTGATCACGATCAAAAAACACCGTTAAAAATAATCAGCAAGAAAAATTAAGGGATCCTCGCAAAATCGCAAAAATCAGCATCAGCTGATCCGATTGCTGCATATATTTCATTTCAACATGCCGGAATTTCAGACGATATGCAGCTGCAGTAGTCTTGAGCTCGACATGCGTGAAAAGCCACGCTTGTACGTGCAATATTGACGCGTAAACACCAAGCGAGAATGACGGCCGTAAAGAGGCGAAGAAGCGCACTGTTTCCGTTCTAATTAAATTAAGTGGTAGTATAAGGTGCTCGGCGTTGTCACAAGGTTGGGTTCAAACTATACAGTTCAATACAATAATACCGGTGCAGCCACACCGTGGGTTCGATGCTTCACCCAAAAATACACTGGCTACGCCCTTGAAAACGTGACCCAACATTGTCACACGTGTGTGTACTTTTATTCTCAGATACACGTCGCTCTAAATGCGACATACACCAGACCAAGTGAACAAAATACGGCAGCTCGTAAAATACAATAACTAAGCGTATACACGTGCATGCATTATTAGTAAGAAATGTGCAAAGTCATAGCAGTCCACCTACGCTTGTCCGCTATTAAGTTAGTCCTAACAACATTACATGTATACACTCTGGAAAAGTACCAGATAATGCTACCAGCGAGCGTATAAGCAAAAAATCGAAATAACTAGGACTATGGAAGACTGTGCCAAACACAAGCGCTAATTTTCAACATCTACGAGCTTAACCGCTAAAGAAAGCTCTGCGTCGGTGCGAAGTGATTGGTCAGATTATTACTTGTGTTTTAAGGCACAGCAGTTTTACCTGGGTGATTCCACGAGAGATCGACACGGGTCCAAAAGTTGATATTTTAGATTTCAATGAGTATTTTATATTTCGTGCACCTCTCACCAATTACCCCGAAAGTCAACTTCGTTTTATGATTAGCGGCATAACTTTCGAGAAAAAAATATCAAACTTCACCAACATCATCATCATCATCATCATCATCATCATCATCATCATCATCAGCCTGTCTACGTCCACTGCAGGACAAAGGCCTCTCCCATGTTCCGCCAGTTAACCCGGTCCTGTGCTTGTTGTTGCCAATTTATACCCGCAAACTTCTTAATCTCATCTGCCCACCTAACCTTCTGTCTCCCCCTACCCCGCTTCCCTTCTCTGGGAATCCAGTTGGTGACCCTTAATGACTAGCGGTTATCCTGTCTACGTGCTACATGCCCGGCCCATGTCCATTTCCTCTTCTTTATTGCAGCTATGATATCCTTAACTCCCGTTTGTCCCCTAATCCACTCTGCTCTCTTCTTGTCTCTTAAGGTTACACCTACTAATTTTCTTTCCATTGCTCGCTGCGTCGTCCTCAATTTAAGTTGAACCCTCTTTGTGAGTCTCCAGGTTTCTGCTCTGTAGCTAAGTACCGGCAAGATACAGCTGTTATATACCTTCCTCTTGAGGGACAGTGGCAATCTACTTGTCATAATTTGAGAGTGCCTGCCGAATGTGCTCCACCCCATTCTTATTCTTCTAGTTACTTCAATCTCGTGGTTAGGCTCTGCGGTTATTACCTGCCCTAAGTAGACATAGTCTTTTACAACTTCAAGTGCACTATTACCTATCGCAAAGCGCTGCTCCTTTCCGAGGTTGTTGTACATTACTTTCGTTTTCTGCAGATTAATTTTAAGACCCACCATTCTGCTCTCCTTGTCTAACTCCGTAATCATGAGTTGCAATTCGTCCCCTGAGTTACTCAGCAATGCAATGTCATCGGCGAAGCGCAGGTTACTGAGGTACTCTCCATTAACTCTTATCCCTAACTGTTCCCATTCTAGGCTTCTGAAAACGTCCTGTAAGCACGCAGTGAATAGCATTGGGGAGATTGTGTCCCCCTGCCTTACACCCTTCTTTATTGGTATTCTGTTGCTTTTTTTATGAAGCACTATGGTAGCAGTTGATCCCCTGTAGATTTCTTCCAGAATGTTTATATATATTTCATCTACGCCCCGATTCCGCAGTGTCTGCATGACGGCTGATATTTCTACTGAATCAAACGCCTTCTCGTAATCTATGAAGGCTATGTATAGTGGTTGGTTATACTCTGAGCATTTCTCTATTACCTGATTGATAGTATCAATGTGGTCAATTGTTGAGTAGCCTGTTCTAAATCCTGCTTTTTCCTTTGGTTGATTGAATTCTAATGTTTATGTTTTCTTTACTCTGCTAGCAATTACCTTTGTAAATAGCTTGTATACTACAGAGAGCAAGCTGATTGGCCTGTAATTCTTCAAGTCCTTGTCATCTCCTTTCTTATGTATTAAGATGATGTTAGCGTTCTTCCAAGACTCTGGTACTTTTCCCGTCAGGAGACACCTCGTAAATAGAGTGGCTAGTTTTTCTAACACAATCTGTCCTTCATCTTTCAGCAGATCTGATGTTATTTGATCCTCACCAGCAGCTTTGCCTCTGTGCATGCTCTCCAAAGCTTTTCTGACTTCTTCTATCATTACCGGTGGGGTGTCGTCTGGGTTACTGCTAGTTCTTATAGTATTAAGGTCGTGGTTGTCTCGGCTACTGTACAGATCTCTGTAAAACTCCTCCGCTATTTTAACTATCCTATCCATATTGGTAGTTAATTTGCCTTCTTTGTCCCTTAGTGCATACATCCGCCTTTTGCCTATCCCAAGTTTCCTCTTCACTGCTTTGACGCTTCCTCCGTTTTTCAGAGCGTGCTCAATTCTGTCCATGTTATACCTTCTTACATTGCATACTTTACGTCTATTAATCAGCTTCGAAAGCCCTGCCAGTTCTATTTTGTCTGTTGTACTTGACACTTTCATGATTTGACGCTTCTTAATTAGGTTCTTCGTTTCCTGGGAAAGCTTGCCGGTGTCCTGTCTAGCTACCCTGCCTCCAACTTCCACTGCACACTCCGTGATGATACTCGTCAGATTATCATTCATTGTATCTACGCTAAGGTTGGTTTCCTCGCTAAGAGCAGAGTACCTGTTCTGCAGTGACACTCTGAATTCCTGTACTTTCCCTCTCAGTGCTAGCTCATTGATTTGCTTCTTGCGTATCAGTTTCTGTCGTTCCTTCTTCAAGTCTAGGCGGATTCGAGCCCGTACCATTCTATGGTCACTGCATCTTACCTTGCCAACGACTTCCACATCCTGCACGACTCCTGGGTGTGCAGTCATTATAAAGTCTATTTCGTTCTTATTTACGCCATTAGGGCTCCTCCATGTCCACTTGCGGTTTTCTCGTTTTCGGTAGAAGGTATTCAAAATACGCAGATTATTGCGTTCTGCGAATTCTACTAGTAGCTCTCCTCTGGCGTTTCTAGTGCCGATGCCATAATCTCCTACTGCCTGGTCTCCAGCCTGCTTCTTCCCTACCTTTGCATTAAAGTCGCCCATTACTATAGTATACTGTGTTTTCACCTTACTCATTGCCGATTCCACGTCTTCATAGAAGCTTTCAACTGAAGCGTCATCATGGCTGGATGTAGGCGCGTAAGCCTGTACTACCTTCATTTTGTATCTTTTATTCAGTTTAATTACAATGCCTACCACCCTTTCATTAATGCTATAGTAATCCTCTATGTTGCCAGCTATGTTTCTGTGAATTAGGAATCCTACTCCCAGTTCTCTTCTGTCTGTCAAGCCCCGATAGCAAATGACGTGCCCATTCTGTAGCACAGTATAGGCCTCATCTGTCCTCCTAACCTCACTCAGCCCTATTATATCCCATTTAATGCCTTCTAGCTCCTCGAATAATACAGCTAGACTTCCCTCACTAGATAACGTTCTAACGTTAAACGTTGCTAAGTTCAAGTTCCAATGGTGGCCTGTCTGTATCCAGAGATTCCTAGCACCCTCTGCTGCTTTGCAGATCTGACCGCCGCCGTGGTCAGTTGCTCCGCAGCTGGTGGGGACTGAGGGTTGTGAGTTAATTGACGAATGCCTACGGGAGGGGGTGGCCAGATACTGCACCAGGGTGGCCAATCCTTCTCTGGTGAGATTATCGGTGCGTACCGGCTTTAAGCCGGTACGATCAGACAGTAGTGGGAATGCTCTATGCATGTCTTCCTTATTGTTGTTCAGCAGCGTTGGCGGCCACCCACCACGGAGCCCAACGAGGGGACGCTACAAGGTTACAAATGCTGAAACCTGCAGACGCCAGCCGTACAACGCCACTATAACCCAATGCGCCTAGACCAAGGTAGGCTATTTGCACAGGGTTAACCCTAGCCGCCAGGAAGTTTGGAAGTAAACGGAAGAGAGTAGAAGACAGGACAGATAAATAGTAAGAGATAAAGACGAAGATGTAGGGAGAGAGAGATAGGAAAAGGCGACTGCCGATTCCCCTGGGTGGGTCAGCTCAGGGGTGCCGTCTACGTGAAGCCGGGGCCAAAGGGGTGTGTTGCCTCTGCCGGGGGGCCTTAACGGTCCAATCACCCAGCGTCGGCTCAACCCCCAGGATCCCCTTTTCCTCGGACACAGCAAAGCCACGCACGGCTAGGCGTGGGAGGGAGTCGAAACAAAACCAACCAACCAACATGGAGGCACCAATTTCTTCACGTGTCATTTTCAAAAATTGCAGATGCTACAAAAAGACAAATATTTTTGTTTCAAGGAAGATATTTTTTACCTGAAATGCATGTCTAACGAAGAATGAATTCATATGGTTTCAAGTTTGTAGACTTTAAGAAAATAGCTTTTAAAAAGGTCTAAATTTGCGACAGTTTAAAATAGGTTACGTATTCCTCCTTTTTTTCTCCGAAATTAATGCAAGCAGCGTTTTCAAACTTCACACGTTTTAAGGATATAGTGTGTTCATTGAGTACATAAATTATTGCTGCTGTAGGGCAAGTATAAACTTCTATATATTGCCTCAAAATTCTCATAATGGCAAAAGTGTACTCCACTGAAATTTGAATAATAAAAACCCATCTCCGATTTTTCTTAAACTCTCGTAAATAGACAACCGAAGGCAATCATACAGTAATATAGAAAAACTAGTTGCATTATTTTGTTTTTAGCGACAATACTCGTGGTACAAATTAGAGCTTTTCGAGAATGTGCTGATAAGTTGAGAAATCTAGTAATCGGAACGGCGAAACGGCAATGAGCTTCAAACGCGAGTAAACGTAACCGCATTTGGTGAAGAAAGGCTGGTTTAGTACTGTGACAAATACGTACCCATGAAGGCGCGTTTATGCTCCTAATAACACAGCTCTGATGGAGAAAGTCTTCGACACTATAACTCAGTTCCAAAACATCTGTCTATATCTGCAAATAAAGTCAAACATGAAAATGTTCCAACGCAAGTGTTAGGTCTCGCCAGAAAAAGCATATGTGCTTGAAGTACCCTCACTGGTATTTTGGTGGTGACTGCGTGAAACAAGAGATGCGCTCAAAAAAGCTGCATCTTTTGCAGATCACATTTAGCAGTACATGACGCTAACAAAATACGACCACGATCAGTGCCCTCAGATGTGCTTAGGCAAACATGCCAAGAACGTATGCCTGGAACACGTGGCAACGATTTTCACTGGCTCTTCTTAAACTGACGGAATGTTTCTAGCTCGTCTGCATTTGCACACAGCAGCTTCACCTTCTTGAGCTTCACGCTCATTTGCGCCACCATTGGGCATGCTGACATAATCACAGCTGAGCTTGCCGCTTTGAGGTTGTAAAGTGTAGCCTGATGCCTTAGTAGGCCACCAACGCCGTCACAAGAGTTCTTGTCCTGTTATGTGGCCAAAAAAATCAACTTTGTTGATATGTGATCTTTCTGACATAACTCAAACAACTGGTACTTGTTTTTGAAGTGATTGCATGCATCATCAGAAACATAAGTAGATGCGTGTCACGCTTAAGTTGTTCCTTCATATAGTTGTGGATTATTTATAGAGTAAAGCAGACATGTACAGCATCATGGCATGTGTCATCACTGATGACGGCAAAACTTTGAATTGATTGCTTCCTCGTCACAACACACGTTATATAGACACCTGTCTTTTGAGCCAGTGATACGACTGTACCTTATTCGGTAAAATGGCTGTCCAATTTTCGGCGAAATCAAAGTGAAAATTGCAAGATTCATTTTCTTGGTTCTCTTTCGCCTGGCGTATTGCTGATTGTTGAATGTATCTTTTGTAATCATGGGTAATCCACTTCACGAACCATAGACTCAGCTCTCGCAGAGAAGCACTTGCCTGGGCTGTTTTTTACCATTTTTCCATACTGCATAGGCTACTTCAATATCTTCAGGGATTCCTAAACACGTGGCTGTCAGAGCGTCCTCCTTAGCACAATAGTCACAATGGCCTAAAAAACAATCACTTGTAGGGGACCTGCAAAGACATAGTTTTTTTCAAGAAATCCGCCATGTAGGCACCATCGGTGACGTCTTGTAGGGCAGAAACACACTCCGTGGCATTAGCACAGTATATACAAAGGCACATTTCTTGGTGTGGTGCAAGAAGAACTCACTTCGGCCTCAGTGAATAAAACTTCGAGAGCCCAATAGACGTGTTCGGATTAGCTTCTCTGAAGAAACGGTAAGCCTCGCGCACCGAACGGGTCATAAACCTTTTCGAAACAAGCTCCTTTTTTCCGTCAATGATAACAGATACTACATATTTTTTGTTGGGACTCTGCCGAGAGCAGCTATACTCACCTTCAGAGTAGTAAGCCATAGCTGCCTGGACGTCCATTGGGTCCAGTCGTGTCCATTTTACCGCATTTGGTGCTAACCATATCCCGTGTTTTGCGTGCCAGCGTCGGGATCTGTATATCATGTAAGCTGACGAGTTTGGTGTAAGCGCTTGGAGTTTTCAGCGCTCTATATCCCTCGGCAACAGTGTCAACAAACACATGCGCTTTTGATACGAAGAACACGCTTCATAGGCTTGCTTGAAGTTCTTGAACCACTGGGCAGACACACTGCATTTTAGATCTGATGGTTGAAAGTGGCGGTTACACACGTTACGGTGGCACTTCAGGGTTACTGTAGAATTACTGCTAAGTTGTCTTGGCTCTGCATGAACTTTGCTATTTTGCGCATGCAGCTTCTCCAGTCGCATATGTGACAATGCTTCAAGCGTGTTTACGCACCGCGCTTGGCTTCTACCTTTTTCTTCTACTGGCAAAAACTCATCAGCTGTTTCAGCTAAGAAGCCATTAGACGAAGACCGCATATCTCTGAGGCGTCTGAAGCAGTTCTGGCAGACGTGGTCGTTGTTATGTACATGGCGGGCAGCTTTCGGCAAAAGCTTCTGGAGGGCAAACAGGCCGATGTCGTCGACCTTGCGGAAGTTTCTTTGATAAGGTATTTTCTTTTTATGCAACATGAGGTAATCTGAACAAAAAACTCTATCTCGGCTGAAGTGGTCAGCCATCGCCACGCTCCTTCAGGCTCAAATTACTGGCAATGCAACTATGCGTGAAGCCAGCAGCATGAAAGTGGTCTGTCGTCTGTTCCTATTTCTCTCACCTTTAATGAGAGCAGACGTAAAACAGCGTGCGCAAGTATCCGCAGTGCGAATGCAAAACCGAGGTATTGTACGTAAAAATGAATTTCACATTGTTTTTGTCGATAAAATTACCGGAGGCGTAATCTTTGTCCCTACTTTGAACCATATGATTTAAAGCATTGCTTCCGAGATGCGGCGCAAAGCAATTCAACTGTAGAGCAAACGACGCATGACAAGTTGCCCTAAAGCGTGTTCTTCAGTCTAATGCCGCAATCTTCGTGCCCAAAATGGTAAAAATTTGTTATGAATCGTTTATGAACTCATTCAACATTCAATTCTCTTACCGAAAGTGTTGCAAACACATGGTCGTCACAGCAGCTCCATCTGTGTGTCAGTAATGGAGAGGCACCAAATATTAGAAGTCTCAGTGCTCTACGTATAAGAGTAACTTCATATACTGTAGAATATCGTGTTCAAAATAGTTACTCCTAGCTGCTAAAACAGCCTTTCTTCACCAAATTCGGTCCCGTTTACTAGCGTTTGAAGCTCATTGCCGCTTTTCCGCTCCGATTTCTAGATGTCTTAACTTATCAGCGCATTCTCGAAAAGCTCCGATTTGTACCACAAATTTTGTCGTTAAAAACAAAATAAGGCAACATGTTTTTATATTTTACTGTATGATGGCCTTCGGTTGTCTATTTACGAGATTTTAAGAAAAAATTGAAAATGATTTTTTTTTATTATTCAAGTTTCAGTGGAGTACACTTTTGCCAATATGAGAAATTTGAGGCAATATATAAAAATTTACATTTGCCCTACGGCAGCAACTATTTACGTACCCAATGAACGCACTATATTCTTAAAACGTGTCAAGTTTGAAAACGCTGCTTGCATTACTTTCGGAGAAAAAAATTGGGGAATACGTAACTTTTTTAAACTATCGCAAAATTGACATTTTGAAAAGCTATTTTCTTAAGGTCAACAAACTTGAAACCGTATGAATGCATTCTTCATTAGACATGCATTTCCAGTAAAAAATATCTTCCTTGAAACAAAAATATTTGTCTTTTTAGAGCATCTGCAATTTTCGAAAAATGACAGGTCACGAAATTGGTGCTCCGTGTAGGTGAAGTTTGATATTTTTTTCCTCGTAAGTTATGCCGTTATTTATAAAACGAAATTGGCTTTCGGGCTATCTGGTGAGAGGTGCACGAAATACAAAATACTCAATGAAATCTAAAATATTAACTTTTGGACCCGTCTCGATCTCTCGTGGAATCACCCACCTGTTTCTTGTCGTTGCAACAATATTTTAGCACACTACATTATCACTGTTTCCTATAATAAACAGTGGAGCCCCCACAACAGTATAGGATGGTTCTTTGAGAAAGAGCTCTTGTCTCAGGGCTGTGATGACAGAGAAACAAAGAAGAAATAATTCTGCATATGGCAACTCAACCATGAAATTGATGTACTACATAAATTATATAAGAAGCACTATACTAATTGGGTGGCATTTCAAAAGAATTTTCGAGGCAGCCATACCAAATGACGCATATATTTACAGATTTTGGTGAATTAACTCAGCCCAATGTGTGCTGTGTGTTTGTGTTACTGTGTTCAGGGAATGATGCTGAAGTCTCAATCGGGAAGCTGATGGCATAGCACCAACATTCAACTGAGCCTAGCTGTTTCAACCCAGCACCTCATATTCGTATATGATGTCACAGATATATGATGCAGAAATTTCCTCTGAAATTCGCCTCATGTGGTTATACCATCAAATCTTTAAGATATGTAGATTTCAATTAACATACTGATAGTGACACCGTACATCCTGTCCGATCTTCTACATATGCTATGCGGCATGACGAATTCCAGACATACATTTCAGAATTTTCCCCAGCCCCGAATTTTGTCATGCTTGCCTCAACAACCTACTCATTGCGAGTTCATCAGATGAGCACAGTTCACATCTGAATTCCGTAATCCAACATCTGAACAAGGCACATTTGTCAGCATAAGCAGGTGTGCATTTGATGTACAAAAGATCACCTGTCCTATCCTTGTGTTCTCCGCATCCAGTATTCAGCTCTACGCAGGCAGACTTGTAGGTGATGAGAGCTTCCTATCTCCGAATACTAGATGCTGATAAGCCCTACAGGCTCCTTCGTCTTAGTTTTGTGAACTACGTACTATACTAACAGTTTGTACCCTGGTGCCAGGCCATTAAACATATTCCCTCCACTTCGTGCTATTGATAACAGAAATGCTTCTATATTGAGGTCCCTTAGACCAAAAGCTCCCTTACAAACTTTAGGGGATCAACAGATGCTTGCGCGAGAGTATATGCTACGGCCTGAATATCAAATGAGAGTTCCACTATACATCATCGTACGACATCTTGAACGCAATTCGTGCTAGATCATTGACTCGTCAAAAGAGTACATATGGCGGGCAATCAGTTCGCTGACATGTCCTGAAAACTTATGTCCACTATCTGAGCAGCATCACATCATTTTTGTGGAGACTGAAGCCATTAGATCCTCAAAAATATCACTGAATCTTGTGGTTGGCCTTGTAAACTTATTTAGCAATGTGACAATACGACTGAATCTTGAAGTGCCGCAAACACACGGGATGCTGTACTACACCTTATGTTATTTGACTGGGGAAGTCTTTCGGTTTCCCGTGTACTTGGGTGTATGTGAAAGCATCTCTAATTGTGATATACCTAATTGTGCTTACAAGTGCGCACAAATGGTCAGTGCTTATGTCATTACATTATTACATGGAAGAAATTACGTTCTTTTTTGTCATAGAATACATTAGTACATTTCTTATCGATACATCTTACACTCCCTCAGTTACAATCGTTGCATTCATATTCCCATGAACTGCAGCAGATGTCAAACACATCCGAAACTTATCATAGGAGCTGTAAACATCTTCATTGATGCCCTGTCAGATAGCCTAAACAACATGTCCGCCTGTCCCAGAGAAATATACACCATAAAAAGTGGCGACTGGTTGGCATGACAACAAATTCCGCCGTCTGCAAGAAATATAAGCTTTGGCGCTGCTAGACTTTCAGTGGTGCAGGGTCGTTTGCCAGTAACAGGAGGCATATTAGCTTCAACACATGTTGTGATCCAACAACTGACCATTTTTGCCCACTTGCAAGCACAATTAGGCAAATTACTAGACTTTCTTTTATGCCCAAATACACGGAAAATCCAAAGAATTTCCCTTGCAGATAACGGAAGGTGTATGGCATCGCGTGGGTTTATGTACAACCTGCGTTGAATGATTTGAAGTTCTTCAAGATTCCATCACATTGTGACATTGCTGGATATGTTTGAAGGCCCAACCACTTGTTTCAGCAACGTTTCTGCGGATATTACGTGGCATTGATTATACTACTGCCTTCCAAAAGACAAACTTGTAGGCTTGTGTTGACTGCATGGTTCAGCGTTGGGCAGAATATATCCTTATTCCAGACATTACTAAGTTACGCACTGTTGCCCTTGCTTTTGTAGCTGCTGGCTGCATCACTCATATCATCCTTGGTCCCAGCAGATATAGAAAGCCAATATTGACCGAAAGTATTTCCCCAAGCCCTTCTTCCCAATGAGCAATGTTAATAATGAAACGTATATGCATGGCATTCATGCAGACATTGGTTGCAACACTCTAAAACTTGATTTAGGTTTGACTGTAGGTCTACCCAGTGACCATGTTCTTTTACTCTGATTGACACGAAGGCCACCTTCCTGCCAGTGACTACGCATCTCGTCTATGTTACATCATAAAGAAGATTCTACTTATAGCTGTGTGAAAGCGCATTGGAAGGCACATATGGTAGCAGTGAACTAGGCTCTTGTACATGCACGCATATTGAAATGATATTAGCTAACCATCCCTCATTGGTGTCATGCTGCCAACTTTAAAAAAAAACCTTTCTTTTAAGTAACAATTACTGAAGTTTTATGAAAAAAGACAGATGATTCACTTCCTATGTAGAAGTCATCATCAGTGCACAAATGGCCTGAAAAAACAAAAATATCCCACTTACATAACATCAATAAACATTCCCCACGTTGCCAAGCATAAAATTGCATGTTAATTGGTTGTCAAGTCAATCTAGCAAATAAAGCCTTACCAGCATCATTTTTTCAGGCAAAGTGAAAATTTTTTGTGTTTTATACATTTGTTATATCTGAAATAATAATTTATGTGCGAAAAAATTGCCTCATTTAATTTTTGACAGCTGAGTTATGATGGCTACAAAAATTATGGAATAACAGCTGTAATGTTATCGTATGGTTCAGTAAATATATGTTTTGCATGGCTTTGCAATTGTGCTAGTTCTCGAGTGCCACAAATAAAAAGTGAGAATGTAATTTCAATTCTTATTACCTGGTACTTAAGCTCAAGTGATCTGAAAAAGAAAATGAAACTTCATGTTTGCTGCGAGCTTGACCCCTGCAACCAGACCTCAATTAAAAAAGGTTGAGGCAGTATTCTAAATACCTGAATTTTCAATCAGTTCGAATAAAAGACAGTGTGGTCTTGCATCTTAAGCTTTGTTTTATTTGTAGATCAACAAGCTCGTGGTCGTAAGTCATGCCTAATTGTCTTTTTTAACTCATTCACATCTTAAAAGCACTGAAGCTTGTAAAGCCACATTTGTGAAAATTAGATTAAGACCGTGCATGTGCCCCTTAACAGCGAAAAGCAATATTCGCGTAACCAATGTGAGGAATGTTGTGAACCCTGTCGTACATGTATGTAACGGTACTTCAAACATTTTGAGAGGTATGCTTGGTCATAACTCTGACATGATTCAGTAATACAACTATACGAGTACGAAAGCTTGAATAGGACTGACAGGTTAAGTTGGTATGAATTCATGATAATAGAACAGTAACACGAAGAAGATTAAAAACAAATGAGCCACAGGAACACAAGTGCCAATTTGCGGCTGAAGTGTATTCAAAATTACAGAACAGATATACACTACATCCACAAGGCAATACGCAAAATTGACCAGCAATACCAAAAAATAAAAAAACAAGTTGTACACAAGGGTAAAGGATTTGTTTACCCTGCCATATAATAAAAAAAATCGGGGGCATATTTGTTTTTTCATTTTGACTGTACCTTCTCAATAAGTTCCTTTTTTCGAAACATCTATACAGGACAACTCAGGAAGTCTGTGCTCGCGCACGTTACTCAAAAGTCTTTTTTCCATCTTTGTCATGCCAATCTAAAAGCCAGAAAGCTCATTGGATCTCAATATTAGTTATATAAGTTCCTCCCCTACTTCTTTATGTGAAAATCCACTAGTATGAGCTCTTTTCGACTCCACTGTTGCCATATTTGTTGTGTATCTTCTGTCTGAGTAGTTATTTTTGATTCAACTGTAGCACACTGAAATAATGCTACTATTCATACTCCTAGCAACTTTAGTGCGATGAACTGAATTTGTCACTAACAGTAAGTCAATGCAACAAACTTTTCTGCAGTTCACTGAATCAAACACATATTCAAGGCAAATGAAGTAAGAGGGCAGCGAGTGATCGCATTTTTTATATTGAAAAAGTTGTTTGGAGCAAAGCAGAGCATGATATTTTGAAAAAAGTTATATAAATTGAGGAACATGTCAGCCCTATCTATATACATTTAATATTAATAATAATATTGAACATGAGAGCCGAGTCTGAGAAGGGCTATACAAGAAAGCATGTTGATTGTCCTTCTCTGATCAGCTTCAAAGCCTCACTTTAGCTTAAGCAAGCCTGACTTTATCCACTCATTGCACGTTAAAACATAGTAGAAACACAGTACAAATATTTCTGTGTACAAATGTTTGTACTATGTAGAAACACAGTACAAACATACACAGTGTCATTAGAGCAACAATTGTTTTTATTTCTATCACAGTTCAAGTTTGCAATAATAAAAAGACGTCTCAAAGTTTACATGCTCTCACACTGACAATTATGTCTTTCATGACTTTCATTACGCAAAACTACTACACTAACATGTCAACCTGAATGTAACAAATCGCTCAGACGTGAAAGATTGTCAAAGATGACCATGCAGGCCATTGCTTATTTATTCGAAGAACACCATCTGCATGCAGCCCCACCAGTTCCCTCTGTCTCCTTCAATTTAAAAATACTCTCAGCTACGACGAAGGTGGTGAGCTTATTAGAGAGATGTTTGGTGAGACGGTGTCTATAAACTTGGAAGCAATAGTATTTTATTCACGTAAATATGGGTTTTGTGTGTATATATGCCCCTGTTTCACATCATGGCGATTGGCACCAGGTCATCGGAACATTTATATCGTGTTTGTGAGGTCGAGATTTTGGTTGGGAACGTTGAGTGTTCCCAGTGTTCAAGATCTTTGCGGCATCCACTCTAGCATAAGTTCATGGTTGGTGGTTCGCGCCTTCATTGTATCGCATTGTAGTCTGCCTTCATGTCTTGTCCACTTGCAGTCAGCACTTTTGAGGGTATGTTCAAGAGTTGTACTGAAGCCATTGTTAGGAATCCAGGTCCAAGTAACTTCCATCAGTGCATAAGAGCCGGATTTCAGTAATGGCTTTTTTCTCTATCATTGTGTATTCCTTTTATTGTTCTTGTGCAAGAAAGGCAATGAAGGTAGGTGTTCATGACGTTTCAGTGCTGTGCATGAACTGCTGACATGCCTGAAAGGTTTTTCATTTTGTTGTGGTGTTGTCTCAGTCAGAGCCACGCAGCCTCCTATTTCTTTATAATATTTTGCTTCGTACGATTACTCTTTGCATGCTTCTTCAGTACTTTGTACTATCATGAAAACAGGTACTAGCAGGTGTTGACTGTGGTGCTTTTGTTTGCTCTTCCACATACTTCTCGCTAGATTCATTTGCACACAGAGCAAGAAGTCAGTGTATGGTGGTAACAATTGCTTTGAGTTTTCTGTTGTTCTTATGGTATTTTAGCCAGGGTCGGTGCCAGGAGTGGTCTATACTGGGGGTGCACCCACGATAAGCGAGGTCCTTCAGGGAGAGCAGAGAGGCGGGGCAATTGGACATTGTGTTACGACTACGTTTCCTCTTGAGAACATAGTCGTAACAGAGTCATACCACAACACAGGGGTCAGGCTCAAATTGGGGGAGGGGGGCCTCCAGTCCAGCGTTCCTGTGTCTACCCTGGCAGCACTCCCGATTCCAGCTTGTGCAATTTGACTGCTGACGACCTCCTGTGACAGCTCTGCCACGCGCACTCATTGTCACTTACTTACTCGCCTTATCAGTTAAAGCTGTTCATGTGATGAAGACTAACCTCTGTCGGTTCTTGTTTTGTCATTTTTTGATCGTATCCTCACTATTTTTTCTCAGTGTACCCTTATTTTAATTGGCTGGAAGATCAGCAACGTTACAACTTTGAACTCTTAACATGTTTTGTGGACTGTAAAAGTAATCGCCGCTCTTTTCTACGGCATTCTATCTTGGATGGTTGGCAAATCAGTACTTCTCCTTTCAGCTGGTGAGTGTTTTGTAAATTGGACTCTGTCGCTGCAGCCTCCTGGTACTCGATGCAGTGCTAACTCAGCCAGCCTTATTGGCACAGCAGAGAACATGAAAAGTGTGGACTAATCACTGCTAGTGTGCCCTTTCCTGGTTGTGGCTGGTGTATCTTGCAGTGGCGATGTCCTGAGTATGTATTACTAGCTCGACAGGCAAAGCTTCTTCTTTTAGTCAGCTGCAAATCACGGGCGAAGAGTACTGTTAACACTTGCTAAGACAATAGCCCCTCCAGGTGTGAATTATAATGCACTGTCAACAAATGTGGCACATTCGGATAGCACAATCACCAGGCACTCAATATTACATTCCAAGGAAAAATTGATGTGTTCTTTTGTTAGAGCTTCAACAAGCCAATAAAATTTCTATGAAATAAATACTTCAACATTCTGTTGTTATATTTAGTTTTACTAATAAAAGAATGAAATCATAATCTCCTGATGTGTGTGCAATTAGTTTTTCATTGCATTTATTTTGGGAGAGAAAAAGCAACACTTGACGTTGGTTTTAGAAAACAATTAGAACGACCCATCAAAGATAACAGTTCCTTCACTAGAGTGATCAGCCATGGTTGTGCGCAGCAGACTGAGTTTAATTCAGGACTTACTAACAAGAGAGAAAGCTCAGTTCATCCAACAAACTATGTATTTTACTCAATCTCGCCTCAAGTTGACAGAGCTAGCATAAACAAACTGCATACACAAATGTTGCCACTGATGCTAAACGGTTCTACTTGTTTCTCTTAGAAAAATGTTTTCATTTGAAAACATAAAGTCGCCTAATGCTTCAAAACATGCTTGAACATGGGCCTTGAACTTATAACCTGTGATATAGGCGGAACTTTGTGTGGTAGAGGGATAGGGGGATAACGTCCTTGGTCTTCATTGCAGGCAAGTCGAGTATGCGTTATTTGGTTCTCAGTATCACATTGCTGAAATTTTCAGGGGTGGGCCATTTGCCCAGTGTCCCATTCCTTGGCTACACCACTGCATTCACTATGAAGCACCCATCTACCACTTTTGTGCCTTCAGGGCCTCATCAATTAAACTGCCTCTCTGGTGGGCGAAACCATTTTAGCTGTTGATATAACAGATAAGCTAAATCTCTTGATCAGCATGTTAAACTAAATGTGAAAAGGTTGTTTCAGTTTGAAAAGCCTTGAGGAAACATGTTGATATACCACATGAATATAAAAACCAATGAGAACTTCATGTGTGTAGAGCAGTATAAGTCACAAAGACATAAAATATGGGTAGAGTGATATGCTCCAGCTTTTTTGGCCATCTGAGTCGTTCCTTGCTTTTATTTCTGTTTGACTCTACCACTGATAATAGGACGTCCTGAAGACACATACACCACAAAATTCCACACAGAGTATGTGAAAATAAAACAATATAACTAGTTATTTTGATCAAAACAATATTGTTTGCTCTTCTGCACTGTGTCTGGAGAAAGGAAACTATAAAGATATGACCAAGCTATATCGAAAAACACAGAGAAAGAAATTAAAAGATCTCACATGACAAATATACAAAGAATGCACAGCTGCTGACAACACAGGCAACAGTCTTGAGTACTACAAACAGTCACTCACTCGTAGATTAGGATTTATTCATAGATATTGCCTCTCAATTGTGAGGACCAGTCCTGACACCAGCTTTCAAATGATCTTCCTCATGTTCCGAAGATTACAACAATTTTGACACATTTTTCACTTTGTAACGTCTACGTCCACTGATTTCTCGAAAGACAGCCGACTGGCCTTAGCCACCCCATTAAACGGAAAATGAATAAAGGTCAGCGAGTGTGAAATAAAACTGTCTACTTTACAGGAACAAGCTTGCCAGATCTATGCAGAGCACTTCCTTCTTCCCACAGACTTAAAAAAAGCAGGAGAGAGCAGGGCAGTGGAGGGTTTGTGGTTCTGCATTCGATAAAACAACTCGACGCCATGAGCGTGCCTGTTTCTTGTTTATAAACAATTTCGCCTACGTCTTATGTGTTCAATGCATCAACACATATGAACTCACGAAAACGTTCATTTTTTTGCGCGTCATACTGCGGGTCAATGGTGTCTACGTACTGCGCAAGCTAGCTGATATTTTGGCTACTGTTGGGCAATGTTTTTATATAAAAATAATCAACAAAACGTTCCACAACAAAATTGTAACTCGCAACGACCCACCAAGACAAGGTGCCCGACGCCCATGTGCGCGCACTTCGCCACACTTTACCAACCACTCGCTGCAATGTTGTTGGTAATTCGT
Organism: Rhipicephalus annulatus; assembly: GCA_013436015.1. Taxonomy (NCBI): domain Eukaryota; kingdom Metazoa; phylum Arthropoda; class Arachnida; order Ixodida; family Ixodidae; genus Rhipicephalus; species Rhipicephalus annulatus. The sequence continues at coordinate 170,640 of WOVY01000285.1, read as the reverse complement.
GTGGTCATTGCGATACAGGATGCGAGCGTCGGTGCGTGTGTCAGATTACGGCAAATGCGTGTGTTCTACGATTCATTCACCGTAACGCAACTGATAACTCCAATTCCCACACGTCAAGCACTTGTTATCCGTTAACTGGCACAGCGCTTTGAACGTGATAAAAGCAAATCGGTCATGGCGATAGCATAGCAGGACAAATTGTGAGAAGAGCCTGCACCACTACTGTATCGCAGGTTAACATAGCACGACACACGACAAGATACGCTTTGCGTCCGATATCCATAAAATTCAAAGCACTTGTCGTGGCATCGCCGGCGCGATGCGATGAAACGAACGCCGGCACACGCGCGCGCCGGGTAACATTGAAGCGGGTCACGTACGGCAGTGGCATCCGTGGTTGCTTCATCGCACAGATCTGCACGATTTTCAATTGGGAAAACACCGCATCGGATGTCTGACAGGCGACAAACTCGATAAACTTTTATCAGTAAAATAGTCTACCTTGCGCCACTTCAATCCACAATCATGCATATCAACTAAGTGTGCATGATTTAATGACAAAAATATATTACTTTTGCGCCCGGCACATTGCTCTCTCGAACTTGAAAAATCGACACGTGAGTGGGACCATAACAGCGCCACAAGCAGCAGACGCAGAAATCAGCTTATACCGGACCAATTTGACTCTTTAGCCGACGCCGGCAATAACGTTCGAACGACGGGCCAGTAATGCCAGCCTAACTGCATGGCTCCGCCCATATTGGCTTCTGGTTATACAACTCGGTTCAATGAGGCCGTTCTAATACGCTGGCTTATCGAATAATGGCGGAAATTTCTGAATGCTGGTCCAACATCACCGCTCTGTTCAGCTTGCACAGCCATTATTGGCGGAACGTTGTCAATGCAGGTCCATTATCACCGTTCTAAGGCTGGTACAGCCATTATTGGCGGTACGTTGTAAACTATGGGCCATTCTTGGGCCATGAACTGCCTATCTATCCCCAACTTTAGGCCAACGTTCTGTGCTGTCTGGGTATTTTGACACATCGGTAGATGAAACCGGATGCCATCTGGGAACTGTGTTTGTAAACAGTGTAAAAGGGTCTATATAAACGAACCTATACACCGCACTTAGAGAAGCCCGAATTTTCATAAGAATGCACACACGCTAAATATTAGCGCACTCGATGAGAAGAATTGAGTCATTGCGAGCCAATTATTCATCAGAACAAACTACTACAATGTCCGTCCTCTTCCTCCCAAACCGTAAGTTTCTGATCTGCGTGTTCTCGATAACGCACCATTTGCATTCTTCAAGAAGTTACAGTACAATACGTTGCGATTCTCCACCATTATGCCATAGATTTTGGCACACTGCATTGATCATTGAACATCACTTTTTTTCTTCTTTGGGCTCACGCATGTGGCTCATGCCATATATAAAGGAACTATATGGCCGCTTCAAAAAACTCGATTATAGTACCATTTAGAGAAGAAAAAGAATACCTTTCACAGTGCAACGGAAATAATGGTAGCATTGTTGTTATGAACTAACTTATCCTACATAGATTTGGCGCTGCTAAAAATGACATAATCATTGCGCTGGGGCAATATGTGTATAGTGAACTAGTTATAGTGGGTGCATTGGCGGCGGGTTCGGGTTGTCGCGTTGGGCGCCCTCCGGTTTATGGGTGCTTATTCACTTCTGTGGCGGGGCAGTATTTGCGCGCTCAGCAGCATATTTTTATTGTATATAATTCCTCTATGTCGCCAGGTGTTCGAGAAGCCTCAACTGGCACAAAACACGCCAAGCAAGTTGTGTTGAATTCCAATAGCAAAGTAGGAGCAGCCGATACACTTTGTAAGCGAGTACTCGACTCCAGCGCGGAGAAACGCCTCCGAATCCGAGATCGGAACAGAAATCGCGCCATCGGAGCAAGGATGTGAGTGATGAGGAAGTTAAGTGCTTTAGTTCCTATAATACCTTGCGCGCAGTTATTTTACTTGGCTAATTGCGCTGTTGAATTCTGTTGAATCACACTCGTACATATTACTTTCACTCTTGATGACACTTGTGACGCTGAACTTGTGCAGGAACTCAAGCTTTCTCACCCGGGGCTGACACAAATTATGCGACAGTGGCTCGCCACCTAGCAGATGAGCAGGATAAACGGAGTGCGTCATGCCGAGTTTCTGTCCCCTCTTCCAATTTCGGCGGAGCAACTTTTCCTCTAATTTGGAGTCACTGCCAGTCTGAATGCAACCACTCACTCTCATTGGAACACTCGACTCTCGCCCTCACTTAATCATGAAAACAAACTTGCTTGAAAAGGAGCAGAAAAACTTGCTTCGATTCCACTATTGGAAGTCAACAGTAGCCTACATTGTTCATTGACATTCGTGACTGTAGAACACTATGAACAAAGAAAAAAGAAAGAACACTATTACGCACAGAGTTGAACCATACATGTAAAAAAACAAAAATAGTCATCTGTTTAGTTAAGTTACTAGCTCTATTCGTAAAACTTTGTCCTCTGTCTCGTTCAGTCAGGTACCGTGCTGCCCGTTGTCTTTCTCACCACACATGCCCTCAAAAAGTGCAGTAAGTAATATCAGGTGAGCCGCAATGTGATATTTCGATAACAAATTGGCGAGAGGCACATCGTGTTGAATAAAAAATAGACCTCACACTGTTGTGCTAGGTATCCTTGCATGTAACATCATTCTCGATATTGTGTTTATAATATCTCTGTGTTCGTGCCTGCGCATCCGATGCTTTACGACCAATTCCTACCAACGAGATCAATTTCCTGTTGTGCTAAGCAAGGGTGTCCTAGGAAAACACCATTTACAGTATTATATTGAAAAAGAAACTTAGTTTACGATTCAAAAAAAGTAAAAAGGTTACACTGAAGGACACTTCCATTGAGTAACAGTTTGCGAATTGTGAAAGCTTTAGTCTGAGTCAAACGTTTCTGCAAGTGAACATTCTTTGAAAGTTGTCGCAGCTGACAAGTCGAAAGAATGAGCTACCCTTGTGCTTACTCGCCCACTGTCGGTCAGCTCACACACAAGATAGACGATGCCTGTGGGTGTCCCCAAAAACACTCATTTGCAAAAAAAAGAGAATGTGCACCAGTGGACAGCACTCGCATTACGTATACATGACATAGGCATACAATAGGGACGTATGGAACACTAGACAGCAAAGAAGTGCTGGAAGTCACAGTAGCAGTATAGGAGAAACAGGCAGTGAGTAATCATTGCAGTCGAATCTTTTCAATGAAGTTTTATGCAATGGTTATTCCTAAAGTAGGGCCGTTTCTCGATCTTTCAATGAAGAGTTAAGAGTTAAATGCGCAGCACTGAAATGCGACTGAAGAGTTAAATGCGCAGCATAGTCTGTTACTTCTCCGCGAGAGTACCAAAGTGGTAGTACTGGCTCAGTAGCCATCTGCTTGTTGAGAAACACACACGACAACATTGGTGAATAATGTTACTCCTGCCCGTTTTGAGGTGCACACTGTAACGAACATTTCGCACACAAAAAACTACTGGCTTCTCCAACTTATGCAAAGTTGTGAATACCTTATGGACCAATAGTGAGAAGTGAAGCAAGGGACGGGACACGGTGTTCACTCTTTTGAAATGGCTGCACAATTTTGTACGACAAAGAGTGAAGTTCCATGCCGAACATCCAGACTTACTGAACTGTTAATGTAGATTATATATTTTAAATGATTGACTACAAACAGTTAGTAGTCATAAGACAATGTTCCCTTGTTGGCCGCATTACATTTTCCGCAATTGTAGTTGATATGCTGAGATATCATAACGTTTGTACAAACTGGGTTAGATAAATGCTCACTGACCAGTTCAGGCACCTGAGAATGTCGAGTGAACGACCGTTTTTGGAATGATACCGGTAAGACAGAAGCGATTTGTTTTCAAAGAGCATTGTACAGAGGACGATGCTTGATAGTGTACGCAGCTGCAGCAACAAGACAATGAGTGCAATGGTGCCACTACACCTTTTCATAAAAACCGAAAAAATCAAGCGCTTTGCCCACTCTAGTTAGAAGATTGTGGTAACTATTATCCAAGTCAAAAATGGCCCTTTTTATGTTTGATTTCATGAAACGTGGGCCAGAGTTGGAGCTGACTTATATTGTGAAACGCTAAGCAGAGTAAAAATTACGATAAACACTCTAGCCGTCGGAAATTCTCGATCGTAATCCTCTTTCTTCATGACATTGCGTATTCTTAGACCACAGTTAGAACGCATGGGACATTCCAAGAATTCAGTCGGTAACCCTTGTTGCCCACCCTACTGTCCTGACCCAGCATCATCTGACTATTTTCTCTTTCACTTGAGGCAGTGGCTCGTGATACAACAGTTCGAAGACAATGAGAAATTCATTATCAGCATTCACAACTTGTTGAATCCCCAGATGGTGACCTTTTATGCATAGTGACAAAAGAAACTACTATGGCGGAATGAAAAGTGCTGAGAAGTAACAGTAATTTGGTGAAGTGAAGATGTTTTCGCTAAATTAACCCCTTCAATAAAAAAAGTCTGCTAATTATTATCTACTTGCTTGGAATCAAACGGGCTTTATTTTTCGAATGGCACTTATAGAGTTATGTTTTGCATCGAAAGATAAAGAAAACAGTCTTTTTTATGCATATGCTGCACAATCATCAAAGACACTACTTAAATGATAGACGATGGCAGAAGCTGGATTCACAATTTGATGATTCACTACTTCCTAACCACCTAGCTTATTCTTAACAAGGTCCCGCCTCTGTGATCTTATGGCTGAGGTATTCGGCTAATGACCCGCAGGTCACGGGATTGAATCCCGGCTGCAGCGGCTGCAATTTCAATTGAGGTGAAAACGTTGGGTGCCCGTGTGCTCAGATTTCGATGCAAGTTAAAGAACCCGAGGTGGTCGATATTTCCGGAGCCCTTCACTACGGCGTCTCTCCTAATCATATGGTGGTTTTGGGACAATAAACCCCACATATCAATCAATCAATCAATCAATCAATCAACTCGCAATATTGGTGTCATACAAACTAGCACTTTTGGCTTCGTTGTTTACAGCAATAACGAGAAAATAGCTGTTGATACATACTAAAGTCCTGAACGGCTGTTGGTATACATTAAGGAGTGGTGCACTCTGATAATACCTACTGAGTGCACTCAAATGTTGTTGCTTTAAAAATAAACATACCCTCCGAAATTCCTTCTCATGTGTCCGGCCGTTTATATTTAACAAATATTTGTACAATAAAAGCTTGTTATTTGAACTCTGTCGCTACAAAAGCTACAGTTTATTCGAAATCACATCTTGATCTACGGCACAGCCCTGCGTACTGCTATTGGAAAAATTTCTCAATAGCTTGGACTCATCGCTATCCACAACAGTTATTTCGGACTGGGAGCCCCGTCTTTTCATTGCTGTTTGCAGAACTCTGTACAGTGTGATCATACTATTTTCCAAAATCAGACCAAACTGAATTTACTAGTCCTGAAAAACAACAAAAGAGCATTTCTCAACAGATGAGGTTTCTAATGCTGAACGAGAGCCCCTGAGCAAGCTACGAATGATGATCATGGAATCGCAATGAACGAAATGCAAATGGTTGTAAAAACTGATTACTATTCATTTTGCTTGCGTGAACTCTGTCATGTGAATAAACATGTTTTGAAGCATACATAATAACATATGTTTATTTATTAAAAGTCACTGCTAACATGCTTGTCGGTGCTTGTTTTCAGCGGATCAATGAGCAGTTTATTCTAGATACTGTTAGAGCTCTATGAACGTTACAATTTAAGCTGCTACAAATGTTCAATACTGCTTAGTTCACGATAGGTTTCGTGGTGCCTTGCTTCAATTCTGCTCACACATTGTGGTGAAATGTCCGTTCATTCTAGCGCCAACCGACTGAACCGAACAGTTTTGCACTCCTGTTTGAGTACAAAATAACGGGCTTTTTTAGTGTGCGCTTTCTATGTGGCTCAACTTCACATACAAACAAACTTATTACACAAATGCAGCAGGTATGTACCCTCTTTTCTGGACTGTATGTGTTAAAATATCTCGCTAATGTATTGGCGAAGACTATTGAGAGAGCTAGAAATATTTCATTTGATTTATTATTCTCTAAGCCTTCTCATAGAACAATGCCAAAAATTACCTTAAGCACACTCTTTCAATCTCAAACATTAGGTATTCCGACTTTTCAGCCATAGAATGTCGTGCAGGTGACCTCTGCAAGGTATGTCTCTCTCATCAAAGATACTAGTTATTGCACAGTTTATAATTATAGAATCTTGACAGTGTCACTTCATACAAGCACGGGCATCATCAACTTTTTGTTTCAGAACTACTGTAGCGGAATCGGCCATTGCTTTGCAATAGTCTTCACACTAATAGCAATGTATGCTCAGGGTGAAATTCAAGTGCTGCTAAATATGCACTACTACAGTCCCATTTTTTACCTAGCTATAAGTAATACTCCATGCAAAGTTTCACACATAAGTTGACAGTAAACCAGCCCCAGCACATGCACTGTCCGAGAAATCGCCGGCCTGCAAATTTCCTGTATATTGACTAATTCATAAAGCAAGAGACAATAGTTTGTTCACCCGGTTTCATACAGGTTTAACAAGCCGTACACTATCACTGCTTTTCAGCATAAGGCTTCCATTTGCCCACCTAGTATTTGCCATGCTCATGGTCTATAGGTAGTGCACCATGCAATTCAAGATGGCTTAGGAGGAATGCCCAATCTGTGAACTCGCATAGGAAAAGACAGGACACACGGACGTACTTCCCGTGCCGCTTTTCACCGGATGAACTCTTCATCGTCAAATAAATGTATTTCGGACCATAGTACTTTTCCAAACTATAGGAACTGCTGAATTCTCGCTACCTCATTTCTTGCCGCAGGGCGAAGGGTGGCGCTGTCAGCTTTTCATCCTTGTATCAACAATGCTTTGCGTAATCCTGTGCGTACTACGGAAAACTGCGTGAATTAGAATGCGCGTGTGAACGGAACGGCACAACGAGATCTTTTGTGCCAAGCCTGCTTGGCAAATTTGCCGCAGTAATAGGACACTGGCGAGTAGCACGCTGTCGCGACTGCACAGGACCGAATGTTCACCGTAGCGATGATTTGCAAACATACCACGCCATCTCATCATTACTTGCGCTGTAAGCATCATGCAGCTGTTTCTTCAACTGGACACAATCATTCAACTTCCCATAAGTAGTGCTCGTGTCAAAGCCATGGCCAGACTTCAACTTTGCCAACTCGCTGCACTCGGTTGTTGCAGGTTCTATCAGTGCGAACGAAACAAAGATGTCAAAATTAATACACGCTAAGATTTTTGCAACGGCAAAACTGTGAAAATTTGTCGAACAACAACGTCATTCGGACGGCACCAGTGAAGTGCAAGAGAAGTTGACGTGGGCTGTAGTTGGGACTGCATATTTCATTGCACTAACCAAATTGCTTCACTGGTCGAGCTCAAGCGTATTGGTGGCATGCGGTGTTATGTAGTATTCACTGTAACTGGGCTACATGCAATGCACAAGAAAAACTGTTTTTTTTTATTTCGATATCACCTAGAGATATTACACAATAAATACAATCAAAGTGACTTACGAGCATGAAAAATGATAACGCATGACGGCAAGGGAAGTGCAACACGCTGCTTGTGAGCTAGCAGCTGATGACTCATCGTCGCTGTCACTCTCAGCACGCTGACAACCATCTACGTCCAGTGAAAAATCCTGGACGTCAAGACTGCTTTTTCGATCATCACTATTGAATGCAACCCTAGGAACTCTCTCCGCCAAACCACTTCAATGTGACCAACAATGCGTCATTGCACAGCCCCAACGTGGCGTATTTCACCACGTTTATCTGGGGGTGCGGAGAACAATTCGCTCTGGTACTGAGCTCCCTAGATTCGCTTGTAGGCCATCTATCAACGAACGTAAAAAACAAGCGGCGCAGCATAGGCCTTGGTTTAGAAGTGCAAATTGGGAACCTGCGCAATTTTTCATTTGCAATGAATGTTATGAGATTCATGCACTACAAATGTGCTGACGAATGCTGTACGCACGTAAAACAAGGCGATTTTTAAGTGCAAAGGCTAGAAAATATTATTTTACTATCCAATGTGGCTGCGGAAAATCTCGCGAAGCTGATATATGTGCTCTGCAAGCTATAATTGAACGCGCGAGTGTTACGTATTTTCAAAAAGCTTTATCTGTCGCAGAAAAGAATCAAATTCTTCGTGTCACTGAAAGTCCGGTATCACTGATTCACGCAACATACAAAGTGTTTTGTGTTCGTTTCTTGCTAACGCGGTAACACTGAGGCCAGCCCCGCCGAACAAGGGAGCGTTGGGAGCATCTGCCTACTGATCATCCTTGAGAGGGTGCTCCTGAATTCTGCTAGGCGGCGTGACAGTTCTTGAACATTGCCAATATTGGTAGTGCAGGGTGCTTTCCCTATGGCAACTGTTGAGCCTCTTACAACTTGAAGTGGGTAGCTTGGAAACCAATGGTCTCTCTTTTGCCCAGTTTTCTGAAAATAAAACAGCGCTTTGTGGAGGAGGAAAGAGAAATTCTTCAAAATATGCTCAATAATTGGAATGTCTTCAGGAATACTTTGTGAGGTTTTTTGCCCATAATAGTGCATTCGTGATGACACGTTCTGCACCGACCGCCTTGAAGTAGGTTCAGAGATGAAGCATCCAAGCGTACGTAAGCTGATATGCGCATTTTCTTGGAGGCTGCTGTTCAGTCTAAAGATGAAAATCATTCGTGGTTACTCTGAAGAAGCGAGCATGGATTTGTAATGCAAAAATACGAAGAATGCATATGGTAACACTTCATATAATAAAGGTACGTTAACGAAACAATGATATTTTTGTGAATATGTGTTGTCCATTGCATTCGAATTTGTTTCAGTGATGTTTTTCCGAAGACAAAGCCAGCTAATTGCGAAACTGAGCAGACTATAGGATTCATGTAAACGTAGTAGGCTTCATTGTAAAGTCACGAAAAATGTAAAGAGGCGTACCTGTACTACAAGTTCACTTGTCTCCACCATGCATTGAATTTCTCAGCATATTTGCAGGGGAGCAATTTGTAGCAGAGACACATAAATCTTATACTGTGATTGGTGTTACAAAGTTTAGCAGTAAAGATATTTTCAGCGAATGCGAGAACGAATAAAACAATCTCAAACATTCGCGAGGTGTCCATTTGGGTATTCTAGACAAGTCAGAAAGTCTAATGAAACGACAAAAACTGAAGCGCATGCAAAAAAAGGTCATGTTTTGTTACAAAGTCATGGATTTTTGATTTGCAATGTGCACGCCCGTATTGTGCACAAGTATTTCTTTTCGACAGACAGACTCCGAGCAATTTGCTGGCGTTAAGTTTTCACGCCGGAGGCTACGCAGCTTGACGTCGTTGAAGCGCCGCAGCAGACACTGTTCACAGGCTTTAGGCGCGTTCGCTTCGCCCTATCGGCACGTAAAGTCAGGCACGTGAACTCGCATTGATATATTAGAGCTGATTTAAAATGAAGCTTCATTATGCTGATAGATAAAGAATACAACGGAATAATTTGAAAAAAAATTAACCGACTGAAACGCAATCGATGCCAATGCGGTGCTGCGCTTTGAGCATCAGGATAAATATAATCAGTACTTGAACTCATTCACCGCTCTTGTAGTAAATGTAGAAGTAATACAAAAAGGACATCCCACTATTTTCATGAGAAAGAGCCCCTAACTACGTTTCTAACGATTTTTCAATTATTGAGTTTCGCACAATAATGCCTTAGGAAAAATCTGGAGCCAACATCTATTAGAACTTTAAAAGGGGCCTTGTTGGATCGCTTTAAGTGACAATGCATATGTCTGCAAGGATTGTGGTGTCTGGTGTTGATCAAGACTTTGGATAAAAAGTGGATACGACTGCACAAATAAAGCTTCTTTTATAAAAAGTTTTTATAAGCGGATCTCGTTTACGCGTATTATATTCTAAAGTAGGTTCCACTTACTTTGACGGCACAAACAAACGACGAAAGAGAAAAACAGAAGATATGAATTGACACAGGGAACGCTGGCGTTGCCGTCTGCCTGCCAAGTTTAACGGCCGTTGGATACTTTTTACGCTTCGTAAATTTGTACATCGACGCAGAAGTTTTCAGAGTTGTGTTAAAAACAAATACGTTTTTGTGCTATGGAAAGACATAAATAACATACTACGTGCTCTTTTAATGTAAAATTAACCCCTATATGATAAAGCCAGATGGGTCTTTAGAGGTATTTGAATTTGAATCAAATTTGAAGCTCGCACATATTGGCATTCCTTTGCATGCATAGAGTTCCCTAAATTGCATATTTAGGAAACTCTATGTTTGCATCCAGCAGCTAACTAGCGCCAGATTTCTCTCTAAGTAATTTTGTGAGAAAGCATGCTTGTGATACATCTGCCAATAAACACTTTAGCCCTGTCGAGCACCTCTAACAGACTAACTTATCCGACCACTAAATTAAGAGTGCATAGCTACACTAAACGCCATATCAATAGAAATCACCGCAGTGGATTTTCAGAGGCGAGGGTCCTTAAGGCATGGGACGTGCGTCTCCTGTATGTAGTAGCCACCGGTATTTTTAGTAACTGGAATGAGTGCTAGATGAAGGTACTTGTATATGATGAATATATAATGAAAACATGCGAGATAGTGGTACTTGGTGTGTCACTATATGGACGGACGGTTGGACAAACTGACACACACAGTGACTGGTGGACGGACACATAGACGAACCAACAGCTCCTCTATTTAATCAATGCGATCCAGATGCACCTGATGCCGCTGTTTACCACCATCTCCTCTAGCCTTTTCTCACTTTCTCCCATCGCCTAGCATTTGGGTGTGCTTTCCGGTCATGGGGGAAAGTAGCCGCCGTTGCAGTAGCCCCTCATTACGGAAATCATGTTAACTAATTTTTTGTTCAGTTATCTGCACATCTGTGGGCGGCGTCTTGCATCTCTCGTGTGCACAATATTGACAGTAACGTTGGCTCTGTAGAATATACGATATTTTGGAGATATTGTGTCGCCGTTGGTCACGCTGTGCGGAAAGCGAATTTGGAAGCATGACTGCAGCGTTTCTGCACGCGCTGCTTCTGTGAAGTGGTAGAGGCATTGTGTTGAGACAGAAAGAAGCAGCACGAAGCAGTGGATCTGACAGACGTATGATATTGGTGTGGGAAACACGTCTATCGCATCTTCGTAGGAAAGTGCTCAGACGGTTGTGTGACGCGAGCGCGTTGTACGCGGTGAGCGACCCTTCACGACCACTCACGACCACTCCATGAATTAAGGCGGGCCAACCACTCTCAATGAGAAGCGCGCATTTGTACTGGCCTTGAAATAAAGGAGGCGTTGGATGTAGGACCGACAGACGTACGGACGGACGGATGGACAGACGAGCGCGGCCAGTGGATGATTCACGGCTTACCGATAAATCTTTTCGAAGGCTCGCGAACTCATCATCATTCACTCCGTGGATACGCTGTAACTTTTTTCGCCCTCAATGGCCATCACTGAATTTTGAAAGTTTCCGGGGCCTGACCGCCTCTCAACATGTGCGATGGGCTCACATAGAATTTTAAAGTTGAACCATGTTAGCACCGTTTCCAGGCACGGCTGCTGAGTGGTGAGCGCTAAGTGTGAATCGGGAATATCATGACCATACGAACGCACGTTTTTCTCTCTACTTTTTCACTGCATATAATTTATTAAAACCATGCATGCTAGCAAGTGAAGCTCAAAACACACACCAAGTTTCTTGATTGATATGTTGAGTTTAACTTCCCAAAACCACCATATGATTATGAGAGACGCCGTAGTGGCGGGCTCGAGAAATTTCGACCACCTGGAGTTCCTTAACATGCACCAAAATCTGAGCACACGGGCCTACAGCATTTCAGTCTCCATCAGAAATGCAGCCGCCACAGCCGGGATTCGATTCCGCGACCTGTGCGTCAGCAGCCGAGTACCTTAGTCACTAGACCACCACGGCGAGGTACACCACGTTTCTCGTGACCTAATAACACCGCGTTCAGCACTCTGTTTATACAAACTCAAGAAAAAGCTTGGTAACGACCGGCAGCCGGCCAACAATGGAGCACACACATTGAAGTGTCGAATTCAAGTGGGAGGGTGATTTGTTTGATTCATTTTAAACAATACTGTGTTTTCACTGAGGGCTATTTTTTCACAAACAACGGTGGCTGATTACTTAAACTTTATATATTATTGACAAGTACCTGATAGGCTTCTCAGGGAGCATTGAGTAAGGGTAGCATCACAAAAAGAAATGGAAAAAAATGCGATACATGAACCTGAAAAGTGCAACAGTAACTTACATGCTAAACGGTAAAACAAATGGAAATACATGGCAAAATAATACTAAGGATAACACCAACTAATAACTATGAGCACAATATTGTGAAAGCAATACTCAGGAAAAGTAAAAATAAGCCACAAACTATTAACTTCTTACTGTATTCTTAGTATACTAAGAATACAGTATTCAGAAAGTAATAAAAAATAATGCTCAGTTTTTCGAAAAAATCGGCACGCAAATTGTGTAAATATTGCAAATAACTTGCGCACTCATAGAAGCAAGAAAAAAAAGTAGAAAGGAATTCTTAACACGGAGCTCCGCACATAGTTCGCACAACAAAAAACAATTCTGTGATTTATTCACTTTACGAGTACCACATATACGAGGTTCGCTACAGAGCAGTGTTTCTTTCAATGAGCCACTATATAAACATCTCGGCTCAAACTTACTTTAGGCCTTGTCGCCACTGTCATGTCCCTTATCATGTCTCTTCTCATCAGTCCAGACAACAAATGCTCCTTGATGCTATGCATACCGGACGCCCATCCTTTGCTTCCGACATATTTTGATGAGCTCCAAAAGATGTCCTTCACGAGCATGACTACGTGCTCGTTGAGCTTCCGTAATCTGCTCGGAAGGGCCTTCTCTGCTCACTCTTTTCGTCCGGGACTACTCCAGGCGTTGCCTATCTGCCGTTGAGATTCTTCACAGGTAGCGATCGATGGCTCGTGTGAGCCATCGATCATGAGCATACCATACGTGTGCAGAGTCCAACCGTACGTGAGCAGAGTCCTCCAGGGCGAAATACACATATTCTAGCTTCACACTTTCGATCCAACAATAGAAATCGGCCACCCGACTGAAGTCATTGAGTCAGTCATCCACGTCCTCAGTGTGGGCGCGATGGAAGAGCCATGGCCAGCGCACTGCGCCGAACACTAGCGACTCAGGTATCTATCTCATACCATACGTCTCTAGTGTCTGATTTGAGGTTGTGGTCGGCACCTTCGGTAAAAATCGCAGGCCATGCTTCTTGAAGCCTTTGGCTTTTGCGTAATCTGTCTGCTTCCGATAAGGTTGAACCAGTGTCTAGAGCTTTAAACTCCTCAGGGTCAGAGTAATTTGACGTCTTCCCAGCACCTCCACCATCTTGTCGCGGACAAAATCAAACAATACCTAGAAGGAACGCAGGTTTGCCTACTCAAACCCCCCGTCGTTTTCTACAATCATTTCAATGTTGTCTCAGTACTGTGGCGTTATGTATGTATCTGTATATTAATGAAAGCCAAAAAGTAAACTTCAGAAATCGTTTCATACTAGAGCAAAAAGTTTATTCTATTTTTCTAAAGGCAGTATGTGACAGGTGGTCTGGTGTGAGCCACCCCTCGCAAACACTACGTGGGCTCCTCGTTGCACAAGCACATTGGCGTCCAACGCAAGTCAGGCTCGGTTGACCAGGGCCTTCTGGTGCGCCAGGTTGTTGCAGCCGGGCAGGGCCACCTCCAAGTTCTCCCGAACGGGTTTTGGTCTTAGAGTGAAGCGAGGGGTTGACTGGCAAGCCCACGCTATGTGGAAGATGTGCGAGGACTTCTGCGCACAGTGCGGGCACTTTCCTGCACAGGCAGAACCGAGATATTAAGAACTGCCGGGAACAGCAGTGTTTTGGTGTAATGGCGGAGGCGTAAACGCTCCTCCCCTTTGTAAAGCTCTTGCAGGATTCAAGATAAATAGAATGACAGCATTGATAGAATTCAGTAATTTCTAGAAATTTCAAGGCTGGAAAATGTTTTATAATATTGTCGGAAAAGTCCGAAGGTTTTACCCGGAGAGTGATCGTGGGGGGGGGGGGTGGCGTCTGCATTTGAGGCTCATGTTAGCTGGAGCCGATATGATCTATCAAGAAGGGGAGGGGCTGACGTAGTTGTTGTTTTGTAATTTGTGGTACGCCAGATGTGGGACCTGCCCGTGTTGAATATTTCTGCAGGCCCATCTCGAGTCTGTGATGATGACGTGCGAGTCCTGGTTTGTGGCAGCTCGCGCGATGACGATTTCCTCCACATACGACTTGTCCTGTGCTCTGAATGTGAGGTCATTCACCGCGACATTTTGGTGAAGGATGGTAGCCGTGTAATATACCCCATGGTAAAAGCTCGAGGCGTCCACGTAAAAGACACCGTGCTTGTTGCCATAGTGGCAGCCCAGTGCCTCTGTCCGCGCAAGGTGCCTGCCACTGTGGTCGTGACGTGTCATGTGTGCCGGAAGAGGGCACACGTGTAGGGCGCATCTCCAGACTTCTGGACTACGTACGTGCTCCTCCGTCTCTGTTGGTTGGTGGATGTGTAGTCGGGCTAATGAATAGGTGGCGTCCCGTTGGAGTCTGAAATTCTCATTTATTGATTGCTGAAATGTGCCTCCCGGAGCTCTGCGAAAGTTTACCATCTCCAGACCCATAAGGCGCTGGTTGGACGTAGTTATTTGGAGGTTAAGGGCACGCGCGTACATCTTCCTGAGAATTATTTCAAGGGCGTTCTCATCGAACATACGCAGGTGGAGGTAAGGATCCAAGTGAAGGACTCGACTGGTTACGAATGCATGCGCCAGCCTCAAAGCCTTTCTGGAACGTAACACCCTGCACTTGTTGGAAACCCGGCAGACCATACAGCCCATCTAGTTCTCCTCCTCCACAGTTTTGTCAATTTTGTATAAACACGCCGATGTTTGTAATAAACAGACCCTGCACTCTGATCACATCGTGTTTTGGGATGGGTCTGCTTTGCAAGGACAGTTTAATGTTGGTAATGCACTTTGGCGAAGAGCGAATGTGCACAATTTCTGATTTTGTCGGGGACCATTGAAAGCCGCAACGGCGGCCACAATCTCCGCCGCTTGCTTCAAATTCGCTTCTATGTCTTCTACCGATTCGTGTTTAGCCATATGGTAATGTTGTCGGAATAAAGTGCGTGTTGTATGCCTTCAACAATCTCCAACGGAGCTGGTGGGTTCATCATAGCCTAAATCAACAGCAGGGGGGGAGAGGACAGCATGCTATGAGGTACCTCTTGTTTCTGATTGGTAGGGGCCGTGTTCTTCATTTTGTATTTTGATATATGACTGTCGGTCACAGAGGAATCGTGAAATATACAAAAAAGTGTTGCGTCCACAGTTGGTTTGCGAAAGGTGCGTCAAGATGATGTCATGTGTGGCGTTGTCGAAAGCTCCCTTTAGGTCGAGGGGAAGTACTGCCTTGTCATTCAGGGGGTAGTCAACGGGGTTTAGAATTTCGCGGTCCAAATAACGCAAGACATCTTGTGCGATCCAGTGCTAGTGGAATCCAGTTATGATGTCAGCAAATATTTGTTGGTTCTCCAAAAACTCGGATAGCCGATATCGCTTCAGCTTTCCCGCACAAGACGTGAGACGCTACGGCAAACGTTATCCATGTTTTGGAAAGAAAGTGACCAGGGCAGTCGTCCATTCGGTTGGGAGGGGTCTCAAACACCAAGCCAGATAGTTTTTATGTACGCAAGGAGTGCGTCGTACGCCATGTCGAGAAGATTAGTGAAAAAATTCACTCTTGTCTCTCTCCAGTGCCGTTCCTCGCTTCTATTTAGTCAGGGCCACCTTCATGTCAATGAAGTGAAATGTTTAATCCAGCCCCACGCTCTCGGACTCTGCATGCGGGAAGGCTGGCCCTTGACTGTCACATCGGACAAAGAGGTATTAATCGTTGAGTTTGCATGCTAATTTACAAGTGTCTCCAACGAATTCAAGAATAGCCCTTTGGAGATGTTTTTATGTCTCGGCTCTGGTCTGGGTTGTATCAATTGAGACACGAAAGAGACACCAAGCAATCCGGCTAGAAATTGTCTAGCAGCCATGTTGCATTGGTCCTCCCGAATAAAGTCAGCGAGTGGGGCCGCGTACTCAGCCGCTCGTTGGGTGAGCTCCACAATGCGAATTTTGCGCTTTCGATTGTGTTTTTGGTGGCGTCATCTGCGGACGACGCTGCGCTGCGCCTTCCAGAGGTGAAGGAGGTGGTTTTCCGACCCCGGCGTAGCCTCTGACAGTTGAACTTGAGTTTTCGTCGAACGAAAATGGGTACCCAATTCTTGTGGCAATGCGTGGTAACCTGTTTTGTGCATTAGGGCTAGATTGGTGTAGTTTTTTTTTGAACTTTGTCCAGTCGGGTAGGTGGGCTTGGGTGTTCGGTCTTGGCAATGTTTTGGTTCTGACGATTGCGTTGAGTATGCAGTGGTCGCTTCAAAGGGTTTTCTTGGTGTTGACCCAGTCTGCGTGTATGATGTTTTTGGTGAAGGTATGGTCCGGACACATGTCCTGAGTTACGAAGTTACCCATTCGCGTTGAATGTGCAGGGTATGAAGAGCAAGGCGCAATGTGAATGCAAGTTTTCCTAGCTTGCGTCCACACTTCTTAACACGCACGTACTCCCAGTGTGTGCTGTGAGTGTTGAAATCACCGACGATCACAAGGGGATCCCTGCCCACAGCCTTCAGGGCGTGGTAGAAGAGTGTTACCAAAAAAACATTTTTAAGTTTTGAGAAAAGTAGTTGTTGAGTATGTGTAATCGTGCGTCTCGTTTCTTAAGTGAAAAGAGGGTGATAATCGCATTAGAATATTCAGTAGTAAGTTCCGAATCTATTTAGCTGTACAATTTTTGTGCACAAATATACAGGAAGAGGGGTCCTGCTATATAACATGGAGTAATTTTGAAGACTAGCGCCACTCCTTGGCTGTTGGATGGTAACCACTGCAAAACGTTAAGCGAGATTCGATAGCAAAAGCCAGAGATAAGCCCGCTTAATTTGGGAAAGGAATTCCCGGCATTTCCACTGAGAAATTGTAAAGGGGTGGCCGATTTGTAACGTAAAAATTGTCTAACTTTAGAGTTGTCCGCCTTGGTCGTGTAAGTTAAAAACTGGCTGTAGTGACGTAGCTGGGAAGCCAGTACTCGTGACTCAGAGGCTTACAGGGTAGTCGAAGATGCAACCCTTCTTCTTGGCTGCCGAATTATTATTAGTCCCGCCCTTCAGGACGATCACCTTGTGGGTACGGCACTTCGCCGCACACTCTCGCGAGTTTGCTGCATGTTCACCTCCTAATACTGAGCACCAGGAAACACTCGTGAGAGGCGCACACCCCCTTCACAAGAGGAGCTTCTTAGCCGCAGAGTCCGACAGTGTTGGGCTGCGTGTTGGTACACGTATACGCTTTATAACCCACGGACCCACACAGGCCGTAGGCTGGAATAGTCCGGTAGTATTTTAGCACGGTAATAATCATGTTCTCATAATGCACAGAACGTGGTTCAACCTTCCCGGCGAAGGTGATCCGAGCTTTGTTAGAGAATCCAAATTTCCTCACCTCGACGATGGTGCCTGATTTTCATTTACCTGCTGTCGAAGCGATTTTAGCGGCGTGTGAGTTGCTGACAATGATGACGCCATGGAACACATCGCTGCTATCTTGTCGAGGGTATCTATGAAGCGGAATCGCTCCACGCTCAGGGTTGATCGAAAATTCCCCGAGAAGCAGATTTGCTGCCGCTGGGTTCAGGGTGTGGTTTTGTTCAACACGAGGTTAAGTTCATGAGACGGCACAACCATGACCGGCTTTGCCAACTCAGATACGAGCTAGGCCTTGATGGTGACCCGGTAGCTGTTTTCTGAGAGCACTTGGTGCAGCGGCACATGTTCGCGTGTGTTAAGCACAACCAGAAAGTCTTCTAGGCCTGGTTTTGGGAATAGGCGGCGCCTCCAGTTCGTTAGAGCCTTGTCTTTGCCTCCTACAGCGCGCGATTCTGGAGGCTGTCTTGCCAGCCGGTGATCCGCGGGCCGGAATGGCATTGGACGCCGCTATTCTTGCTTGAACGGAAGTGCGACCGCTTCATTAAGTGATAGGTGCCGAAAACTCGGAACAACATAATTGTCGTCTCGAGATGATGGAACTGTAGTTCAAGCCATGCCTTCGGGATCGGAACCCCACAGGTGAGACGTGGTGGTTACCATGTTAGCTCGGGTGGCCGGTGCGACGCCGTCAGCATTCTAGGCAACGAAGTTCCGGCGTAGCCGTTAGGCGGGTTGACATCGCCTCCATGGCTGGGTGAACTTCGGTCGTAAAAACTAAGTGGGCTCCCTGGGTCAAACTTGATTCCAAAGGGGTCCAGTCAATTTGCAGCGTCGATGCACGTCGGGCTGGCCGGAGTGACAATTACTGAGCCGTGGCTCCAGCAGAAAATCAACAAAACCGGTGCGCCACACTTCTTGCTTCGTCGCGTGCCCGCAGCGTCTTCTGTTTCCGACACGCGGAAGCAAAAAAAAGCATCTCTTTTTCCGCAGAGCACGGCGTTCACTTTTGAACTACGAAGACGTTTGTGTTTGACCGTTCAGACAGGAAACAATTTATATAAACCACTTGCAGCTGCCAGTACGCCAGCCTTAGGGGAAATAGCGTGTCTTTAGCATTACCGAGAGATGGTGCATAGGGCGTGCATGGTGCCCAACTTATCGTGATTCGCGCTCATCTCCCACGCGTAATTTGCATCAGGAGACGCCCGCACGCTTGTCTAGCGATGGCGCGAAATTGTACGTCTTGTACTTTCGCCGGACTGAATGCCTCGCGATTACTGAGTGGACGAAAGTCAGTCCTTTCACTCGCCTCGTTTGCAAAAAAAAAAGAAGTATGGTTTTAAGCACAGTACACTAACAACTGGAGACTCTAGTTAGTTTGCGCTCCTCCTGTCTGTACATGTGAATAAGTTTTGTCTGTCATTAATGTTTGAGCAGTGCGTTAAGTGTAAACCTGTGAACGTGCTCAGTTCGCTCTAATCCCGTGTAGTTTTCGTGCGTGCTTTGTGCGTGTGCAGTGAGCTGCAAGTTTTTATATGCTTCATTCCACGTTTGACAGTTCAATTTGTTGCATACACGAGCATAGCTTTGCCTTTGTTGCGAAACACTCAGTTTTAGTTTCCAAGCATTAAAAAACGCGGTATTCTGATGGTAGCTGTGAAAGAGACGGCGGTATATAAGAATAAATTATTTAATAAATGAAACGAGGACTAAAGTGCCAGGGTGCGTCACCTGAGTGACACGTCTTCAAGCAGACACCAAGAGATATAGAGGAGATTTACAAAGTAGTAGCCTCAAGTGGCTAAGTCAGAATTTTCGCACTTTCGTATAATACCATTACAGTCTGTGTTCATGATTCCGAATAGTAGAAAATGTTTAAGAATAGTTTTGTGCTTTTTTGCAGGCAGAATTATTGAAGCGGAGACGCGCTTCATCTGATTATTTTTCACAAACAGCTATACTCCTGCGCGAGAAAAGACCACCTGCTTCATTCTTGTCCTTCTGTATAAAGCTGATTGCTTGCGATTGCTTTCCGCATGGATGAGCGTAAAGAAAAACCGCGAGCTTTAAAAAGGCGCTTCTTCAAGCAGCCTAATTTTTTATTGCGATAGCCATATTATGGACTCCTCAGACGCGTTTTTTCCAAGCCTCCAGCTCCTCATCAAGCAAAATCGGTAAAATTACCTTGAACATCGCAAGCTTCACGCGTGATTAAGATCTTGCTGATCCACGTGGCGGCTCAAGCAAAGGGAACACGCCAGTCGTCTTCTTCGCGCGCCTAGAGGGTCGTAGGAAAGAGGTAGCGTGGCTCATGCAGGTGGGAAATGCGCACACCGAGTGGCTTACCCGTGGTCGCGCGGGCCTTGTTTTGTCACGTACTTACCTGTTGCAGAAAGCAGGCATGAGTAATGTCAGTTCAGCACCCTATAGACAAGCTTTATTTGAGCGAGCTTCTCTTCTCGCAAAGGAAGCACACTGTGGCAGACTCCCGAGAGAAGGGCAGTTTTGCAAGCGACTGCAATCTGTTCGAGGTGACACCAAAAACAGCTCGCACCCCATCCTCGATCTCCCGCATGTCCATCATCAGGCTTGAGATCGGCGCCTTCGCAGAACTGAATCTGATTTGGCCTGGTTATCGGAAAACGCCGCTTAAAAAAAGAAAACTTTAGATTGCAATGCAGGCACGAAGCTAAGAATATAAGCAGTCCGTGGCGTTGCGGGCGCGGCAGATGATTCGTTCATAACGACGCTTCATCGTTCATAACGACGCTGTTTACAAACTGAGTACCGCTTTTCGTTTAATGCACCAGCAGAGCCCAGCGACAATAGCGGGGAACAAAATGCTTTAGAGAGTAGCCTCTTCATATTCAGTGCTTCTTTCGCCTTTGTCAGGCCAAATGATTCAAGAACATTTTATTCTAACGGACACAAATTAAGATAGAAGTGTGTCGTTAACTTTAAGCAACTTCATTTGACTGGAAAGCGCAAAAAAGGTTTTTCTATACCATGTCAGAGCTAATCAAAGAACAACTTTTCTGCTTCAGCGTTAGAGAGTGATAACTGAAGTAACGGGAAGTCTTTTGAGAAGCTACACGTGCTGTTGCTATTGTTCAATCATGATAGTGACCGAAATTGTGAATATTTCAGTTGCGTTTTCATCGCGAAGTTCGCTTCGCGTCTACTCATTGCTTAAACACAAACTTTTTATTTATTTCTATGCCTCTGGAAACTTGCGCTTCTTTCTCAACAGGAGCCAACGTTCCACCTTAGTTCACGTGATGCTGTGGTGAACTCTCAGTGCGCCAGGGCGTAGCAGGTGCTGCTGTGTAGCAGACATAGAGTTGGTATACAAACTATAGAGAAAAAACTGGGCGGGAAAACCTATAACCGCCAAAGCGCTGACATCTTGGAACAGTGTCATTGTTGGCATCACAGAAGAAAGCCTAAATTTAGGCGTTTGATACACTCAAAGTTTGGCAATACAAGTCGTAAACAAGCGTGTTCACGCTTCATAAATAAGTGAAAATTGTACAAAAAGTATATCAACTACTTCTAGGAAAGATACATTGGTCATATACACAATTTACTGAGAGCGGAAAAAAGCCTTTGCAGGTTTCTTAAGTAGCTGGCGCCACTATCCTCGTAAACTTGATAGCGTGGTGATGCGCCATGCGGCAGATTGCGCCGACTTGCTTGCATGCAGGGTGAGCTGGCGTTGGTGCTCTTTGTTGCCACGAGCCAAAAACTCGACTTCATGTGACAGTCTCTTACTGCGATGTAGAAAAGATCCAAGATGCAGAAAAATACCGGGTGCATTTGCAGCATGCAGTGACGACTGCGAGTGACTGTCACCCGAAAGCTGAGTTTCGTTCCATCATGGCGGCACCCGAGCGGTTATGAATTTTAATGCAAGAGCCCTATGGAGAGCTTTTTCTCTAGAATCAGTATTTTAACTGTATGGTAGCATACAAGGTCTTTAAAACGAGGAAAGTACCGCGACGATCCAGCCCGCCTTCATAGACGGTACAACGCGTGGCTGAAGCTCCAGTGGCGCACTGTTGATTTTGTGCAGAGTAACGCACATTAACGCGTTGCCTACCCTTTTGAAGCCTTCAAATAAGCTTATCATTGTTGTTCAACTGATTACGAATTTATCTGCAGCAGTTTTTACTTGATGACGCGTGCGCCAACGCGCACTATCACAATAAAGAAATGCGAACAGCACGGCACTTGAGTGGCCAGCTTTCGGCATTCCATAACTACAGAGCATTTCTTAGAGAAATCCTTCGAATCTAAACCAATCAATCAATCAACTTATCTATTTATCTATCTATCTATCGACCTATCTATCTAGCTATCTATCAATCTATCTATCCACATACCTCTACACTGCACCCGAAAGAGGGCCAACCTCGAGCCCTCTTTGCTATGCTATCTTTAGGAAGCACACAAGTAGCACACTTGTTTTTCAACGCCACAAGCAACCATGTACTATGAAGAAGCAGGTGCACAATCTACACTGCTAAAAGCTGTCACTGCCCTCCTTGAATTTGTCAAGTGATGGTCATCTCTATAGCTCGTTAGCTATGAACTGGTGCATTGATTTGCTTTAGATAAATGTCCTTATTTTTCGACACCAAAGTATTTGCGTGGATTTGGCATCATTTCCAGAACACATACTGAAGTAATTATTGGTGTAGGCTTAGCGGGGCACTTCTTGAACTTCCGAGGACCTAAATTTTCTCTTTATGAGTTGTTGCTTATCTTCCATAGCAGGCATCGCTTTGCCTGCAGCAGTGGTGGTGCAAATCATTCGGCACTGCGTTACGCGTTTGCGAACAGATTAAAAACGCTTTTGAGCTCCTGTGGCACAGTCCCGAAAGCGAGATTTTTTTCTTTCTTCATCAAATGTTGAGACACCAGGCACGTTGACTGGCCATCAGAGCCACGCTTCATCGATCGGTGACAAGCTTAAGCAAGTCACCTGCAAAAACAAAGTGCGGCTTCACCGCGCAAGTGTGGTCGTAAGCCAGACAGGATGGCGGACATATGCGCTACTCTGCTCCTGCAAGGAGCACATACAGTTACTTAGGGTCAACCAATTCGGTAGCACAAGAACAGATATTGCGTGCGGATGTACAAACCACGTCACTTTCACCAAATAAAGTGAAGAGCTGCGCAGAAAATGTAAATAAGACCGAAATACTTTTTCACACCACGCAAGCTTGCCATCTGGTTATTTGCCGCGTTATGGAAAGTTGAACTTCAGCTCCGATACCATGCACGAACGACGCTTTGCGAAATCCTGTGCCTGCTACAGAAAACAGCATCAACTAGAATTGACGTATAAACTTGAATGGCTGTCTGAGCAAGTATGTATATAGCGCGCCTGTCTGACGAATTCGCCGCTGTAGTATTCGGTTAGTGAGTAGCACCTTCGCTGCTGCACGGGATTTTGTGGTCAACGTGGCGATGGTTTGCAAGCATAATACGGCGTCATCTTTACTTGCGCTGTCACGAACATGGAGCTGCTTCTTCGACAGAACACGATAATTTAACATACCATAAAGTAGTACTTTTGTCACAGCCATGCTCGGACACTGCCTGTGTGCTGCTAACTGCACTCGGATGTTGCATGTTCCATCAGCACGGTCGAAGTAAGAATACCAAGAAGAATTCACACGTATGCTTTTCGCAAGGTTGCAATGGCGGATATTTGTCGAACAGCAACGCCCTTAGTAAGAGACCAGTGATGTACAGGAAAAGTTGGAAGAGAGCATTTATCGGCACTTTGAGAGACTGCTCACTCATACCCACTCACCACAATTTGATTCAGCCTTCGCGCCTAATCACGTTCAGGATCACGTCTACACATACTCATAGGTCATCAAACAAGTTCATGCTCACGACTATACTCGAACTCACGAGTATTCACTCACATTCAGACTCACAACGTTCATCCTTTGGAAAGAAGCGGCTCCTACGTGGGCAATCCGGTCGAACGAGAAGCAAGTGCCCGTGCAAACACCGAAGTGTGTCGCGTCCCCGACCACCGACCACTATGCAACAAATGCGGAGAAACTGGCCGCACCTACCACCGCTGCCAGTACCGCGAATGGGACTTACGGGACTTACGGGATAGACCGTCTTTGGCGAAACCACGCAGTACTGTGAACCGGCGCTGTACACTCGTCTGCCCTGGGGCCGGTCACTTAGCCCTTACTCGGGAAACTAATCACAGCTACTAATGGAGGTGCGGTCGCTGTATGATGAACCACCGATTATCCTCCGCCTATGACGACACCACCACGACGAGACCCCAAGAACCCGCCGGGACGTTAACGTAGTTCTGACGTCGAAAATTCGCGGCCAGAAGACGACTTGATGACGCAACGTCGAAGCAGTGGAACAAACAGTCGCAGGCGTGATCTTACGCCACTACCCAACTGCCGCTTGCCAATTGATCGACGGCTGACGCTGTGTTTGCCGCAATGAGTGCTCGTGTATGGCTGTAATCAAACTTTCAGTGTCCTCGCCAAGACATCGGCTAAATAAACACTTTCATCTTAGCATCAAATCTGCTTCATTCGTCTGCGTCACGACCCCATGACATATTGCTAAAGAGAGGTACACATGTTTCCAATGCTGAAAAAAAAACTGCTCCATACGGTATTTAGAGTACTATTTAGGGTCAACCACATGTTTTCAGTGCTTGAATAAAATGCTCAGAAGGGTAATTGGCAGCATGCCTAATGATGGTTTAAGTGTTTTTAACGTTGGAATGAAATTCTTCATACATTAGTTGACAACATCCTTAAGGTAGGTCCACGTGTTTTCAATGCTAAAATAAAATTTTACTTGGAGTAGTTGGCAGCATCTTTAGGAGTGGTTCACATGTTTTCAATGCTGGAAAGGTTCCTAAATACAGTACTAACAGTACCGTAGCACACAAGTTTTCAACGCTGAAATAAAATGCGCATCACTATAATTGACAGTATACCTTCAAGAATGGTCCACATGATTGGAACGCTGGAAAGAAGTGAGTGAGTGAGTAAAAATTTTATTGAACATGTCCGGCGTCATTGAGCGGGGCAGGGCTACAAGCACCCCGGCCTAGGTGACGGTCTCGAGTCCTTGGAACCGGGCGGCATCCTGGGCTTGCCGGACGGCCCACAGTTGATCGGCAAGATCGTGGCTGAGCAGAGCCGCCTCCAATCGCGCCTCGCGGTTCGAGACCGCCATGTCTACCGGGATCGTAGGGGACTGCTGCGCTTTACCGGTACACTTCCATATCATGTGCTGCAGCGTCGCTCTGGTTCCGCACGCCTTACACACGTCGGACGTATAAATGCCTGGGTAGCAGAGGCAAAGGATCACCGGATTCGGGTACGTGTGTGTCTGTAATTGTCTCCAGGCAACCTGCTGTTTCTTGTTTAGTTTGGCGAGGGGTGGTGGATATTTGCTTCTGTTCAGTCTGTAGTGTTGCGTGATGTCTCTGAAAGTGGTCATGCGATCCTCCCACGTCCATTCCCGCATCGCTGTCGAAGTGTGCGAGACATCGGGACTGTCGGCAGGCGTCGCAGCTGTGCGTGTAAGTCCTCAAGCCGCGGCGTGGGCAGCAGCGTTGCCCGCAAGCGGAGGGTCCGTGTGGGCGGGGGTCCAAACGAGGAAACTGTCGTTTTTGCGGCAAATGTTGCGTTCGTGAATTTGGAGAATGCGGGCCGCTTCGCGGGAGATCCGGCCGCTGGCGTAGTTGCGTATCGCCGCCTGCGAGTCGCCTATTATCACCTCGGCGTCCGTGGTGGCTATCGCGAGAGCTATGGCAGCTTCTTCGACCGCCTCCGTCTCTTCCGTGCCTATCGTCGCACTCGTGACGCAAGTTCCTACATGATCCGTGATCGCGACCGCGAAGCCGCGGTGGCAGTCGTAACGGGCCACATCTACGTAAACTGTGTCTTTGCTATTGCCGAATTTCTTTTCAAGGTCTTGGGCGCGCCTGTTGCGCCGACCGATGTGATGTGTCGGGTGCATGTTTTTAGGCAACAGCAGAACAACGATGCGCTCGCGAATACGTCTGGGTATCCCGACCTTTTCGCCACGCTGCGTATGGTTAGTTTATACCCAGTGTTTCGAGGATGTGTCGACTAGTTCTGCTCTTTGCCAGACGTTTGTACTGGGCGATGTTGTGTGCTTCGATTATATCATTTAGAGTATTGTGCAACCCCAGCTCGAGAAATTTTTCCGTGCTGGTATTGGCCGGTAAGCTGAGAAACGTGCTACAAGCTGAGAAACGTGCTACCAAACAACTTTGGCGACCCGTGACCTCGGCGCACTATGCAACCGTGTAGGCAGCGGTGTGTGTCGTAACACCTGAATGGTGCCATATTAGACTGCGTTAAAATGCAGGAAAACCAAAAGAAAGAAATATAGGCACTGACACGAAAATTGGATGCGTTAGAGAACCGTAGTGGACACCATAACCTCGTCTTTTATGGTGTAAAAGATACCGAAGGTAACGAAACAAGTAAAGAATCGGAGAAGCACATAACCCAGATATGTAGCTCCAAGTTGGGTTTCCATTCTCTATCTATAGAACGTGCGCACCGACTCGGTAAATTCCATGTTGGCAGGAATGAACTCTTATTAGCCAAGTTTCGGCATTCTAAGGAAAAGAAAGACGTTCTCCATAATGTTAGTAAACTGAAAGGCTCGACAAAACTGTCTCTGAATATTTTTTCTTAGCAGCAACGTTAGAAAAGAAAAATACTGTGGGATTACGCAAAAACGCACAAAAAGACAGGTGAAAAGTTCATACTGAAATATGACACACTGATACTGAATGGTAAAAAATATGCTTACGACACAGAGAAACAGCAAGTTTTAGCCCTGCAATGACCTTGTCAATCTATAGGAGTAAACATTTCCATCCTGGTAATTACCTGCAGAAGCAATTAAAACAAAGTGGATGAGTTTTGTGCATTTCTTCGGATTTCCGAGCCGTCTGTGGTGCTTCGAACTAAATTTTGGTTAATTGATGAAAAACGTGATGACGAGGTGTTTCCGGTAGACAATAGGTGCTACGGCAAAGATAAGATTGGTCATGGTGGTGGTGTATTTATTTTAGTTAAAAGTGACATAGTGTCTTCCAACCTTGACGTTGTCGTCGGAACATGTAAAGCTGTCTGGTGTCAACTCCAACTGGCTAATAGGAAGCTAGTAACTGTGTGTAGTTGTTATCGTGTACCTGATTCTCCCACAGACGTGATGTCACAGCTTGCAAGTGCCATTGATGAGGTGCATTCAGAGTTCATGATTACTGGGGAGGGGGAGATTTAACTTGCGAAACATTCACTGGCATGAGCACTCAACCACGATTTCACCACCTGGGGCATCTGCTCAAGAGATCATTAATATTGCGAATCTGCATGCACTACAAGAAATGGTATGACAGCCTACACGGCAAAAGAATATCCCTAATTTATTTCTACAAACCAACCCAGTTTCGTAACTTACGTCTTACGTCCTGCCCGGGATTAGTGACCACAATGCCGTGCTATGTGAAATGAATATAGTGTCACGGGGTCGTGACGTGGCCGAATACAGAAGACTTCGTGTTGGGATTTAACTGTTTATTTCGGCGAACCTGTGCCCGGTAAACGGAAAGTCCAATTACAGCAGCAATCACGCACAGATAGCAGTCTCGGACTGATAGCGGCGAACGGAGCGTCGGCCTTCGATCAACAACTGACAAGCGGCGAAGCGCGTCGGCTTTTATACTCTTGCCGTCAAATTTTCTAGCGTTATCGCTGATGGCGGCGTAGCTTCCAGAACAATCTGTACCGTTCGCACAGTGGGCGTGATCTTATCGAAATGATCTACTACAGTCCGGAACCTTCTCGAAAACTGCAGGCGCGGTTCGCGCTGAGAATGGTGCGGTGTTTTGGGACGATAACAAAAACTTGGGAAATGGAACGTGGCATTGCCCCCCTCTGAAAAAAAGGCATCGTCCTGATGCTTTAACTAAAGATGAAGGTACAATAATAATGCTAGAAAGTACAATGAATAAATTATGATACAACTATAATACAAAAAAACACTGGTTCAGTTTGTTAACGCACATGAAACGGCTTGAGGCGCGCGACATGGACGACTTCGGGTCGCAATCGGCGTCGTTGACAGTTCGTGATGCCGTCGGGGACAACCTCGTAATCAAGTGGGCCGAGACGTCGAACCACCCTGTACGGTCCGAAGTACCGTCGCAGAAGCTTTTCACTTTGTCCACGTCGGCGTATCGGCGTCCACACCCAAACACGTTCACCGGGCTGGTATTCCACGAAGCGACGTCGAAGGTTGTAACGGTGGCTGTCGGTCGTCTGTTGATTCTTGATACGGAGACGCGCAAGTTGTCGGGCTTCTTCGGCGCGTTGAAGGTACTCGCTCACATCGAGGTTTTCTTCGTCGGTGACGTTGGGTAACATGGCATTGAGCGTCGTTGCCGGGCTCCTTCCGTATACCAATTTGTATGGAGATATCCGCGTCGTCTCCTGCACCGCCGTGTTGTATGCGAAGGTCACATACGGAAGAATGGCGTCCCACGTCTTGTGTTCGACATCGACGTACATTGACAGCATGTCGGCGATCGTCTTGTTAAGCCGCTCAGTGAGGCCGTTGGTCTGTGGGTGGTACGCTGTCGTCCGGCGGTGGTTTGTTTGGCTGTATGCCAAGATCGCTTGAGCTAAGTCGGCAGTAAACGCCGTTCCTCTGTCGGTGATAAGGACCTCCGCGGCGCCGTGAAGTAGGACGATATTTTCGACGAAGAACTTAGCTACCT
Source organism: Rhipicephalus annulatus (assembly GCA_013436015.1). NCBI lineage: Eukaryota > Metazoa > Arthropoda > Arachnida > Ixodida > Ixodidae > Rhipicephalus > Rhipicephalus annulatus. The sequence continues at coordinate 141,987 of WOVY01000285.1, read as the reverse complement.
CGTATGCACTGCCTTTTGGCAGGGCTTTTGTCTCGGCGTAGCGGGTGAGGTAGTCGGTAGCTACCACGATCCACTTGTTTCCGAAAACCGACGTCGGGAACGGCCCCAGTAGGTCCATACCGATCTGCTGGAAAGGTCGGCAAGGTGGATCAATTGGCTGCAGAAGTCCCGCTGGCCTTGTCGGCGGTGTCTTGCTTCGCTGACAGTCCCGGCATGTCCTCACATAACGAGTGACGTCGGTGGTAAGACGTGGTCAGTAGTACCTTTCTTGTATGCTCGCGAGCATGCGAGAAACACCGAGGTGCCCTGCCGTCGGATCGTCGTGCAGGGCCTGCAGGAGTTCTGGTCGCAGAGCTGAAGGCACCACAAGGAGGTTCTTAGCTCGGAGCGGTGAGAAGTTTTTCTTTTGTAGAAGATCGTTTCGTAGAAAGAACGACGCAAGTGCGCGCTTGAATACCTTCGGGACTTCGGCGGTCCTGCCTTCGAGGTATTCTATTAGGGCCTTAAGTTCCGGGTCGGCCCGCTGTCGTTCACGGAAGTCGTCGGTAGTTATCGTTCCCAAGAAGTACTCATCATCCGGGTCTGCGGGTAGCGGTTGGTCGACAGGCGCACGAGAAAGACAGTCGGCGTCAGAGTGTTTTTTGCTGGACTTGTAAATGACAGTAATGTCATACTCTTGAAGTCTCAGGCTTCATCGTGCGAGGCGACCTGAAGTGTCCTTCAAGGTGGCTAGCCAACACAAGGCGTGGTGGTCGCTCACAACTTTGAAGGGCCTGCCGTAGAGGTAGGGGCGAAATTTCGACGTAGCCCAGATGATGGCGAGGCACTCCTTTTCTGTTGTGGAATAATTTGCTTCTGCTTTGGATAGCGATCGGCTGGCGTAACTAATAACCCTTTCAAGTCCGTCAGCCCTCTGCACAAGAACGGCGCCAAGACCTACGCTGCTTGCGTCAGTATGTATTTCTGCCTCGGCGAATTCGTCGAAACGGGCAAGTAACGGAGGCGTCTGGAGGCGATGTTTAAGCTCCAGGAAAGCGTGTTCCTGTGGCGTTTCCTACTTGAACTCCACGTCGGCCTTGGTAAGGTTAGTGAGAGGATCGGCGATGCGGGCGAAGTTTTTCACGAACCGCCTATAATAGGCGCACAGGCCCAGAAATCGGCGCACGGTTTTCTTGTCAGTGGGCGGCGGGAAGTCGGCGATGGCGGCTGTTTTCCGTGGACCGGGACGAACTCCGGACTTGCTGATAACGTGTCCCAGAAACAAGAGCTCCTCATACGCAAATCTGCACTTTTCTGGCTTCAGTGTGAGTCCGGACGTCTTGATGGCTTGAAGTACAGCTTCAAGGCGCCGAATATGCTCGTCTAAACTCGAACAAAACACGACGACGTCGTCCAAGTACACAAGGCAAGTTTGCCACTTCAATCCTGCCAGTACAGTATCCATAACGCGTTGAAAAGTTGCAGGCGCTGAGCAAAGGCCGAGGGGCATCACCTTAAACTCGAAGAGGCCGTCCGGTGTTATAAACGCCATCTTCTCTCGGTCTCTTTCGTCGACTTCGATTTGCCAATAGCCAGTCTTGAGGTCCATTGACGAAAAGTACTTGGCGTTATGGAGCCGATCAAGTGCGTCGTCTATTCGTGGGAGAGGATACACGTCCTTTCTTGTGATTTTGTTCAGGCGGCGATAATCGACGCAGAAACGTAGGGTCCCATCCTTTTTCTTCACTAACACCACGGGGGATGCCCATGGACTCTTGGACGGCTGGATAATGTCATCCCGCAGCATTTCATCAACTTGTCTCTTCATGGCCTCACGTTCTCGCGTCAAAACCCTGTACGGACTCTGACGGAGTGGTCTGGCATTTTCTTCGGTTATGATGCGATGTTTCGTGATTGGGGTCTGCCGAATTTTCGATGACGACGAAAAGCAATCTTCGTATTGCAGGAGCAGGGCCTTGAGCTGTTCTTGCTTATCGTTCGGTAGTCTGGGATTGACGTCGAAAGCTAGGGGAGGGGCTTGGTTCCTCTGAGCAGGTTCCGCAGAATCGGCGAGGGCGAAAGCACTGGTGGCTTCGACAATTTCTTCGGTGTATGCGACCGTTGTTCCTTTGTTGACATGTTTGTACTCATTGCTGAAATTCGTGAGCATAACCGTTGCTTTGCCTCCCCGCAGCTCTGCAATTCCTTTTGCGACGCAAATATTTCGGGTGACCAACAGATGCTGACTGCTTTCAACGACGCCTTCCAAGTCAGGTGATTTAGGAGCGCCGACTGAAATAATGACGCTTGAGCGAGGCGGAATGGTGACTTGTTCTTCCAGCACATTCAAGGCATGGTGTCCTGTTGGCGTGCGCGGTGATAGTGCTTCTTCTGTGGATAACGTTATTGACTTTGTTTTTAGGTTGATGACAGCACCAAGGAGGCATAAGAAGTCCATGCCAAGGATGACATCTCTCGAGCAACGTTGTAGGACTACGAAGTCTGTAGGATAAATACGGCCGTTAATGGTGACTCTCGCTGTGCAGATTCCTGCAGGCATTACAAGATGACCTCCGGCTGTGCGGATTACAGGGCCTTTCCAAGCTGTCCTAACTTTCTTTAACTTCGCGGCGAACGACCGACTGATGACAGAATAGTCGGCTCCAGTATCGACGAGAGCGGTCACACTGTGGCCGTCAATAAGAACGTCGATGTCGCTAGTTCGCCGTCTCGCATTACAGTTAGGGCGTGGCGTCGGGTCACGGCTGCGTCGGCTTGATCCGCTGCTTCCTTGTTGCGTCGTCAGGCCACCTCCGGTAAGTGAGCTTTCGCCGTCAGGGCTTTGCCTGGTTGGCATTGTGTTCGGAAAGCTCCGTCGCGACGTCGTCGTCGTCGGAGGATCTTCGGTAGTTCGTCGCACAGCAACCGCACCTCCACCGGTTGCTGCCCTTAGTTTCCCGAATATGGGCTAGGCGACCGGCCCCGCGTTGGGCCGGAGTACTGCCGGGGGTGCGGTGACATGCGGCGGCTGGGCGACAGCAAACGGGAAGGACTTCGGGGTGTCCATTGAGTTCCTGTAAGGTAGTCGGCGATGTCACGTGGCCGTTCCCCTGGCTGCGGACGTGGTGCATCGACGGCGAAGCCACGCAGTCCCATCTGTCGATACTGGCAACGGCGGTAAGTGTGCCCGGCTTCGCCACAGTGGTAGCACAGTGGGCGGTGGTCAGGGGTGCGCCAAACGTCGGTTTTCCTCGGCGCACTGCGCTGGCCCGCTGGTGAACGGTAGGTCGTCGGTGGGGGTGGTGGCGGCGGTGGTGTCCGGCGACGGAATTGCGACGGGGCGGCGTTTTGGCGTGGACGGGGAGGAGCGTTGTGGCGCACTGCAGCGGCGTAGCTCATAGTTTCTGGCTCGGGCAGCGGTGTTTGGGGAATTCGAAGTGATTGCCGAACTTCTTCTCGCACAATGTCGGCGATCGAATCCACTTGAGGGTGCGCCGATGGCAACAGTTTTGCAGCTCTTCCCGCACGATCGCTCGGATCGTTTCACGCAGGTTTTCGGAGTCACTGGTTTGAGCAGCAGCGCATTCTGGAGTCAGGCGACGATTATACTGTCTGGTGCGCATGTCAAGGGTTTTTTCGATAGTGGTCGCCTCGGATACAAATTCTTGGACGGTGTTCGGTGGATTCCTCATTAGTCCCGCAAAGAGCTCCTGTTTGACCCCTCGCATGAGGAAACGAACTTTCTTCTCCTCAGGCATGTCTGGATCAGCGTGACGAAATGGGCGGGTCATCTCCTCTGTGAAAATTCCAACCTTCTCATTTGGTAGATGAACCCGGGTCTCTAGTTGAGCAGCGGCCCTTTCTTTGCGAGCGACGCTCGCGAACGTTTGCAGAAATGCGCCGCAGAAGACATCCCACGTTCGGAGCATGGACTCACGATTCTCTAGCCAGGTCCTTGCTGTGTCTTCCAGGTAGAAGTACACACGATGGAGCTTTTCTTCGTTGTCCCAGTGGTTGAGGGCGGCCACACGGTCGTATGTTTCAAGCCAGAACTCCGGGTCTTCGAACGATGACCCATGGAAAATTGGTGGTTCCCTGGGTTGATGTTGATGCATGACCATCGTGGGCTGGGATGCGGCGGTTGTCACTGTCGCTGCAGTCGCGGTCATGGCCTCGGTCTTCCGCACCTTGTCTTCTAGAAGCCCGTACTCCGGAGGTAGCCCTTGCTGTCGGCGGCCCTTTCGCTGCTCCTGGTTGGCGTCGGTGTCTTCTACGCGACGTGGGCTGGGTTCACGGCTTGACGGGGGCGTCCGGTACATGAACTACCCAGCACCTCCACCAGATGTCACGGGGTCGTGACGTCGCCGAAGACAGAAGACTTCGTGTTGGGATTTAACTGTTTATTTGGGCGAACCTGTGCCCGGTAAACGGAAAGTCCAATTACAGCAGCAGTCTCACACAGACAGCAGTCTCGGACTGATAGCGGCGAACGGAGCGTCGGCCTTCGATCAACAACTGACAAGCGGCGAAGCGCGTCGGCATTTATACTCTTGCCGTCGAATGTTCTAGCGTTATCGCTGATGGCGGCGTAGCTTCAAGAACAATCTGTACCGTTCGCACAGTGGGCGTGATCTTATCGAAATGATCTACTACAGTCCGGAACCTTCTCGAAAACTGCAGGTGCGGTTCGCGCTGAGATTGGTGTGGTGTTTTGGGACAATAACAAAACTTGGGAAATGGAACGTGGCAATAGATTACAATAAAACATCAGTGTGCGACCAAAGACACGTATACAATCATTCTAAAGGTGCTGTTCAAAAAATAAAAGTGTTTCTGGATAATTACTTTGTCGTATTTGAGACAGTTGCGGAACAATTCCGCGTCAGTGAGTTATAGACTTTTTAAAAAGCAAAATGACTGAATTACGTGATGCGTCCGTTCCATGGTGGAACGTAACGGCTAGGAAAGTGAAAAGTAAGCTGTGGTTCACGAAAGAACTGCGCAGATTTTCCCACAGACGCGATGTCACAGCTTGCAAGTGCCAGTGATGAGGTGCATTCGTAGTTCATGAATATTGTGTGTGTGGGGGGGGGATTTAACTTGTGAAACAGTCACTGGCATTCACTGGCATGACTCAACAAGAACGGTTGAGATGTCACCGTACTTTTTATGATACCCCAACCGATATGAAAAGTTACGAATGAAAAATGTAACACTCGAAGTTAAAACGTGCACCTCTAAAGCAAAACGTCAACACACTGAATCTTTGAAATCCCTTCTCAAAGATAAAACAAAAGAATTGTGGAAACATGTAAAAAAAATAGTAAAGACAATGTGTCGATATCAACGCGTACTTCTGGTGATGACTTCTTTCATGACGACATTCATGAAGCTGAATGCCTCAATTGTTATTTCAGTTTTGTTTTCACGCCGCTGATACCACCCGGAGATGGTGATCACCACTTAAATCAAATATGAACTGATAATATGGAGAATATATACATCATCACGCACGGCATTCAAGTGTTCTTGCAAAGATTACACAGCTCAAAAGGATTCGGTCCAGAGGGCCTCACAATCGCGTTTGTTAAGCTTTGTGCGCCAACAATAGCACAGTTATTAAAGGTTCTATTTGATAAATCACTTCTAGTTGCCAGCCTTTCTTCAGATTGGAAAAAAGCAATGATTGTCCCAATACATAAGTCTGGTCCACGGAGTGAAGTCTCGAATTACCGACCAATATCGCTGACTTGTGTGGCATGTAAAATTCTTAAGCACATCATATATACCTCCATTGCTGAACAAATGAATAAGTATTCACTATTTACGCCATGGCAACACGGGTTTTGAAGGGGTTTTTCTTGTACTACTCGATTGACGGAATTTACGCACGACATTCCATACGCGTTAGACAAAAGAAAAACAATTCGTTGCATTTTTTAGACTTTAACAAAGCCTTTGATACTGTCCCACACCATTTACTTTTTCATAAAATGACTATGTATGGCAGTAATTCATAGGTCATCGCATGGGTCACTGATTATTTGACATTACGCCAGCAGACTGTAATCGTTAATGGTGCCAGTTCGTGCGCATCGGGCGTCTCCCAAAGATTGGTACTAGGACCACATTCATTTCTGGTCTACTGAGGGCGTAGAACCCCACATACGGTTGTTCGCAGATGACTGTGTTTTGTATAGGGAAATTAAGGATTCGCGGGACAAAGCATTCATTCACAGAAACTTGGTCAAAATCAGTGATTGGTGTACACGATGGCACATGCAGTTGAACTTGAATAAGATAATTTACATGGAGTTTACTCGTAAGAAAATACCGTCTCAGAAATTGTACACAATTAACAATGTCATTGTAAGTAAGGTAATGAATACAAAAACATAGGAGTGTACCTTTCGTCGAACTTAAATTGGCAGCGACATGTTTTTTTTATGTAACAGACAAGTCCGGGAAAGCGCTTCGGTTCCTTCACCGAAACGGGAAGAACTTTAGTATGTCGACTAAGGAATTCCTTTATAAAACATATGTGCGTTTCATTCTTGACTATGCGTGTGTCGTTTGAGACCCCTCAAAAGTATGCGACACAGAAAAACTTGAAAGGATGCAGAACTTGGCCACTCGATTTGTTTGTGGACGTTACGACAGAGAGTTCAGTCCTACGCTCGCGAAAGAATTATTGCAATTGGATACACCAGGTTGTCAAGACGCAAACTTCGCTTGAAGCTTTTCCACAACATCTTTCATTTAAAAGTTGGCATTTATAGGCATCTTTACATAAAGGTACCTAATTACTATTCCCATAGAATGACCATGAGAATAAGTTAATAGAATTTCCCTGCAGAACACCTTCCTTCAGCAAGTCTTTTTTCCTCGAACAATACGGGACTGGAATCAATTAGACAAGCCTGTCGAAACTATATCGGCCATTGACATATTTTTTTCGCTGCTAAAATAATTCTCCTTGTATTAGAGTTGCTGTCCACTCATATTACTGGTAGTGATGACTGCTATATGCTTGTAATTTTATTTTCCTTTAATGTGCATTCTTGTTCATGTAATTATGCTTTTATCACTATATTACACTTCATTGTTTAAATTAGCCCCGCCGCGGTGGTCTAGTGGCTAAGGTACTCGGCTGCTGACCCGCAGGGCGCGGGTTCGAATCCCGGCTGCGGCGGCTGCATTTCCGATGGAGGCGGAAATGTTGTAGGCCCGTGTGCTCAGATTTGGGTGCACGTTAAAGAACCCCAGGTGGTCTAAATTTCCGGAGCCCTCCACTACGGCGTCTCTCATAATCATATAGTGGTTTTGGGACGTTAAACCCCACATATCAATCATCATTGTTTAAATTATATTTCTATTCTTGTTTACTTGCAATCTTGTTTTTTTTGCACAATGATTTACTATGATGCACATTAGTGTACACTCGTGTTCTTATTGTATATGTATTTATTTGTTTTCCTGATGCTGCTAGCGATTGTTACCAACTGTATGCTTTGAATTTGTTCGCTTTCCCCTTACTGTAATGCCATGTGGCACTGTGGGTATGGCATAAATTAATAAATATTTAAATATATACGTCAGCAACATTCAATCAGAACCACCGCTGGTGGCATCAGCACCCTCCAATGGAGAACTCCCGCTGGGTTGCTTCAGAATCCTCTAATCTGGAACCGCGGCACTGGATTGCATCTATGAGTGAGTGGTATTGCCACGCGTTGCGTAAGACTCACCAAACTGGTGGCGTCGATGCCATCATCGGGCTGATAATGGGCCCATGGGTTGAGGTAGCTAGCTGTGCCTTGCGTAAAACACATTGGTGCCACCGGACTAGATGACGTCATTGAGGTGATGGCGTCAGGTGGGCTGGCTTGCTGGCGTTACACTGGTTGCATTTACAGAAGCAGTGACAGTCGGGGTGAACTCCTAGGCATAAGAGCACCCCCTCTGCCAGACAATGAGCCGGAAATATGATCTGCTTCCACGTGGCTCAGATGTCGGGCGCGCTCGTTCACCAGGTTCCTCCAGGTTCACCTCCAAGACCATGGAGAGGATGTGGCATCAGGCTCAGTTCTATGAACATATCCCATTCTTGAGGACGGATGCACGCTCCACTGGGTTGTCACCAAAACTTTTCTGCTAGCTTCACTTGACTCTTCTGACGGTTTTTGGTTTCAGCACTTGTCTATGGTTCTGCAACTTGTCAAGAACGGTTCGACAACAGACAACACGCGACACAAACAATTGACCTTGGTCACCCGACAGGATACCAGGGACAATATAGAACAATACATCCCTAGCTACGTGTCCATCGGAATTTCGTTCGATCTGCATCAACAGGCATATGTGAGACACAAAACTCTAAAAATGAGAACTCATATTTTTGCACGTACAACAAGGCAATGAAGTAGAATACAACATAAAGTTGGTTCCCTTGAGAATACTCTGGACGAGAGTGCTCAGCTATAGCCATGATGGCCAAATTTCGCCCCCACTCGAAGGCGAAATACTGGAAGGTGGAGAAGGTACTAATCAAAACGTACGACTCAGTGCGTCTGCATTAGCGTTTAGCTTTCATTTCTCGTAGCGAACGCATAAGTTGTGCTGTCGGAGTATCATGCTCCACCTCAGTACCCGGCTACTTTTAGACGACATGTTATTTAACCAGAGTAAAGGACACTGGTCCAATTCGACCACAAACCTTGAACCAGAGTCATAACAAACTAGCTTTTTACCGGCCCACAAAGCAAGCGCATTCTTTTGTGATGTACTGAATGTCTCTTCCCTGCGGCTCAGTTTTCGGCTTACATACAAAACTGGCTTTTCGTTACTAGGGCTTTCTTACTGGCATAATGTAGTTCCCATGCCGTGATCACTCACATGGCATTGAATGATCAAGCCCGTAGAAACGTCGGGCGCAATGAGAACAGGCCGTCGCTTAGTGCTTGTTGCAGCTTGCAAAACGCATTCTCTTCTTCTGAGTCCCACACCACTTTAACCGGCCGGACTTTCAAAGAGCGTCTGTTGAGGGTTGGCAATGCTCAAGTTGTTTTGCACGTAGTGCTTATAGTATCCAGCTAGGCTTGAGAATTCCCTTTTCTCAGATATTGTGGTTCGTCGTGAAAAGCTCACGATGGCGGCTACATTAGGTTCTGAAGGTCTACGCTGGCCAGGCCCAACAACGTGTCCCAGGTAAGACACTTCGCCGCACCCTACGTGACATTTAGTAGCTATAACGGTAAGACCAGCTTCTTTGAACCTGTTCAGCACGACACGTAAATGATCAACGTGATCTTCTCAGTTGTTTGAGAAAATGGCGACATCGTCAAGATACGGCAGCGAGCTTAGAGAGGCCATTAGGAACGCGGTATATCAAGTCTGAAATCAAAAGGGTGCATTTTTCAAACCAAAGCTGAGCATTAAGTGGACAATATCTTCCGAATGAAGAAAGTAATGCGGCATAACGGCTAGCACGCTCCGTAAGGAGAACTTGCCAATGCCCTCGCGCGAGGTCTAACGTGGAAATAAAATTAGACTGTGACACAGTTTCCACCCTCTCCTCTAGATTTGGTATCGGGAAATTTTGGTCTCGAGATATGGCTTCAAGATGCCGATAATCGTTGCGTAGCCTAAGATCTTTTCCCGGAATTTGAACCAATATTATAGGGAGTATTTAGCCTCTCTCACCCGGTACTATGACTCCCAACTAGATCTGTATGTCACCGCGCCATGCCGCCGCTGCCGCCCATTATTCCTCACGCCGTTTGCGCTGCCGCCAAAGTTCGCAGAGAGACCACACCACAGCCGCCGCCACAGAATAATTTTTGGCGCGCCACCGCTTGTCTTCTTCTTACCCGAGCAGGGAATCTGGGTGTAAAATATAAGACTTCACTTTATTTTCGGCAGTTTTCAGATATCTGAGAGCAGCATTTCCAATGTCGTGACTGCTCTTCTGTTCCCGTGTTCACGTGCGCTGTCTATGTAAGGGCCCCAAAAGAACTTATGAATATACGCAGTCAAGCATGTTACTCTTTCTCTGCGATTCTCATTTTTTTGGCGCCCTCCATGACGCCAGAACACTGGTTCACATGACATGATTAGGGCACATACTCTAGAATGGTCCTTACACGAGAAATATGAGTTGTAAATTGTTTTCTGTCCTTCTTTCTACGCCTTCAACACCCGCCACCCCAATCTTCCTCGCATCTTACAGGATTATCATGCGCGATGAAGCTGTGATTTCACAGCTCATTGCGAGTTTCCGATTACGCAAGTGGAAATAAGAAGAGTGTAGCCGAGAAGCCCAAAGTTTTGATAGGCTCAACTCTAGCGCTCACATTGCGCGCATGCTTTATGAAAACATAAATGTCGAAGAGCCTGTAAAAATTGTAATAAAAAGAGTATAGCGAAGAATATTTCAGAAGAAAACCAAAATAAAAGGCTTCAACTTATTTCATTCTCCCAACGGATGAATTCTTAACAGCGAAGACAACGCAGCTCTCCGTAACAAAGGCCAGCCTGCTTCGACAGTATTTGTTTTTGTATAATTTTTGATTGCGAGAAGAATTATATGAATACTTTCTACAAGGTTTCATCATCCCTGTCATGTCCAATATAAAGCCCTAATAAATTACTTCTGTTCGCACAATGTAAGCTGTTCACGTTGATAAAATCTCGTACGTGCTATAGCAAGCAACACTGCCTAAGCATGGATGAAACAATCTACCTATCTGCATCGCACGGAGGGCGCATGCGAAAACATCGCCCCGCGTGCGACGTAGAGCTTCCTAAATATACACTAGAGAGAACTCTGGCGCTAGTGTCTAGCTGATCTTCAACGCACGGCGCTTCAACGAGCATGGGAATGATGGCTAGTACACGATTTGTCTAATCTTCATCTGTCTGGCTCCGTGCATGTTCGCGTGGCTTGGAGATGTATTATTACAAAACAAAAATCAACAAATTTTCAGTGGTTGTGCTTCACCACGTTATTTTTTAGGCTTGCCTTTTTAAATCAGGTCAAAAACTTCAAAGGGTCCGTTCTTTTTTTTTAGAAGCAAATCCGAAACACAGCAGTAAACAGAGTCACAGGAATGATTCGCCGCCCTAGAGTACGAAGACTAGGCGAATCCGTGCACTACCCATCATTCCTATGGTCGCTGAACGATAGCAGCGCCAGAGTCCCCTCTAGTTATTTTCAGGAACCTCTATGGCGTGTGATGCCTACCGTCCATTTCCCCTCAACCGGAAAGGAAGACCTGTCTGCGTTTCACTGAACTAGTGAGTATGAAGCTAGACTCAGGTTGGAGGCTGCGTGGCTCGATCTGCAACTGTGTTCTTTGATAATAAGGGCGTGGTGGCGAGTGCTAGCACGTGCTAGCGCATTCGCTCTTTCAGCTAACATTAGCGAATGGCTCGTTTACCGTTTTACAAGGTGTGATATTACTGCATGATCCATTCTTTTAGGGGCGAAGCTCCTTAGAGCGTGGGCTGTGCGTCCCCTGTATGTAGCCACCTCTAGTTTAGTTCTTGCAGTGTTCACTAGATGGCGTTACCGTCTCCTTTATGTAGCCACCTCTAGTTTAGTTATTGCAGTGTTCTGTAGATGGCGGTACCGTCTCCTGTATGTAACCACCTCTCGTTTAGTTCTTGTAGTGTTTACTAGATGGTGGTACTTGTAGCTGATGATGAAAAGATGCAAGATGTTATAAACTAGAAAACGGTACTTGTAGTTGATGAAAGACGCGAGATCTTATAAAATAGGAATGATGTCACATAAGGCGCGTGTCATTGGTTGAAGGCAATCGTTCGATTTAGTGCGGTGACGTACGCTAGGGGGAGCGATGTAATAAAATCGAGTGGGCAAAATGTACAGAAAATTCATGGTTTACCAGGTTTACCTCCGGAGCTTCGCCCACTCATCATCATTCACTTCGTGGATATGGCGGAATTTTTTTTCACCGGGATCAGACGTATTCTCAGACAAAAGCATTCTACACTTTCGCGAGTTCAGCTGAAATACAGCTGCAGCTGAAGTTCATTGTAGAGCTGCGAGCTTTTATCGCACGGCGTAAGTTTAGGCCATCGAAGCATTTTCTGACCATATTGCCCTTTAAGTTGCCTCAAACTGAGCGTATTCTCTTCAAAGACTTGAGATCGAAACTGTTTTGAACTTTATTAAAGTTTAAGACATTTCTGTATTGAACACTTTACCGTCATTTTTGTAAAATTTTGAATGCTGTAGCAATTTTTCAATTTAGATGCGCTTCTTCTTTTGTGGTAATGCCTATCAAAGTGAGTTCCACACAAATATGTGAAATCCAACCCAAGACATCTATGCTACTATAAATATATATGACGTCTCACTCGTCACAAAATGCGCATACGTAATACTTGGCAGTGCACTGTTCTCTTCCGGCAGTGCACTGTTCATGTCAACATCTATTACGGTGCCGCGCGCTTGATCTGCCAGCGCAAAAGAGGCAGACGAAGTGGCAGTTCCCCTCGTGCCATTGTTCTGTTTTTGGCTGCGCTGAGCCGACCGCTCTTCGGACTTTTGTGAGGACGCCTTAAAAACGTCTCCTGTCTTTTTAACGTGACATTTTAATGGTGGAGGTGCTGGGTAACCTCACCTATGCAACAGACTCCTTCTAGCAGCCGGAACGTGACCCAAAACCCAGAGCTTACGCCGGTACACCGTTTCAGTCGGAGGATTCGAGGACTGTCCCCCGAGTTTGTGCCTCACAGTACAAGTACGTCGACTGGTATGGAGAATACTGTTGCTGTCACCGCTTCCCCTGCCGCTGGAGCCGCCGCTGCTCCAACCGCTGCACCCGCAGCTGCACCCACTCATTACACGCTGCAAAAACCACGTGTTCCGAGTCCCTTCCGTGGTGGCCTCTATGAAGATGTGGAAGATTGGCTGGCTGAGTACGAGTACGTAGCGGATTTCAACGGGTGGGACGAAGTAGCGAAGCTCAAGAATGTGTACTTTAGTCTTCTGGATGGTGCTCGCACATGGTTCCAGAACCGCAAGGGCCTCCTAACGTCGTGGCATGAGTTCTGTCACAGGCTCCGCGAAACGTACTCGAGTCTCGATCGTCGAGAGCGCGCTGAAAGGGCCCTCCAGTCCCGCATGCAGATGCCTAATGAAGGTGTGGCTACATACGTGGAGGATATGGTTCATCTGTTCACTCGCGCCGATCCAACCATGCCGGAAGACAAGAAGCTGCGACACTTGATGCGAGGTGTGAAAGAGCAGCTCTTCGCTGGACTCATTCGTAGTCCGCCTAGAACGGTTGCGGAGTTCCTCACTGAAGCCGTCGCCATGGAAAAGGCGCTGCAGCAGCGGAACCAGTACGATCGGCAAGTGAATGCTACCTATACCACCGGGCTAGGCTCGTTCCCGACCGACGTGGGAGCGCTTCGCGAGCTGATACGTTCGGTTGTTCGCGACGAGCTGCAACAGCTGCAACAGCTGAACCAGGCGCAGCAGCAGCCTTCCACGAATTGCATCGCCACCATCATACGTGACGAAGTTCAGCATGCGCTCGGCACACCTCGTCGCGAGACACCAACGCAGGTTGCTGCACCACTTCAGGCGTTCGCAACTTCAAGTGAACCTCTAGGGGTGACCTACGCAGACGTATTGAGACGCACCGTTCCGTCGTCCACGACACCATCCCCAGTGAGTGGTTTCCAGCGCACCACTTATACCGACACGTTCGAACACAACGCACCTGCACCAGTCCCACTACCAGCCGCAACCCCGTACGCCACACTGCAGTCCGCACAGGTGGTCCCTTATTTTGCAGACACTCGACCCGTCATGCGTAAATCCGACATATGGCGCATGCCCGACCGACGACCGCTTTGCTACCACTGCGGTGAAGCGGGTCACCTCTACCGAGACTGCCAGTACCGCCGACTTGGGCTGCAGGGTTTTCCTGCCAATTCACCCCGCCCCCGGTTTGGACAGAGACCACCAGAAATTGAAGATTTTATCGCTCGGCAGAACGTCCCACTCAGGCGTCAGTCGCGCTCACCGTCACCGCGGTCGTCGTCTTATTCAGGCAACGGAAATCGAAGGCCGCAAGGACGGTCTCCGAGCCCCCGCCTGGAAAACTAACGCCAGCGACCTTTCGAGGCGAGGCCGCTGATTCTCGACGTGATGAAGACCTCGCCCTCCAATCGACGCGACATCGGACCAACGGAAATTCGACTACGCCGGCGCCTGTATCCCAGCTGAGCGACTTTTCAATGGACATACCTGTGATGCTCGACGGTCGCAATTTAACTGCCTTAATAGACACTGGTGCTGACTACTCGATTATTAGCGGACAATTGGCACGTACCTTGAAGAAAGTGATAATGCCTTGGACAGGATCGCATGTACGTACAGCTGGCGGACATGTTGTAACGCCGGTTGGTTTGTGCACGTCCAGGCTACAAATACGAGGCTGCACGTTTTTGGTCAGCTCCATCGTGCTACGTGACTGCTCCCGCGAATTAATTCTCGGCCTCGATTTTCTTCGGGAATATGGCGCCGTAATCGACCTACGGCGACGCTGCATTTCCTTTTCGACAGTCAACGCTACGTCAAGGGACTCCAACCGCCGTACAACCGCCCTCCGTGTTTCCGACGACAGTGTCACAATACCACCTCGTGCAAGTATCCTAATTCAGGTGACTTCCGAAGGAACCAGTGACGGTGAAACAGTGGCAGAGTGCAACGTCTCCCTGCTGCTGGCGCTTGGAATTTCTGTGGCACGAGGCATCATTGACATTCGGAACGGTACAGCCGAGGTCATGATTACAAATTTCACCAATGAGCATCGTCACCTTTTCCGGGGCACTGCGGTCGCCTACGCTGAAGCCTTGGAGGACGTCATTGAGTGTTTTGCCTGTGAAGACAGTAGCCGCGATGGACAAACCGTAATAGATGTTGACATGAACAGTGCACTGCCGGAAGAGAACCAGAGGGCCTTGCGAGAGCTATTGTTTGAATTCAGGGCGTGCTTTGCTCAGTCGTCTAAAGTGAGTCAGACGCCAATTACACAGCACAGGATAATCACTTACGACGACGCAAGACCTATTCACCAACAGCCATACCGCGTCTCGCCGACAGAACGCGCAGCTATCAAGCAGCAAGTGAAAGAAATGATCGACGACGGCGTTATCCAGCCTTCGAACAGTCCCTGGTCCTCACCGGTCGTTCTGGTTAAGAAGAAGGACGGTACGCTTCGCTTCTGTGTAGATTACAGAAAGCTCAACAACGTCACAAAAAAAGATGTTTATCCGCTGCCGCGTATTGATGACTCGCTTGACCGACTACGACGAGCGAAGTATTTTTCTTCCCTGGATTTAAAGAGTGGCTACTGGCAAATTGAGGTTGATGAGCGCGACCGTGAAAAAACCGCCTTTGTCACGCCGGATGGCCTCTACGAATTTCGGGTGCTACCGTTCGGACTCTGCTCTGCGCCAGCTACCTTCCAACGCATGATGGACACTGTGTTGACTGACTTAAAATGGCAAAGCTGCCTTGTGTACTTGGATGATGTGGTCGTGTTTTCAACCAGCTTCTCCGAACATCTGAAGCGACTACGACAGGTACTTGAGGCGATTCGGACGGCTAACCTTACGTTAAAGCCGCAAAAATGCCATTTCGGTTACGAAGAACTAAAGTTCCTTGGACATGTCGTAAGCGCAGAAGGCGTCCGTCCTGACCCTGAGAAAACCGCCGCTGTCGCAGCCTTCCCGACTCCTGCCGATAAGAAAAGTGTGCGGCGGTTTCTTGGTCTATGCGCGTACTACCGGCGCTTTATAGGCAATTTTTCGAAAATTGCCGAACCATTAACTAGACTCACTAGAGACGATACGCCGTTCGTTTGGAGTGCTGAACAAGAATCAGCATTCACAGAGCTTCGGCTTCGCCTGGCATCACCACCTGTTCTTGGACATTTCGACGAGGAAGCCGAAACAGAAATTCATACCGACGCCAGTAACGTCGGTCTGGGCGCGGTACTCGTCCAACGGCAGGAGGGAATTGAAAAGGTTATCGCCTACGCAAGCCGAACCCTAACACGCCCGGAGTCAAACTACAGTACCACGGAGAAGGAGTGCCTTGCTGTCGTGTGGGCAATTGCTAAGTTTCGACCTTACCTTTACGGCCGTCCATTCAGAGTAGTGACGGATCATCACTCGCTGTGCTGGCTTGCGAACCTCAGAGACCCCTCCGGACGACTGGCAAGGTGGAGCCTACGTCTGCAGGAGTACGACGTCACTATCGTGTACAAGTCCGGTCGTGCACACGAAGATGCGGACACGTTGTCACGCGCGCCAGTTGAGCCTGCCGCTCAGAGCTTCGAAGAGGACTGCCCTTTCCTTGGCTCCGTAAGCGTAACAGACTTAGCTTTACGGCAGCGAGCAGATGCTCAATTGCGACCTATCATTGAACATCTAGAGGGCCGCAACGTATCACTGCCCCAGCATATAACTCGCGGATTGTCATCCTTCTGCTTACGACAGGGCGTGTTGTACAAGAAGAACGCAGCCGCCAGCAACAAAACTTACCTGTTGGTCGTCCCCGCAGAGCTGCGTGAGGAAATTCTATTTGCCTGCCACAACGAGCCTCCATCGGGCCATCTGGGCATCACCCGAACCATCGCTAGGGTACGAAAGTCTTACTACTGGCCGAAACTTGCCGCTTGCGTTAAACAGTACGTTCAAGCCTGCCGCGAATGCCAGCGCCGAAAATCCCCATCTGTTAAGCCTGCGGGATTACTTCACCCTATCGAGCCACCCAGAACACCCTTCGATCAAGTCGGCATGGACCTCCTGGGTCCGTTTCCCTTGTCATCTTCCGGCAACAAGTGGATAATCGTCGCTACAGATTATCTAACCCGCTATGCTGAAACTAAGGCGCTTCCTAAAAGCACGGCTTGTGAAGTTGCTCAGTTTTTCATCGAGAGAATTGTATTACGCCACGGTGCTCCATCCTGTGTCATCACAGACCGAGGAACAGCGTTTACAGCAAGGCTCCTTGAACAAGTTTTTCAGTTAAGTTACTCCACGCATCGCAAGACAACAGCGTATCACCCTCAGACAAATGGACTGACCGAGCGGCTTAACAAAACGATGACTGATATGCTGTCTATGTACATAGACGTACAGCACAAGACGTGGGATGAAATACTGCCTTACGTAACATTCGCGTATAATACCGCTACGCAAGAGACCACACGATTCACTCCGTTTCGTCTTCTATACGGTCGGGACGTTCAGACGATGTTGGACGCAATGCTCCCATGCGACATTGACAACATCGAGGATCTCGACGAAGATGCTGAGTGTTTCGTGCAACGAGCCGAGGAAGCACGTCAACTAGCCCGCGTAAACATCAAGAAACAACAAGGCGTCGATGCACAGCGCTACAACCGCTGCCACAGACAAGTCGATTATAAACCAGGTGACCAGGTGTTAGTTTGGACCCCTGTGCGCTGCAAAGGTCTCTCTGAGAAGCTTCTCAGTCGGTATTTTGGCCCGTACAAAGTGCTACGACAAGTGAGCGACGTCAATTACGAAGTCCTTCCGGACGGAAGCCAACCACCCCGACGCCGACAGCTACGACCCGAGATTGTGCACGTGGTGCGGTTAAAACCGTACCACACACTGTGACAATGTCTTTTTTTTACGATACACGCTTCGTTTAGCATCGAGGCGATGCTCTTCAGGGAGGAGGGGCAGTGCCGCGCGCTTGATCTGCCAGCGCAAAAGAGGCAGACGAAGTGGCAGTTCCCCTCGTGCCATTGTTCTGTTTTTGGCTGCGCTGAGCCGACCGCTCTTCGGACTTTTGTGAGGACGCCTTAAAAACGTCTCCTGTCTTTTTAACGTGACAATATGACGTCTCACTCGTCACAAAATGCGCATACGTAATACTTGGCATTGCAAGTGTATTGATAGTGTTGCTTGAGTTGATGCACTGGAAAAGAAATATAAGGTATAATTGAAAGGCTAACACCTAGTTTAGCAAGGTCTGCACTACAATTATGGAAAAAATATACCCTGACTCTAGAGGTTGACTACACCTGCCTCGTTTCGGCGCTCATTATTTATAATTGATGGTGAATCCTCCTCAAATCCGGAAGCTATAGCAACTGCCTTTATTACTTACTTGAAATCTGTTTTTTTGTACCGCTAATTGCATCACTCCTTCATTTGCTGAGTACAGTAGACTACCTGATCTTTCTAATTTTTGATTGAGCTCCCATGAACTGCATACCCTAATAATAATTTTCAAGTTCCAGACGTATGCCAAAATCCACAGCCGCCAAATCCGCAGTCTGGCATACGTCTGGACGTATGGTCCAGGCGTATGCCAAAATATTTTAAGGTGATACTCAGTATGGTGTTATGATTATCGTACTGTTATATTTTAAAGGTAAACCTTCAACAATTTCCCCGCCTAGAATACTAGCAAACGTCATGCTCTTCACTCCGGAACCAAGTAAATATCCAGATATAAACCAATATCCTTGCTTTGTATACCAGATCCACGCTGAGACCGTATAATTACACATCCTATGTAATACCTAAATCCACACAACATATTTTCCCAATGGCTACGCAGTTTCTTGAATTTACGCACGACATTGTTGCTACCAATAATGAGAACACAGAATTATGCCATATTTATTGACTATTCTAAGAGTTTTACATCATTTGGCGTGCCAAACTCCGACCTTCGTCACACTTTTGACGACAACGAGCTGGTTGATTGGGTGGCCAATTACTTGCGATCGCTCTCAACGTTTGTTGCATTTAGCCACGCGAATTTATCTAACGTACAGATCACGTCAGTGGTGCGTGGAGGCTCAGTGCTTGGGCCACTTATATTTATTATTCGTATAAGTGACGTAGCTGAGATTCTCAGTAGCAGCCAAAATAAACTTCAAATGTATGCCGACGAATGCTAACGCTCGAGATAGAGATGCCCTGGTTTCTGTTTCTTTCGTCATTTTGTAAGGGGAGTGAAAATTGGCAAAGGTCTATTAACTTCATAAATGCCTCAATATATGACAGTTTCAAACAATAAATGGCCTTTTCATTCAATCAATCAATCAATTAGTTTATTAACATTTACATTTACAATCAATCATTTTACATATACTAATGACGATGTATTTCTAGTACGTGTGATGAAGTTTCTATACATTGTGGGACTTTCCCGACAAATTCAAAATTGCACTGTATTTCGAAACAGTCAATATCTTTGAACACAATGGAATCTCTGACACACGTTATGAAACTAGAATAAAGGTTGCGAACTGACAGCGCATAAAATTTCGCTAAACTCGAATAAGCGTTGGTTGTTCGGTGACCTGACCACAAACATGACATAGGAATGTGAGAATCTGTTGATTGATTGTTATGTGGTGTTTAACATCCCAAAACCACCTTATGACTATAAGAGATGCCGTATTGGAGGGCTCCAGAAATTTTGACCACCTGAGGTTCTTTAACGGGCACCCAAATCTGAGCACACGGGCCTACAAAAGTCCCGCCTCCTTCGAAAATGGCACTGCCAAAACAGGTATTCGATCCCGTGACCTGCGGGTCAGCAGTCGAGTACCTGAGCCACTAGACTACCGCCACGACGTTATGTGAGATTCTGTTAAAAAAGGCAAAACTGCTTATATTTCGTCGCTTGAGCCAGTGTTTCTCATTACTTCACATGCGTATGGTATATCGCTTAAGCACCTGACCAACGCCGGTGCCCTTAGAATTGTGTAATTCTCCTGCGAGAATCAGATGGTTCACACCGGTTCCAGTGTTCTAGCACCCATATCCTTCACTACGTCTTCTCCTCACCCTACACAGTGATTTGACTCTATCAATATTTTGCAGTTATGTCAGTTAGGCATTGTTGTTGTTCACTTTTTTGTTGTTTACTTTTCTGTGTAACGTGCATTTTTGGAATGAGCTTGATGGGTACCTGCGCTCACTCCGTTTTGAGCAATTAAATAATATTGCGTGAACACCATTGCCCACAGCCTGACTACACCCACTGCAGAGCAAAAGCCTGTCAAGTTATCTGCCAGTCAACCCGAACTAGTGCTCTCTACTGCCTCGTCATACTTGCAAACATTTCAATATATTCGGCACAACTAACTTTCTGTCTACCATTCGTGCGTCTGCCTGCTCTGAGATCCTGTCAGTTGCCCTAGTGAGCAGAGTGACTTCTTGGGCGAGATGGTTCATTCTTAATGACCAGCGCTTATTCTGCCTACGTGCTAGGTGCCCGGCAATGTTCCGTTCTTGTTCTTGATTTCGACTATGATAACCTTAGTCCCGGTTTCTTCTCTGATCCACTCTGCTCTTTTCTTGTCTAATAAAGTTACTCTATCATTTTCCTTTTTATCCTTCGCTGCGTCGTTTCCAATTTAGGCTGAACCCTCTCTGTAAGCCTCCAGGTTTCTGCCCCGTAGGTAACTACTGCCACAATGCAGCTGTTGTATACCTTTCTCATGAGCGTTGATTTTTTGATATGTGGGGTTCAACGTACCAAAACCATCATTGTATTATGACAGATGCCGTAGGGCTATGGAGATTTTTACCACCTGGGGTTCTTTAACGTCAACCCAAATCTGATTGATTGATTTGTGGGGTTTAACGTCCCAAAACCATCATTTGATTATGACAGACGCCGTAGTGGAGGACTCCGGATATTTTGACCACCTGGGGTTCTTTAACGTGCACCCAAATCTGAGTACACGGGCCTACAACATTTCCGCCTCCTTCGGAAATGCAGCCGCCGCAGCCGGGAATTAAACCCGCGACCTGCGGGTCAGCAGCCGAGTACCTTAGCCACTAGACCACCCAAATCTGAGTACAAGGGCCTACAGCATTTTCGCCTTCATCGAAAATGCAGCCGCCGCAGCCGGGATTTGATCCCACGACCTGTGGGTCAGCAGCCGAGTACCTTAGCCACTAGACCACCAAGGCGGGGCCTCTTGAGGGTTAGTGACAGATAACTATTCGCATGCAATTAAGATTGAACCTCTGTTTTTATACGTAGTAGTTTTGAAGGTGCTGAACATTTGTAATAAATGCAAAGCATTTCAGAGCGAACTTCGGCGAATTCGTGCGTATCTATCTATCTATCTATCTATCTATCTATCTTTTTATCTATCTATCTATCTATCTATCTATTTATCTAGCCACCTACGACTTTACCTCTCCTGGCCGTTTGGATAATGGTGTCGATACCAAACTTGGTATGACATAAGATAATTGTATGAAGACCTTCTATAACTAGTCATAACATGAAAACAATGATATGTATGTCATGAATGTCATGATTTACTTTTCAAGGCCTTCAGATGTTGCGGTGGTTTGTTCACAAGGCAAGATGTAAAACTGGTATGGTATGCATGATTGCGTGGCGAACACAAGAAACAGGCCCTACCATGAAAATCATGACATGCATGTCATGTAACAATTGACTACATGCCACGCTAATCACGCGCTCACCACCGTTTGCCATCGTTACGTATACAAAAGTTGATATTACAGTACGCAAATGCATTAAAAAGGTATGTGACTCGTGCAAGCATAATATTCTTGAGATGCGCGTCATATAAAGACATGACAACATGCAACACTAATGATGCGCTGGCGGCCATTTCGCTAGCCTAACGTATACCAAATTTTGTATTATGGGACAACAATGGATGACAAAGGTAAGATGCTGCTGCAAACGTGATAAACATGAGATGCGTGTCATGTAAGAACGTGACTACATGCTGTTATACCTGCGAGTCCAAACCCAACGTCCATGCCTCTGAAAAAGGCAATCTGTGTCAAGGCCAGCACGCGAGCCCACTTGACGCGAACAACTCAACGGCGTCATCACGCGGCAGCGCCTTTCTGTCGCGCAACGCACAGCGTGCCATCTCAGCCCGCGAGTCCGTCGAAGCAATTGGCGCCTTCCTGTCTGAAGAGTCTTACGCAATGCGTGGTGACGTCACTCGTCCTTGGCTGCAACCACGCGCAGCGGCTGCGGATTTGATGAGAATGACGCAGCCCAGCGGCGAGACCCATTAAAGGATTCTGACCTCACGGCCAGCGGCGCCTCTGGTTGGACATTTGGTTACACAAAGAATCCACCAGGTGCCTAAGAAAAAAGCCCTGCGGCGCGTCGCCAGCAGTACAACTGTGTACTGCTGCTCAGAGAAAAGAGCTCGGCTCTTCGAGTCTCTGAACTGTCGGCCCCAGTGCCGAATTCGTAACGCCTCCAAATCTATGCTGTACATAAACCTTGTTTAACTTACCGTCGTCTCGTCCGCTCGTCTATCAGCTCTGCGCAGAAGCAGTCGCGAGCTGAGACACCTATGCAACCAGATGGCTGGTGACCTTCCAAGCGGAGTTCAAAGTAGTGGGACCTTCGGGACCATGTTGGCGTCGCCGTCTTTCGTCACAGTGGTTGGCAGCTGCGGGATCGGACGGAGTCAGCGACATCGATGTGGTGAGTGCCTGATTTTTTCTCCTCGGTTCACCAGACTACTCTAGCACAGGTTATAGTAGTTCAGAGGGGGAATGTGAAGCATTAGAGGGAGCTTTGATAATTTCAAGCCAAGTCTAAGCGCTTTGAAAGCAAAAGTAATGCGGAGGATGTAAACACGGCAGTGTTCAAATTGCTTGCGTGTCTTGCTAGTAGACTTATAGTGGGTCTGTCAAGTAGATTCTTAACAGCGTTAAGCAGCAATAGGCTTGTGTGGGCGATGGAGAACCCTCAAGTGAAGGAACTCATCGAAATTTTTAATGAACTCGGCTTTACTTTGGGCCGTGAAAAACGAAAGCAAGCGATTATTGAGATTATGAAGGATGAAGGAGTGTCAGCTGAGGAAGTCGATGAGGCCTGGGCGCATATCAAAGCAGGCAGCGAGGAGGCTGAAAGGCGAGAAGTAAGGGTCGCGAACGTGAAGAAGCTGAAAGTGCGTACATCGCGAGCGTGAGGAGGCCGAGGGACAGGAGCGCCTCGAGTTGAAACGAATAGAATTGGCAATCCTACAGTATTCGCGGGCGCCTCGCGTAGCTTGTCCGACAGTTCAGATAAGTGGTTATAGAATTCTGACCAACTACCACCATTCGTATTCGGTGAGGACATGGCGAAGTATCTCGTCAAGAAGTGTGGAAGTTTGAGCAAGTTGGTAGGACATAACTGAATGCAGGAACAGCGCCACCTAGAAGTAGTTACTTCGTAACTACGAAAGCGAAAAAAAAATAAGGACAGAAAAGAGCGCCGACTTTCAACAATGATTTCATATCGGAGTGGTGTACATATATAGGCGAAAAATGAGAAAAATGGGCATGCGTAGATGGGTGCAGCAACAACCACTGCGATACAATGTCAGCAAAACTTTTGTCTCTTTTTGAATGGGCTGAAAAACAAATACATATGTAACTTAAAAAAGATCGAGATACGCAGTCTCCTTTTGCAACAACGCAACCGATGGACAACTTACACATTTACCGTCAAACTTCTTGATAAGCTTAAATTATCTCACGCGTGGCCTGCGAGTTGTGCTTGCTTAAAATCTCGCAACGCTCAAAAGCTGGCACGCAGCCGCATTCTCGGCAGTGGATTCCGAGGTGTCCTTGAATTACGTTGTACATTGTTATTGTGCTCTCTTATACGGTCACTAAGGCGCCCTCCGGTTTGCCCTATGTATACCATTCCGCACAAAAGCGGAATGAGATATACGACACCAATAACACAAGGTACAAAGCGCTTTCTGTGTTTCACAGTGCATCTTCCTTTAATAGCAGCTGGATTATTCACCAGCTTACAAAGCTTTGCAAGCTTTTCTGGGGCAGAAAAAATAACACCAGCGCGTTTACCGATTTTTTTTCAGCCGAGTCGACACGTTATGCAGATACGGAACTGCAACACATTTCATGAGACAGCTGCGCTTTGAGGCTGAGATCGCCCTCCTTGTTTTTCAATTTGCTTCCAAAGTTTTCAGCAACAGCAGAAATGAGGGCGCTCGAGTAACCAGCGCTTAAGAGGTGCTCTACCTGTGCTTTGAAACTGCATTGCATTGAGTGCGGGCATGACATCTTGAGAGCGTTTACCAGACAACATTTAATGATACCCCTTTTCACCAATTTTGAATGAGCTGAGTGGAAAGGTAGAAGAAGTTTACGACTTCTTGGTGAAAACAGCCAGCACAAATGATTACTTTCAAGACAGAGTGTTAGATATAAGAATCTAATTGAATTTCCAGACGGTAATTCATGCGTAATTTCGAGAGGATACAAGTGCTTCTTAAACAAATCTAGAAGACTAAGGACAGAAACTTCAAAAACAGTATCCAAACAATTATAAATACAATGAAATCATCAACAAACCTATAGACCTTCACAACGAGAGACAATTCGAGATCTTTTTGAATGTGGCGATCCTTTTGCACGAGAAAGATGTCACTCAGGACTGGGGCCAAACAGGAACCTATGCAAACGCCGCTTTTTTAATTAAATGTTGCTCATTCTAAGATGCAACCGTTGACTTTAAATAAAATGAGAAAAGATCTCGACTTGTTTCGTTGTGAAGGTCTGTAGGTTTGTTGGTGATTTCATTGTATTTATTGATTCTTTGGGTACTGTTTTTGAAGTTGTTGCCCTTAGTCTTCTAGAGTTGTTTAAGAAGCACTTGTATCCTCTTGAACTTACGCATGAGTTACCGTCTGGAAATTCGATTAGGTTCTTAGACCTAACACTCTGTCTTAGAAGTAATCATTTGTACTGGCTGTTTTCACCGAGAAGTGGTAAACTTCTTCTACCTTTCCACTCAGCTCATTCAAAATTGTTGAAAAGGGGGTATCATTAAAGGTTGCCTGGTAAACGCTCTCAAGAGGTCAAGCCCGCACTCGATGCAATGCAGTTTCAAAGCACAAGTAGAGCGCCTCTTAAGCGCTGGTTACTCGAGCGCCCTAATTCCTGCTGTTGCGGAAAAACTTTTGAAGCAAATTAAAAATCAAGGAGGGCGATCTCAGCCCCAAAGCGCATCTGTTCCCATGAAATGTGTTGAAGTTCCGTATCTGCATAACGTGTCGCATCGGCTGAAAAAAATCGGTAAACACGTTGGTGTCACTGTTATTTTTTCTGCCCCAGAAAAGCTTGCAAAGCTTTGTAAGCTGGTGAATAATCCAGCTGCTATTAAAGGAAGATGCACTGTGAAACACAGGAAGCGCTTTGTACCCTGTGTTATTGGTGTCGTATATCTCATTCCGCTTTCGTGCGAAATGGTATACATAGGGCAAACCGGAGGGCGCCTTAGTGACCGTTTAAGAGAGCACAATAACAATGTACACAACGTAGTTCGAGGACACCTCGGAATCCACTGCCGAGACTGCGGCTGCGTGCCAGTTTTTGAGCGTTGCGAGGTATTAAGCAAGCACAACTTGCAGGCCACGCGTGAGATAATAGAAGCTTATCAAATAAAGAAGTTTGACGGTAAATGTGTAAGTTGTCCATCGGTTGCGTTGTTGCAAAAGAAGATTGCGTATCTCGATCTTTTTTAGGTTACATATGTATTTGTTTTTCAGCCCATTGAACAAGAGAGAAGAGATTTGCTGACATTGTATCGCAGTGGTTGTTCCTGCACCCTTCTACGCATGCCCATTTTTCTCATTTTTCGCCTATATATGTACACCACTCCGATATTAAATAATTGTTGAAAGTCAGCGCTGTTTTTTGTCCTTGTTTTTTTTCGCTTCCGTAGTTTCGAAGTAACTACTTCTAGGTTGCGCTGTTCCTGCATTCAGTTATCTCGTCAAGTTTGAACACGTCTGTGAGCGAAATGCTTTGGAGTGGTCTCTTTGGGCGCAGAACCTGTTAGCTGTTCTTCCCGGCGAAGTGTCCGACGCGATAACTTGCTTGTCGAGGGAAGCGTTTGAGAGCTATGACGAGGTTAAGGAAGTGCTCTTGAGATGTTATAAGTTGTCACCCCAGGCTTTCAGACAAAGGTTCCGGTATGCTAAAAAGGGGAATAAGTCACACGTTCGCTTCGCGTTTCGTCTTAAAGCCGATTTAATTGAATCGCTCAAGGCCGAAGGTGTTTACGACGATCGCGATAAAGTGGTGGAATGCATTGCATTGAAGCGATTCTACCGCTGCTTCGGCGAGTATTTCAAGCTATGGCTGCAGGACAAACTTGATGAAGTACAGCTAAACAAGGCAGCAGAGTTAGCGGAGGAGTATTATACTCGCCGAAAGTTGCATAGCAGGGCAGTGCGCGTTGAAAAGAATGAAGGGAAAGAGGGCTTTTCAAAGAAACCCGATCAACGGAAACCCGCTCCGCACCGTAATTTCAAGAAGGAGCCGTCTCTTACGAAGGACATTGTTGGGGAAGGGCAAATAGAAGCGGAGAGATAGAGTGCGGTTCCTAAACAACGCACTGATGGACGTTTGAATCACGGAATCTGCTAGTCTGCTATAACTGCAAAAAGGAAGGACGCATCGCGATAAACTGTACGCAAAACTTCGCTTTCGCGACAATGCGAGAATCGGAAAAGAACATGCGGTTGTTAGCCTTACCTCCAAAAAGTTATTTTGAATTGGAAAACGTGTCGAGCACTTCGAGACTCAGCGGTAACCATGGATGTTGTCCATCCTTCGTTGATGTCTCCGGATGACTTTACATGAGAATGCGCTTGTATCAGGCAAGTCACCTAGGAGCAGAGTGCTTGTTTACCAATCGCTACGGTTGTCATTGAAGGCCCGTTTGGTAAGCTTGGCACTGAAGCGGCTGTGTCTGCCGCGCTTCCCGATCGTTTTCCTTATCTTTCTGTAACATCTCAGAGCAGCTTCTCGAAGAGCAGGTAAATTGTTCTTCTCCAACTTAGCGTACGTGGCCCTCACACGATCGCAAGCGCGGAAGCTTTCGCAGAAGCATCTTGTTCAATAGGTAAAGCATCAAGTGACCTTGGTGGCGAGTCGAGGAAACCTAAGAGAGGAAATTCTTCGTGTGAGTAATGTGAGCAGGCACTCGAGTGGCCCGTCGCCGAAGCGACTGGCGCAGTTTCCTTAGCAAGAGGAGACGACATGGCGCCATTGAGTCAGAGCGAGAGGCGTACAACGCTCTCACCTGTAGCGGAAAGTTGGAGTGAGAAGTCGAGGATTGATCGAGAAACGCTTATTTGAGAGCAGCGTGAGGACCTCTTGATTAAAGCACTAATGGAAAGCGTAAACTTGGGAAAAAAGAAAAAAGAATGTTGCTTTTTTGAGAAAGCGGGGCTCCTGTACCGGAGCTACACCAATGCGCAAGGTCACAAGTATGGGCAGCTCATGGTGCTACAAAAAATCGTCGCCAACTATTAGAACTGGCGCATGAAAACGCGTGGGCAGGGCATCTCGGCATAAAAAGACCAAGGCTAGAGTTTTCTTTCAGCTTTATTGGCCGAAATGCTGGAAGGGTATCGAAGACTTTGTACGCTCATGCGACACTTGTCAGAGAGCGGGAAATCCACGGACGAGTGGAAGGCACCCATGAAGCTTGTGCTAATTATCACAGAACCTTTTCGACACCTAGTAATTGATATCGTCTTGCCATTGCCAGAGTCAAGGCAAGGTAGTCGGTACATCCTGACGGCTCTCTGTGGGGCCACAAAATTTCCGGAAGCGATACCGCTTAAGGAGCTCAATTCCCCTCATGTCGTGGATGCACTGCTATCTATATTTCCACGTGTCGAATATCCTTCTGAAATCCAATGTGACAATGGTAGTGTCTACACCAGCTGCCTTACCTCTACCTTTATGGATAAATGTGGAATAAAAGTAGTGCACAGCTCGATCCATCACCCACAATCTAATCCGGTAGAGCTTATGCATTCCTTTCTGAAACGGATACTGAGAGCTCTTTGCCACGGGCACAAATGCAACCAGAAAGCCTGTATTTCTCCCGCTATTTTCGCTTTGACATCAGCTCCCCATGAGAGCACTGGTTGTAGCCCTGCAGAGCTTGTGTATGGCAGGAGTTAGGAACACCATTGCGAATGCTACGCGAGTCCTGGGAGGGATTCGATGAGGACCCTAATGTAGTTGCGTACGTTCTAGACCTCTTTTAGATGCTTGGAAAAACGAAAAATCCCATGGAAAGCCACATGAAGGCTGCACAAGTGTTGTCAAAGGAGTACTACGACAAATCGGCAAAGAAGCGTGCTTTTGAAGTAGGAAGTCAGGTAATGCTGCTGCGGCCGTACAAAAAAAACAAGCTTGAGGTGGAAGGGCCCGCCAAAGTAATATTGATGCTTTCTGATACCAGTTATGAAGTGGAATTAGGAAGGCGGCCAAACAAAATTTGCCACGGTAACTTGATGAAACCATACATTCAACGTCAAGTGGTCGTAAATCTGCTTTTGAAGGCTTCAGAGGAAGAAGGAGCAGAAACTTTGACCACTATTGATGTAATCGAAAAGGGATCGGAGGTAATCTTGGAGCAACTGAACCTAGAACCTAGGTTAAGTGAAGTCCAGCTAAAACAGGCCCTAAGTGAAAGCCCGTTCTCATGGCACCCGATTTCTCTAATAGAATTGTGATTAAATGCGACGTGAGGGATTGCGGCATGGGAGCTATATTGTGGCAGGAAAACAAGGCTGGTAAAAAAGGCCAGTTTTGTATTTAGGTCGAAAACTCAGAGGCAGGAAAGAGGCGTACAGTACCTTTGAAAATGAATGCGGTTACATCGTATGGACCGTTCAAAAGCTAGCCTGTTATGTCTCCGGTTCGAGGTTTGTGGTCGAAACAGATCACTGTCGTCTAACCTGGTTAAATAACATGTCACCTAAGAGTGGCCGGTCACTGAGATAGAACATGATACTCCAACAGCAAGACTTTGACGTTCACTACAAATAAAGGAAAGCTAAACGCTAATGCAGATGCATTGAGCCGAGCGTTTAGTTAGTACCTTCTCTGTTTTTCGGTTCTCGCTGGCGATTCGGAGCAAAATTTTGTCCTCATGACGGCCTTAGCTGAGCGCTCTCGTCCAGGGTAATCTCAAGGAGCCAACTTAATGTTCTATTTTATTTTGTTACGTTGTTGTACGTGTAAAAATTTGAGTTCTTATTTTAAGCGACTTGTGTCCCACATGTGCCTCTTGATGTAGAGGGAACGAAATTCCGTTAGACACGTAGCTAGGTATATGTTGTGCTATACTTTGGTGTTCTGTCGGGTAACCAAGGGCATTTGCTTGCGTCGTGTGTTGTCTGTTGTCGAACCGTTCTTGACAAGTTGCAGAACCACTGGCAAGTTGTGGCGACAAGCCAGTGGAGCTGGGATCCGTTTTCACGTATGGGATGTGTTCCGGAACGGAGTCTGGAGCTGCATTCCTCCATGGCCCTGGAGGCAAACCTGGAGGGACCTGGCGAGCGAGTGCGCCTGACATCCAAGCCACGTGGAAGCAGCTCGTCTTTCCGGCGCACAGTCTCGTGGCGGGGGTGCTGTTGTGCCTGTGAGTCCACACCGAACCTCCATGCCTCTGAAAAAGGCAATCTGTGTCAAGGCCAGCACGCGAGCCCGCCTGACGCGAACAACTCAACGGCGTCATCACGCGGTGGCGCCTCTCTGTCGCGCAACACACAGCGAGCCTTCTCAGCCCACGAGCCCGTCGAAGTAATCAGCGCCTTCCTGTCTGGCGAGTCTTACGCAATGCGTGGCGACGTCACTCGTCCTCGGCTGCAACCACGCGCAGCGGCTCCGGATTTGATGACAATGACGTGGCCCAGCGGCGAGCCCCTTTGGAGGATTCTGACCTCACGGCCAGCGGCACTTCTGGTAGGACATTTGGTTACACAAAGAATCCTCCCGGTGCATACAAAAAAACCCTGTGGCGCGTCGCGAGCAGTAGACCTATGTGTCAGAGAAGAGAGCTTGGCTCTTCGAGTCTCTAAGCGGTCGGCGCCAGTGCCGAATTTGTAACGCCTCTGTATAAATGCTGTACATAAACATTGTTTAAATCACCGTCGTCTTGTCCGCTCGTCTATCAGCACTGCGCAGAAGCAGTCGCGAGCTGAGAAACCTACGCTACCTGATGGCTGGTGACCTTCCCGGCGGAGTTCAAAGCAGTGGCGCGCCTTCGGGACCGTGTTGGCGTCGCCGTCTTTCGTAACAATGCTACGCTCAATTTGCACTCACAGCCGTTTCGCTCGCTTTACATGTACCAAATTTGGTATTATGCGACGCGAAGGGACGACAAAGGTAAGGGACACATCCAAACATAATAATCAACACATGCGTCTCATGTAACAACATGACTACATGCAACACTGTTGATGCGCCCGCGGCTGTTCGATAGCTTCACATATGCCAAATTCAGGATTACGTGACACCAATGAATGACGAAGGTATGTGACTGGTTCAAACTTGATAATCATGAGATGCGTTTTATTTGAGAACATGACTACATACACTACATGCCCCAGGCAAGGTGCCAATACATTTCGACGTGACGTGGTGCGCGTGCTGGAGGGCGTTCATTTCGACGCGTCACGCTTACGTTGCCACGCCAGGTGCCGGTACTGCCACATATATATTGGCAGGCGCACGCTGCGTTGCGTTGCTTTGACGCATGCGCGTTTCAGCGCGTCCGGCGTCCCTCCATCAGGAAAAGAGGGAGACGCAGTTGTGTCAGGATAACGCATCGGCGTGAAATGCAGCATGTCGCATTTCGCGCCGGTTACCGCGGACCCCGCAAAGGGACGCTGGTCGCGCCTGGTGCCAGACTATGGTATACTCAAGCTTTGCTAACGTAGCATCGCTAGGCGCAGCATGCGCGCGTGTCATCGCTATGTTCGAGTACATTGGGTTCTTCATGATGCGCTCTCGGACGTTTTGCTAGCTAAACCTATACCAAATGTGGTGTTACATCACATCATTGGATGACGAAACATATGACTCGTGCAAACATGATAATCCTGACAAGCTTGTCCTGTAAGAACGTGACAACATACCACGCTCATAGCGTGCTCGTGGCCGTTTTAAAGCTCTCCGTATAAATTTGGTATTACGTGACCTGAATAGATGACGAAGGTAATCGACACATCCAAGCATAATAATTATGACACGGAAGCCATGTAGAGCACCATTCATTTCGATCTCGTAACGTTGTGCTGATTTCAATTCGACATATGTACATTTCTCATTCCTGATTCGAACATCTGCGATTCCCACTGTACGTGGGATCTGCCAGTTTTTTTAACCGATGCGTCGACGTCACGTGGTTCATAAGTGGTACCACTTGTGGCGCGTCCCGAAACGGCAAACATGAGGCGTTGAACCAGCAATGACGCGGTATTTGCGACCTAGTTCGGGCCAGTTTACACGTGTGGAAGCCAAAGAGATATTGCTGGGCGATTCCTTGCGGCTTCGATTGCGGCGGTATCATTGATCCGGAGAGGCCATGTAGACGTATCTGCACGGATAGCAGAACAGTTTGAGCCACATGCCTGCATATGGTCCAACGGGTCCACAGAACGCATGGGTCTGGAGGTGGTGTCTTTTCAACCTATGCGTCGCCGCGACGTTGGTTCAGAAGTGGCACCACTGGTGGCGCGTTCCTAAACGGTGAACTTGAGCCGTCGAACCAGCAATGACGTGGTATTGGTGATCTAGTATCGGCCGATTTGCACGTGTCGAAGTGAAACAGATATGGCTGGGCGATTGTTTGAGGCTTCAATTGTTGCGGTATTGTTTATTCGGACAGCTTGTGAAGCAGTACTTGCAGGAGATAGCAGGACGGTCCGAGCCTACTGATAGTCCACCGGGCCTACAAAACGCTCAGGTCTGGAGAAGTGATCATGTTAATCAATGCGTTGACGTAATGCGGACCATAAGTGGTGCCACTCGTGCCGCGTGTCAAAACAGCAAACAAGAGATGTTACACGATCAATGCAAAGATATCAGTGACATAGTTCAGGCCCATTAACACTTGTCGAAGGCAAGCAGAAATGGCTGGTGGATTTCTTCAGGATTATATT
Source organism: Rhipicephalus annulatus (assembly GCA_013436015.1). NCBI lineage: Eukaryota > Metazoa > Arthropoda > Arachnida > Ixodida > Ixodidae > Rhipicephalus > Rhipicephalus annulatus. Next base: position 109,960 of record WOVY01000285.1, on the reverse strand, counting down.
GTGGTGGTATTGTTGATCTGGAGAGACCGTGAAGGAGTACCTGCAAGAGATACCTGGACAATTTTAGGCTGTTTATGGTCTACTGGGTCCACAAAAGGCATAGGTGTTGAGGTAGCACCTTTTTAACCGATTCGTTGACGTCATGCGGTCCATAAGTGGCTCAACTCGTGAGGCGTCCTAAAACGGCAAAGATGAGGCGTTTAACCAGGAATGACGAAGTATCGGTGACCGAGTTCGGGCCCATTTACACGTGTTGTATACAAGGAGATATGGCTGGTCAATTGCTTGAGGCTTCCATTGCTGCAGTACTGTTGATCGGGGAGACCATGAAGAAGTACCTGCACAAAATTGCAGGACTGTTTAAGCAACGTGCCTGCTGTTGGTCCACCGTGTCCTAAAATGCATAGGTTTGGGAACATTTTAACAGATGTATGGAGATTGAGGTCCGTAGGTGGCGCCACTCGTGGCGCATTCCAAAACGGCAAAGACGAGGCGTGGAACCTGCAAACGACGCAGTATCGGTGAGCTAGATCAGGCCAATTTACACGTGTTGAAGTCAAAGGAGATATGGCTGGTCGGTTGCATGAGGCTTCGATTGTGCCGAAATCGTTGAATCGGAGAGACCATGAAGAAGTGCCTGCGTGAGATAGCAAGACAGTTTGAGGCTGCTGATTGTCCACCTGGTCCACAGAATGCATAGGTGTGGAGGTGGAACTCTTAAACCGATGCGTAGACGTTACACTGTCCATATGTAGCGCCACTCATGGCGCCTTCCGAAATGGCGAAGATGAGACGTTGAACCAGCAATGAAACAGTTTCGGTGACCTAGTTCGGACCCATTCACACGTTCCGAAGTCAAGCAGATGTGGTTGGCCGATTGCTTGAGGCATCGATTATGTCGGTATCATTGATATGGAGAAAAAAAGAAGAAGCACCTGCGCGAGATAGCTGGAAGGTTTAAGCCACATGCCTGCTGGTGGTTCATCAGGTTCAAAAAATGCATAGGTCTGGAGGTGGTGTCTTTTTAACCTAAGGGTCGTGCCAAGCGGTTCATTAGTGGCGCCATGAGTGGCGCCTCCTAAAACAGTGAAGTTGACGCGTTGAACCAGGAATGAAGCAGTATCGGTGACATAGTTCGGGACCATTTACACGTGTCGAGTCAAGCAGATCTGCCTGGTCGATTGCATGAGACTTCGCTTGCGGCGGTATCTCTGATCCGGAGAAACCACAAAGTACCTGCAAGAGATATCAGGATGGTTTAAGCCACATGCCTGCTGATGGTCCACTGGGTCCACAAAAGGCATAGGTCTGGAGGTGGGTCTTTTTAAATGCGAAGCATAACAGAGCGAACTTAGGAGACTTTGTGCTTATCTATCTATCTATCTATCTATTTATCTATCTATCTAGCAACCCATCTATCTATCTATCCATTTATTTAGCCGCTTATGACTTTTACCTCTCCTAGCAGTTTGGATAATGGTATCGATACCAAACTTAGTATAGCATAATATGACTGTATGACTAGCATGATTGACTATTCATAACATGAAAATCATTACATGCTTGTCATAAATTTCATGAGGTACACTTCATGGCCCTGCAATTCTTGCAATGGTTTCGTTCACATGGCTTGTTGAAAAACTGGTATGTTATTCATGATTGAATGGCGAACGCAAGCAACAGACCCTAACAGGAAAATCATGACGTGCGTGTTATGTAACAACATGACTACATGCCACGCTCAAGAAGCACTCGTGGTCGTTTCGCTAGTGTCACATATACCAAATTGGGTATTACAGTACGTGAACGAATGACGGAGTATTATGACTGACGCAAACATGATAGTCTTGAGATGCGTGTCTTGTAACAACATGAATACATGCCACGCTCTTGATACATTGGTGGCCATTTCGCTGTCTTCACTTATAGCAAATAGGGTATTACGGGACAATAGATGACGAAGGTATGATACTGGTGCAAACATAATAAACATAAGATGCATGTCATGTTAGAACTTGACTACATGCTACGCTCATGATGCGCTCGTGGCTGTTTCGCTTGCTTCACATGTACCAAAATCAGTATTACGTGACGCGACCGGATGACGTATGTTAAAGACACAACCAAACATGATAATCACGACATGCGCGTCATAAAACAACATGATTAGATGCAACACTGATGAAGCGCTCGTGGCCGTTTCGCAAGCTTCGCATATTCCAAGTGTGGTAATACGTGACGCCTATGAATGACGAAGGCATGTGAATGGTGCAAACTTAATAATCATGACATGCATGCCATGTGAGAACATAACCACATGCTTCAGTCAAGGCACCAATACATTTCGACGGGACGCGATGCACGTGCTCGAGGGCGTTTATTTCGTCGCGTCACGCCGATTGCCACGCCAGTCGTTGGTCCTGCCATATATATTTACATACTTGCAGGCGCGTGTCACGCTGCGTTGCTTTGACGCATGCGCGTTTCAGCGTGTCCGGCATCCTTCCGCCATTAAAAAGGGGAGAAGCAGTTCTTGGTGGGTAACGCTGCGGCGTGAAATGCAGCATGTCGCAATTTGCGCCGGTTGCCATCAGGCCGCGCCGATCGACACTGGTTGCGCCTGGCGTCAGACTATAAAGTTCTCGAGCTTTGCTAACGTAGCGTCGCTGTTCGCAGCGTGCGCGCGCATCAACGCTACGTTGAAGTGTACATGGTCCTTCATGATGTGCTCTCGGCCGTTTTGCAAGCTCTATATACCAAATGTTGTGTTACGTTACATCAACGGATGATGAAATATATGACTGATGCAAACATGATAATTCTGACACGCGGGTCGTGTAAGTACACGACAATATACCACGCTCACAGCGTGCTCACGGTCAGTTCACTAGTTCCGGATATACTAAACTTGGTATCACGTGACGCGAATTGATGACGAAGGTAAACAACACATCCGATTATGAGACTCATGACACGAAAATCATGTAGGGCAGTATTTACTTCCACCTCGTAACGCTGTGCTGTTTTTAAAGTGACGTATCAACATTTCTCATACGTGCTTCACACATAATCCATTCCCACTGTACGTCGGATCTGCCATTTTTTTTTTCGACCTGCTATGTCTCGAAAACTAAAACTAAAGAGCTTGATGGGCACCTTCGCTCTTGCAATGGTTGCAGTTTTTTGTAAATAAACAAAAATAGGACGTAAATAAGTCCCACAGATTTTGTTTTTCAAAGATCAAGGAACCAGTTGCTATTTCTACGAACTCTTGAATCGTGGTACACCCCCCCCCCCAAATCTGCGCCGCGCTGCCACCGATACGATGGTCCCCGTGTCGTTGATACGCTCCCGCCGGAGGTGGAAACACCGGCACGCCACCGCAGCCAAATTTGGTAGTGGAGCACAGGTCTACGTGTACTCCCAACTCTAGCATTTTGTAGCTATCCTCTTTCGTGATCTGCTTTTGCCCTGAGGAACATCAATACGGCTTGCTACGGATCGCTTCTTCACAGGTTGGCTTGATATCACGTTCAATGACCGTGACATTTCCGGGATGGTCCAAAAAAAACGTCTTAAAACTCGGAAACAATCCTCCTCAACTCCTCCTGAAATTCACTTAACCTTGGCTCCAGGTTCAACTGAACCAAGATTAGCTGCGAATCCTTTCAATAACATCACTAGACGTTGAAAGTTCTGCTCCCTTTTCCTCTGAAGCCTTCAAAAGCAGGCTTACGACCGCTTGACGTTGAACGTGTGGTTTCATCAAGATACCGTGGTAAATTTTGTTCGCCCGCGTTCCTAGTTTTACTTCGTAAATAGTATAGGAACTGTTCGTATTGTAATAAGGGCTGCAGCGCAAGCACGGAGGTGCTAGAAGAAACGTGAAACGAAAGGCGAGGCAAGGAAAGCAAAGAGGACAACACGAGCGCTCTTTGCTTTCCTTGCCTCGCCTTTCGTTTCACGTTTCTTCCAGCACCTTCGTATTTGCTTTTTCTTCTATACATAAATGATATTGTAAATGTCATCACCCCTTCTGTACAAATAAGATTATTTGCAGACGATTGTGTTTTGTTCCGGGTTATTAACTCTTTGGATGATCAAAATGAACTTAACTCAAACCTTCATAATATTCATCTGTGGTGCAATGAGTGGGGAATGATCCTTAATGCAGAAAAGAGTGTCTGCATGCGTTTGACACGTAAGAGAGTTCCACTAAATACTACGTACCAGCTTGGGTCTTCAACTCTTAGAGAGGTTACAAGCTACAAATATTTGGGCATAACTATAACTAGCAATTTGTCCTGGAACATGCATGTAGACAACATATGTTCAGCTGCCTTTCGGAAACTTGGTTTTCTAAGACATAAACTGCGTACCTGTCCTGCCAATGTAAAGCTTCTTAGTTATTATTCTTTTATACGACCTAAACTGGAATACGCCAGCATTGTATGGGACCCTTACACTAAGCTTAATATTAACAAACTTGAGCGGGTTCAAAGGAAAGCTGTTCGGTTTATATATTCAAAATACTTACCGTCGGATTCACCTTCCGCGCTGATGTCTGCAAACGACATTCAAACCCTTGAATCCCGCAGACGCGAACAACGGCTGGATTTCCTTCAATTATTACTTAATCAAAAACTCGCAATCGATTCATCGCCTTACTTATCTTTTCTGTCAACAAGGAACACACGACATCATCATCCCAATTTGCTAACCCCATTTTTTGCGAGAACCGATGCCTTTATGTATTCTTTTTTTCCTCGAACAGTGTCGGATTGGAACAAGTTATGCGAATCTCATTCATTGTAACATATGTGTAACGTATTGTAAAGTATGAGGTATGCAATGTATTGTCGTTGTTTGGCGTAAGTTACTACTTGTGTTGTGGAACATAGTGTAATGTAGTGTTGTAGAACCGGGTGTGTTGTTGCTTTGCATATTGAAGTTTATTGTAGTGTATAGAGCGAAGCGTGATGATGTTACATAACGAAGTGTATTGTAGCGTGTAAAACAAAGTGTGTTTTTCGTATGATGTACGTCATTACGCCTGTGGTATACGTGACGTGCCCTTCCTGCTTGGACCTCTTAGTGTCCGCAGTATGTATTAAATAAAATAAATAAATAAAATTTGCGCTACAGCCCTTATTACCACAAATTCCAACCAACTAGCCCAAATAGCCGTTCTTGTTCGATATTGCTTTGGTGGACCTTTCGTTGCCTGAGTTCCCACTTCAAGGGTTTGTTACTTTGCCGATTCATCGTAGTTTTTCTTTGACATCACTTGTGCAGCCTTCAAGTGGGTATCCACAAGATCTTGTGTTTTTCAAAGTTTCTGAAGGAGGTTGAGAACATACGCAACTACATTAGAAGATCATAATCCTTTCAGGACTCGCATAGCATACGCAATGGCGTTTGAAAACTTCGGCCATACACAAGCTCTGCAGGGCAAAAGGTGGTGCTCTTGTGACGAGCTGATCTCTGCAGCGAACATTGCATGAGAAACGTATGCTTCGCAGTAGCGTTTGTGCTCGTAGCGAAGAGCTCTCAGTATCCGTTCGAAGAAGGAATGCATACGCTCTACTGGATTATATTGCGGGGAATGGATCGAGCTGTACACAACTTTTATCCCGCATTGTCTAACAAGGTAGAGAAAAAGTTGATGGTGCAGACATTACCGCTGCCGCATCGGATTTCACAAGGATATCCGACGCGTGCGCCTATAGAGAACAAAGCCTGTACGACACGAGCAAAATGAAGTTCCTAATGTAGTGGAGCATACGCACCAACGCGTATGCGCCTTCGGAAGACAACGGAAAGCCCGAGCTCTGCTTGAGCGAGAGTTTGCGCCGCCTTTGCCAGACTTGCCGTACGCCCACTTTCCGTTGCGACCTCGTTGCGACTTCTCTTCTCGAATAAACTTCTCACATTTGGTGGAGGCTGCTGAAATCCCCAAGCAGACCTGGAGCTCCGCTCTCGCAAGTTGCCTGAAAGACTACCGCGAAACATGACTGACGCAGTCGCCAACCAGCCCGTCCCAGCCAAGCCAGCACCATCGGCTGCCCCGTCTACCTGCGCCGGCGCTACTCGCCAGCGGGACCCCCCAATCTTCAGCGGAAGTGGTGAGCAAGACGTCGAAGACTAGCTCTCCTTGTACGAACGCGTAAGCGCCAGAAACAAGTGGGACGACGACTCTAAACTCGCCTACGTTATCTTTTACTTGGCAGACGTAGCTGAGCTTTGGTTTACCAACCGCGAAACCGCCATCGCCAACTGGTCCCCCTTTAAGACCCTCGTAACAGAAGCGTTCGGCCGACCAGAGGTCCGCAAGCTCCGCGCTGACCAGCGTCTGCGCCACAGAGCCCAGCAGCCTGGCGAAACGTTTACGAGTTACATTGAGGATGTGCTCAACCTCTGCAGGCGTGTTAACCCAGCTATGCCCGAAGGAGAGAAAATTCGGCAGATTCTCAAGGGCATCGAGGATGGCGCATTGCAGATGTTGCTAGCGAAAAGCCCGACCTCGCTGGCAATCTTCGTAAGCCTGTGCCAGTGCTTCAATGAATTACGCCGTCAGCGTTCCATCGCCCGACAGAGTGTCTCACCACCAGATTCGATCTCGGCTGTCGCACTCGCAAATGCCAACGTTCGCCAAGAAAGTCTGTCCAACCAGATCAAAGACTTCATCAGGGAGGAAGTCGCCCGACAGCTCTCCATGCTGCCGCATAGCGACGCGCCCACCGCAAGTCTGCCTTCGACACTGCAGCAGGCCATACGCACTGAAATTTGCGATGTCCTACCTACAGTGCAGGCCCCTTACGCATGCATTTCAGCAACATCTAATCTCTCAGCTGTCAGCTACGCACCACCTGCACCATCTTCACCTCTCAGCTACGCAGCTGTGGTTGCGCGACTCCCACCGCATCCAGTATCCTTATCTGCTCCACCTCCTCCGGCAGCGTCCTCATCCAAGACGTTTTGTACATCGTCCAATTTTTTGTACTATCATCTTGCTCTCATGACCTCATCCTGGGTTGAGATTTCTTATCAGGTCATGAAGCTATCATCGATTGTTGCCGTGCGGAAGTGTCCCTGGTGCCAAGTTGCGAATTTCCATCGCCCGACCATTCACCACTGCTCTGCAAACTAATCGGTGACGACGACATCACCTTGCCTCCGGAAGCTTCAGTCCCTATTAGCCTTTCATGTGTGGCGCAACCTGACGCCACGGTGGTGTTTACGCCATCCCCTGTTTTCACTGAACGCAAGGGCATCGTGCTCCCATTTGTCGTTCTTACGATTGCGTCTGGATTAATCGTAACGCTGGTTACCAACCACTGCAACTACCCCATCGGCTTGCTTCGTGGTGATACGATAGGATATGTGCAACCTGTCGACCATATCAATGATATTATTCTTCCCGACAAAACGCCATGTCACATTGCCACAATCACTCAGGCGTCTGAGCCGTCAATCTCGCCAGCCTTCGCAATTGACGCAGACCTCACCCCTCGCATTGCAGCCAACTTGTCTCTCTCCTTAACAAGTTTCGCTCTTCTTTCGACTTTCAGAAACCTGCTTTCGGCCGCACCACGACTGTCACTCATACTATTGGCACCGGCTCAAATTCACCTCTGCGACAGCGTCCTTACCGCGTTTCTGCTGAAGAGCGCCGCGTTATTACGGAGCAAGTAGATGACATGCTTAAACGTGGAGTCATACAGCCTTTTCAAAGCGCTTGGTCGTCACCAGTGGTTCTGGTAAAGAAAAAAGATGGCACTGTTCGATTTTGCGTGGACTATCGCCGCTTAAACAAGATTACAAAGAAAGACGTCTACCCGCTACCACGAATAGACGATGCTCTAGAATTTTTACAAGGCGGCGAGTACTTCACATCCTTGTATCTGCGTTCTGGGTATTGGCAGGTGCCAATGGCTGAATGTGATCGCCCTAAAACAGCCCTTGTAACGCCGGATGGCCTATATCAGTTCAAAGTCACGCCATTTGGGCTCTGCAACGCGCCTGCGACGTTTGAGCGCATGATAGATACCATATTGCGGGCCCACAAGTGCAAAACTTGCTTGTGTTACCTAGATGACATCGTGATTTTTTCAGCTGATTTCCCGACACTTCTTCGTCGTCTCCACGACATTCTAACGTGTCTTGCTTCTGCAGGCCTACAACTTAACACCAAGAAGTGCCACTTCGCAGCCCGAAAACGAACCATCTTGGGACACGTCATCACAAGAGATGGTGTTCTTCCGGACCCCGATAAGCTTTGAGCTGTCGCTGACTTCCGAATGCCCACATAACTGAAAGCCCTAAGAAGTTTCGTTGGTCTTTGCTCTTACTTTCGTCGCTTCGTGCGCAACATCGCGTCCATCATTGCACCTCTGACTAGTCTGCTTTCCAAAGCAAAGATATATCTGCATGGTCACCTGCATGTGACGACGCATTTCACCAGCTGCACCGCCTGCTGACCTCGCCACCTATTCTTCGCCACTACGACCCCACTGCTGCCACAGAAGTTCACACTGATGCAAGTGGCGTTGGTCTTGGCGCAGTTTCGGCAAAACGGAAAGGCACCCAAACCGAATACGCAGTCGCTTATGCAAGTCGCGCTCCTAAGAAGGCTGAATTGAATTACTCCGTGACAGAGAAGTGTTTGGCTATAATCTGGGCGCTTACGAAGTTTCGCGCGTACATTTATGGCCGTCCTTTCGACGTGGTCACAGACCACCATGCTCTATGTTGGATGTCCACCTTGAAAGACCTGTCCGGACGTCTGGGGCGTTGAGCACTTCGATTGCAGGTATACGACATCCGTGTCGTATATCGTTCCGGTCAAGAGCATGCGGACGCCGATGCACTTTCCCGATCGCCATTAACACCAGATGTGGCTTCGCTGTCACCCCTTTTTACCACCTTGTCACCACTCGACACCACTGACATGCTTTCGGAGCAGCGTAAAGACCCATACCATGCCTTGTTAGTCGGCTAACTTACCGATCCGTCTGCTGTCCCTTCCACGAGAGCGCTACGCCGGCAAGCAGCCCACTTTTCTTTACGAGACAACATTCTGTACCGCCGCAACTACATGCCTGGTGGTCGGAAATGGCTCCTTGCTGTCCCAACTCATATGCGCTCTGACATCTGCATGAATTTCCTTGCAGATCCCCAAAGTGCTCACGCAGGTGTCCTGAAAACCTACGAAAGGCTGCGCCAATGCTATTACTGGCGAGGAATGTATCGCTTTGTGCAGAAATACGTTCAGTCTTGCACCACTTGCCAACAGAACAAGACCCCTCCGCGGCACCTTACTGGCAAGTTACAGCCGCACCCATGCCCGGCTCGCCCATTCGACCACGTGGGTATAGACCTCTATGCCCCCTCCCATATAGTAGCTCTGGAAACCGGTGGATTATTTTCGGAGTCGATCGTCTGACACGCTGCGCTGAGACTGCAGCTCTACCGGCAGCGACCGCCCAAGAAGTTGCACTCTTCATTCTCCGCAGCTTCATTCTACGCCATGGTGCTCCGCGGGAATTACTGAGTGATAGGGGTCGAGTGTTCCTGTCGGAGGTCATCCAAGCTATCCTCGCTGAATGCCACATTATCCACCGGAAATCTACCGCATACCATCCACAGACAAATGGTCTTACTAAGCGGTTCAACCGCACACTTGGCGACATGCTGAGGATGTACACCTCCTCCGACCACACTAACTGGGACGCTGTATTGCCCTTTGTTACCTTCGCTTATAACACCGTGACGCAAGCGACTACCGGTTTTTTCCCTTTCTTTCTATTGTACGGCCACGAACCTTCCCACCCACACGACACTATACTACCGTACCGCCCTGATGCATCTGAGTGCTCCCCGCTTTCGGAAGTCGCCAGATACGCTGAAGACTGCCGTCAGTTGGCTCGGTCTCTGACAAGTGAGGCTCAAGGTCTACAAAAGACTCGACACGACGACGCTCAACGCATAGCTCCTACATTTCGTGCTGGCTCCCTTGTTTGACTTTGGGTGCCCCCGCACGTTCCTGGCCTGTCTTCTAAACTTCTGGCCCGGTACCATGGTCCGTACCGTGTCATTGACGTGACCTCCCCGGTGAATTACATCATCGAGCCATTAACACAATCACCAGATTTGCGCCGTCGAGGACGCGAGACCGTACACGTCGACCGTCTCAAGCCCTACTACGACCCCCTCATTGTGCCCACTCCCTGAGTCGCCAGGATGGCTACCCTTCACCCCGGGGGTATTGTAGTGGAGCATACGCACCAACGCGTATGCGCCTTCGGAAGACAACGAAAAGCCCGAGCTCTGCTTGCGCGAGAGTTTGTGCCGCCTTTGCCAGACTTGCCGTACGCCCACTTTCCATTGCGACCTCGTTGCGACTTCTCTGTTCAAATAAACTTCATCACACTAACGAGATATCGCTGATGGAAATTTTGTGGCTACAATTATACCTGTGAGTCCACATCGAACGTACATGCCTCTGAAAAAGGCAAGCTGTGTCAAACCAAGCACGCGAACACGCCTGACGCGATCAACTCAACGGCGCCATCACGCGGTGGCGCCTTTCTGCCGCACAACGCACAACGCTCCATTAGCCCACGATTCCGTTGCAGCAATAGGCGCCTTCCTGTCTGGCGAGTCTTACGCAATGCGTGGCGACGTCACTCGTCCTAGTTGCTACCACGCGCAGCGGCTCCGGATTCGACGAGAATGATGCGGCCCAGTGGTGACCCTATTGGAGGATTCTGACCTCACGGCCAGCGGCACTTCTGGTTGGACGTATGGTTACTCAAAGAATCCTCCCGGTGCATACAAAAAAACCCTGTGGCGCGTCGCGAGCAGTAGACCTATGTGTCAGAGAAGAGAGCTTGGCTCTTCGAGTCTCTAAGCGGTCGGCGCCAGTGCCGAATTTGTAACGCCTCTGTATAAATGCTGTACATAAACCTTGTTTAACTCACCGTCGTCTCGTCCGCTCGTCTATCAGCTCTGCGCAGAAGCAGTCGCGAGCTGAGAAACCTATGCTACCAAACTACTGGTGACCTTCCCGGCGGAGTTCGACGCAGTGGCGTCTTGGGGACCATGTTGGTGTCAACGTCTTTTGTAACAGTGGAGGTCAGCGGTGGGATTTGTGGCGTCCTTCGTAACGTCGTCGGAGGCGTGCTTCGTAATAGTGGTTGGCAGCTTCGGGATCAGCTTGCGTCAGCGACATCGATGCGGTGAGTGCCTGATGTTTTCCCCTCAGTTCACCAGACTACTCTAGCTCATGTTATAGTAGATTTGAGGAGGGCTGTGTAAAGCATTAGAGTGAGTTTTAATCGTTTCAAGCAAAGTCAGAGCGCTTTGAAACCAAAGTAATGCGGAGGGTGTAAACATGGCAGTATTAAAATTGCTTGTGCGTCTTGCTAGTAGACTTATAGTGGGTACGGCAAGTCAATTCTTAACAGGGGCAAACAGCAAGAGGCTAGTTTGAACGATGGAGAAGCTTAAAGTGAAGGAACTCATCAAAATTTGTGAAGAACTCGGCATTACTTTGGGCCGTGCGAAACGAAAGCAAGCGATCCTCGAGATCATGACGGATGAAAGAATGTCGGCTGAGGAAGTCGATGAGGACTGGGCGGATATATAAGCACGCCGCGAGGAGGCTGAAAGGCGAGATGTTGAAATTCGCGAACGTGATGAAGCTGAAAGGCGCGAACGTCGCGAGCGTGAGGAGACCGTGAGACAGGAGCCCCTTGAGTTAACACGAATAGAATTGGAAATTCTACAGTGTTCACAGGCGCCTAGCATAGCTTCTCCAACAGTTCTGGTCAGCGGTTATAGAACTCGGGAACCGCTGCCACCATTCGTAGTAGGTAAAAGCATGGCGAAGTATCTTGTCAAGTTTGTACATGTCTGCGACCATTTGCGAGTGGTCTTTTTAGGCGCACACCCTGTTAGCTCTTCTTCCCGTTGAAGTGTCCGACGCGATAACTAGCATGTCAAGGGAAGTGTTTGAGAGATATGACGAGGTTAAGGAAGTGCTCTTAACCCGAGGCTTTCAGGCAAAGTTTCCGGTATGCTAAAAAGGGGAATGAGTCACACGTTGACTTCGCGTTTCGTCTTAAAGCCGATTTAATTGAATGGCTCAAGGGCGAAGGTGTTTATGACGATCGCGATAAAGTGGTAGAATGCATTGCATTGGAGCAATTCTACCGCTTCATCGAGGAGGATGTCAAGCTTTGGCTGCAGGACAAACTTGGTGGAGTAAAGCTAAACAGGGCAGCAGAGTTGGCTGAAGAATATTATACTCGCCGAAATTTGCATAGCAGGGCAGTGCACATTTAAAAGGATGAAGGGAAAAAGGGCTTTTAAAGAAACGTGATCAACAGGAACTCGCTCCTCACCGTTATTTCAAGAAGGGCCCGTCTCTTACGAAGGACACTATAGGGGAAGGGCAAACGAAAGCAAAGAAATTGAGTAGGGTTCCTAAACAACGCACTGATACCACACGGGCGTTTGAATCATGAAAGCCGCTAATCTGCTACAACTGCAAAAAGAAAGGGCACATCACGATAAACTGTAAGCAAAACTTTGCTTTTGAAACAATCCGAGAATCGAAAAAGAACATGCAGTAGTTAGAGCCTATCTCCAAGAAATTAGTGTGAGTGCGAAAATGTGCCGAACACTTTGAGACTCAGCGGCAACCATAGACGTCGTCCATCCTTCATTTGTGTCTCCGGATGAATTTACAGGAGAAAGCGCGTGGATCAGGCAAGTCGCCGAGGAGCAGAGTGCTCGCTTACCAATCGCTACGGTTGTCATTGAAGGCCCGTTCGGCAAGCTTCGCACCGAAGCGGCTGTGTTTTCCATGCTTCCTATCGTTTTCCTTATCTTTTCTCTAACAACTCAGAGCAGCTTCTCAAAGACCAGGGTAAATCGTTCTGAACGATGTCGCTCGCTTAGGACTCGCCGACTTGTTAGCGGTACGATGGTTCGCGGAGTTGTGACTGCGGCCGCCACTCCTAAGCTGTTGCGCTACGGGGATCGAAATGAGTCTTTGACGATGTGTGACATCACGGTGAAATTATTAGCATGTCATATCTCAAATATGTTTACATTTCACCTCGCACATATTTCTCATATGCATTTGTATTCAACATCTGTCACGTGTGACTAACTGTTTTACATACTTATTGTGCAGCCGTGGGCACACACCATGCTGAAGACTATGCGTTAGCGTCTGCGATGCCCGTCATCCATCTCTTTCGTCAGAGCAGCTTCAGAAGGACTGTGCGAGGTGTGAAGGTAAAGTTATTTGTGAGCCATATTTTAACACCTGTTTTTATAATAACGTGCACGTACTTCTTATAAGCGTGCATCTTCATCTTCTGTGACGTTGGCCTAACTATTTTTACTATAATATTGTACGTGCATTCGTGGGGACACAACAGGCCGGAGGCTGCGTGCGCTGGCGTCTGCAATGCCTGTCATCTATCGCTTCCGTCGGAGGAGCTCCTCAAGGAGTGAACAAGATTTGACAACGAGACTGGACTTGTACACTTCACCATAAATTCCGATAAAGGAATGGGTAAACTTCATGTGTATGCACAAAAATAAAAGATTTCAATGTCTCACTTTTGTCTTTCGTTGTTGCCGTGACTGTGAAAGCAGTTACACATAGAAGGCTAACAACTTTCTCGCGTGTTCTTTTCTGCGGTATTTGTTGCTCACAACGCAGAAAAACAGGCGAAAAAATAATAGGCCTGGCAGAAAATAAACAAAAAACGATGTTTGAACTGGGGACAAAAAGTTCATTTGATTAGAGTATTTGAGTTAGTCAACCGTTTGTCCGGCAAGGTGCAACTATGAGGACTAACGGCTGCCCGGTAAGGCGTAAATGTGGGGATAAACAGTTGCTCTATAAGGTGCTATTTTGATGACTAACTGTTAGTCCAATGGAGTTACCCGGGGAACTAACGGTTACTCACTAAGTTGTAAATGTGTTGACTAAGTGTTAATTCCTTGAGGGGACTAACTGTTACACCCGGTGACGTTAGTCCTTAAAGGGAATAATGGTTGTGGCAGCCCCATTAGTCTCCAAACAGACGAGCCACACACCCTTTTAACATCCTTTTGCCTTAGAGTATAGAGTGCTCATGTTTTGCTAACGTAGCATCGCTGTGCACAGTGTGCGCGCGCGTCAACGCTACATTCGAATATGTTGGTCCTTCATCATGCACTCGCAGCCACTTTGCTAGCTCCACATGTACAAACTTTGGTGTTACGCGACATCAATGAATGATTAAAGTCTGTGACTGGTGCGAATAATTATAATGCTTACACGCGTATCATGTAAGAACAAGACATCATACCACGCTCATTGCCTGCTCACGGCTGTTTTGCTAGCTCCACATATACTGAATTCGGCGTCACGTGAAGTCAATAGATGACGAATGCAAACGACACATCTAAAAATAATAATCATGGCATGTAAGTCATGTACGGTATCATTTACCTCCACCTCGTAATGTTCTGCTGACTTTAAATTTACATATCAACCTTTGATTGATTTGTGGGGTTTAACGTCCCAAAACCACCATTTGATTATGAGAGACGCCGTAGTGGAGGGCTCCGGAAATTTTGACCACCTGGGGTTCTTTAACGTGCACCCAAATCTGAGTACACGGGCCTACAACATTTCCGCCTCCATCGGAAATGCAGCCGCCGCAGCCGGGAATCGAACCCGCGACCTACGGGTCAGCAGCCGAGTACCTTAGCCACTAGACCACCGCGGCGGGGCACATATCAACCTTTATCTTTCGTGCTTCGCATATCATCGATTCCCACTGTACGTCGGATCTGACAATTTTTTTTAACTTCTGAAATATTTTTTGAAATTAAGTATTGCTTACAGCTTTTTACCTGTGCAGCTCAAGCAGCTTGGTGCATTCACAATGGCAATGCTCAACTCAAGCTGACTGGCCTAAAATGTAGATGGAAAACGTCGCGCTATCTACAAGGAAATGGATTTATCATCTGCATTTTATTTTTAACGGAAATGCATAACAGTGAATGTGGTCAAAATTGTGGCTTTAGATGAACCATCTTGCGTTAAATATTTACATTCACAAATGCTACTTTCCTATGAACTTCTGCAAATGCAGAAGGCGTGCTTTACACACTTCGTAAAAAAAGTGTATTCCTGTTTAGTGCACAAGCACCATTCACGAAATACACTGATGAAAGCAGTCTTAATACAAATTTATTTTCCTTCAGTTTTCAGGAGAATACCTTCTCCTTGAGACCCAAACCTTGTGATATGACTACGTACAAAGGAAGAGCTCTCTAATGAGAACTCGGAGGCTAGCTTACTGTCATTTTTGCTTGTTTTGTGGGTAATGTAGTGGTATTGCGTATTGCATACTTTTTCAACGGCATGATAGCTCATCTCGGAGCGATGACTAGGATAAGAGAAAGAGCTGCTCGACTCCCCCCTCGCCTCTTTGCTGTTGAGACATTTTTCAGTTTCAGTTATTCATAAGCATATATACCTCTACAGATACAAATGCACACTAGAGTGTACATAAAGTGTGGCTGACACTTTTTATCTTGACACAATCCCACACAAAAATATGTCTTTTGCTATGCTACCTGTTACCACACTCTCGCCACATTCCTTGTAGTGCACCTGCGATGGCAGTAAAACAGGGATGGTAACTTCATTTTCTTTTTGGTTGCTTTATAGATGGCACCAAGACTGCAGAATGAACAAATGTGAAAAGCTGTAATGAAACATTAGTTTTTTTTTTAATTTTTTAGGTTAAAAAATAACACTCTCTGGTAACTGCACCTATGTTCAGCTAATACATAACGCTTTCAAGTGAGATATCATGCATACTTTTTGCCCAAGCACCAAGGTGACTTTTGGCGCTGAATACAGAGCTCCTCCCCCCCCCCAAAAAAAAAGAAATAAGAAAGAAATCGCAATTTTTGACAGATAATCTGCTATACTTTCAGCGCCTAAAATATTTTTATTTTTTAGCATGTCAAACAGGCCAGATGCACATAATCTATTTGTGCCCTTTGAGCTTGCCATGTTTTCTGGAAAAAAAACGAATTTGGCAACTTTTCAGTTTTGCTGGTGTGGGAAGCCCTCAGAGAATTGATATACAAAAATGAGTCATTCATTTTTTACAATTACATTGCTTAATTAGTTAGCCACCAACACCAATTTATCGAGTGAATTATAAAACAATTAAAAAAACTGTTTTTGACGCCTTCTAGCTCAGTCGGCACAGAACTAAAGACTTACAATAGGCACGAAAATTTTTGACAACCAAAATAAACAACCAGGACGAGTCTTAGAGAAATGTGAGATTTTCGGCCATATATGTGATTATCTGAAAAACGCTGGCTGACTTTTCATGTCATGACCCAGTCATAAAGCACTAACTGAATGCAAATTAACAAAAAAGGTGGCATTTTAGACGGGCTTATTTTTGCGAGACACACCAGTAATAAATTGACCTTTAGGCTAAGAAGAAACATTGTGGACTTTCAACTATAGTGCATTACTCATGGTGTCAATTACAGATATCACGGCAGGGGAAAAATCAATGCTGCACTGTATGTAACACCAACCAATCTGTTACATTTACCAAAATTTGCATTGAGCTTTCTTGCACTGGTTTGCAAGGCACAACACACTAAACATGTATGCACGTGTTGGTGACCTATCGTCACCCAATCACACAACCAGTAGAGTATTCAGGAACCATGACTCCAAAAAAAATCATATTGAGTCAGCATGCATACAACACATATGTGTTGGTTTAAATACCCTGCCACCACTCTTAAGGCAAAGGTAATATCAATAAAAACGTTACCATTATCTGCAATCAAACTTATTAAGATAGTACCAGGAGAGAAGCACTTTTGTGGAAAAAAAACAGCAGGACAAAATATTCACCACTAACTTTTTTTAATTGATGGGAAGAGCTTCGAAATGCAGCTGTTTGTTTAAAGGTTGCATAATGCATGCTCTGTGAACAATTCTGTGTGTGCGTTTTCAACTGTACTCCACATGAGGCACAAGAAGGTAGGCTATTCCTGAAAATGGCAATTACGCTTGAAAAACAAACTGTTCATCATAATGAAGGTCAGGGACAATGTTTTTCTGCACTAGGTAAGGCAGAAACGACGCTCGTTCTTGTGATAGAAGGAAGAAAACACTTAAAAGAAGAGTTGATGATTGGGCTACCTCGTGTTTGAACATAAAAGCCAGTGCGAGTAGCGCAACAAGACAGGACTAATGTCGAATAGACACGGACTAGCAGAGCCGCCACACTATTGTAACACTAAACAAAACTGAATAAAATTGTAACATTCACTGTCGATGCTGTTGAACTAGTAAAAGATGCCTTTAAGCCACGCATGTTTTGTCCAACTAGGTTCAACAAGGCATGTTTCATAACAATGTGGTATTCTGGTAATATCACGAGCAATCATATCTCTTTTGCATGAAGAACGTGTATAGTGCTTCGTGAGCCCAAATGGTAAAGTATGGGGCAAACCAGAGTTTTAAAAGAACCGGCATTCGAAAGAGCATTTGTACTGGAGGAATATTTAATTGGTTAATTACTGACTATAGGTGTTAATTCAAATGACCATGGTGATGAAAGGTAAGCTAAAAGGCTAGTTTCAAAAATGAAACAAGGTTTCTCGAAAAAAATTTAAGCCTGTTGCCAAAGCACCCAACAAAAAAGTTAGAAGTATTGCCTTACCATAACGTCACAAAATTTGAGAATAGGGTAGACAAAGGTCATTGGACTCACTCTTTCCTCAACCCCTCCCTATATTTATGCCTTAATTTGAGAAATGAGAGCTTAGTGCTTGTTAGAAGATGCATTATAGACCTTTGTTTCATGCTAAGTGCTCATCATCCATAAATCCCTTCATAGTATGGAATGAACGAAAACAAAGGGGAATACTAACCGCTTGCTTTTTAACCTTAACACAAATTTAATAATAACAAGAAAACTAATGAAAATATAGGGGGTGTTACGTGAAATAAATATAGTGTAAATTTGAGAAAGATGCACGAAAAGATAGTTTTTCTTTGGCAGGGACCAAACCTGCCAACTTGGAATACGTCCGATGGTACACCAACTTGTTCATTAGTTCTGACAAACGTACCTTACGCTGGTGCACAAGCCTTAAAGTTCCCCTATTCTGTTCATTCATAGTGAGGGTCTCATTCAGTTAGACTGGATGCCCTCGGGTAGTTTGCAAAGAATATTAGTCAGCTTCCAAGTCATAAGATATTACGTGCCTCAGCATTCCAGCAGACGGGAAAAGTGTCCCTTAGTTGCTGTCATGGCTACTAACAGTGTTCACACTCCCAGCACATACATGGGCCGTGTAGTTACATATTTCTTGCAACGTGTACTTCTGCGTGTCAGTGTATTCTTTCCCTGAAAATTCTAGCTTACTTTGATAAGCCTTTTGTATATGAAGAGGTTTTGAAAAAATGGGTTTGTTCAAGACACTGCTAAGTCACTTTAAAGCCTTTGAAGTATTGAGCAATGACATTGGCAATGGCTTTTCATTACTAAAATACACCCTTGTAGAATAATTGTGAAAGGATTTTAAACAATCTTTGACAGCAAACTTGGAAACTCGAAATGCTTGTGTTGTCTGACAGTCCAGCATGCGGAAGCACTAATGACCAATTATTATTGAGTAGCGCTGCCTATAAAAGATTGTAACTTGGTTTCAAAGTAAGGGTGAGTGCTCAACCGAGTTGTTAGCACCAATCTACATCTCTGATTTGATGCAAACAGGTCACGCATGACGTTCTATGAGTAAGGAGAGTATTGTAGACAACAGAAAACATTTGTGGGTTGCGCACCATACCCTAACTTGCACCCGGTGAGAAGTGCCACTTCACCCCTCTCCCCTCTCACTGTGTTGCCGGGCTGCTTTCTCAATGGTTTTTGCTGCTTACGGCAGTAGTTGTCCTGTTTTTATTTCAGGGGGATACGATCAAAGGCCTCCCATTGTTGATTAAATCTTCACCAAATGCACGTCTGCCGATTTTCAAGACTGCATGCGCTGAAGCATCAGTCTCCTTACCGATGCTTCAGCGCATGCAGTGTCGGGCAGTTTCACACTATGTGGTGCTTCTCTCTTAGGATATTTAGGCGGGTGTTTTTCAATTGACACAATATCTATATAATGCACTAGTAGTGATTATACAATGAGTTCGAGCAGTTATGTTTCAATGTCAGTATTACCATAAGCAAAGCTACAAATTTTTGTAAAAAAGTTGCAAACAAATCTTTTGCTGTGAGGAGATCTTAAAGGGCACGCGCACATATTTCTCTGAACGGGCATGGTGGTGTGCATTGCAGGTAGATTTCATTTTGGGGAACAGGAAAGAGTCTGCTGTTAATAAGTGAGTGCAGTAAGGGAATCGGGGAATCATTGAGACTTCATTTAGGTCAGGTGGTCATGTACTGGGAGGCGAAATCCAATGTTGATGTTCCGTCATGTTGCTGTTTATTCGGTTGCTGCAATATCCACTAGCATAGTCTCTCAACACCAGTCCACTAAAACTTGATCTAGCCTGACAAAAGATTTATATGACTCACATTTGGCAGGTCATGGAGGTTAAATCTGTCACCACAGTGCGTGCGCGTTGCAGGTGTGCCTGCGATGTAATCATGCCAGAAAAAAAGTTCTTTCCTATACTTTTTATACACACATACACACTCTATATATATAAATATATATATACCAGGTTCTTTGAACGTCATTCACGCTGGACCCGACGTATTGTAGGCAAAAAAGGGGCGACGAAACTTTCGTGGAAGCGTCTTTACTAAACATTTTCAGCTGGTGGACCAGCCTTCGTCAGAGTAATGTGACAACAGTTCATACATGGCTTTAAAAGCTCCTTTCAATAAAAGGTCAGCGCCATCTGCTCTGGTTAGCATTACAATGCGCATCATAAAATGTCAAGTACTTCAGAAAAAAAGAAAAAAGAAGAAAAAAAGACAAAAATACGAAAACCAGGAGGGTACATACATACTAAAGACATAGTTAAAGATTCCCTTACATGTACAGTGACGTGATACCATGATTATACGTAGTTAAGAGATGCAGATGTGTAATGACATTGCTTGGCAGCATAAGAACAATCTTAGTGATATGTGAACGTATAATGGAAGCCACTGTGAAATGATTGAAGACAATAAAAAATAAAAAAAAGGGCAGACATAGAAGGCATGATTTAAGTGGTACAATTTGAAACCAGTGCATCATCGCTCTTAATCTATGGAAAGACAGGTCAGTTTTCCTTTGTTTTCGTTGATTCCAGCTGAAACAGTGTTAAATTTATGAATGAGATATGATTCGCGCAGTTCACGATCATGGCTGGTGCGGAATCCCGATTCTAGTATCGTGACTTTGAGGTTACTAAATGAGTGGTCGGGCATGTTCACATGCTTTGATAATGGAAGGTTTGGTTGGGTTTTAGCATGCGATCTGCGATTGTTGAAACGTATTCTGAATGGGGTTTCAGTGTGGCCTATGTATTGCATATGGCAGGTGCCACACTCAAGTAAATACACTACATTGGATGAATCACAATTAAAGCTTCCCCTAATTGTGAAAATGAATTGGTTAGATGTGCTGGTGGCTGTTAATGACGGTTCTATGTGAGGACAAACTTTACAACGGGGTTTGTTGCAGCGGCTACAACCAGTACGGTTAGTAGTAGCAATTTTAGATGACGTCAGGATGTCACCTATGTTTTTTGAGCGCCTATACACTACTCGAGGGGGTTCAGGAAAGACCGCTTTTAGTCTGTCGCTTTGGGTGAGGATGTTGTAATGGTTACGCAGTATACCTTGAACTTTGGGGATGGACGCTGAGTGTGTTAGTACTAAATTGGCTGACTGAGGCCCGTTGCTTTTTATGCTACCTTTTAAGCAGTCCATTCGATCGCGTCCTCTGGCTCGGTGTATCGCGTCGTCAATAATTTTTTCTGGATATTTTCGCTTAAGAAGCTTCTTTTTCAGATCATGGCAGCAAGAATTGAAATCTTGATCTTCAGAGCATATGCACCTAAAGCGCTGTGCCTGGCTATATGGAATTCCAGTCTTCCAATGGCGCACGTGGCTACTTTCAAAATGAAGAAACTGCTGATTATCGGTTGGCTTTTTAAAAAGCTTCGTAATTAGGCGTCCATGAGAAATGGTAATCCTGACGTCGAGAAAGGCTACAGAAAAGGGTGAGTAAGTATGGGAGAATGTTATAGCGGGATGTACCTGGTTGAATTTCGCTATAAAGTTTAGAAGTTCTGTTTCACCATGTGTCCAAATAAAAAATATGTCATCGATGTAGCGTTTGAAATGCTCAGGCTTTAGTGGCACACTCTTAAGAAACGAGTCTTCGAGCACTCCCATGAAGATGTTTGCGTATGTAGGGCCTATCTTTGTACCCATCGATGTTCCACTGATCTGTACGTAATGAGAGCCATTGAATTCGAAGTTATTCAACTCGAGAATGAGCTTCAGCAGTGTTTCGAGAGTTGACGTGTCAATTAGCTTGTCAGATTTCGAGTGGTCATATGAATCTAAAACAGCCTGTATACCGTCCTTGTGGGGTATGTTAGTGTAGAGGGAGGTGACGTCCATCGTCACCAGAAGCGAACCATCAGGCACCGTTAGGTGTGATATGCCATTAAGAAAATCGTTGGTATCCTTAACAAAGGAAGCGAATGTGGGCGGAAGAAATTTTATCAAACTCTCAGTGTAACGAGATATGTTTTCTGTTACTGTTCGAATGCCCGAAACAATGGGACGGCCCTGATTTCCTGACTTGTGTATCTTTGGGAGCAGGTAAAATCTTCCGGCAACAGGGCTAAGCGGAATGAGGCTGCGTGCTGTCTTATCGTCAACCCTTTTCTTTTTTACTAATGCCTTAATGGTGTCTTTTATGATGACAAGAAAGTCAGTGGTAGGATCAGCGGGAAGTTGTTTGTAAAAAGCAGTGTCAGATAACTGTCATACGGCTTCTTTTATGTAACTTTCTTTGCCCATTATCACAATCGAGCCGCCCTTGTCTGCCGGTTTTATGATAATATCATCACGTGCATTTAAACTTTTAAGAGCGTCAAATTCACTGGCAGAAAGGTTTTTTTGGAACGAGCTACGCGTTTTGTAAGCGTTGAGCACATCACGCGAGACAGCTTTGATGTAAAGGTCTAGGCATTTATCCCTTTGCGAGGCGGGCGTCCATTGTGTCGCGGACGGTACAGCCGGGCGAGCTCCCTTGTTGCTAGCATGGTCGTGAAAATACTCTTTAACCTGAGATTACGAGCGAAATTATCTATATCCTTCATCAACTGAAATTCATCAAACCCGCCAGAAGTTGGATAGAAGTTCAGGCCTTTTGAAAGAACCCTTTCCTCTGCAGGGAGGATGGTAACGTCAGAAAGGTTGACTATATTGGCGTCTTGTTGGCTTATCTCCGGCAATGTTTCGGGTGTTCTGATTAAAGCAATTGGCGAACTCCTCATTTTTTTCATGTAGGGTGCTGCTGGAACATCGTCCCGCAATAGTTTCCGAGCTTTTATTTTGCCTAAGGCGTTTAGCTTTCTTTCCTCATGTACATTCAGCAAATGTGCTTCGTGAGGAACGAGTTGCCTGGATAGAGTAGTTTCTTCTTTCAGAAGCTTACCAATTGACGTTTCATAGTGATTTATGATAATGCGAATAAGCTCAAGTGAAGCATTGGTCAGCACATCCCGCCACCTAAGCCTATTTGCATTTGACAGTTCAGAGGTAGCAGGGTTCACATAAAGCCTAAGACCTTTGGGAATTTTAGAAGCATTTACATATTCCCTGAGGCACGCAACATGCTGTTCCGCGCGAATGCGTTTTTCAGTCACCTTCCGGCACTTAAGAAAACATGCAGAAGCAGTACCTAAATTTTGATTACCAGAGAAGTCCTGTAGTCACTGGCTACTTGCGGCTGGATTGTTCGGAGACTTGGAGTTCCGAACGTAGGTTGACACTCTGTCTTTTGATCTTGAATTCTGTTTCGGGGAGATTGGGGGCTGTTCTGCCGAGTGGTCACACCAGGACGACGTGGCGTCAAGCATTCTCCTGGGTAAAAGCTGGCGGATGTGGCTTGCTATGAGGCTTGAACCCTCGAAGCTGGGATGTAGTCCATCGGCAGCGAGGACTCGATAGGCAGGTATCCATTCAAAACCATGATCAATGAAGTAGACTGCACTGGATCGATTACAGAAGTTGCGCAGCATGCCGTTGAGCTTGCAGGCTTCCGAGTTACATCGTCGGACGAAACCTTGATTTCTGCCGCCATATCTCCGATTTGGGCTTCTTGGTAATATCAGGCTGACATAAATCCGGGATATCTTGGGTCGCTCTATCCGAATGTGGTCGATTAATGAGCGGTATTTGTGGAAAGCTGTTTCGCCACTCGCGGAAGATAAGTCGTTGATACCGACATGCAGTACGAGGGTCCTTGTGGTGTCAGGTACGAAGTCTAGCAGAAAGTGCACATCTCCAATTCGGGCACCAGGTTGAGTTATGAAAGCAGGCGTACCTTGTTGATGTGGATTGAAGTACTGATGCATGTACTTCATTTGCGAGTCACCGATGATGGTTGATCCCGCTATACATCCCGCTATAACATCCCGCTATAACATTCCGCTATACATTCCGCTATACATATATAACATCCCGCTATACATCCCGCTATAACATTCTCCCATACTTACTCACCCTTTTCTGTAGCCTTTCTCGACGTCAGGATTACCATTTCCCATGGACGCCTAATTACGAAGCTTTTTAAAAAGCCAACCGATAATCAGCAGTTTCTTCATTTTGAAAGTAGCCACGTGCGCCATTGGAAGACTGGAATTCCATATAGCCAGGCACAGCGCTTTAGGCGCATATGCTCTGAAGATCAAGATTTCAATTCTTGCTGCCATGATCTGAAAAAGAAGCTTCTTAAGCGAAAATATCCAGAAAAAATTATTGACGACGCGATACACCGAGCCAGAGGACGCGATCGAATGGACTGCTTAAAAGGTAGCATAAAAAGCAACGGGCCTCAGTCAGCCAATTTAGTACTAACACACTCAGCGTCCATCCCCAAAGTTCAAGGTATACTGCGTAACCATTACAACATCCTCACCCAAAGCGACAGACTAAAAGCGGTCTTTCCTGAACCCCCTCGAGTAGTGTATAGGCGCTCAAAAAACATAGGTGACATCCTGACGTCATCAAAAATTGCTACTACTAACCGTACTGGTTGTAGCCGCTGCAACAAACCCCGTTGTAAAGTTTGTCCTCACATAGAACCGTCATTAACAGCCACCAGCACATCTAACCAATTCATTTTCACAATTAGGGGAAGCTTTAATTGTGATTCATCCAATGTAGTGTATTTACTTGAGTGTGGCACCTGCCATATGCAATACATAGGCCACACTGAAACCCCATTCAGAATACGTTTCAACAATCACAGATCGCATGCTAAAACCCAACCAAACCTTCCATTATCAAAGCATGTGAACATGCCCGACCACTCATTTAGTAACCTCAAAGTCACGATACTAGAATCGGGATTCCGCACCAGCCATGATCGTGAACTGCGCGAATCATATCTCATTCATAAATTTAACACTGTTTCAGCTGGAATCAACGAAAACAAAGGAAAACTGACCTGTCTTTCCATAGATTAAGAGCGATGATGCACTGGTTTCAAATTGTACCACCTAAATCATGCCTTCTATGTCTGCCTTTTTTATTTTTTTATTTTTTATTGTCTTCAATCATTTCACAGTGGCTTCCATTATACGTTCACATATCACTAAGATTGTTCTTATGCTGCCAAGCAATGTCATTACACATCTACATCTCTTAACTACGTATAATCATGGTATCACGTCACTGTACATGTAAGGGAATCTTTAACTATGTCTTTAGTATGTATGTACCCTCCTGGTTTTCGTATTTTTGTCTTTTTTTTCTTTTTTTTTTCTTTTTTTCTGAAGTACTTGACATTTTATGATGCGCATTGTAATGCTAACCAGAGCAGATGGCGCTGACCTGTTATTGAAAGGAGCTTTTAAAGCCATGTATGAACTGTTGTCACATTACTCTGACGAAGGCTGGTCCACCAGCTGAAAACGTTTAGTAAAGACGCTTCCACGAAAGTTTCGTCGCCCCTTTTTTGCCTATAAATATATATATATATATATATATATATATATATATATATATATATATATATATATATATATATATTTACAATTGTCTGTCACAAAGCACATCTTTTTTATAGAGAAGTCTTGAGTGCAAGCGAGGCAGACCCCCAAAGATTAAAAGAGACCAGCACTTGGCCCAAACAACTTTGTTCTTTTTGCAACATGAACACTCACCCACCGTTTTTAGGTCACTGAAAATTCGAATGTGCCCAATCATTCTGACATCTGTGTGGCATCGCCCCTTATCCCAATAAAACATTGTAAACTTGGGACCGAGAATTTAGATGCCTCACGGTGCACCGTTCAGATTTTCCGGACTCCGGCTGGCTCATCATGTGTGGCATCGAATTCCATGACTAGCTGCCCGCATTACTTTTACAATAGTTTCACTAGGTTGCCAGCACTAAAAAAATTGCAGTGGCTGTAGCTGGAGGTTGTGTCAGGGTAAAAGTCAAGGCAGAACTTCAGATTTCGAAGGCCATGTAGTGTTGGGTTGAACGTAATGGCCGTTTTTGGCCGAGTATTCATTGAATGACCACCACAGCCAAACTGCAAGCTAAGCCAAGCCACACTCATAATCGGCTTCTTCATCACTCGAATCGCCCACACGTACGCAGCAACAAAGAAACACGAGTGCTGCCGCATGAACTAGCTCTATGCAACAACTTTCTGGCAATTGAGAGTTTGCTTGTCAATTATTTCTGTGTTCAAGCATATTTTGTGTATCGCTTTCTTGTTTGTTGCAAGGCCTGCTAAAAAAGCTCCAACACTACCAATTCCATTTGTGTCGTTGACAGTTGGTACTGACAAGAGAGTTCAGATTTTACAAGATATAGATGGCGTTGAAAGAAGCTGTAATAATTTGCAAGACCAAAGTAGCGAGGCTTCAATCTGATGCTGCTTAGCAGTTTGAGTCGGGCAACGATGGGTGAACAGTGATTTATGATGACTCTCTGGAGAGCCACCAACGCAAATGCTATGCATAATAACACATGCCCTAACAGTGCTATGACCCACAGTTGTTGCCAAACTCTTGCTAAAATGCAGGCAGGCTTATTCGCCTGTAATAGTGTTTCTGTGCAAATGTTCACTATTTTTTCTGGTCATTAGGCCAATAAAGGTGCTTTTTATCCGGCGAGTCCTTTCTTTTGGACTCTCGATTATTCAGATTTCTCAACCGTTCTTGCCTAATGTGAACGAACAGTCGGTGACTTATAATGTTTATAGCTACATAACGTTGCATATGCAGCAAAACAATTACCAACACACAGTCAGCTAACAATGAAGTGAATGCACGAATTCAAATTTAACAGGTTAGAAATATAAAAGTATTAATGACACAAAGCTTTCTCATTTTTGTGGCGAGCTGTAGTGCAAGCAACATATTTACTCTTGCTTCTGCCAAAAACCAGTGTCTCACAAAATCATGAGGCACTGCTGCAGCTGTATAGTTCAGATGAGCAACAAGAAGTCCTCCGGTTCCAATATTATTTACGCATTGTGAATATTCCTTAAGTTGCTCAATTATTCATTGCCCAGTTTACCCGATGCAGGTATTGCTACTAGAATGAGGTATGGTGTGTATCAAAGGTGCTGCGCAGGATATAGCAGACTTCATGCTTGACTAGTGTCTGCTACCTCGCCCCTCCTACTGCATATACAGCAGCACTGCTTAGCAAGCGTGTTTCGTACAGAAAAAGCCATGGAGATATAAATGTGGGTGCTAACCACTCTTTTGGGTTGACTTGTGACAGTATGAAAGTAAGGTGCCACAACTGGCCCGACAGTTCAGTCGCAAATCACCCTCTTGATTTTTTTTTAAATCACGGCTTCGGTAACCACCGTTAGGAGCAATATATTGTAGCTTGCAGCCATAACATCACTGTGAAAGCTGTGCTGCTTTTTACACTGACACAAGACTCTGGAGGCATCAACCATTGCAACCATTGCATTGCAATCCATCTGCTCCTGCTGTGATAAGTAGGGCTTGAAGCTGAACGCATCAAAAAACGGCATTCATAACAGTTACGAACAAACTAAACCTATTAGCCTTCCAACATACCTTTAATAACGCTTATGTTAAAAAGGGTACGCGAGCGAAATATCTGGGTGCCACGCGTACGAGCAATTTAAATTAGGAAACTTATATAGATAATATCTTTAGCAATACGCTAAAGAAGTGAGCAATTTTACAACGTAATCTGCGTCGCACTTCACCTTCTATAATACTAACAGCATACAAAGCGCGTATCAGACTTAAGTTAGAATATGCAGACCTGGTCTGGGCGCCGAATCAAAGATACTTAAATAAAAAAATAGAGAGGACCCAAAACACGCTTCTGAGGTTCATTTATTCTAGCTACTCTCGTTTGGCAAGCGTCTCTGCCCTTCGCGAGAACGCAAATCTGAAAACACTCGCTCATCGCAGAATAGTCTCTCGAATAAAATTCATCTATCAATTGTACCATGGTCACTTCAAAATTCCAGCCAATTACTAAATAACTGACCCGTCTATTCGCTTTGATTGTATTCATCATAATAAAACAATTAGACAACTATTAAATCATATGAACGTTCATCAGTACTCATTATTTCCTCATGCTCTTTCATTATGAAACAACTTACCTCAGGAAGTCATTATATGGACACGACGCAATCGTTTGACCATCTTGTCAATGACGTAACACTTGATTTTTAATATGCAATATATTATGTTCCTCATTCATGCTGAGATTTTTTGTATTTCTGTATGATTACCATTATTGCTTTGTAGTAATTATATTTTCCCTGGTTTTGAGAGTTTTCTTATTTTCGTACCTAGTATTGTATTTTCTTATATTTTTATAAAACGTTTTGCCACTGACCTTTGTTACCCACTCCTGCTTGGGCCCGAACAGGGCCTGCAGTATTTGGAAATAAATAAATAATAGTAATAAAAACATCAGACGACCAAGGGGAAATCAAGACTAAATGCACACAGTAATTATGGGGTGACTCTTACTGGGAAGTGCCGTGACTCCTAAATTAAAGTGGACATGTGGTCACAGCAGCCGTGATATGTGAAAGTAGGCTTCAAAATAGCGAATTCTTGGGCTATTTAATTTACATTTTGCCTAGAGAAGCGAAGGCTAATAATCAAAGGAAAACTACTTAGAAGACTCTCAACTTGTAGCCGAGTTTATTTTGAAAATATCTCAGCGCGAAAACAAATGCGCAGAGAGAGGCACACCTGATTTTCACAGAACCAACATCTGGGTAAAAAACGTGTTAGTAGTCTGCAATAATATGAATGGTACATGCTTAATCAGTTTTAAGACTTGACTGCATTCAACGTAGTTTATTACCTTCATTGTCAGATGCACCAAAAATGCACTAATAAATGCATCTGCGGCAATTTTAATCTTTCCCGCGTGCACTATTTTGCGTTCACACCTGCCCTTAGCCCTGCCCTTCAATCAATCAATCAATCAATCATTTTATTTTCTTTAGATAAGGTGGAGTACAGGACTAAAAGCTCAAGAGCTTGATGAGGTCCTGACCCCGTTCACAAGTTGACAAAGCAGCAGGAATGGCAGTCAATCATGTACAACAAATATGAAATGAACATACAGGTATAACATCACATAAAAGTAATACAAAAAGTTTATGAAAACAGTGCTAAGATAAAAAGAGAGTAGTTCAAATGTATGGTCATGAAGTGGCATGAACATGAAAAGCAACATTTTTGACATTATACTCCTCGAAAAGTGAATTGCAGCCAAATTTACTTCAGTGCGCAGGAATGTGTTCCCCATTGTTCCACGCATTCGCTGTAGTTTACGTGCCCTCCTAGTCCATCGCTAGGGCATCGGCCTGTTTGGCCGATGTAAGCTTTGCCACAACTACGTAGTATCTTATATACCACTTCCGTAGCACAGGCGACAAATGGCTCCTTATGTTTTATTCAACAGACTTCTTTCTCTGTTCGGTCAGATGCCTGAATGCATAAACGTAAAAGCTTTAAGGGAGTTCAGAAGACAAGGTCTTCGTTATGCTGTGAACATTCTCTCAAGTTTGTGTGAAATATTGTGAATCTAAGGATTTACTACAAACTTCTTGGACTTTTGTCGTGTTGGCGTGCTCAGTGAAGTCACGATCTGCTTGAGAATGGAGGATGCTATGGCAACGAGCAATGTGGAAAAAAACCCGAAGTTATAAGGTGTAAAATCTGGCTGTCAAAGCTAAGGCTGTCCTTAAGATAGCATGAATTGGTCAGAGTCGTGTTGAGGCGTAAAGAAGCGATCCCTCATTTCATTAATAAGTATGGGAACAGTCATATGGGAGGATTGGTTTTTTTGACCGCGGCTGAACACCCAGCAATTGCAATCGCCACAATTGAAAAAGAATGCTAAATCGAAAGCTGGATCATAGTTTTGTTGGATGAACAGTGCGTTACGCAGGATTCACCCTGATTATCCTCTACAGTCGACCTTTTCGAATGTGGTGTGATTCAGCAAACATGGGACGACCACACTTCCTGGGAGTATAAGCAACGGTCAAAAAAACTATCCTCCCATTTGACTATTTCCATACTATACTGGTGAAAAGGCGGATTGCTTCTTTGTGCCTCAACTCGGCTCTGACCAAGTCATGCTGTCTTAAGGTCAACTTCAGCTTCGACCACTAGATTTGGTGCCTTCGATCTTCGGGTTCTCTTTCCACATTGCTTGTTGCCATAGAATCCTCCCTACTGCAGCAGATTGCGGCTTCACCCGGCATGCCTCCCCGACAGAGGTCCAACAAGTTGAAAAAGTTTGTTATAGTTCCCTACAATTATACGATTTCATGCAACCTTAAGGGGATAGCTTCAAAGCAGGGCATAGACCTCATCTTCACAGTACCCTAAAAGCTTTTCCCTTTGTACACTTTTTTCAGGTGAAAGAATAGAGAAAGAAGTATGTCGAAAAACCATAAGAAGGCAATTATCCACTGTGCTACAGATGTAGTACATTAGATACTATTCAGCTGTGGTGAATTGTACATCACCCAAGCAGGCCGATGCCCTAACAATAGACTCGAAGAGCACGCAACTACGTTGAATTCTCGGAACAATGGGGCACACCTTCCTGCGCATTGCGGTACATTTGGCTGCAATACACTTTTCGGAGAGGCGAATGTCAAGGGAAGGGCTGAGGGCAGGTGTGAGCTCAACATAATACAGACAGAAAAGATTGAAATTGCCACAGATGCAGGCATTACTGCATCATCAGTGCATCTGACAATGAATTAAATAAACATCTTTGAATGCAGTTAAATAAAAAAGTGATTAAGCCTGCCCCCTTTATGCTATTTTACATTGTTAACACATTTTTTCCCAGATATTTCTTGTTACTCCGTGAAAATCAGGTGCGCCTGCGCCTGTGCATTTGTTTTTGTGCTGAGATATTTTTAAAAATAAACTCGGTTGCAAGTTTAGTGTCTTTTAAGAAGTCTTCTCTTGATTTCATGCCTTCGCTCCTCTAGGTAAAATGCTATCTAACTAGCCTGACAGTTTAGTGTTCTGAAGCATACTTCCACATACAATGGCTGCTATGGCCACATGTTCACTTTAATTGAAGAATCATGGTGCTTCCCAGTAAGAGTCACCCCATAAATTTTTTTGCAAATGTGACTACATAGTTGTTTCGAGTATATTCAGGTGTCTCTGGTGGTTTGATTAAAATTACTGCATGCATTTAGCCTTCGTTTATCCTTGTCCGTCACATGTTTTGTTGATGAGCATAGCCAGCATGAGTAGCTTTTGTCACAGCAATATTCTGGCACTTAGGTCTAGTGACAGCTATACCAGTTTCGTTTCTTGGCCTTATTCACTTTGAACTTCTTGCTTCAGTGCCTTCGCGGGAGGCCACAAAACCTTCTGCAATGCTTCTTTTCATATTCACTCTATTTAAGCGCTTCTCCAGGTTTCCAACTTTTATTTTAGCAGCTTGTAATCCTGTCCATCTTTTGTCAAAAGCAAATGATTTCAAACGTGAGTTGAATTCAAGCTACCATTTTGCCATGCAGATTAACCCCCAGAGAAGTTACATTTTCAGGTTGGGTCCTTCAAATCTTCTACAAATCTTCGTCACTTGCATTGTGAAGCTGAATTTTATCACTCATTTAAAGCTTTGCACAAGAACAGACATCTTCGAGCAGCAGTGAGTTTGAACTAGTTATCTTATTCCACAATTATGAAAGAAAGATAACTAGTTCAAACTCACTGCTTTTCTCCTGGCAATGACACCACCAAATTTTTGTAAATTTCTTATGCTTCAGTGCCAAATACTGGTAAAAATAGGCACGGTTTTGTGTATTCAGTTATGCCATTTGCCCTGAAACTCCAAACGCTCAACATAGGATTGAAAGCTCTCAACTTCAGAGTTCAATTTATCTGATCTGCTAACAAGAGCATGACTTGGCTGGAGAAAAAAAATGCTACTTGCCGAACTTTCGGATTCTTAGCTGGCCTTGTGGTTATGGCACATGCGATGTCCATATGAAGCCATCATATCCTTGTGGGTATTGTCCAGCAGAACCTGTGACACAGCCCGCACCCTGATTGCCAGAATAATTGTTGCACACTAGCAGCAATGGCTCTGCAGTGAAAAGGTAAATAATTTTTTAACCAGAAATGCTTCTTCATTTATGGGCAATAATGTGACACATATAGCACCGTGTGCAGCTATCAACATCCGTATACTTCTTGGCAATATAACGTCAGTCAAAAACTTGCATCATGACGCTAACATCCCTGTCACTTTGCTTATGAATATTTGCTATTCCTATTTTGTTTACTCATGCTAAACGTGATTCAGTTATGCTTTATTAGGCAAATGGGTTAGCCCAGTCGTTGGATTTTTATTAAGTTTCTTCCATACACACTATGACACAAATGTATATGAGATTCGGGTACAGAAAGTTTGATTCATAATTGCAAGGCTGCGTGAAATTTTCAATAACTTTTGGAAAGCACACATACAGTATCTATACAGCAGACCCATTAGATAGCAACAACTATTTTTACATCCACTGTTAGCAAAATCTGGCTCAAATATTTTGTTCCCCGCACATATTTCAGTAAGAATTTCATTCAAGCCATGTCTTGCGGGTGCAGGCGATTTCGAATTGCCATTGATTGAAATGTGAGAATTTAAGTTTTTCAAAATATCAAGTATTTTGACTACAATAATTGCTACGCATTGCATAGTGGCGAAAACCTACACTTGATACGCGAACAAGACGCAAAGAGTAATGTACCAATGCTTTTTATGCATTTGCATTTTTTTATGTCTGAATGCTATTGAGCCTTATTCGAAAGAGGCTGAAACTATGTCTACCTCTCTGCTTAACACTTGGTGCAAAGTGCCGAAATCCTTGAAAAAATGTCGAATAGCAGCTGAGGCAATAAACTGAATCCTATGAAAATTCACAGGTGTTGAAACACAGAAAATATATGTAATCGTAACATAATCAAAGTGCAACAAAGTTGAAAACGTCAAGCCTGAGGTAGGAGCACAGAAGGCACTACTGCAGAAAATGATTTACCAACTCTCCTGCTACTTCCCCACCTGATATGGTGAATTCGAATTGCCTGTAAGCTCTATATTGTGCTTACAATATTTATTTGAAAAAGAAGAGCCACGAGGAAGCCAATCAAAGCGCTTGCAATGTTCCCTTCGCAGCTGAATGCATTCTAATCATTCAATACCATCTTGAGTCCAGCGCACATCCCCAATATAACAGTGACGGAGAAAACATTGTGCAGTATAGCTTGTAAAAGTTTTCGCCGAATTTTTGAAGGCTAGTGCTCACCCCTATATGCACGAGCTGTACGGAAAACTTTCTTCGCATACTATCTCATCACAAAGTATGATAGGCTAACTTATACACAGATCCTGCTGAGTTCTCACAGTTTATTTTTACACTACTGCACGCATGAAAAAGCAGCCACAACGACACATGATCGCCACAGCTTCATAGAAATGAAAAAAAAAACATCATTAGACGCATGACAACTAATGCATAGCTTACCGCAAAAGGGAACCGCCATAGGTCAAGTGGTATTTGGCTATGAGCGTGCATCTTCTTTCTGGAAGATGCCGTAGTTCAGCGTCAATTATATTTTGTTGCCGCAATTCAGTTGCATCCCAGATAGTAATAAACAATGTGACTTTGAAAAACACGACAAAAACTCTGAACTATTTCTGTAACAAACATAGAACCTGCAGCATTCAGCTGCAAGTACTTTTTGCACTGCTTAGGCTGCTACGATGAGCTCACACGTTTATAAAAACGTTATCGAATATAGCACTAGCCTAGTACAGCTTGCAACGTGTCTTAAACATACAGGCGTAAGCAAACGTGTGCAGACCATGGGTTGTGTGGCAGAACGCATCGACGTGCCATATCTGCATACTGCCTGCGGCAGTGTACATGCCTGGCCAGTCATAATCAGGTAGCCTCGCACAGTACTTTGTTTACGAAGGTACGGCGCTCATAGCGAAAACGACCAATGAGTGTTGCTTTGTTTGCTCCGTCAAATCTATGCCGTTCTTTGCCGCAGTAGCTTAGGCAGCGCCAATTGAAGTGCCGAGCGCGTAGCTTTTTTTTCACCAGTTAGCCTCAACTAAGCATAGCTAGCACCATATAACCAAATGAAGCCAAGCATAAAAAATTAAATTTCCCTGGCGCAGATTGCCCTTGTCACATTAGGCCAGGTTAAACTTGCCTTGTTCCGCCAAACTGTAGTAAAAACTAGTCAAGCAAAGTGTTGCATAATATAACCTGTAATATCGAAGTATAAGCAGAATAAATCAAGCTAGTTTTAATTAGGCATTGTCGTTTCCTGTTTTCGTATTAATCCATGTAACACCTGAATAGCCCAATTGAGCCAAGTTAAGTATATCTAAATCTAATCAGGAATGATTGTTCATGGTATCACTTTTTTTAGCCAAGCATAATTAGCTTCCATAAGGCAAACCTATTCGCGCTCAAATAATTCAAGTTGAGTTCCCCATGAGCCATAGAAGAAAAGCCCAGGCTGACTACTCTTTACTGAATGGATACTAAACAAGCTTATTTAGCTCTCACATATGTTGACTGTTGACTCACATGGTTCACACGTGTTGAGGAAAACACAGATGAAGCGATGTGTCAACATTTCGGCCACTATTCTCCTAAGAGCATGATTCAAATCGTAGCTAAGAATCAGCCTCTCTCACAACATCGCTTCAAAAAACTCAACTTTAACTCGCAAAAACATATTGTTCATGGTTATTTTATTCAGATGAATACTATTAAATGCACGCATTCTGAGTGATCGCACGCTACATCAACTCAGGTAAGTTTGCTCTGAATGAAAGAACTTTCTGGCCGCATGCTACACGCCGTTGCTCGAAACACCGAGCGTTAGCAGCACCGAATAGAAGCACATCAAATAAATGCGAGGTTTTTAATGATCTCAAGAAGCGTTACGTTTACCACACGGTGGCCTTGG
This sequence comes from Rhipicephalus annulatus, assembly GCA_013436015.1. Taxonomy (NCBI): domain Eukaryota; kingdom Metazoa; phylum Arthropoda; class Arachnida; order Ixodida; family Ixodidae; genus Rhipicephalus; species Rhipicephalus annulatus. The sequence goes on along the minus strand of WOVY01000285.1, from coordinate 75,134 downwards.
CAAAACAACTGCACATTTGCGTGACACACTTTTTGCATGTATGGTCATTCCTAATTTTCCTTCCCCTCCACCGAAGCTATTAAAAGTACGCGCTTGCAACACACATGACACATTCACACTTGAGAAATCGATGCCTAGCCTGAACTTCTTTGGGGGGGGGGGAGTGGGGGGAAGGCACCCTTCTAAAATGGCCAGTTTCTGCTCACTATGCCAACGAACAAAAATTTGAGAGAAGGCGGGACAACGGGCCCTGTGTGCCACCTCTGGTTATGCCCCTGTTGAGAGATGAAGCGAAAACACCAGAGAAGCGGGAAAAGCACGTCCGCACGGGTCGAAAATGTTCGCATTTGTTACGGGCTCAGGAAATGATGCAGCCGCCACTGCTTTCGCGAATTAATTCGAGTTTGCTTGCTTTCTCAGCGCTATGTTTCATGACGAATTGCAGTTTTCACACATAGTACTGTAAATACACAACCAGCAGTTTTTGAAACTTTGTTTGGGGAGATATACGCCTGCGGAAATGGCGCGAGCGAATGCACCGGCAGCCTCAGCACCGGATTCAGCCCGCTCTGCACAAACACAAGACACGTTCGGGCATGCCGACTCGCTGCAGCTGCACCGTCTACTTTCAGTGTTCTAGGTGATCGCATTACAAACCAGGATCTCGATGAACGCATCCACGTTGAGGCCGTTAATCTTCGTCAAGGTGCACGAGTAGTTTGCAATCAGAGCCATTGCGAGCCACCACCGACGCTTTTGCCGCCATGTTGAGATTGCGGCCGTTTATTCAGATCGTGTGGTTTTTAACTAGTCGGCCGTGAATCGAAAACAGGATCCGCTTTCGGGTGACGAAAAAATCGGACCAATTTCTTCATTCCGGCTTCGCGGCGTAGGTTTCCGGCAGCTTAGGCGGCGAAACCAGTGAATTCCCGGTGAGTTTTGCCGCTTTCGTTCCGGAGAGAACGAATTTCTAATTTCAACCCAATGTGAGCCTTCTACCAGCTGATTGGGTTGTTGTATTGCACACACATACGAACAAACAACACACAAAGTTCATTCGGATTTACTTACCATGTGTCCTCCGCTTCAAATTTTGACAGCACCGACGACTTCGTCCCGTCTGCCACTGGCTGTCTCGACGAAGAGAAGGTAGTACAGAAGCGACGCACTGTCCCACGCTCCGAAATACAGACGATGGCATAGTCCGGACCAATTTTTCCGCCGCGCATGCTTGTCCTTCTTGATACGCCGGATCGCATGGTGCCGTTTATGAACTTTTCGAAGAGCGTTGGTGCGGCGCAGGCTATTTCAAACTTGCCTACTGAGATAACTTTGCGAAGTTGACGCTGTGGCTTAGAGCGATTGTTCCCGCTTTCTTCTTGTCCAAATGGGCGTATTTAGGTACACCGTCGTCACCCACGCCAATTTTTTTTTTCAATTTCTTTTCAGTCACTCCCTTTTCACACTGGCTTAACTCCCATATTTTTCGATTTTTATGACCCTAGTAAAAGAAAGGCTTCAGCCCATTTTATCCCCTTTAAAGGGAGTTAATATTTCGAAATGGGTGAAAAAAGCGCACATAACTTCCTTAAAACGCCCTTATGGGCTTATTTTTGTTTACAGTGTAATAACGTAGCAATTATTTTGGCAGGTCTGATTTTATTAGGGTGAAGTCAAAGCTCGGTGGCGTCACGTGCGGATGGGCTTTTTTATGTGGGGAGGGGAAGCGGGGGTGTTCGTAAAGCAATGAGCGCTGTGCGGCTGCTATTCGTCGGGCGCTTTGAACGAAGGTGGGTGAGGCCCTGCACGCTATGAATCACTATGTTATCGCAATGCGGTCGAATGCCGTTCAAGGTCTGCGCGTTTATTTGATTTTAGCGTATTAATTTACAACAACGAAGAGTGATTACGCGGTGTCCGCGTTGGTATTTACCCGGATTTATTCATTTTCTCTATCAAAGAAGTATCTCAGCAGAGTTTCATAAGTTACGCGTCTTAATTTCAACAGCTAGAGAAAGTTATATGTGTGTAACTACTGTAAGGTAGAAATATTTTTTGCGAACAAATATGTCTGCATCCACCAGGCAAGTTTATTAATAAACTACCATTATATTCAGGTTGATTACGTTTTCGTGAACTTGCAATTACGCCTGTGTCAATACATTTTGTTCATGAATGGCTAAATATAGCCGTACCTCAGCTGTGCAAGCGCTAGGTTTAGCACTTGTTCACTCGCTCGAGCGCAATTGTCATGGTACTGCTTGTTTCCCTCATGTTCACCTACCATTATGTTGTTCTGGTTTTTTGAGAAATGCGTGTGCCTCACCCCGCTCTGGCAATAAAACTTCAGGGAGTACCTTTACATCAACAAACATTCTAAAACGTAGTTGTACCACAACTTCCAATGACATTTTCGAATTACAAGCGTAATGCTTTATCTGATACAGGGAATGCTTTAGGCCTTTGCTACAAATTTTAGAGGGACCTGTGGTATGTGTAGGGTATGAATACCTCGATGATGATATGATGATATCTGGGGATTAACGTCCCAAAACCACTATATGATTATGGGAGATGCCGTAGTGGAGGGCTCCGGAAATTTAGACCACCCGGGGTTCTTTAACGTTCACCCAAATCTGAGCACACGGGCCTACAACATTTCCGCCTCCATCGGAAATGCAGCTGCCGCAGCCGGGATTTGAACCCGCGCCCTGCGGGTCAGCAGCCGAGTACCTTAGCCACTAGACCACCGCGGCGGGGCGGTATGAATACCTCATTTATTGCTCAAAACACAATAAGCTTATATATACATAATGGTATGCATGCCTAAGCTATGCACATGTTGCTTCTGAAATGCAAAATTACACATTGTTATTTTCTAAGAACGTAACAAATTTGGACGGCCTTTTTGACGCTGTATGCATCGTACCAATAAAAGAATGTCAAAAATAGTCTTCACTAAGTGATTGTTGTGTATTGGCTTGCACCGACATCACCGAAACCTCATTGTTGGTACTTGCACTACATGGTAGGATGCAAGGTTTTTGATGTGGTAATAAGGTTTGTCACACCATTTGCAGAGTTCAATTGTTATTACCATACAACGGCCAATAATTTCGTGGCCTCATCATTCATATCAAGAAGCCGGTTAAGCACAATAAGATTATGCTGCCTTTATAAAGCGCCTACTTGTGCCGCCCAGTACATGATGAACGAAGTGAAAAACAGCGCAGAACTCAGGAATTACTGAGACGGACAAAGCGTTGAACTTGCATTCAAGGTTTTTATTCCATAAAGGTGGGTATATTTAGCACACGACATTTGAAAAGTAGGGAGAGGAGAAGAGTGACGTTGTACTTTTGGTACGTTTGTATGCGTCTGAAAAAAACTGTGATTAAGCTATCATTCGTGTGAGAAATACGCAAATTCTCTTGTGAGGAACGTTATCGAGGGTGCACAATACTTCGACGAGGCAGATATCAACGAGCACGTGAGATTTATGAGACGTTCTGCTTCGACAAGAAAGGTGACATGTGTGTCAGTGCACCTTCAATAACGCTCGTCACCGGGGAATTCGCGTATTTGTCAAGCGAATGATAGCTTAATCACAGTTTTTTTTCAGGCGCATGCAAACTTTGCAAAAGTTCCAAGTCACTCTTCTCCTCTCCTCTTTTTTCAAGTTTTGTGTGGTATTTATACCCCCCGTATAAATTGAAGGTCTTGGTTGTAAGTTCAGCACATTGTCCGTCTCTGTCACTGTCCTTTCTTACGCGCTGTTTTTCACTTCTTTATTATGCTGCCTTCACGTCATGGTGGGGCACCATTATTTTATGTAGCTAGCAATAGTGTCTGGGATCCTGGTTGCTGGACATCATTGCAGAAGCTTGCCTGAAATATTGTGATAGAATGTGGTTCAAGATTTATGTTTCGTCTTGGTATTTTCAGCTTTTACCCCCTACGACCATTAGACGGCATGTGCTGTTTCATGAGAAGTATTGTATTATGAGAAGAATATTTCTGGCTGGCTAAAAATAGCCAGCCAGAATAACCTAAATCAGTGATCACAAGGAAGCTGCTTACAATATTCATTTAGTGAACCCGAATTCAAATAATATTTAATCATCTCAGTGTTAGCAGCTTGGATTAAGCTGTATTTGTTTTACTCAGGAGAAGCAATGGTAGAAAAGGAAAGGCAGGAAGGTTAGAGAGACAAAGAAAGATGGTTTGCTACCTTACAGAGGGCAACAGGGAGATTGATGTCCCGTCGTGGTGGTGTAGTGGCTAAAGTACTCGGCTGCTCCCCCGAAATTTGCGGGATTGAATACCGACTGTGGTGGCTACATTTTTATGGAGGCAAAAACGCGGTAGGCCTGTGTGCCCAGATTTGGTTGCATGTTAAAGAACCACAGGTGGCGGAAATTTGAGAAGCCTTTCACTACGGCGACTCTCATATTTATATGGTGGTTTCGGGACATTAAACGCCACTCATCAATCAACGGACAATCGAAACAAGTAGAGAAAAGAGTTGGAAAAGAAAAAAAGATAAGACGTAACGCCACATACACACAAACATGCGTTTGTACTGATGAGACAGCACAATTTAAAGTATTTCTGACTCCAACTCTCGAACGCAAGATAATGAGCAAGATATATATCTCTGGAAACTTACTTTACATCAACGAAATATGATGAACAAATAGAGCATACAACTTATTTAAAATCAATTTTAATGTGCATGCCATGTGACCGAAAAAGGTGCGAAGTTTTGCCACCCCGACCTCAGTGTGGTGGGAGTGTAAACGAACCTATGACAAGGGTTTATGTTGCCTGGTTTCTGGCATATGCGTTGCACTTACACTATCTGTGATTTTTTTCCTCGCTGTTCCCGGTTTTTCGCGTGCTTGCTGTCAGTGTGGTGCCGGCTCCTGCGTGCTCTGGCACACTTCGCCACATCACTGTTTTGCGTAATCACAAGGGCAGTTGCGTTCACCTTGCTACAAGAACTGCTCCTGCCCAGCTCAGAGCTTTTTAAAACGGAAACAGCAGCTGGGTGCTCTAAAAACGCCTCTTATTAAGCAAGCATTACACAGCTTTTCAGACCAGGCTTTTAGCCATAGCAATTGGGTCTGAGCTGCCCACAGCAACAAGAAAAAGCGCACAAGAGGCAACATTTTTTTGTCAATAATCCTTCATTATTATGTTTTTCTGCAGTAGATGCTCATGCGGATACTGTGATGTATATGCAGTGGTATTGAAATTTTATGTAATAAAAGTCTTATGGTATTTATTGCATAATATTCCCGTATTAAACACATCTTATGGGTATCATATTGCTGCGACAGGTTCGCCACATTCAAGTAGCCCGCCTCAATCATCGTGGCACCAGCACCAGCAAGACCCGGCTCGGCTGGCATGCGCCACGCGTTCGTACGTTCCAACAACGAGGAAGAGGAAGATAGTCGGATCTGTGCCACTCGGCTACTCGAACTTGACGACCATAGTTTTTAGAATCGTGGGCACAAGTTCGCCCTAATAAAGACGCTTGTTTTTTTAACCTGTCGGCGTCTGCATCGCTACAATATATTACTACTGATATGCGAATGTGCCTCTGTGGATGCACTCATGCATACATTTGGCTAGCTGCAAGAAGTGAGATTATTGATTGCAGCCAACAACATTACTCACGCATGCTTTACTCTTAGTTACACGTAGTCAACACTTACACCTAACAGCCTTTGTCTTTGTCTAAGACTTCTACCTTCACTTTCGTGCGTGAGGGAGCTAAAAGGGTGAATTAAAATTCAGATTTATGACATCAAAGATATAAAAGCTCTGCAAGAGCATTCTCTTTGTTGAATTTATTCTGCAGCATGCTCTTTTTTGAGTTGCATGCCACTGAATATGTAGGCCATGCACTGCTAGCCATGCACTGCTAGCCATTCACTGCAGTTTGGCAAGCAGTGCATTCAGTCTTCACAACGCTCACCAAAACAATTTTTTTGTACAGGTGCAGGAATTCTTCGGCACGGTCCGTCGTTTTGTGTGAATTTGTGAATCAGACTGCTCAAAGAAAGTTCCTGACAAGGTCAAGGAGCCCACGTATAAGCAAACTCTGCACCATTGTTCCTAGTGTCAGCTGTGTTCCCATATGTTCACCCTGCTCATGCGCTGTTACCAACTAAGCTACTGGACGCTGCCTACATACATAAAATGCTCTTCATATTTTCCTCAGTTTGAGAGTAGTCTGTGTGGTCTTCACAGTGCTCGCCAAAATCATTTTGCACAAGTGGTACTAATATTTCTTCCTTTATTTGTATTATCATTACTGCATGCCCTCCTGCCAAGCAAGAGTAGCAGTGTTTCCTGTGGATTGTTTGCGGCAAGCAGAAAAGATCTGTGTAAAACACTTGAAGATTTCAAGCGCGAAAATCATGGTGAACTTTGGTCTTTCAAGTAGTGTGGAACGATGCCGAGCTCTCTTTAAAAATAAAGGCTTTACTTGACGTGCCTGTTGCACTGTGAAAGAGCCTCAAAAATTTCAGGTGAAAATAAGTAGCTTCAGATGAAAATTGAACAATTGAAACTGTAATCAAAGGCGAACTATCTTGACATCAAAGGCGTTCCATAGGAAGGTTTGCCTTTTGACACTGTCTAAAATTTTTGTGCGGTGATGGAGTAACCATTACCTTGTGATAATATTGAAAATTGTAACAGAGTAGAAACGAACAAGCCTGGTTTTAAAAACAGTAGTGCATTTTACCCGATGTCACAAATCCACGAAAGTACTCGACCACATTTCAAAAGCCACAAAATATTGCCCATACATCAGCTATACAGACACAAGCTATGCTTAGAGATACAATGTATGAAGTAAATACATCTTTATTCTTGGTCACATATTACGTCAAACAAACACCATATAAATTGCACAAGAGCTTAATATATAAACCTAGATCGGGCACAAACTATGGTGACCAACGGTTAAGCTCACGTATACCAGATATCATAATCAATACCCAACTCTACTTCATTTATCACACAATCAAAAAAATAACAAGAGTACTCCTAACAGACAAAAGTGATGACCCCATTGATCCTTAAAGCTTTATGACTTTACAATGTCTTGTATTCGTGTACACCTTTGTTCTAATCACCTGTATTTGTTTACTGAATTTTATAACAACATATATTAGTTATAGATCACTTATTTCTGTAAAAATTTCTGATCGGTACGTTCGTAAGTTTCTCCTTCTGTACATAGGTGTACTCAGCCATATCGATTTCGTTTTCTAGTGAATATTGATTATATTTTGCTCATTTCTCTCACAATAACAGTCAGAGACTACTTTTATTTTCTTTCTTTTGTTTGTGGCTCAATATGAGTACACGTTTGTTATATCAATATAACTTTAAGACAGCTGTGTTTATATACTTGTGAACTTATAATTTTCTTTTTTCCTATAATCATTCTGAATGATTACGTATCAGTGTAATCTGTACAACGATTGCTTATTGGTGTGTTTGTGCTTTTGATGTCAGGGTGGCACGACCTAGTGAGGCATTTATTTGACCTTTAGTCATGTCCCCCAAGGCAAAGTGTAAAGATTTTGCCTTGAATAAAAATTAAATAAAATGAAAATGTTGTTCTGGCTAAGGCAAAAAGCCACATCTGTTTATAGTGGCTTTTGGTTTTAGATTAGGTGGTCCTACTCATACCAACCAACGCTCATACCAGAACCTTCCTGCTACCATTTGTAGTAAAAAATGTATGTGTGAAAGCCATGCATAAAGGTGAAGTTGTTCGCGAAACGGATAACTACCGGCTAATATTGGTTCTGTCCATCTTGTCCAAAGCATTTAAGATTGTTAATAATGAAGTGCTTATTAACCTTTTGACTAAATAGTAAGGTAATCGCGTAGTGGGGCTTCTGGAAAGAAAACTCTACCAAAACGACATTGCATTTGAAAAAGCAAATTGTGAGCAACATACAAAACAAACTTTTGAGTGTTGCCTTATTTGGGATTGTTGCCTTATGAGTGGGCTTGTCAGCAGCAGAGAAGGCAACATGCTCAGTAATCCGCTTTGCCTTGCGATACAGGTCTTGGCGATTCTTCTTGGTGAAAGCCCTGCGGTATGCACCGTCTTTCCGGGGCTGGCTCGGGATGATGACGTCGCCTCGTCTGGCTGGCCTGGCGAAGCCTGGTTATCATCACCTGTGGACGATCGCTGCTGCATCGAGGAAACAACGCCCCTTCTCATCTTAGCGTCCACGTGGAATCAACGCCGAGTGACGTCGGTTCCCGTGATCGCTTCGGAGCCTTTAAATCCACGGGCAGTCTCATACCATGGCAGTGGGCTTGTCAGCAGCAGAGAAGGCAACATGCTCAGTAATCCGCTTTGCCTTGCGATACAGGTCTTGGCGATTCTTCTTGGTGAAAGCCCTGCGGTATGCACCGTCTTTCCGGGGCTGGCTCGGGATGATGACGTCGCCTCGTCTGGCTGGCCTGGCGAAGCCTGGTTATCATCACCTGTGGACGATCGCTGCTGCATCGAGGAAACAACGCCCCTTCTCATCTTAGCGTCCACGTGGAATCAACGCCGAGTGACGTCGGTTCCCGTGATCGCTTCGGAGCCTTTAAATCCACGGGCAGTCTCATACCATGGCAGTGGGCTTGTCAGCAGCAGAGAAGGCAACATGCTCAGTAATCCGCTTTGCCTTGCGATACAGGTTAGTAGGTACTTTCCTGCCCCCTGTTATCGAAGTGATGACCGATTCCTGCTGCTGCTGCCTTGCCCACTGTGTCTTAAACTTCTTTTTGCTTGCGTCACACCTATACCTGTTGATCTGTTGGTTTGCGGTGACGTTGAAGCTAATCCTGGTCCTCTTACGGAAAAGGAAATGCTATCTCAGCTTCTCGCTGGCCAAAAAACAATGAAAGCAGCTATTGAGAACGTACAGGCCAACCAGAAAGATTTAGTTGAAAAATTTGGCACGCTAACAGAACGAGTGGATGCCATTGAGCGTCACATGAATAAATTTTCTGCATTGCCTCAACAAGTGAAAGAACTTGAGGATACTATGACTCAAATGCAGCAAAAATTAGCATTCCTTGAAGGTAAAGTTGATGATTTTGAAAATCGGAGCCGTAGAAATAACCTAATCATTTATGGACTAAAGGAATCCCCTAGGGAAACACCTCAGATGCTCCAAGATAATGTCGAGGAAATCCTCGAAAATACATTAGGTATAAAGGCAATTACTGTTGAAAGATGCCACAGGCTTGGACGCATAGTTGAAAACAAAGACAGACCAGTTATTCTAAAGTTTATTGATTATCGTGAGAAGATGTCTGTTTTGAAGGTTAGGCACAAGTTAAAGGGCTCTGTATTGTCCTTTTCTGAAGATTTTTCATACAGGGTTCGTGAGGCACGCAGAAATCTGTGGAAAAGTTCCGAAAAAGAGAGAGAAAACGGTGCTAAAGTTAAGCTACTCTACAATCGACTGAGTGTGGATGGGAACTTGTTCAGTTGGGATGAATCGAAAAATGCACGTGTTAAGCTAAAGAAGAATGAAAAATGACGGGATATGTGCAGTGTACCGTCGCTGAAAATACTAAATTTAAACTGTAGAAGTGTTATTAGCAAAACCACAGAATTAGAAGGAACCCTCCTGGCCTATAGTCCCCATATTGCTATCCTAACCGAAACATGGTTGCACGATAACATACTTGATAGTGAATTTGTTCCGCGGGGCTACCGTGTGTACCGTAAAGATCGTGGGAGTAGAGGTGGTGGAGTGGCGATCCTGTTTAGACAGTCATTGCAAATTACAAAAATGCATGACATACGTAACGTCGAGGGCATATTTTGCAAAGCATATTACGGAAAGACCAGGTACGTTATTGGGGCTATTTATCGCCCACCCAATTCCTCCATGGATGTTCTGGATGAACTACACAACTACCTCGCCGCCCATGTGAAACCTGAGGATCGGATTATTCTAGCTGGAGATTTTAATTTGCCTCATGTTAGTTGGTCATCTTTCTCTTTGCAACAACCTAACTATAAAATTGGTGAAAGAATGATCGATATAGCGTTTTCTTTTGACTTGATGCAAATCGTCGACAAATGCACTCGAATACACGCGAGTTCTTGTTCAATTCTAGACCTTTTTTTCATTAGTGGCTCAATCTCTGCCCAAGCTAGCTGTTCTGTTCTCCCTGGAATATCTGATCATCAGGCTGTGATACTTACGCTTACTAATGTTGTTTTAAAGAAAAATTGCAAGGTGGTCTCGTTCCCAAACTTTTCACGTGCTGATGACACCTCAATATTGGATTTACTAGCATTTGAATTTGATTCTTTTTCGAGTTGCACTGCTGATATTCATTATCTGTGGAAGCGTTTCAAAGACCATATAAATGAGTGTATTGATAGATTTGTTCCTCGTATTGTAAAAAATCGATAGGAAAGAACCCCTGGATTTCTCGGGAAACGTTGCAATTGCGAAGACGGCTCAAACGTTTAAAAAATCAAAGACGGTGCTCTAAAGACGTAGGTATCCTCCAGCAAAAAATTTCTGAACTTGCTTCTCAAGTGAAAGCAAATGTTGTGTCTGATAAGGAACGCTATTATGGCCAACAACTTCCGAGTCTCATGTCTTCGTCTCCCGAGAGGTTCTGGAGTTTAATTTCGCCTAATACTGTGACTACTGATGTTTTTTTAATTGATGGTGTTGAAACTAGTGATTCATTTGTTATTTCTAACGCTTTCAATGATCATTTTAAATCTGTTTTTACGAGGGATAACGGTGTCCTGGAAACATTTGATGTGGCAAGCCCACCCCTTTCGGATATCATCATAAGTGAAGAGGGAGTTCTTAATCTGCTTTTAAAACTGGATGTTAAGAAATCTTCAGGTCCGGATGGAATACCGAATGAGTTCTTAAAGCGCTACGCACAATGGGTTTCAAAGTACCTAACAATTCTCTTTTCTAAATCTCTGAAAGATGGTCAAGTTCCGGATGACTGGGTAACTGCTAAAGTCAAGCCCTTACATAAGAGTGGAGATCCCCATTCTGTTACTAACTATCGGCCGATCTCATTAATTTCAACTTCCTGTAAACTCATTGAGCATATAATACATAAGCACATTTCAGACTTCCTAGATAAGCACAATATTTTGTCAGATTCACAACACGGATTCAGGAAAGGATTTTCTACTTGTACTCAGCTGGTAACAACAGTACATGATTTTGCGCTATCTATAAATTCCGGAAAACAGGTAGATGCAATTTTTATGGATTTTGCTAAAGCTTTCGATACGGTCTCACACAATAAATTACTCTTCGAACTTGATTTAATTCTTAAAAATACCCAGCTTCTAAACTGGATTTCTGGCTATCTTTTGAATCGAAAACAATACGTCTCTTTCAATGAACATTGTTCTCGTACAGTACCGGTTGACTCGGGAGTGCCCCAAGGCTCCGTGCTTGGGCCGCTCTTCTTTTTGTTGTTTATAAATGACGTATCACATGATATACCTGTAAAAGTCAAGTTATATGCGGATGACTGCATTCTATACTCGGAAGTTGAAAACCATACCGACCAAATTCATTTAAACGACGCATTTCAAAAGGTCATTCGTTGGTGTGATAAATGGCAGATGTCAGTTAATTTTAAAAAGACTGTTTTCATGAAAATTTCCCACAAACGTACCCCTCTTCATTTTGCATATTCAGCCAATAATGTTTTTTTGCAGGAGGTACAACACTACAAGTACCTTGGTCTTTGGATTTCGAATGACCTAAACTGGACAAGACATATTAATACTGTAATAAGCTCGTGCAATTACAAGCTATTTTATCTTAGACGAGCTCTCAAGCTTTCAACCCCCGCCGTTCGCCTTATTGCTTTTAATGCAATTGTTCAACCTTCTTTAGATTATGCTTCCATAATCTGGTACCCTCACACCAGAAAAAACATTAGCGAAATGGAAAAAATTCAAAAGAGAGCTGTTAGATTTATTTATAACAGTTTTGGCCGCACTTCAATAACACGTTTATTATCAAAAGCCAATCTTTCAACACCTACACAAAGGAATAAAGTATTAAGATTGAAATTTTTCTTTCAGTTAGTTAAAGGTTATTATAAGTTAGACTTATCACACATACTTAATTTCTCCACGGGATATGCCACAAGACAGAGGCATTCCCTTACAATAACCCCATTCTCCACCCGTAATAACACGTTCAAATATTCATTTTTTCCGAGGACAATCATCGAATGGAATAACCTTAGTAATGAAGTTGTTTCCCAGTCTTCCTTGAATCTTTTTGCTGCGCAGCTCCAGCAGTGAGTGTCTGATATGTGATCCTGCTTTTTATTTCTATCACTGTAGCAATTCCCCACTCGTGACCAACTTGAATATAGCGCTGATTTCATTATATGCCCTTATGACTGTTCATTGCAAACCATTGTCTTTTTGTGTACATACCTCACCTGTTTTATATTTACTTGTTTGCCGATTTGTTAATTTAGCAAATGTGTATCCACCCTGCTAAAACCCTATGTTAGGGTTGCAGTATTCATAAATAAATAAATAAATAAATTTACCCCAGTAAGTAAAGCATTTGACTTTCTGAATCACAATATTCTGCGCAAACTGCTTGACTATGGTGCACATTTCTTTGCCTTTGAACTCATGAAAAGCTGTGCATCTTGAAGCAGTGTGAGAACATCAGTGACTTCGCATGTCGATAAAATATGGGGTGCCCCAGCAGTCAATGATGTGGCCTTTGTTGTGTATAGTCTATATCAACTATTTATACGTTGTGACCTATACACCGAAACTCCTCATGTGTGCTGATGACATTAAAAATCTTTTTAGGTGCGCAGCGTTTCTTTTCGTGACGCAAGCACTTTTGGCTTTTATCTTCATATATAACTATCTAACTGCACATGTCTGGGTGCAATCATCACCACCCCTTAACTTAGGGCATATGAGAATCGGTGCAGAAGGGTAAGACGGTTCACAGATACGACGCGCTGGTCATGACATGAATAATTCATTGTCTGGTCTGATTAGTCGTCAAACACTTCCCAAAAAATACTGGCACATACCTGAAAGCAGGTATATGCCACTAATATATGGGTATGTGCCACATGTGATATATGGTTTATATCTATCCATACGTTTTATATCTACTAGGAATAGCGAGAAAAAGCTGGCATAGACAGCTTTGACCGGACGAATGCAAAGAACAAAGTTGTCTCAGCAGGAATTAAACCTTAGTGTTTTGCTTTGCAATCAAGTATTCTACTACAGAGCCATGCCCGGCCTCGGATATACTTTTCAAATAGACCTCAATGTTCGTGTAACATTATGGTAGTTGCAGTGCTGGTGATCAAATTGTTAAACTATTACTTATGCACACTTATGATGCAGCTGTCACTTTTAAAAATGTCAAATATAGTTAGGCGCCATCTTGTGATGTATCTGTGAAGCAGAGTTGAGGGCTACCATCCTCGTTAGTCCGAACGACAACACCAGTCCTTCACACCGGCTTACCACTTCTGGTGTGTGTCCATGTTTTTGTTGGCATCGCTACGAAACGGCAAATATCTGCTAATGTTGTCACGGGTGTAACATCTCTCTATAACAAATAAAACACATGCGGCTGTTTAACGTATGTGTCTTCGAGGATTTGTACATATATTGAGCTCCACTTTATAAGATTACTCAATAAAAAACAAAATGCTTTCACATTGCATTTGCGTGTTTCGCATAACAACGATTCCCAGAGTATGCGGGATCTGCCGAGTTATTAGCATCAACTTTGTAACTAGAACGCTACTATAAACTATTATTTATTCGAACATGAACAACAGCTGGACTGCAACATGCTAAGTTTTAGTTATTAAGAAAACTAAATAGATTCATGACTACAGCATACAAAACAGGCAAACACTTGTAACGAATACATGACACACAAACGTAGAGCTAGACTAGAATATTGCATATTAGCACTTTACAATTCTTTAAAAACCCTCATTACTTTAGTACCCCGTTCGGTTTGTTCAAATCGGATGTGTACGATAACTTGATGAATAGCTTTTTTACTCAAACCTAACTAATGTTTTGCGTGTGCATCATGCTCAATTATTGCTGAAATGTTTCTTGTATATATATTTACTTTCTACTATGACATTTGTTTTTGAATGTCAAATCTGTTGTATGCGCAACCCTCTGTAGGCCCCCAGGTGCTGTGAAGTTGTTTACACAGCATTTTGCCTGGGGGAACCCCAACAAGCATGTTTCCCGTTGGAAACAAAGTTGATTCTGATGCTGACTTCTACTCCCTCAAAACTAAGAACACTCCAGCAAGACAAAGCATATTGTATCTTGGACTCTCTTGTCTTGTGAAACTCTTGGTAATTAATTCTGTCTTTATTTTAGGCTTCGGAGAAGGATGTGCTATGAAGAAGAAGTGCCCTGACCGCACTTTTGTCGAAGGAACCAAAGTCGACTTGGCAGCTGAAGATGAATTGTACAAGCAAAAGTGAACAGCTGTCATTTTGCAATCTGCAAATGTTTGAATGATCACTTATAATATAACACCACTTGCATTACCATGTCAATAGTTGTGATTTTGTAACGCACAAGTTTAGAAACACACACAGACAAACACACACACACACACACACACACACATATATATATATATATATATATATATATATAGAGAGAGAGAGAGAGAGAGAGAGAGAGCTGTATATAGCCCTTGAGCAAGCGTTTGTAGTCAAGGTTTTTAGCATGATGACAAAAGCATGTTTTATAACCACACATGTTCTACCACACACCTACTTTCCTATTCATTTTCTCTTTTAATTGCGTGGGCACTGGCAACGCCCTCAATAGGCGCCTTTTTTACTGTCGTGCCTCCAACTTGAATATTTATTATTTTAAATAATTTATTTGTTACCTAGTATGCAAGAGCGGAAGTCAGAATGTTAAGAGTTAGAAAAATGTCAGGCCTGCGCGTTAGGCGTAGCACAATCAGAGCAAAAGCTAGAAAAGTGGCCTTTCAGAGCCTTTTCAAAAGACTCAATGGGCAACTACTGCAAGCACACTTGCTCGGTACCCACTAGTGCTATAATAATACACTTCTGGGTAGTATGCCGGCATTTGCTACGATATTTTTCGTCATTCTTCTGAGAGGCGTGGTATCCGCTAAACACTTGGAAAGAATTTTGTGTCAATTGTCCATACAGTGGCTGACTACGATGAGAAATTATGGGTGAAGTGGGTATGCAACACAGTTAATAGGGAAGAGAGAACAAACTTTTGTAATGGCATGGAGCATTGTACGGCCCTGCTGAGTGCTTCTCGAGGGCACTTGAGTAACTAGCGCACAAACCTTCAGACAGCTGTAAGTGGGGCCTTCACTTTCTTGACTGCTGGAGAATGGCGGCTTCACCAAATCACACTTCCCTTGCGGTGAAGCTAGCTTCGCTCTTCCAACAGTGCAAGCTCATCTAAAATTCAGCACCGTTCTTGAGAAGTGCAGTAAGTGCAATTTGTTCAATCCAGAGCAGCAAAAACAAAAAAAAAACTGAGGAGCAGCACCTGGACAGCGTAAGGCACATTTGCAGCACTTTTCGATAACGGTGCCGAATTTGCCTCCACATTGAAAAAGCAAAACACTGCAGCCGACTTATGAGTAGCTTCACTGCAGAGCTATTGTGTTTTAAAAGACGATGATGCAGAAGCCCCTCCTAAAGCTGTCACTGTGCTTCAGGGCTGCTTTCATGAGCGCCTGCGAGAGGCACTCCGTAGAGTGCCGGGCACGCGGTGCACGTGTTTAGGGTGCAATGGACGACACTGTACATCTGTTCAAGTATTAACAAACTGAATGTGGCCTGTCACACAGCATGGTGTACAGAGCATAAAGCATTCTGCATTTCTAGCCATCTCCAGCATCAATCCTAGATCTGGCCCAATGTTACGTCGATGTGGAACACCCTTGCCGCACCATTTGACAAGGAGTTTTGGCATGACAGAAACCTTGGTCAAAGGGTGTACCCACTACACCGCTAAATATTTGCTCTTCATCCTTGTTAAGGGTGCTGAGCTGTGCTCTCTTTCTCAGCACCCTGTTTTGAACACCCAATAGGAAGCAAGGGGTGCTCGCCTGGTGACAAGCTCATTTACACCCTTATGGCTGTAATTTGGTTTAAAGTGTATGTTGACGATACTTCAAGCGCCATAACTAATGGCAATGCAACTTGTATCATGCATCTCAACTCATTGACCCTAAATGCGTGAAATGGCTTATCTGTATTCTTTATGACTGCATTATTTTTTATTCCCTTCACTCTTTACTATTACTAACTGCTAGGTGATGGTAGCTATATGCGACAATAGCGTGAATAGCGGCGATATGCCACAGCAACTATTGCAACTATGCCGCCAGGCACTCTTATTTTTTTCACTTTGATGTGATAGAATATGAGGAACACAAAACTTCTAACTACTCAGCGCAAGTGGTCCACAATGTTTCATGAACTTCGAGGTCGTCTAAAGCTGTGCTGCTAAGAATACGCGCGAATCCTGCTGCGGCCGCCGCATGTCGATGGAGTTGAAGGGCTAGATTCACATGTACTTATATTTCAATGCACGTTAAAGAACAGCATATGCATGGCTTAAATTTCGGAGCCCTCCCCTTGTGCATTCCTTGTAGTCACATCAGAGCTTTAGGACATTAAAATTCCACACTTTTCAGCCAGATTAGGTGCAGTACCCATTTTCGAGCTAAAAGGCCAGTGAAGAGGCTCCGCTTTTTTTTACACCCTCTTAACAAGCTCGCCAATTTTTTGTACACCTGACAAACGTCCTTCAACGTGCAGTGACGTCAACTCGGCGATCAACGCGGTTGGCCTTACTGCTGTTTTTTGAGACCTCCAGTTTAAACCAACCTATGAGCTGCGTGCTGCGTCACGTCGCCGATCCCCGAGTCGATGTTGAAGTGCGTGGAAGGAGGTTGGTCACGCGTAGGAAGAATGCGCGAGCTTTTCCTGCGCGTTTCGGAGCCTGTTGACTGGCCCTTTAAGGAGTCTCCTACTCAACCTTTTGTACGCAAGAAAATGTATTATCAAAGCTTCAATAAGGCATCAATAAAGTACAGAGCAAGCTATGCTGTCTATCAAGAAAAAAATAATAAATTTGAAAAGCAATCTCACACGCATAAAATATTCCTGGATTCGAAAAACGCTTTCGATTCACACAAACACAAAATTCTTCGAAGAAAATTAAATCAATACAGCATTAGGGGTATTTCACCTAAATTATTAGGTAGTTATCAAACAAATTGTTTACAGTGTTGTGAAACGCCACCCGCAGTATTGAAAATGGATAAGATTAGATATGGCTTTCATCAAGGATCTATATTAGGCCTACTGTTGTTCTTTTTATATGTAAATGATATCGTTATATACTAGGAACTTCTGACATGGTTTCATACGCTTACGACACATTTTTTTCTCTGGCACAGATATCTACAGCTGGGAAGAACAAGCGAACGGGTGGCCCAAGCACCTATCAGTATGAATACCAAATAAGCTTGAACTAAACACAAATAACATTGTGTCAGCTTTCGACCAAAACAATTACTCGATACCCCGTGACTTAGAAGTAAATTTTCGACAGAATTTGATTGTACAGGCCACATGCTGAAAATTTTTTGTATCAATTTTCCTGAAACAATCGAATCACGTATACAAAGTTCGCACTAGTTTTTAACGCTCGATTGGGGTAAGTGGAAAATGAGATGTTTTTCACGTGTTTGGGCATTTAAGCAACTCCATTATTCTCTAGAATATTCATGTATCTAATATTGTTGGTAATATGGCGTAAGACAAGTGTTAAAAACAGAAGATATGTTTCTAGAATACAAAAAGGACTACTACGAATAATTGAAGGGTTACATTCTAAAAGGCATTCTATCCCACTCTTTGACAGTGACAGCACATGAACTTTTCAGAACATCCTAAACAAAAAATATCCATGATCTTATATAATATATTGAAATCTAACGCTCACGCACTTCACAATGAATAGTCTCGAATACAGGAAACGTAGAGCTTTAGACGTATAACATACTGCAGCGAAAGAATGCGAACAATGTACGGTACACAAAGGTCACAGCATATGATATCTGATTGGTTGAAAGCACATGCTTTAATTGCCACCATTGTGAAAGGGCGTTGCTGAGTAATAGCGTTTAAAAAGAAAAATACATACATATTTAGTAATACTTCAAAAGTCATTTCCCTCTCCCTATGAAGTCACACATGTTTTTTTCTGTTAAAATTGACAAGTATAAAAATTTATTCTATTTTCATTTTATTTCATTTATTTTACCCTCAATCGCACATAGCTTTACAGAGGGGAGTGGGGTACAAGAAAATAATAAACTATGAACAAGAGAAACATAGTGACATCAAAATGATAAAGATTACAAGACATGTAAATTTGATGTTAGGCAATACACTGGATGTATGTTTAAGTACCATCAGAAACATGGGGGAAACAGAATACAATAATATAAATGTACAATATACACTTCACGCGTCATCACGTAAGTACTCCTGTATTGTGGAAGAAAACAAGTCATGATTTGACATGGAAACCATGCCCGAGGGAAGGTGGTTCCAGTCGTTGGATGTGCGTGGGACGATGGAATGATGAAAAGTGTTAGTGTGGCAGCTAATGACGTGTACCTTATGTTGATGATCTAAACTAGCTGAGTAATAGGCAGGAGTGCTGATGAACTGAGCTTTCAAAAGTGAATGATTCAATATCTTGTGAAAAAGTATGAGACGACATGCTTTGCGACGTGATTCGAGTGACTGTAGTGAAAGGCTGTGTTTCATTGACGTAACACTGCTAGTGCGATGGTAGTTAGATAGAATGAAGCGTGCTGCGTTATTCTGTACTATTTCAAGCGAGTGAGTTAAGCTCAGTTTAAAAGGATCCCACATGGAGCATGCATATTCGAGTTTTGGACGAACTAGTTTTTTATACATGGTTAGTTTCACGGCTGTAGGGGCACGGCTAAAGTTGCGTCGTAGGTACCCTAGCATGTGGTTGTCATTGTTAATAACATAGGTAATATGATGTTTCCAGTTCAAGTCAGATGTTATATGAATCCCCAAGTATTTATACGAAGTTACAGACTCTAGATCAACGTCATTTAGGATGTAGTTAGCAGGGGGTCCGGTAGTTCTTGAGATACGTAAAACTTTACATTTGTTAGTGTTGAGGTGCATGTGCCAAGTTCTACACCAGCTGGCAATATTATTAATGTCAGTTTGCAAAGAACTAGCATCAGAGTTTGATGAAATTTCTCGGTAAACAACGCAGTCGTCAGCGAAAAGGTGAATCGAAGAAGTTACAACATCGGGTAAATCGTTAATATAAATAAGGAATAGTAAAGGACCCAACACAGAACCCTGGGGCACACCAGAAGTAACGGGAGAAGAGGGTGAGCTGTAGTTGTTAGCAACAACAAATTGTGAGTGATTAATTAAGAAAAACTTGATCCAAGCAAAAATGCCGCCATCAATATTAAGGGTCCTAAGCTTATATAGTAGTAGGTTATGATTAATCTTGTCAAAAGCCTTCGAAAAGTCTAAAAAAATGCAGTCGACCAGTGAACTCCGATCTAAAATGATATGTAACGAATGGGTAAAACAAAGCAACTATGTTTTACATGAGAATGACTTCCTAAATCCATGCTGTGACGTGCTAAAGAACGATTTTGATTCTAGAAAGGTGACCAAGTTAGAGAAGATTATGTGCTCCAAAAGTTTGCACGGTATAGAAGTAAGTGAAATAGGTCGGTAATTAGTAACAGAATGCTTGTTTCCTGATTTGTGTAGCGGAACCACCTTTGCCTCTTTCCAAACGCGTGGCACTACACCTTCATTCAAAGACTGTTGGAATATTTTGCACAGGAACATAGATGAGGCATGCTTAGTTTCTTTAAGGATTCTTGCGTTTATGTTGTCAATACCACAAGCAGAGGATATTCTGAGTGATTCAGTTAGTTTTACAATTCCATGGGCCTCAGTCACTATAACAGACATTGAAGAATAGTTGTGCGCTGGTAAAGAGACAGTAGCAGAAGTGAACAACACTGAAAAGTTCCAGACAAAATTCTTCATCAGACGTGCTGCACACATCTCGAAAGATACGGGAAGGCCATCCGAGTCAACAAGTACAATTTCACTGTCGTTGGTATTTGTAATAGTTTTCCAAAGCTTTCTAGGGTTGCTGACAAGCATTGATGGCAGAGTGTTAGATAGAAAGTTAGCCTTAGCATTCGAAACTGCTGACGAGTAAACTCGCGCAGCACTCTCGTAGGAGCGCCAGCGTTTCTCCGTACTCTGGAGTTTCGCAGCACGAAACAAGCGTTTCTTTTTGTTAGAAAGTCGCTTTAGGTATGTATTGTACCAGGGTGAGCAAGAGCTCACAGGTATAGACTTTAAGGAAACAAAGGTACGAGTAAGTTCATAGATCTTGTTAACAAACAGATCCCAGTTTTCCAGCACGGTTCTATTATCAAAGTCATGTAGATAAGTGTCGTAAAATAGAGAGAGTTCGTTGTTGATTGCCTCAAAGTTTGCAGCATTGTAGTTATAGATAACCTTGCGTTTCTTAGTAGCAGTTGGCATGCTGTTGCGTATGTAGAAATGTAGCAGACAGTGATCGCTGAGACCAGGAAGTGAGTTTAGTGCATGAATGTTGTCGGGAATTGTTGTAAGAATCAAGTCAAGAATGTGCGATGAAGAATTGGTGACGCGAGTTGGGTTATTCACCATCTGCGTAAAATTAAACAGGTTGCAAGTATCGAGAAAACATTGGCCATTTGAAGAAAATGGTACGACGTCTGGTAACGATGACGCCCACATTATGGTAGGATAGTTGAAGTCGCCGAGGATAGTTATCCAAGAAGATGGGTACCGCATTGTAATTTCATTATTGTTATCGTGAAACTCCTGAACAAAGCTGATGTCTGTATCCGGAAGGCGGCAACAGACGCCAAGAACAAGCGTTTTATTATTCACAACAAACTCGCACCATATCACTTCCAATGTACACGTCACGTTTATAAGAAAGGACTTGAAACGCTTCGAAACGCGAAGCAAAGTAACACCACCTTGTCTTCTATCTCTATCGCGGCGGTAATTGTTCAACGATTTAGAAGTAGTAAAAATTTTGTTATCGAAAACATGAAAATTCAGCCAAGTCTCGGTCACGGCAATCACGTCGGCTTCACAAGAATCGATAATAGCGTCAAAAGCGTCCCGCCTTCCCATTAAACTACGGATGTTCGTGTAGAGCACCGAAATAGGACGTGATAGGATACTGCCACTTCCCCTTGCTGATTGTTATGAGGAGGCATTAGATGTCCGCGCACGTGACAATAGGGTGCGGCATCAGGCAATAAACGTGCGTCAAGGTCATGACTGTGCTCGGAAGTTGAGTGCGCCCCATTTTCGATGCGGGATTCGCTGCCATTACTGCGAGAATGCGCAGTAGTCTCGCGAACAATGCCCGCGGAAGCCTCATAACAACAGTTTCTGTGGTTAACAACAAGCTTGTCGTAACGAAGCTGAAAAGCGGGTCGGCCAGGCAATGATTTTGCATAATTGTGCAGCATATTGCGCGCTGTTCTTGTAGCCTGACAGTAGTCCTCCGATACAGAGACGTTATGACTTCTCAATTTTGATCGACGCGCCAGCACTAGTTCTGTTGCTTTAAGGCTTGCAAATTTCACTATCACTGGTCGAGTTTCCTCGCGTATATATGTACCACCTAAACGATGGGCCTTTTCTACTGCATTCGGGTCGAACTCGGCGCCTAGGCTACTAGAGAGCAAGTTGGTAAGTGCCTCTTCAGTAGCTTGCCAGGTCTCATTCTTATCGGGCATACCGAAAAACACTAAGTTGCACCTTCGGGCTCCGTCCTCGAGGTCATTTAGACGGGACACTAATGCGTCATTTGTTTGAGTGATGCTGCCGATAGCTTCGTTCGTGACCTGCAATTCCTTGTCAATGTCCGCAACCGAGTTAGTCCGCAGTTCAACCGTAGAAAGCCGCCTTTCAATCTCGCATAATTTGCTCGCCACAAGTTGCTGGTTGGCTTTCACCTCGTCGATCGCCTTTGCCAAATTGGACTGCTCAATGGCAGATGAGTCACAGCGGGCACTTATCTTAGAAAGCATTGCCATAACTTCTTTATGACGCGCATCGGAAGAAGCTGTGTTGTTCTCGACATCATCTAGTGGCCGAGGGGTCTTTTTGGGAGGCTCTGGGTTTGCTTCAACGTCACCGCAACACAAGAGTAGCGAGCAAAGGGCGTTAGTACACTCTCGCGACAAGACGTATAACACCTGTGGGCGTGGAAGCAGCAGTAAACAACCAACGGTTACTTGTCTTCTAAGCATATAATGAATCGGTTTCACCAACCTGTATAACGTGAAAGTGAAGCTCGTAAGCCATTGCCACAGTTGTGCTGCCTGCACGCCCACTAATCCACTGACGTTCACTGTTGCCCCTTTTGTTGCCTGATAAGAATAATGTGTCTGACGATGACGATGTCCCGAATGGCCTGGAAAGCTCAGGTGTGTCAGCACAGGCACTCGGATCCGTAGAAAAGCCGCAGTCTTCTGTAAACTGCAGCTGTTTGGCAGGGGTGTCAATCGGCCTTCCGGATTGAACCACAAGCGGCAGCCAGACCAAGACGACCTGTATAACGTGAAAGCGAAGCTCGTAAGCCATTGCCACAGTTGTGCTGCCTTCACGCCCACTA
Organism: Rhipicephalus annulatus; assembly: GCA_013436015.1. NCBI lineage: Eukaryota > Metazoa > Arthropoda > Arachnida > Ixodida > Ixodidae > Rhipicephalus > Rhipicephalus annulatus. Next base: position 52,258 of record WOVY01000285.1, on the reverse strand, counting down.
AACCACTGACGTTCGCTGTTGCCGCTTTTGTTGCCTGATAATAACAATGTCTCTGACGATGACGATGTCCCGAGTGGCCTGGAAATCTCAGGTGTGTCAGCGCAGGCACTCGGATTCGTAGAAAAGCCGCAGTCTTCTGGAAACTGCAGCTGTTTGGCAGGGGTGTCAATCGGCCTTCCGGATTGAACCACAAGCGGCAGCCAGACCAAGACGACCTGTATAACGTGAAAGCGAAGCTCGTAAGCCATTGCCACAGTGGTGCTGCCTCCACGCCCACTAAACCACTGACGTTCGCTGTTGCCGCTTTTGTTGCCTGATAATAACAATGTCTCTGACGATGACGCCTGTCCCGAGTGGCCTGGAAAGCTCAGGTGTGTCAGCGCAGGCACTTGGATTCGTAGAAAAGCCGCAGTCTTCTGGAAACTGCAGCTGTTTGGCAGGGGTGTTAACCGGCCTTCCGGAATGAACCACAAGCGGCAGCCAGACCAAGACGACCTGTATAACGTGAAAGCGAAGCTCGTAAGCCATTGCCACAGTTGTGCTGCCTCCACATTTTAATTTAGTGAATTTAAATATAAAGTTGTTATTTAGAAAGCCTGGGTATTTCAAACATTTTCTTGTTTTTTTTTGTCTGAAAACAAATATTACAGACAGGTCTGAGGCATCGGCGTTTTTTTAACGATGTTTCATGAACGTTATGAAAAAGTGTAAAACTGTCGCTACTTGCTCGTTTATCAGTGTTTCAACCTTTGCACAGTGCTCAACTCGCATGTCTATAACGACGGATCATCGCCCGCGGATCAGCGCGAGTGACATCTGTAGTCGCAAATACGCCAGAACTTAGCATACACGGCGCCAGTGATGTCACCACATCTAAGCATTCACGGTGCCAGTGAGTTTCTGTCCTGAGTTTAAAGGAACTGGTCCACGCATTATCTTAATGAAAAGCAGGCGCTTCTCTACCATCAGTAGTGTTTTCGAAAGCATAAGTTGACCGAAGAGGCACCGCTGAGTGTTAATGAAACGTATTGGATAATTTTGAAAATAAATGAAACACTGTTTAATTCGCTTATTTCAAAGAAACATTTCATTCAACAAAGCACCACACTTTATTTCTAAAGCTACCTTTGTATGGAATCAGAGGCGTTCTCTTAAACGCTATTAACAGTTATTTTTCAGAAAGATTTGAATGTGTAAGCCATAACAGAATATGCTCAGAGTTGAAGGAAATAAAGTGTGGCGTACTCCTAGGGTTCACTTTGGATCCCCTATTTTATTATTTATACTAAATATATCGTGAACATACCGCATACACCTATAATAGTTCTCTACGCTTAAAATGTTAGTTTATTTTTCTGTTAAAAACTTTGCTCACTTGGAAATGGCAGCGAACCATTGGTTGCGTGAACTGATGATTTGGTTTCTCTCAACCAACTTTAGCTAAATGTGTCTAAAACAAAATACATTCTTTTCAAACCTAGAAACAAACCTGATGACGTGGACACTTCTTTTTCCTTTTAAGCTTGTTTTATGGACCCGGGTATCAGTGATTAAATTTTCTGGAACTATATTTGAACAACACTTAAACTGGACCCATCATGGAAACAAAAACTTACTTGCATTTCTAGACCTAATGGAAAGTTTTCTAAAACACGGCATCTGTTTCCGACTTGGCTAAAAAGTCAGCTGTGATATTTGATGATACATTCTCAGCTATATTACTGTTTACTAATCTGGGGCTATACAAGAAAAACCAACTTAGGTTGGCTGACAGTCATTCAAAAGCAAGCTGTCCGGCACATAGAAAACCTTAGATGGCTTAGCCACGAAGCCCCATTCTTCTTAAAAATGAAATATTAAACAATTATCAGCTATTTAACCTTACTCTGGGTACATACGTACACAGAGAAATGCGAAAAGATAAATCAACATTTACACACATGTATCTACCTACACGTGAGCAATATAGCTTAAAGTACAGCCACTTAGAACTTATGTTTTGTATAACTATATACGGAACTTATCAACCCAAATAAATTATACCTTCTTTTCCAAACAACACTCACAAGTTCTAAATTATATGAATGAAGCAATGTCACAATTTTTGTTTAATAGTCTCGTTAAATCTAGTTTTATATCCTGTGTGCCCTCGCAGTATTAGCAGAGCCTCAAGCGTTATGTGGCGTAGGACATTTGTATTAAAAATTGTAGATTTGTTTAAATATTTTTATATGTATTATGAATTCATCCTGGTAGTAATGTGTCATAATTTTTTCCTTAGTGCTTCAGCGTTTTAATTCCATAAATTATATAGGTTCATAACCCTGTTGAGAAATGCTCGGTGGTAGGGCGATTGTGAAACAGTTCATCTGCCTTTAGCCGTATCATTTCTTGACATGCAACATATTTAGACGTAACATGTTGAAATATCATTATTATTTTTCATATAATAATATAAAAGATGCGGCTCGAATGAAATGTATGCAGACTCAAATTGTGAACGTCTGCCATTTTTTTTCAAATTCGTGAGCGTCAAATGTGCTTTGTAGTCGTTGTTTTAAATGCAAATATAATTTTGTGTAGTTATTACTGCGTACTCAAGACAGCCAGGTATGCCAAAAATTTTTTTTATATTACACTTCAATAATTTCGCAAACGTGTTACAGGTGTAAATATCCAAAATTGTACAGTGTATACCAGAGAAAAGTTTGATGCCGAAAGACGTTCTAAAGCACTCACTAGATAATATCTAGCGTGAGGCCGGCCTCTTCACAATAACCGAAGAGTAAACACTGCTTAGTTTATGTTCAAGGCCTAACTGACTGTGACGGGCTGAGCCGGGCCCAAACCTTCAGAGCCTGGGCCATGTATGGGCCATATTTAAAAACAATAGGACGGACTCGGGCGGGCCTGAGCACAAAGTTTTTTATGCCGGTGTGAGCTGGAACCGCAAAAGTCGGCCTGTACAGTGCTCTCATTTGTATCTCCTATACTTTTCAGCTGAGTACCTTGTATAAAGTTCGATGTATCTTTGCCCAACCTTGGATTGTGTTCTTGAACTCAATGTGGATTCCGCCTTGACATCACCTTGGCACCTACAACTGCTCATTCGTATTACACACAACACGCGCAACTGATATCATCAATGAGATCCACTGTTTTATGAGCTCATAACATGTCGCGCAGTAAAAATGAATACCTTTCTCCTCGTTTCACAGCAACCTACGGTAGCTGCAGATTCAGTAGAGGAAGGTAGCGTATCTCATTGCGAGCTTACCAGGAAAGTGGAGGACTCAGATGAAATGAAGCTGGATTCCCAATCGCTAAAGCGCTCGAGATCCCCTTTATCCAAAAAAGGCATCGCACCTGTCAATTCAGAAACCAAAAAGTACCAGAATAACACCCTGTCTAAAGCTGATTTTCTTAAGGAAAATATTCTAAACAAGGCCATCGCTGAGGCTATTTTAGAGCAAAAATAGGGTCACTTAAAATTCTTCATTGGAATTGCCGATCAATTCACTCTGCAGCAACTGATCTAATATATTTGGCATCGAAATTTTCTCCGGACATTATTGCACTGCAAGAAACTTGGCTTTCAATGCATCAGTCTTTTCAATTAAATAGATTCAGATCTTTCCGTCTAGACCGTCCATCGAAAGGTGGAGGTTTGGCATTTTTTATTAATAATAAAATAAGTCTCAAAGCAAAAATTGCGTATAAGCTCATGTCACCTGAGAGTGAAATTCTCGCCTTAGAAATAACCTTACCAGGATGCATGCCTTTTTTGGTGGTGAATGCATACTTTCCTAAAGGTGTAATAGATACTCGATGTTTAGACGCTGCAGTGACTTCTAGTTATCAAAATAAATTCTAATCGGCGATTTCAATTCTCATCATACGTGCTGGGGTTTCCGAACTGATCAATGCGGTAAGAGATTGTGGGAGTGGACAGCGGATAATAACTTGTGTTGCCTGAATTCAAGAACACCCACTTACATTAGTGATAGGTCTCGTTCAGCCTTAGATTTCAGCTTTGTGGGTCCATCACTCACTAGTTTGTCGTGGAGTGCATGTGATTGTGCAACTAACAGTGATCATTTGCCAATATTATTCGAGATTGCTTGCCAAGTTATAATGTCAGGCTCTCAGACTCGAGTGTTTATTAATTACACCAAATTTAGGAAAGATTTAGAATCTGCTTTGGCAACTCATTCTGAAGAGCAAGAAGATACAAAAGCCATGAGACTAAGTGCACTGATTAAAAGAACATATAAAAATGCAGAATTCGTTGTGGAATCCGCAAAGAGCACAACCCACAGTCCGTGGTGGAACTCGGACTGTGCCCGGGATTTCCGACGAAGAAAGGCAGCTTGGAAAAAACTAATGTATAACCAGTGCCCTCAAAACTGGTCTGATTACAAGTATCACGCTGCAATTTTCAAACGCACGGTCTCTTTAGCTAAGGAACAATATGATAGAAAACATTATGATCACCTTTCAAAAGCTTGTAACAAAAAGGCGCTGTTCAGGTTCATGAGATCACGTAAAATGATGCCTTCTCAAAATAATATAGGGTTTGAGATTATGTCCTTGAAAGAAACAAAGAAATCCTTAGAAACCATGGCTCAAGGCCTGGAGTGTAGATTTACATCAACTAAGCCTTACGATCCACAAAAACCAGCGTCAACGATTGAAGTTACTGAAGTTACAGAGGAAGAGTTAGCACAAGTAATACAAGGTTTGCCCTCGTCAGCTCCTGGTCCGGACGGAATCACAACTGCTGTGATAAAAATATTATTCAAATTATCACCATGTGACCTACTAAACACTGTAAATTATTCGTTAAAATATGCCTGGATTCCGTATGAGTGGAAATTAGCTAAAATAGTGCCGATACAAAAAAGACAAGATATGTCATAGAAAACATTCGACCCATTTCTCTTACATCTAATATGGTGAAGCTCATCGAAAGAGTGCTCAATAAAAGAGTTATAATATGGATGGAGGAAAATTTGATATTAAATCCAAATCAAATTGGCTTCAGAACAGATTGTTCAATCTGGTGTGCACACGCAGATTTAGAAAGGCGCATTCAGCTTGCTCGCAAAAAAAGACAACATGCGGCACTAGTGACATTGGATATAGCTAAGGCATACGATAGTGTAGAACATTCAGTATTATTAGACATATTAGAGAGCCACAATCTCCCAAAATATATATTGGCGTGGGTGAGGGAATTTTTGAGAGGAAGGGAGTTTTATTGCTTTAAGGATGGTTGCGCATCGTCAAAGTGCAAACAAACACGTGGTGTCCCCCAAGGCGCTGTATTATCGCCAGTTCTATTTAACATCCTAATGAGCACTATACCGCATTGCCAGGACGTGAAGGTGTTTGTATATGCTGACGATATTGCATTTTTCACGGCACATAGTGACATATATTCTTTATATCAAACGCTACAGAGATATGTCAATATGCTGGAGAGATGGCTAGATGCAGTCTGCATGACCTTAAATGTAAATAAGAGTGCAGTATTGATATTCCCGTTATCCGATCCCATCTCAATTTCAATATGTTATAAACAAGAGCCCATTCCACAGGTGGAATCTCTTAAATATTCGGGAGTAACTTATAATGCCAACCTAAACTGGACTCCTCACATAGAAAGCATGGCATCTAAAGCACAACGCGCCTTAGGAATTCTTCGTAGACTGAGCAGCCGCCGATATGGTCTACGCAGAAGCACAATGGTGATGATCTATAAAATGTATATGCGACCAATCCTAGAATTCGGGTGCGTATTGTTCTCAGGTGGCTCTGCCTATAAAATAAAGCCTCTGGTCATGCTGGAACGAGAAGCCTTGAGATTGTGTCTAGGACTACCGAGGTTTGTAAGAAACAATGTTTTGTATCAGGAAGCACGATTGCCTACATTGCCTTGCCGTTTTCGTATCCTAACGGTTCACACGTTTCTGAAATTTTTTAGCTATGCGCCAAGACGATCTGAGTATGATTTTATAAATGACCCAGACAGCTTTTTTCTTGCCCATTGGCCACGCTTTCGAACACCTCAAATTGTTTTTGTCCAGAAACAACTAGATAGGTTAAATGTAAAAATTCGAGATGTGATTGCTGCGCAGGATACAAATCAAATTCTTAAGATTGAATTCGATGACATTTTTCCCTCTAAGCCCAAATTACAATCCTATAGGGTATTAAATAGCCGACTGCAGGATTATCTTGCACACGCGGAAACAAATAACATTATAGCCACAGATGCTTCAGTATTGGATGAAAAGACGGGTGTAGGTATATACTCACATTCGCTTGACTGGTCTTTTTCATTAGGATTACCGGATTTCACCCCAGTTTTTGAAGCTGAGCTGTTGGCAATAGTTCTAGCGCTGCGAAAGCTACCTTTGAATGCCGCTAATGCGATCATAATAACGGATTCCCTGTTAGTATGTACGTCGATTACGGCGTCAACAAAATCGATGGCCTTAAAGACGCTCCTTATGCTAGTTCCTCCTCAGCTGCAACTACTGAAATTAGTATGGGTACCCGGTCATTGCGGCTTAGAAGTAAATGAAATCGCCGACTCTCTAGCACGAGCAGCATTGGAAGGGCCAGTACTATCAGTCCTTCCCGAAGTGGCCACTATAACGGCGACAAGATACAGAAAGCTTGCGCTCAGTATCTTGTTATGACGCTATGACGCTAGACGCTATGGAAGCAATATTGTCAACACCAGAATTTACTCACTTAAGATTTCCATGGAAAAGTCATTGGTGTCCTACAAAACAGTTGGAAACCATAATAACGAGATTTCGATGTCGTGTCCCCCCGTTAAATTTCTATTCACATAGGGCTGGTCTGGCGATATCACCACTATGCAACTTTTGTTCAGAATTGGAAACAATAGAGCACTATTTTTTATCATGTCGCCGATACAAATTGCTTAGGAAAACATTCATAGCCCTCCCATTCGCTAGCCTGCGGTTGAACTTATCTACAGAAAACATACTTTCCTTCGGTGCTTACGATCTGGGCTTCAGCCACGAGAACGTTTTCTACGCAGTTTGCAAGTACCTGAATGAAAGTAAAAGAATTAAGCTTTTAATTGCGTGATTATTAATCATGCAAAAATATTAATAATAATTCCAACGAACACAAGAGCATTGTTTAACTATCCTGATTCTTATTCAAGGTAATGAATAGTTGTATTATCTGCACGAGTGACAAACAACTATTGCACTCCATTCATTCTGACTAGGGTGTCTTTATTTTTTTCACTCTTTTTTTCTGGTGGGTGGTTTCGATATTTAAAAAAAAACTTACCTAATTAAGTCATCGACTCTTGGCCAATCCCCCTGAGTGGGTACGAGCCATGTCTGTGGATTCATCATCATCATCACTCGGCTACTCGAACTTGACGACCATAGTTTTTAGAATCGTGGGCACAAGTTCGCCCTAATAAAGACGCTTGTTTTTTTAACCTGTCGGCGTCAGCATCGCTACATTTCTTGTGGAAGTGCTGGGTTATGAACCGAAGCCCCGCGAGCTCAAGACAGCGTAGAACCGACGACCAGCGTATCAACCCCGTGGAAGTGACTCCTGTACACCAGAGGGCAAGTCGCCGTCTTCGAGGTGACTCACCTGAGTTCGGTCCCCTTCACTTCAATCCAAGGGGAATTCAAACGATGGATGCCACCACTATGACTAGCCAGGTAACACCGGCACAAGTGTTCATTAGCCAACCGCACCAGCCACCAGTTTTCCACGGCGACTCGTACGAGGATGTTGAAGATTGGTTGGACCTGTTCGAGAGAGTAGCGAGCTTGAATGGATGGGACGAAAGAGAGAAGCTCCGTCGCGTATACTTCGCCCTGGAAGACTTCGCGAAGACATGGTTTGAGAACCATGAAACCTCGTTGTCTACCTGGGAGGTATTTCGACGACAAGCGGTGGCTACGTTCACGAACATAGACCGGAAAGAAAAAGTGGAAGCAGCTCTTCAATCGAGGAACCAGCTAACGAACGAGAGTGCTGCTATGTACATTGAGGACATGGTCCGCCTGTTCAAGCGTGCAGATTACAACATGGCTGAGGATAAGAAGGTGCGCCATCTAATGCGCGGTGTGAAGCAAGAGCTGTTCGCCGTTCTCGTCCGCAACCCTCCGAGCACGGTTGCTGAGTTTTACTCGGAAGCGACGGCCATCGAAAAAACACTGGAACAGCGGGCTCGGCAGTACAACCGGAATCTTAACTGCGCATCTGCACAGGTATTCCCCGGAGGCGTGCGAAACGACGTTGGAACCCTGCGAGAGCTAATTAGATCAGTTATCAGAGAAGAACTGAGCAGACTGCATATGCCCCAGACTTCAACTGCACTATCTGTTACGGACGTTGTTCGTGACGAACTGAGGCAGGTGATACGAGAGCCAGAGCGTGAGCTGCAGCCGGTTCGACCTGTCCGAACATACTCTGAGGTTGTCAGACAACCCACGGTACACAGCAATGCAGCAGTTGCGATGGCGACGACTCCTCTCCCACCGGCGGCACGCAGCGCACCTCGTCCACGGGAACCGACAGCTACCTATCTGCCCCCAGCAGCACGTAGCAAACATCACTATGTGGAGCGTAGGCCCAGGAAAAGTGACGTCTGGCGTGATCACGAGCGCAGGCCTCTGTGTTTTCATTGTGGGGAAGCGGGTCATCTATACAGATTCTGTCCTTACCGACAGGCTGGATTAAGAGGCTTCCCGTCATATGCACCGTGCCCCCGAAACGGCGAACGACCAGCGGAGATTGAGGAGTACTTGTCGACGCGCCATAACTCGCCAACTCTACGCCAACACCGGTCACGGTCACCATCGCCTATGCGCTACCGGTCATCCAGCCCACGTATACCTTCAAGGCAGCCTGGTCATCACTCTCCAAGTCCACACCCGGAAAACTGAAGCAAGCGACCCGTGGAGGTGAGGCCGCTGATAACGTCAGTTACGAAGATCCTCCAGTTTGGTTTGAGAGTGATGACGGTGTATTTCCGGTAGATGGGTGCAGCAACGAAAACGTTACTTCAGATTTGCGGTTGAGAATGGAAGGATGGGAGCTGAATGCCTTAGTCGACACCGGTGCTGATTATTCAGTGATAAGTCACAAGATGGTGAAAAAGCTAAACAAAGTTGTGACACAGTGGAGTGGATCGCAGATACGCACGGCAGGTGGTCACATTATTACGCCCCTTGGCAGATGCACTGCAAGACTTGAAATACGGAGCTTTATTTACGTGGCCGATTTCATTGTGCTGCCAGAATGTTCAAGAGAACTCATTATAGGAATGGATTTTTTGCGAGCTAATGGCGCCGTAATTAACCTGCGTAGATCCAGCGTGTCTTTTTCGACTGAACGAGCTATACTTGTGGAGGAATCTGACGAACGGCGCCTAACTGCTCTACGCGTTGTTCATGATGACGTAACTGTGCCGCCACGCTGCAGTATAATGGTGCTCGTAGAAAATGATGCATTGTACAACCGCGAAGGCATAGCGGACACAAATGTAGGACTGTTTTTGAACAAAGGTGTCTGCGTAGCTAGGGGTCTTGTTCACTTGACGAATGGCCGTGCAGATGTCCTACTCACAAATTTCTCCAATGAGCTTCAACACATCGCTCAAGGCACGGCTATCGCCTATTTACGCGACTTCTGTATGGCGACTGAACTATGCAGCTTAACGACATCAACCACCCGACCAGTGGCCTGCAACATCGACACATCCGTGACCGTCAATCAGAGCCTTCCGGACAGTCACAAGAAACAGATTTACGCCTTGGTAAAAGAATTCTCTGATTGCTTTTCAAGTACCTCGAAGGTCCAGCGCACGTCAATCACGAAACACAGAATTATAACGCAAGACGACACGAGGCCTATATGCCAGCATCCATATCGGGTGTCACAGAAAGAACGGGAAATTATCAAGAAGCAAGTGGAGGAGATGCTTTCTGATGATGTCATCCAGCCTTCGAATAGTCAATGGGCGTCTCCCGTAGTGCTCGTTAAGAAGAAAGACAACACACTTAGATTCTGCGTCGACTACAGAAAACTGAACAGTGTAACTAAACGAGATGTCTACCCCTTGCCACGTATCGACAATACACTAGATCGGTTGCGATCCGCAAAGTTTTTCTCCTCCTTAGATCTGAAAAACGGATATTGGCAAATAGAGGTAGACGAGCGGGACCGTGAAAAAACGGCATTCGTAACACCAGATGGCCTCTACGAATTCAAAGCGCTTCCATTCGGCCTCTGTTCCGCACCAGCGACGTTCCAGCGAATGATGGACACTGTCCTCGCCGGATTGAAATGGCAGTCATGCCTAGTGTATTTGAATGACGTAGTGGTATTCGCTGCAACGTTCGACAAACATCTAGAGCGACTACGCACAGTATTGGGAGCCATCCGGTCAGCGAAATTGACAATCAAACCCGAAAAATGCCACTTCGGCTTCGAAGAGCTGCGATTCCTTGGACATGTCATTAGTTCCGATGGTGTTCGTCCCGATCCCGAAAAGACAGCCGCTGTTCAGAGGTTCCCTACACCCAGAGACAAAAAGTCAGTGCGTCGATTTTTGGGTTTATGTGCCTATTATAGATGATTTGTGGAAAACTTCTCAAAGATTGCGGAACCTCTTACAAAACTGACAAAAGACGACGTGCCCTTCACGTGGGAAAGCGAACAACAGAAAGCTTTTGACGAATTAAGGAAACGACTACAGGGTTCACCAATACTTGCCCATTTTGATGAGACAGCCGACACTGAAGTCCATACCGATGCCAGCAATGTCGGCCTCGGCGCCATCCTTGTCCAGTGGCAAAATGGTCAAGAGAAAGTGTTAGCCTATGCCAGCCGCAAACTATCAAAAGCTGAGGCAAACTACTCTGCAACTGAAAAAGAGTGCCTCGCAGTCATCTGGGCCATAAACAAGTTTCGACCCTACCTTTATGGTAGACCGTTCAGAGCTGTCAGTGACCACCATGCTCTATGCTGGCTGGCAAATCTCAAGGACCCGTCAGGTCGACTAGCAAGATGGAGCCTTAGGCTGCAGGAGTATGATATTACGGTCGTGTACAAATCTGGAAGGAAACACAGCGATGCCGACTGCCTGTGACGCTCTCCCGTCGATCCAAGTGTACCTGAAGAGGAAGACTTCCCGTTTCTAGGCGTTGTCGACACATCCAAAATCGCTCAACTACAACGAGATGTCCCGGATTTGCTGGCACTTATACAACACCTGCAGGGTCTCGACGTTCAAGTCCCTCGCATATTCTCCAGAGGGCTCTCCGCGTTCTGCCTTCGAGGAAGTGTCCTTTACAGGAGGAACTTCGAACCTAACGGTGAAACGTTTTTACTAGTCGTGCCCACAGCCATGCGAGAGGAAATTCTGCACGCATGCCACGACGAGCCAACATCTGGACACATGGGTGTGAGCCGAACATTCGCCAGGATTCGCCTGAAGTACTATTGGCCTAAGTTGCTCGCATCAGTGCAGCGCTACGTGAAAACTTGTCGTCAATGTCAACGGCGCAAAACTCCACCCGTAAAACCAGCCGGCCTTATCCAGCCAATAGACCCTCCAGATGCCCCATTCCAACAAGTCGGCATGGACTTCTTAGGACCTTTGCCGACATCGTGTGCAGGCAAGAAATGGATAGTCGTAGCCACAGACTATCTCACCCGTTATGCTGAAACTGACTCTCTATACAGTGCGACAGCTGCCGAAGTCGCCAAGTTCTTTGTGAAAAATATAGTGCTCAGACATGGTGCGCCCATCGTCGTCATTACGGATCGGGGCACCGCATTTACTGCAGACCTAATGCAATGCCTGATGCGCACGACAAATACCGATCACAGAAGAACAACGGCGTATCACCCTCCGTCAAATGGCTTAACCGAAAGCCTCAACAGAACTCTGACTGACATGCTATCATTGTATGTTGATGTTGAACATAAACAGTGGGATGAAATATTACCCTACGTAACATTCGCATATAATACAGCCGTTCAAGAAACAACCCACGTTGCCCCTTTCGAACTAGTATTCGGCCGAAGAGTGACCACCCCGCTGGATGCCATGTTGCCACTACAGGACGAAAGCAACTATCCACCTGACTTAGATGACTTCTTGCAAAGAGCCGAAGAAGCATGGCAAATGGCAAGATACCGAATACGCCACCAACAGCACGTCGATTCTAGTCGCTACAACAAGCGACGCAGGGACACACTTTATCATCCCGGTGACAAAGTGTGGATATGGATACCAGTGCGCCGCCGCGGACTCTCTGAAAAGCTTCTTTGCCGATACTTCGGCCCTTATGAAGTACTCAACCGTATCAGCAACGTCACTTATGAAGTTAGATCTGCTGGACACGTGAGTTCAAGACGCCGAAATCCCACGGAAGTGGTCCACGTAGTCCGCATGAAGCCCTATCATGACAGATCGTCGAAAAACGAGTGATAGTGCGCGTGTATCTTTTCACTGTCTTAAGCATCGGGACGATGCGTCTGAGGAGGGGGGCAATGCTGCGACAGGTTCGCCACATTCAAGTAGCCCGCCTCAATCATCGTGGCACCAGCACCAGCAAGACCCGGCTCGGCTGGCATGCGCCACGCGTTCGTACGTTCCAACAACGAGGAAGAGGAAGATAGTCGGATCTGTGCCACTCGGCTACTCGAACTTGACGACCATAGTTTTTAGAATCGTGGGCACAAGTTCGCCCTAATAAAGACGCTTGTTTTTTTAACCTGTCGGCGTCAGCATCGCTACAATATATTACTACTGATATGCGAATGTGCCTCTGTGGATGCACTCATGCATACATTTGGCTAGCTGCAAGAAGTGAAATTATTGATTGCAGCCAACAACATTACTCGCGCATGCTTTACTCTTAGTTACACGTAGTCAACACTTACACCTAACAGCGTTTGTCTTTGTCTAAGACTTCTACCTTCACTTTCGTGCGTGAGGGAGCTAAAAGGGTGAATTAAAATTCAGATTTATGACATCAAAGATATAAAAGCTCTGCAAGAGCATTCTCTTTGTTGAATTTATTCTGCAGCATGCTCTTTTTTGAGTTGCATGCCACTGAATATGTAGGCCATGCACTGCTAGCCATGCACTGCTAGCCATTCACTGCAGTTTGGCAAGCAGTGCATTCAGTCTTCACAACGCTCACCAAAACAATTTTTTTGTACAGGTGCAGGAATTCGTCGGCACGGTCCTTCGTTTTGTGTGAATTTGTGAATCAGATTGCTCAAAGAAAGTTCCTGACAAGGTCAAGGAGCCCACGTATGAGCAAACTCTGCACCATTGTTCCTAGCGTCAGCTGTGTTCACATATGTTCACCCTGCTCATGCGCTGTTACCAACTAAGCTACTGGACGCTGCCTACATACATAAAATGCTCTTCATATTTTCCTCAGTTTGAGAGTAGTCTGCGTGGTCTTCACAGTGCTCGCCAAAATCATTTTGCACAAGTGGGACTAATATTTCTTCCTTTAATTGTATTATCATTACTGCATGCCCTCCTGCCAAGCAAGAGTAGCAGTGTTTCCTGTGGATTGTTTGCGGCAAGCAGAAAAGATCTGTGTAAAACACTTGAAGATTTCAAGCGCGAAAATCATGGTGAACTTTGGTCTTTCAAGTAGTGTGGAACGATGCCGAGCTCTCTTCAAAAATAAAGGCTTTACTTGACGTGCCTGTTGCACTGTGAAAGAGCCTCAAAAATTTCAGGTGAAAATAAGTAGCTTCAGATGAAAATTGAACAATTGAAACTGTAATCAAAGGCGAACTATCTTGACATCAAAGGCGTTCCATAGGAAGGTTTGCCTTTTGACACTGTCTAAAATTTTTGTGCGGTGATGGAGTAACCATTACCTTGTGATAATATTGAAAATTGTAACAGAGTAGAAACGAACAAGCCTGGTTTTAAAAACAGTAGTGCGTTTTACCCGATGTCACAAATCCACGAAAGTACTCGACCACATTTCAAAAGCCACAAAATATTGCCCATACATCAGCTATACAGACACAAGCTATGCTTAGAGATACAATGTATGAAGTAAATACATCTTTATTCTTGGTCACATATTACGTCAAACAAACACCATATAAATTGCACAAGAGCTTAATATATAAACCTAGATCGGGCACAAACTATGGTGACCAACGGTTAAGCTCACGTATACCAGATATCATAATCAATACCCAACTCTACTTCATTTATCACACAATCAAAAAAATAACAAGAGTACTCCTAACAGACAAAAGTGATGACCCCATTGATCCTTAAAGCTTTATGACTTTACAATGTCTTGTATTCGTGTACACCTTTGTTCTAATCACCTGTATTTGTTTACTGAATTTTATAACAACATATATGAGTTATAGATCACTTATTTCTGTAAAAATTTCTGATCGGTACGTTCGTAAGTTTCTCCTTCTGTACATAGGTGTACTCAGCCATATCGATTTCGTTTTCTAGTGAATATTGATTATATTTTGCTCATTTCTCTCACAATAACAGTCAGAGACTACTTTTATTTTCTTTCTTTTGTTTGTGGCTCAATATGAGTACACGTTTGTTATATCAATATAACTTTAAGACAGCTGTGTTTATATACTTGTGAACTTATAATTTTCTTTTTTCCTATAATCATTCCGAATGATTACGTATCAGTGTATTCTGTACAACGATTGCTTATTGGTGTGTCTGTGCTTTTGATGTCAGGGTGGCACGACCTAGTGAGGCATTTATTTGACCTTTAGTCATGTCCCCCAAGGCAAAGTGTAAAGATTTTGCCTTGAATAAAAATTAAATAAAATGAAAATGTTGTTCTGGCTAAGGCAAAAAGCCACATCTGTTTATAGTGGCTTTTGGTTTTAGATTAGGTGGTCCTACTCATACCAACCAACGCTCATATCAGAACCTTCTTGCTACCATTTGTAGTAAAATTGTATGTGTGAAAGCCATGCATAAAGGTGAAGTTGTTCGCGAAACGGATAACTACCGGCTAATATTGGTTCTGTCCATCTTGTCCAAAGCATTTAAGATTGTTAATAATGAAGTGCTTATTAACCTTTTGACTAAATAGTAAGGTAATCGCGTAGTGGGGCTTCTGGAAAGAAAACTCTACCAAAACGACATTGCAGTTGAAAAAGCAAATTGTGAGCAACATACAAAACAAACTTTTGAGTGTTGCCTTATTTACCCCAGTAAGAAAAGCATTTGACTTTCTGAATCACAATATTCTGCGCAAACTGCTTGACTATGGTGCACATTTCTTTGCCTTTGAACTCATGAAAAGCTGTGCATCTTGAAGCAGTGTGAGAACATCAGTGACTTCGCATGTCGATAAAATATGGGGTGCCCCAGCAGTCAATGATGTGGCCTTTGTTGTGTATAGTCTATATCAACTATTTATACGTTGTGACCTATACACCGAAACTCCTCATGTGTGCTGATGACATTAAAAATCTTTTTAGGTGCGCAGCGTTTCTTTTCGTGACGCAAGCACTTTTGGCTTTTATCTTCATATATAACTATCTAACTGCACATGTCTGGGTGCAATCATCACCACCCCTTAACTTAGGGCATATGAGAATCGGTGCAGAAGGGTAAGACGGTTCACAAATACGACGCGCTGGTCATGACATGAATAATTCATTGTCTGGTCTGATTAGTCGTCAAACACTTCCCAAAAAATACTGGCACATACCTGAAAGCAGGTATATGCCACTAATATATGGGTATGTGCCACATGTGATATATGGTTTATATCTATCCATACGTTTTATATCTACTAGGAATAGCGAGAAAAAGCTGGCATAGACAGCTTTGACCGGACGAATGCAAAGAACAAAGTTGTCTCAGCAGGAATTAAACCTTAGTATTTTGCTTTGCAATCAAGTATTCTACTACAGAGCCATGCCCGGCTTCGGATATACTTTTCAAATAGACCTCAATGTTCGTGTAACATTATGGTAGTTGCAGTGCTGGCGATCAAATTGTTAAACTATTACTTATGCACACTTATGATGCAGCTGTCACTTTTAAAAATGTCAAATATAGTTAGGCGCCATCTTGTGATGTATCTGTGAAGCAGAGTTGAGGGCTACCATCCTCGTTAGTCCGAACGACAACACCAGTCCTTCACACCGGCTTACCACTTCTGGTGTGTGTCCATGTTTTTTTTGGCATCGCTACGAAACGGCAAATATCTGCTAATGTTGTCACGGGTGTAACATCTCTCTATAACAAATAAAACACATGCGGCTGTTTAACGTATGTGTCTTCGAGGATTTGTACATATATTGAGCTCCACTTTATAAGATTACTCAATAAAAAACAAAATGCTTTCACCTTGCATCCGCGTGTTTCGCATAACAACGATTCCCAGTGTATGCGGGATCTGCCGAGTTTTTAGCATCAACTTTGTAACTAGAACGCTACTATAAACTATTATTTATTCGAACATGAACAACAGCTGGACTGCAACATGCTAAGTTTTAGTTATTAAGAAAACTAAATAGATTCATGACTACAGCATACAAAACAGGCAAACACTTGTAACGAATACATGACACACAAACGTAGAGCTAGACTAGAATATTGCATATTAGCACTTTACAATTCTTTAAAAACCCTCATTACTTTAGTACCCCGTTCGGTTTGTTCAAATCGGATGTGTACGATAACTTGATGAATAGCTTTTTTACTCAAACCTAACTAATGTTTTGCGTGTGCATCATGCTCAATTATTGCTGAAATGTTTCTTGTATATATATTTACTTTCTACTATGACATTTGTTTTTGAATGTCAAATCTGTTGTATGCGCAACCCTCTGTAGGCCCCCAGGTGCTGTGAAGTTGTTTACACAGCATTTTGCCTGGGGGAACCCCAACAAGCATGTTTCCCGTTGGAAACAAAGTTGATTCTGATTCTGACTTCTACTCCCTCAAAACTAAGAACACTCCAGCAAGACAAAGCATATTGTATCTTGGACTCTCTTGTCTTGTGAAACTCTTGGTAATTAAGTCTGTCTTTATTTTAGGCTTCGGAGAAGGATGTGCTATGAAGAAGAAGTGCCCTGACCGCACTTTTGTCGAAGGAACCAAAGTCGACGTGGCAGCTGAAGAATAATTGTACAAGCAAAAGTGAACAGCTGTCATTTTGCAATCTGCAAATGTTTGAATGATCACTTATAATATAACACCACTTGCATTACCATGTCAATAGTTGTGATTTTGTAACGCACAAGTTTAGAAACACACACAGACAAACACACACACACACACACATATATATATATATATATATATATATATATATATATATATATATATAGAGAGAGAGAGAGAGAGAGAGAGAGAGAGAGAGCTGTATATAGCCCTTGAGCAAGCGTTTGTAGTCAAGGTTTTTAGCATGATGACAAAAGCATGTTTTATAACCACACATGTTCTACCACACACCTACTTTCCTATTTATTTTCTCTTTTAATTGCGTGGGCACTGGCAACGCCCTCAATTGGCGCCTTTTTTACTGTCGTGCCTCCAACTTGAATATTTATTATTTTAAATAATTTATTTGTTACCTAGTATGCAAGAGCGGAAGTCAGAATGTTAAGAGTTAGAAAAACGTCAGGCCTGCGCGTTAGGCGTAGCACAATCAGAGCAAAAGCTAGAAAAGTGGCCTTTCAGAGCCTTTTCAAAAGACTCAATGGGCAACTACTGCAAGCACACTTGCTCGGTACCCACTAGTGCTATAATAATACACTTCTGGGTAGTAGGCCGGCATTTGCTATGATATTTTTCGTCATTCTTCTGAGAAGCGTGGTATCCGCTAAACACTTGGAAAGAATTTTGTGTCAATTGTCCATACAGTGGCTGACGACGATGAGAAATTATGGGTGAAGTGGGTATGCAACACAGTTAATAGGGAAGAAAGAACAAACTTTTGTAATGGCATGGAGCATTGTACGGCCCTGCTGAGTGCTTCTCGAGGGCACTTGAGTAACTAGCGCACAAACCTTCAGACAGCTGTAAGTGGGGCCTTCACTTTCTTGACTGCTGGAGAATGGCGGCTTCACCAAATCACACTTACCTTGCGGTGAAGCTAGCTTCGCTCTTCCAACAGTGCAAGCTCATTTAAAATTCAGCACCGTTCTTGAGAAGTGCAGTAAGTGCAATTTGTTCAATCCAGAGCAGCAAAAACAAAAAAAAACTGAGGAGCAGCACCTGGACAGCGTAAGGCACATTTGCAGCACTTTTCGATAACGGTGCCGAATTTGCCTCAACATTGAAAAAGCAAAACACTGCAGCCGACTTATGAGTAGCTTCACTGCAGAGCTATTGTGTTTTAAAAGACGATGATGCAGAAGCCCCTCCTAAAGCTGTCACTGTGCTTCAGGGCTGCTTTCATGAGCGCCTGCGAGAGGCACTCCGTAGAGTGCCGGGCACGCGGTGCACGTGTTTAGGGTGCAATGGACGACACTGTACATCTGTTCAAGTATTAACAAACTGAATGTGGCCTGTCACACAGCATGGTGTACAGAGTATAAAGCATTCTGCATTTCTAGCCATCTCCAGCATCAATCCTAGATCTGGCCCAATGTTACGTCGATGTGGAACACCCTTCCCGCACCATTTGACAAGGAGTTTTGGCATGACAGAAACCTTAGTCAAAGGGTGTACCCACTACACCGCTAAATATTTGCTCTTCACCCTTGTTAAGGGTGCTGAGCTGTGCTCTCTTTCTCAGCACCCTGTTTTGAACACCCAATAGGAAGCAAGGGGTGCTCGCCTGGTGACAAGCTCATTTACACCCTTATGGCTGTAATTTGGTTTAAAGTGTATGTTGACGATACTTCAAGCGCCATAGCTAATGGCAATGCAACTTGTATCATGCATCTCAACTCATTGACCCTAAATGCGTGAAATGGCTTATCTGTATTCTTTATGACTGCATTATTTTTTATTCCCTTCACTCTTTACTATTACTAACTGCTAGGTGATGGTAGCTATATGCGACAATAGCGTGAATAGCGGCGATATGCCACAGCAACTATTGCAACTATGCCGCCAGGCACTCTTATTTTTTTCACTTTGATGTGATAGAATATGAGGAACACAAAACTTCTAACTACTCAGCGCAAGTGGTCCACAATGTTTCATGAACTTCGAGGTCGTCTAAAGCTGTGCTGCTAAGAATACGCGCGAATCCTGCTGCGGCCGCCGCATGTCGATGGAGTTGAAGGGCTAGATTCACATGTACTTATATTTCAATGCACGTTAAAGAACAGCATATGCATGGCTTAAATTTCGGAGCCCTCCCCTTGTGCATTCCTTGTAGTCACATCAGAGCTTTAGGACATTAAAATTCCACAATTTTCAGCCAGATTAGGTGCAGTACCCATTTTCGAGCTAAAAGGCCAGTGAAGAGGCTCCGCTTTTTTTTTACACCCTCTTAACAAGCTCGCCAATTTTTTGTACACCTGACAAACGTCCTTCAACGTGCAGTGACGTCAACTCGGCGATCAACGCGGTTGGCCTTACTGCTGTTTTTTGAGACCTCCAGTTTAAACCAACCTATGAGCTGCGTGCTGCGTCACGTCGCCGATCCCCGAGTCGATGTTGAAGTGCGTGGAAGGAGGTTGGTCACGCGTAGGAAGAATGCGCGAGCGTTTCCTGCGCGTTTCGGAGCCTGTTGACTGGCCCTTTAAGGAGTCTCCTACTCAACCTTTTGTACGCAAGAAAATGTATTATCAAAGCTTCAATAAGGCATCAATAAAGCACAGAGCAAGCTATGCTGTCTATCAAGAAAAAAATAATAAATTTGAAAAGCAATCTCACACGCATAAAATATTCCTGGATTCAAAAAACGCTTTCGATTCACACAAACACAAAATTCTTCGAAGAAAATTAAATCAATACAGCATTAGGGGTATTTCACCTAAATTATTAGGTAGTTATCAAACAAATCGTTTACAGTGTTGTGAAACGCCACCCGCAGTATTGAAATTGGATAAGATTTGGTATGGCTTTCATCAAGGATCTATATTAGGCCTACTGTTGTTCTTTTTATATGTAAATGATATCGTTATATACTAGGAACTTCTGACATGGTTTCATACGCTTACGACACATTTTTTTCTCTGGCACAGATATCTACAGCTGGGAAGAACAAGCGAACGGGTGGCCCAAGCACCTATCAGTATGAATACCAAATAAGCTTGAACTAAACACAAATAACATTGTGTCAGCTTTCGACCAAAACAATTACTCGATACCCCGTGACTTAGAAGTAAATTTTCAACAGAATTTGATTGTACAGGCCACATGCTGAAAATTTTTTGTATCAATTTTCATGAAACGATCGAATCACGTATACAAAGTTCGCACTAGTTTTTAACGCTCGATTGGGGTAAGTGGAAAATGAGATGTTTTTCACGTGTTTGGGCATTTAAGCAACTCCATTATTCTCTAGAATATTCATGTATCTAATATTGTTGGTAATATGGCGTAAGACAAGTGTTAAAAACAGAAGATATGTTTCTAGAATACAAAAAGGACTACTACGAATAATTGAAGGGTTACATTCTAAAAGGCATTCTATCCCACTCTTTGACAGTGACAGCACATGAACTTTTCAGAACATCCTAAACAAAAAATATCCATGATCTTATATATTATATTGAAATCTAACGCTCACGCACTTCACAATGAATAGTCTCGAATACAGGAAACGTAGAGCTTTAGACGTATAACATACTGCAGCGAAAGAATGCGAACAATGTACGGTACACAAAGGTCACAGCATATGATATCTGATTGGTTGAAAGCACATGCTTTAATTGCCACCATTGTGAAAGGGCGTTGCTGAGTAATAGCGTTTAAAAATAAAAATACATACATATTTAGTAATACTTCAAAAGTCATTTCCCTCTCCCTATGAAGTCACACATGTTTTTTTTGTTAAAATTGACAAGTAAAAAAAATTATTTAATTTTCAATTTATTTCATTTATTTTACCCTCAATCGCACATAGCTTTACAGAGGGGAGTGGGGTACAAGAAAATAATAAACTATGAACAAGAGAAACATAGTGACATCAAAATGATAAAGATTACAAGACATGTAAATTTGATGTTAGGCAATACAGTGGATGTATGCGTAAGTACCATCAGAAACAAGGGGGAAACAGAATACAATAATATAAATGTACAATATACACTTCACGCGTCATCACGTAAGTACTCCTGTATTGTGGAAGAAAACAAGTCATGATTTGACATGGAAACCATGCCCGAGGGAAGGTGGTTCCAGTCGTTGGATGTGCGTGGGACGAGGGAATGATGAAAAGTGTTAGTGCGGCAGCTAATGACGTGTACCTTATGTTGATGATCTAAACGAGCTGAGTAATAGGCAGGAGTGCTGATGAACTGAGCTTTCAAAAGTGAATGATTCAATATCTTGTGAAAAAGTATGAGACGACATGCTTTGCGACGTGATTCGAGTGACTGTAGTGAAAGGCTGTGTTTCATTGACGTAACACTGCTAGTGCGATGGTAGTTAGATAGAATAAAGCGTGCTGTGTTATTCTGTACCATTTCAAGCGAGTGAGTTAAGCTCAGTTTAAAAGGATCCCACATGGAGCATGCATATTCGAGTTTTGGACGAACTAGTTTTTTATACATGGTTAGTTTCACGGCTGTAGGGGCACGGCTAAAGTTGCGTCGTAGGTACCCTAGCATGTGGTTGCCATTGTTAATAACATAGGTAATATGATGTTTCCAGTTCAAGTCAGATGTTATATGAATCCCCAAGTATTTATACGAAGTTACAGACTCTAGATCAACGTCATTTAGGATGTAGTTAGCAGGGGGTCCGGTAGTTCTTGAGATACGTAAAACTTTACATTTGTTAGTGTTGAGGTGCATGTGCCAAGTTCTACACCAGCTGGCAATATTATTAATGTCAGTTTGCAAAGAACTAGCATCAGAGTTAGATGAAATTTCTCGGTAAACAACGCAGTCGTCAGCGAAAAGGTGAATCGAAGAAGTTACAACATCGGGTAAATCGGTAATATAAATAAAGAATAGTAAAGGACCCACACAGAACCCTGGGGCACACCAGAAGTAACGGGAGAAGAGGGTGAGCTGTAGTTGTTAGCAACAACAAATTGTGAGTGATTAATTAAGAAAAACTTGATCTAAGCAAAAATGCCGCCATCAATATTAAGGGTCCTAAGCTTATATAGTAGTAGGTTATGATTAATCTTGTCAAAAGCCTTCGAAAAGTCTAAAAAAATGCAGTCGACCAGTGAACTCCGATCTAAAATGATATGTAACGAATGGGTAAAACAAAGCAACTATGTTTCACATGAGAATGACTTCCTAAATCCATGCTGTGACGTGCTAAAGAACGATTTTGATTCTAGAAAGGTGACCAAGTTAGAGAAAATTATGTGCTCCAAAAGTTTGCATGGTATAGAAGTAAGTGAAATAGGTCGGTAATTAGTAACAGAATGCTTGTTTCCTGATTTGTGTAGCGGAACCACCTTTGCCTCTTTCCAAACGCGTGGCACTACACCTTCATTCAAAGACTGTTGTAATATTTTGCACAGGAACATAGATGAGGCATGCTTAGTTTCTTTAAGGATTCTTGCGTTTATGTTGTCAATCCCACAAGCAGAGGATATTCTGAGTGATTCAGTTAGTTTTACAATTCCATGGGCCTCAGTCACTATAACAGACATTGAAGAATAGTTGTGCGCTGGTAAAGAGACAGTAGCAGAAGTGAACAACACTGAAAAGTTCCAGACAAAATTCTCCTTCAGACGTGCTGTACACATCTCGAAAGATACGGGAAGGCCATCCGAGTCAACAAGTACAATTTCACTGTCGTTGGTATTTGTAATAGTTTTCCAAAACTTTCTAGGGTTGCTGACAAGCATTGATGGCAGAGTGTTAGATAGAAAGTTAGCCTTAGCATTCGAAACTGCTGACGAGTAAACTCGCGCAGCACTCTCGTAGGAGCGCCAGCGTTTCTCCGTACTCTGGAGTTTCGCAGCACGAAACAAGCGTTTCTTTTTGTTAGAAAGTCGCTTTAGGTATGTATTGTACCAGGGTGAGCAAGAGCTCACAGGTATAGACTTTAAGGGAACAAAGGTACGAGTAAGTTCATAGATCTTGTTAACAAACAGATCCCAGTTTTCCAGCACGGTTCTATTATCAAAGTCATGTAGATAAGTGTCGTAAAATAGAGAGAGTTCGTTGTTGATTGCCTCAAAGTTTGCAGCATTGTAGTTATAGATAACCTTGCGTTTCTTAGTAGCAGTTGGCATGCTGTTGCGTATGTAGAAATGTAGCAGACAGTGATCGCTGAGACCAGGAAGTGAGTTTAGTGCATGAATGTTGTCGGGAATTGTTGTAAGAATCAAGTCAAGAATGTGCGATGAAGAATTGGTGACGCGAGTTGGGTTATTCACCATCTGCGTAAAATTAAACAGGTTGCAAGTATCGAGAAAACATTGGCCATTTGAAGAAAATGGTACGACGTCTGGTAACGATGACGCCCACATTATGGTAGGATAGTTGAAGTCGCCGAGGATAGTTATCCAAGAAGATGGGTACCGCATTGTAATTTCATTATTGTTATCGTGAAACTCCTGAACAAAGCTGATGTCTGTATCCGGAAGGCGGCAACAGACGCCCAGAACAAGCGTTTTATTATTCACAACAAACCCGCACCATATCACTTCCAATGTAGACGTCACGTTTATAAGAAAGGACTTGAAACGCTTCGAAACGCGAAGCAAAGTAACACAACCTTGTCTTCTATCTCTATCGCGGCGGTAATTGTTCAACGATTTGGAAGTAGTAAAAATTTTGTTATCGCAAACATGAAAATTCAGCCAAGTCTTGGTCACGGCAATCACGTCGGCTTCACAAGAATCGATAATAGCGTCAAAAGCGTCCCGCTTTCCC
Source organism: Rhipicephalus annulatus (assembly GCA_013436015.1). Taxonomy (NCBI): domain Eukaryota; kingdom Metazoa; phylum Arthropoda; class Arachnida; order Ixodida; family Ixodidae; genus Rhipicephalus; species Rhipicephalus annulatus. The sequence goes on along the minus strand of WOVY01000285.1, from coordinate 28,216 downwards.
ATTAAACTACGGATGTTCGTGTAGAGCACCGAAATAGGACGTGATACGATACTGCCACTTCCCCTTGCTGATTGTTATGAGGAGGCATTAGATGTCCGCGCACGTGACAATAGGGTGCGGCATCAGGCAATAAACGTGCGTCAAGGTCATGACTGGGCTCGGAAGTTGAGTGCGCCCCATTTTGGATGCGGGATTCGCTGCCATTACTGCGAGAATGCGCAGTAGTCTCGCGAACAATGCCCGCGGAAGCCTCATAACAACAGTTTCTGTGGTTAACAACAAGCTTGTCGTAACGCAGCTGAAAAGCGGGTCGGCCAGGCAATGATTTTGCATAATTGTGCAGCATATTGCGCGCTGTTCTTGTAGCCTGACAGTAGTCCTCCGATACAGAGACGTTATGACTTCTCAATTTTGATCGACGCGCCAGCACTAGTTCTGTTTCTTTAAGGCTTGCAAATTTCACTATCACTGGTCGAGTTTCCTCGCGTATATATGTACCACCTAAACGATGGGCCTTTTCTACTGCATTCGGGTCGAACTCGGCGCCTAGGCTACTAGAGAGCAAGTTGGTAAGTGCCTCTTCAGTAGCTTGCCAGGTCTCATTCTTATCGGGCATACCGAAAAACACTAAGTTGCACCTTCGGGCTCTGTCCTCGAGGTCATTTAGACGGGACACCAATGCGTCATTTGTTTGAGTGATGCTGCCGATAGCTTCGTTCGTGACCTGCAATTCCTTGTCAATGTCCGCAACCGAGTTAGTCCGCAGTTCAACCGTAGAAAGCCGCCTTTCAATCTCGCATAATTTGCTCGCCACAAGTTGCTGGTTGGCTTTCACCTCGTCGATCGCCTTTGCCAAATTGGACTGCTCAATGGCAGATGAGTCACAGCGGGCACTTATCTTAGAAAGCATTGCCATAACTTCTTTATGACGCGCATCGGAAGAAGCTGTGTTGTTCTCGACATCATCTAGTGGCCGAGGGGTCTTTTTGGTAGGCTCTGGGTTTGCTTCAACGTCACCGCAACACAAGAGTAGCGAGCAAAGGGCGTTAGTACACTCTCGCGACAAGACGTATAACACCTGTGGGCGTGGAAGCAGCAGTAAACAACCAACGGTTACTTGTCTTCTAAGCATATAATGAATCGGTTTCACCAACCTGTATAACGTGAAAGTGAAGCTCGTAAGCCATTGCCACAGTTGTGCTGCCTCCATGCCCACTAATCCACTGACGTTCGCTGTTGCCCCTTTTGTTGCCTGATAAGAATAATGTGTCTGACGATGACGATGTCCCGAATGGCCTGGAAAGCTCAGGTGTGTCAGCGCAGGCACTCGGATCCTAGAAAAGCCGCAGTCTTCTGTAAACTGCAGCTGTTTGGCGGGGGTGTCAATCGGCCTTCCGGATTGAACCACAAGCGGCAGCCAGACCAAAACGACCTGTATAACGTGAAAGCGAAGCTCGTAAGCCATTGCCACAGTTGTGCTGACTCCACGCCCACTAAACCACTGACGTTCGCTATTGCCGCTTTTGTTGCCTGATAATAACAATGTCTCTGACGATGACGATGTCCCGAGTGGCCTGGAAAGCTCAGGTGTGTCAGCGCAGGCACTCGGATTCGTAGAAAAGCCGCAGTCTTCTGGAAACTGCAGCTGTTTGGCAGGGGTGTCAATCGGCCTTCCGGATTGAACCACAAGCGGCAGCCAGACCAAGACGACCTGTATAACGTGAAAGCGAAGCTCGTAAGCCATTGCCACAGTGGTGCTGCCTCCACGCCCACTAAACCACTGACGTTCGCTGTTGCCGCTTTTGTTGCCTGATAATAACAATGTCTCTGACGATGACGCCTGTCCCGAGTGGCCTGGAAAGCTCAGGTGTGTCAGCGCAGGCACTTGGATTCGTAGAAAAGCCGCAGTCTTCTGGAAACTGCAGCTGTTTGGCAGGGGTGTTAACCGGCCTTCCGGAATGAACCACAAGCGGCAGCCAGACCAAGACGACCTGTATAACGTGAAAGCGAAGCTCGTAAGCCATTGCCACAGTTGTGCTGCCTCCACATTTTAATTTAGTGAATTTAAATATAAAGTTGTTATTTAGAAAGCCTGGGTATTTCAAACATTTTCTTGTTTTTTTTTTGCCTGAAAACAAATATTACAGACAGGTCTGAGGCATCGGCGTTTTTTTAACGATGTTTCATGAACGTTATGAAAAAGTGTAAAACTGTCGCTACTTGCTCGTTTATCAGTGTTTCAACCTTTGCACAGTGCTCAACTCGCATGTCTATAACGACGGATCATCGCCCGCGGATCAGCGCGAGTGACATCTGTAGTCGCAAATACGCCAGAACTTAGCATACACGGCGCCAGTGATGTCACCACATCTAAGCATTCACGGTGCCAGTGAGTTTCTGTCCTGAGTTTAAAGGAACTGGTCCACGCATTATCTTAATGAAAAGCAGGCGCTTCTCTACCATCAGTAGTGTTTTCGAAAGCATAAGTTGACCGAAGAGGCACCGCTGAGTGTTAATGAAACGTATTGGATAATTTTGAAAATAAATGAAACACTGTTTAATTCGCTTATTTCAAAGAAACATTTCATTCAACAAAGCACCACACTTTATTTCTAAAGCTACCTTTGTATGGAATCAGAGGCGTTCTCTTAAACGCTATTAACAGTTATTTTTCAGAAAGATTTGAATGTGTAAGCCATAACAGAATATGCTCAGAGTTGAAGGAAATAAAGTGTGGCGTACTCCTAGGGTTCACTTTGGATCCCCTATTTTATTATTTATACTAAATATATCGTGAACATACCGCATACACCTATAATAGTTCTCTACGCTTAAAATGTTAGTTTATTTTTCTGTTAAAAACTTTGCTCACTTGGAAATGGCAGCGAACCATTGGTTGCGTGAACTGATGATTTGGTTTCTCTCAACCAACTTTAGCTAAATGTGTCTAAAACAAAATACATTCTTTTCAAACCTAGAAACAAACCTGATGACGTGGAATCTTCTTTTTCCTTTTAAGCTTGTTTTATGGACCCGGGTATCAGTGATTAAATTTTCTGGAACTATATTCGAACAACACTTAAACTGGACCCATCATGGAAACAAAAACTTACTTGCATTTCTAGACCTAATGGAAAGTTTTTTAAAACACGGCATCTGTTTCCGACTTGGCTAAAAAGTCAGCTGTGATATTTGATGATACATTCTCAGCTATATTACTGTTTACTAATCTGGGGCAATGCAAGCAAAACCAACTTAGGTTGGCTGACAGTCATTCAAAAGCAAGCTGTCCGGCACATAGAAAACCTTAGATGGCTTAGCCACGAAGCCCCATTCTTCTTAAAAATGAAATATTAAACAATTATCAGCTATTTAACCTTACTCTGGGTACATACGTACACAGAGAAATGCGAAAAGATAAATCAACATTTACACACATGTATCTACCTACACGTGAGCAATATAGCTTAAGGTACAGCCACTTAGAACTTATGTTTTGTATAACTATATACGGAACTTATCAACCCAAATAAATTATACCTTCTTTTCCAAAACAACACTCACAAGTTCTAAATTATATGAATGAAGCAATGTCACAATTTTCGTTTAATAGTCTCGTTAAATCTAGTTTTATATCCTGTGTGCCCTCGCAGTATTTGCAGAGCCTCAAGCGTTATGTGGCGTAGGACATTTGTATTAAAAATTGTAGATTTGTTTAAATATTTTTATATGTATTATGAATTCATCCTGGTAGTAATGTGTCATAATTTTTTCCTTAGTGCTTCAGCGTTTTAATTCCATAAATTATATAGGTTCATAACCCTGTTGAGAAATGCTCGGTGGTAGGGCGATTGTGAAACAGTTCATCTGCCTTTAGCCGTATCATTTCTTGACATGCAACATATTTAGACGTAACATGTTGAAATATCATTATTATTTTTCATATAATAATATAAAAGATGCGGCTCGAATGAAATGTATGCAGACTCAAATTGTGAACGTCTGCCATTTTTTTCAAATTCGTGAGCGTCAAATGTGCTTTGTAGTCGTTGTTTTAAATGCAAATATAATTTTGTGTAGTTATTACTGCGTACTCAAGACAGCCAGGTATGCCAAAAATTTTTTTATATTACACTTCAATAATTTCGCAAACGTGTTACAGGTGTAAATATCCAAAATTGTACAGTGTATACCAGAGAAAAGTTTGATGCCGAAAGACGTTTTAAAGCACTCACTAGATAATATCTAGCGCGAGGCCAGCCTCTTCACAATAATCGAAGAGTAAACACTGCTTAGTTTATGTTCAAGGCCTAACTGACTGTGACGGGCTGAGCCAGGCTCAAACCTTCAGAGCCTGGGCCATATATGGGCCATATTTAAAAACAATAGGACGGACTCGGGCGGGCCTGAGCACAAAGATTTTTATGCCGGTGTGAGCTGGAACCGCAAAAGTCGGCCTGTACAGGGCTCTCATTTGTATCTGCTATACTTTTCAGCTGAGTACCTTGTATAAAGTTCGATGTATCTTTGCCCAACCTTGGATTGTGTTCTTGAACTCAATGTGGATTCCGCCTTGACATCACCTTGGCACCTACAACTGCTCATTCGTATTACACACAACACGCGCAACTGACATCATCAATGAGATCCGCTGTTTTATGAGCTCATAACATGTCGCGCAGTAAAAATGAATACCTTTCTCCTCGTTTCACTGGTGCACGTATATTCACGAGGAAGCCCAGCAAGTGACTTCTTATATGATAGCCCAATGCAGCGGTCAGAATTTAAATGAATGGTCAGTGTCTTTCAAATAGATGACCTCTGTGCCGCAAGGACGGCTTCCGTATTAGAAACAGGTATCGAGAAAAAAAGAGAGGTCGTTGGTCTCACTGCAGCGCGTTGGCCGGATGAAACTGCTTGCTGCTGCAAACTGGGTTTAAGGTCAACAACAGCGCTGCTGCACGTTCTTTTGCATGCGATCCGCTTGTAGTGTGCACCGCAGTTCACATGGCGGACATTTTGTCAAACATCTCCGCACAACATTCCAGCCAATAAACTCTAATGAACAGTGCGCCATAGCACCGTGGATAATTGCGATAGTGTTGCCATGACATATCGCTATGCTACCTACATTTCTCATAGTATCACTGTCTCCCATCAGGCATTTACAGCATCACAAACAGTGGATGGAACTGCAGGCCTACCGCGGTACGCAGCCGGTAGCGCGGAAAGCCCGAGAAGTCTAATCCTGTCCTTGCCCTCTGCCTAAACAACGAACGGTATGACTGCACAGGTGAATGATTTTCGCCACTGGGTAATTCCCGCAATTGCAAACACGACGCAGCTTCCGAATCGAAACAACAAGAAAGAAACCTGGCAGATTCGCCGGAAGGTTGAACGAATTATCACAATGACAGTGGTCTTGTTTTCGAATAATGGGCGTGTTCATCGAGTAAGCAAATGTTTTTTTTATGTGTGCAAGTAACAAACAAAAAGAAAGAACTATGTAAGTCCTAAATTTATCAATACGAAATATTGTAGAAGGCATGAACCCGAGGAAAGGCCGAAATTGGCTTTCCTTCTTCTGGAAAGCCTGCTTCTATGTTGTTAATGGCTCGCTCGGGATAAATGGTGATGCAAAGCAGAGCTGCTTTTCACAAATTGTGAAGAATCGCCATAGGTCGGCAAACTCCACCACTATTATTAAAAAAACACCAAAGTTCTTGAGCGCCGAGAACCCGGGTCTATCATTTGCTGACAAGATGGGGTGATTCATTCTCCTCGACATGACCGAAGTAACTACCTCGCATTCTCACTTGCGAGCTCGAGCTGCAAAATAAGACAACGCGGAATTTTGAAGACCATGAGAACTCCGCTAGAAACAAGCAAACTTCTTCATAAACTACAGCATTGTTTCAAATAAAAAATCTCCCCTGTAAGCTGATTTACCCTAATAAAGTCATAACATAACTATCAATCATAAACGGCCAGTAAGATGCCTTAATTTTGAACTTTTCTGAGGCACCCGATGTTGTTCTGTGCTCGGACTTATTCACAAAACTATTCCCTTTTGGTAGTGATATAAAATTATTATAAATAATTTCCTAGGTTAACAGCATTTCAACTACACCAAAACAGAGCGTAACATTAGGTAACTATATATGGCAATCACTGGAATTTTATTCTGTGGTCTAGTTCTCACGCTACCTTTGTTTCTATAGCTTGTGTTTTACTGCTTTTAATGTAATTTTCTGTTTAAAACCTTGTTCAGATGTGACTATTTGATGCCGACTACGTGGTGCACATAGTCCTACGCCATTAAGACAAAAAAAATTGAACTTCACACTGCATTGCACGTAATTTACGCCTGCTGTAAAACTTCAAGCATTAAAATATACACGACATGAACTCGTCGCATTTCATTCAAAAATGCGACAAATCTGTTAAATTTGCTTAGAAAACAAGAAACTATCATACGCCAAAGTTGTTATCTAGACGCTACACTCTCGCTGATCGTCAACTGACAACGACATATTTCAAAACCATAGCGTTAACGAGCTCGTTTCGCGTAAATTCTGTTCTCAGCTTCGCTGCCAACGTTGGTGCTGGCGGTAGCGTCAGCGTAGCGTTGTTGTTTACAGCGACAAATCATTTTGTGTGTCACCAAAGAAACAAAAACATGCAAATAAAATACATATTGAAAAATTGCGGGTTTAAGTGAGGACTGAACTCCGTACTTTAGTGACAAGCAGGTTTTCTACCACACAGCTACGCCTCCTGCTTGGAAATACAGTGAAATTTTGTTTTGATCCATCCGGGATGCCTTTACAAATTATAAACAAACTAGAAGCCTCTTTCAGAGTTTTGTTTCGTCATCGATAATATTTATTATATAAGTACTATGTACTTGTACAATAGAACCTCCAGGTACCTGCATACGCTGACGACACTGTTCATTTCCTACAGCTGTAGATTCACGTACACCGTATCCAAATCTATTGAAAGCTGTGAACACTCTGAAAGCGTTACTAGAGGGCCTTTTTATTTGCAGTACATCAGCAAAGCACACTCTTTATTTTTCGTTCAAGTGGCACAAATTTCGTTACACTACACACAAGACGTCACGTCGCAGGTGTAATCAGTCAAGTATATCCCCGAGTGACTTACACTGAAAAGCTTAACTGACATGTGCATGTTGGAAATATAGCAGCTAAAGGAGCATGAGTGATACGAATACTTCATACAGGGAGCGGTAAATTACCTGGTTTACGTCGTGATGTGCTCATTAAAATTTATGGTACGTATATACGCCCTGTATTGAAGTTTCGCTGTGTCTTGTTTTCTGGAGCAGCTGCTTACGAACTTCGACCACTGGTTTTTCCAGAACTCGAATTATAGTAATTATGTGTTGGACCTCTAAATATCTTAAAGATATTATTTTATATAAAGAAGCGCGCCTGCCTTCTTTTTGTAGGGTTCCGAATACTAACAGTATGTACCTGTGTAAAAAAATTGCATTCAGATAAACTTGCGTGGGGGCTAGTTGGAACATACTGCTGGAAAAGGCTGCGCTGCAAAGTTGAGGACGAAAAACAGGACTGGCCCTGTGCCAGTCGAGTTTTTCGTTCTCATCTTTGCAGCGCAGCCTCTTGTTCCTGTAAAAATATTGGCACAGTCATTTGTTATCTTGAATTTTGTTTCAGTCGGTTTTCACCCACAAAGCCTGTCAGAAATGCTTAGAGCAGACTGCGCCTCGCTGTTTGAGATTGTTAGTGAATACTACAGCTCGTTGTGCTAGGATAGCGCCCAAGACAGCAACAGTCGAGATTTTGCAACAGCTTGCGTGATGCCCAAAGATAAAACTGGAATAAACAATGGCATCTGTGTAAATGCCGACACGCTTCCCCGCTTGTCAGTTGATCGATGGCAGACTCTCTGCTTTGCGCTATCAGTGCCTGTGTGTTGCTGTACTGTCCCCTTCGCTTCAGTTTCCTGGCCACAACTTTGGTCAAATAAACAGTTTTATTGAAACAACGAGTCTGCTCTCTTAGTCACGACCCTGCTACATCTAGTGGAGGTGCCGCTTCTTTGATGTTCTGGACGCCCCTGTCAAGCCGCGAACCCAAGTGGCTACGAACACGTCGACGCGAACGCCGAACAGTGACCAAGCCGCAGGCAGAGGGTACTGAAGCCAGAGTACGAGCCTCTTCCGGAAAAAGCCAGGCAGCTACAGGTCACGACATTGACAGCAGCAACGACGGCCACTCTCACGCAGCATGCCTCAATTGTTTCCCGTCACCGAAAGAGGCGCCAACAGTACGTGGATCGTCAATCAAGGACCAAGGAAGCTCGCTCAAAGCATTCGATGAAGTTTCCGCTTTCAGTGCCTGTACCGCAGAAGATAAACTTTGACATGCGTACTTCGCCTTGAAGGACACAGCTCGTACCTGCTTTAAAAAGCAAGAGTGAATGCTAATGACGTGGGAGATGTTTTGCACCAGGTTCCTAGCCACATTTCAGAGCGTCGTCCTCGAAACCCGCATCAAGCTCCCAAACGAAAGCATTGCACTATTCATTGACGAAAGGACCAAAATGTTTCGCCATGCCGATCTAGGCATGTCCGATGAAAAGAAAGTCCACTTTTTTATGCGAAGAGTAAAGCAAGTGCTCTTCGATGTGCTAGGGAGGAAGAAGAAGAAGCCGAAGTGTGCGAACGCTTCCACTATGGCTCCTGCTTTTTTCAACGTTTTTGCGACGCAACTTTGTGATTTCAACGTCTAATGAGTGCAACGACTTCCAGAAGACACAGGGACTCTGCCGACACAATTTGGGCGCAGTGAGTGCTTGCTTCTTGCATTTTATTTCGCCTCCGCCATCGTCGCTCGCCCACCGACAGCTAGCCCTGACGAGTGTCTTCTTTGCTCTAACGTGGCGCGTGCTTGCTTGCGCGCCCCGTAGCCGCACTGTCTCGCTGAGCGATGGAGTACAAAGTGACAGGGGAAGACATTGACCCTGAAAAAATCACGCCAAACCAAGGCTGGCCGACCGCCTCGTGTCACCGAGCAGAAAGTGAAGGCTCCAAACGTGTGCGGTCATATAGCGCTTCGAAACGCAACGAGCACAAGCCCCGCAACAGAGAAAATGTGAAGAACAAGACTATTCGAGCAAGCCGAATGCCTCACCTACCAAAGAACGACATCTGCATTATTATTAGACCCAGAGGGGGTCTTAACATCGCTAGGGTTGGCCCAACGACAATCGCTGAAGCCATTTCAACTTCGGCAGGTATCAGCCCATCGGAACAGCAAGCAGACACGCTCTGTCCCAACATTAAACAGAATATCTTGGTAGCAAGCACGCCGAAGAGAGAAAATGCTAATCGCTACGTGCGCGTTAAAGAAATCCGCATCGCTGACAAGACCTATGAAGTTAGTGCCTACGAAGCGGCACCACATTCTACATGCAAAGGTGTCATTCGAGGGATTCCCGTGCAAGACGGTTCGGCGGACATTGATGCGAAGATTGTCAACGACCGCAATCCACTAGCTTTGGCTGCCGAGCGCATCGGAAGTACCACTGCAGTGATTGTGGCCTTCAATGGACATCGTGTGCCTAATTTTGTGCGATACGGATCGGTGCTACTTCAATGTACACTATACCGTAGACAGATAGATATTTGCTACACCTGTGGTCGGCTCGGCCATTGAGCGGACGTGTGCCCGAACCCTGGAGACGTTATCTGCAGAGGCTGCAGCGTGCCGAACCCCGAAAAAGAACACCGCTGCACACCGACATGCAAGCTTTGCGGAGGAGCCCACCTCACTGCTGACAGGGAATGTAAAGAACGCTACCACAATCCATACGTGGTGCGCCGACGACGATGGAAGCTAGCACACTCGACGCGACACAACAGTTACGAAGCAATGAACGAGTTCAACGCAACCGCTGACGACGACCAGGCCTCGAAGCTTTCTACAGATGGTCGATACAGTGGCAGCCGATCCCGGTCCCGATCCCGGAGTCGTCCCAGGAACCGCACCATGCGTGTATCAAGGTCCCGGAGCCATCCTCGAACCCACTCCCGCAGCGCGCGAAGTGGGAACCCAACCAGAACTATATCGGTAGGCTACTCCAGGTCTCGTTCTGGTTCACGTCACGGTTCCCGTTCAGGTTCCCGGCCCGGTTCACGCTCCGGCTCCCACTCTGGTTCCGGGCCTCATGCCGGTTTCAGGCCTCACCCTAGTCTCACCGGGGTCTCGCGTCAACGACCGCCTAGGCCATCGGCACCACCATCGCCAGGCAACGCCAGCAAGAATAAGCGGGGACCTCTCACTTGGGCGGACGCCGTCCGGAGAAAAGGAAACACTACATCACAGGTAGAGTCGGGTTCACTCCCAGAGCATGATACACACAACACATCTGAGATAGCGATCTTAAAGCACGAAAATGCGATGATGAAAGAAACAATACGCAAACTCACAGTCACAATTGCCGAACTAAAAACTGACAGGAACGCACGCGCTGCTATGCCCACAACCAACAACGACGACAATGCAGTCACTCCGTAGCAGCCGCAACCTATAGGCGCCGGTAACGACGACGGCGAGAGCGCACCCAAGAAACGCGCGGTCGCCCATGACCAGCCAGCTTTAAAGGCAGAGTTAGACGACATTAAGAGCACGCTATCGGCGATTAAGGAAAGCCTTCGCTTTCTTGGCGAAAGCATGGCTCTCGTACAGTCTACTCTCGCGGTGTACGGTAATCGTTTGGGCTAAGTGGAGCAATATCTTGATCACGTCGTCGCCCCTGCCGTTGCCGCGGATAAGCCGTTGTCACAACGTACAGCCGTGCCCAGTCCACCGCATCACGCGGCCCTTATGCACCCGCCGGGTGCTCAGGCCAACTCCTAAATGCTTCAAGATGGCCAGGCCAATTGACGAGTTGCGAATCTGGCAATAGAACTGCAGGAGCTTCACCCACAAGAAAGCTTCGATGCAGCAGTACCTCCGTAGCCACGAAGCCAAACCTCACATCATGCTATTACAAGAGACTGTAGTACCTACCGCCACGTTTTCCGGATACCAGTGGTTGCCCGGCCCTTCGGGAAGACGCGGTATCGCCACCCTGGTCGCTAACAAGATTACCTTCACAGCGCACAGTCTCAATATGCCCGAAATTGAGCACGTTATGGTCGAAATTTTCCCTGGCAACATATCACAACAAAGCGTATACATGCTCAACGTATACAGTAGTCCCAGCCACCATAGACAAAGATTCACACGCTTGTTCCAGAAAGCTGTCGGTCTCGCGGGGCCTAACCCGCTAGTGATTGCAGGCGATTTTAACGCTGTGCATAGCGCCTGGGGCTACACGTACGACACACCCAAAGGTAACAAGCTTTGGAAAAATGCGAATGACATGGGCCTTATTCTCATTACGGACAAGGCCTTCCCGACTCACACTGGTACGTCCACGCAAAGAGATACTACGCCGGATCTATGCTTCGTCAAGAATATCTCCGACGCCCGTTGGTCCAACCTCGCGGTAGATCTTGGTAGCGACCACTTCATATTGGCTGTACACCTCCCCACAGTAAGCAGGAAGACCAAGTCGTACACGTGGGTCGACTGGGATCTCCTTCGTAAGACCCGCGCAGAACGACCTCCTCCCGATACCCCACCGAGCCTCGAGACGTGGACGGCCCAGCTCAAAGCTGATGTAAACAAGGCAACGAAAACTATCAGCACAGACCTTCCAACCGAAAGGATGGGCAGTCGCCTCGCCCACCTACTAGAGGCCAAACAGTCTCTATTGGCCCGGTGGAAGGGCCAGCGCCCTAATCGGAGGTTTCGCAAACGCATATCTCAGCTGAACAAGACCATGATGGATCACTGCCGCATCCTTTCAAAACAGTAGTGGGACGAAATTTGTAATTCGATTGATGGTCAGGTTCAAAATGGCAAAACGTGGAACTTACTCAAACACCTCCTCAATGAAACCAACACCCGCACAACTCAGCGTCATTCGATCTTGAAGATACTTCATCAGGCTAAACGGACAGTGTCACCGGAAGATGTTGTCAAGAACCTCGTGGAAAAATATCTCCCGCTTCCCACGGGCCCTGTGACCCCTCACCCTGATTACTCTGGCAGCGACAACACTAACTTAGACGCCGACTTCTCTATTGAAGATGTGCGCTGAGCTCTCCATGAGCTCAAAGGCCGCTCAGCCCCTGGCCCCGATGGCATCACCAACAAGCTCCTACGCAACCTGGACGATTCCTCCGTCGCTTACCTCACTGACACTATCAACGAGATATGGAAAAAGGTGACATACCCGATGCTTGGAAACTAGCTCACACGGTTCTCATAACCAAATCGGAAAAGGCGCCAAGCCTAGATAACCTACGCCCCATATCTCTCACGTTGTGCGTGGGCAAAGTGGCTGAGCACGTCGGCCTCAACAGGGTTGGTCGATACCTCGAAGATAACGACTGCATCCCACACCACATGATTGGCTTCCGACCAGGGTTATCCACTCAAGACGCCATGTTACTCCTAAAGCATCAAGTTCTAGATGGCGGAAACACTCGGGACACTCGTGCAATACTCGATCTCGATTTAGAAAAGGCCTTCGATACAATAACGCACTCGTCAATCTTGAAAGCGATCGCAGCTCTCGGCCTAGGTCATCGATTTTACTACTTTATCCATCTTTTCTCACTCGACGCAGAGCCGTCCTCCGCGTAGGAGACCTAGTGTCGGAGAAAGTGAAGCTCGGACAGCAGGGCACTCCTCAGGGATCCGTCCTCTCACCCACGCTCTTCAACCTCGTGATGATCGGGCTTTCCAAACGACTTTCAAAAATAGACGGGCTAAATCACACTATATATGAGGATGATGTAACCATATGGTGCTCCACAGGGTCGGGTGGCTTCACTGAGTCCGCCCTGCAAGAGCCCAGGCAGCACAGAAGGTTGGCCCAATATTGGGGATAGATCGGCATTGCCTGGCCCATGAACGGCCCAGTTTTCACAACGTACCGCCAAGATTGGCTGTGCCAGCCAAATAGAACGGCGACGTTGGACCAGCGTTTACAACGTACCCCCAATATTGGTTCTGCCAGCCGAATAGAACGGCTATGTTGGACCAGCATTAACAACATTCCGCCAATGATGGCTGTGCCAGTCTATTAGATTGGTTATATTGGGCCAGCTTTCAGAACTTTCCGCCCATATAGGCTGTGCCGGCCTATTAGAACGGACACATCGGGCCAGGTTGTACAAGTAGCAGCCAATATGGGCGGAGCCATCCAATAAGACCGGCATTATTGGCCCGCCGTTTGAACGTTATTGCTGGCGTCAGCTGAAAAGTCAACATCACGATGTCATAATATTAGAATATGAGCCAATTTCTGCGTGTGCTGCTTTTTGGCGCTGTTCTGGCCCCCATTCACGCGCCGATTTTTCAAGTTAGAGAGAGAGTAATATATGTGCCGGGCACAATATTAGAACTATCTTTTCGTCATTAAACCATGCCCCGCCGCGGCGGTCTAGTGGCTAAGGTACTCGGCTGCTGACCCGCAGGTCGCGGTTTCGAATCCCGGCTGCGGCGGCTGCATTTCCGATGGAGGCGGAAATGTTGTAGGCCCGTGTGCTCAGATCTGGGTGCACGTTAAAGAACCCCAGGTGATCGAAATTTCCGGAGCCCTCCACTACGGCGTCTCTCATAATCATATGGTGGTTTTGGGACGTTAAACCCCACATATCAATCAATCATTAAACCATGCACAGCTCGTTGAAATGCATAATCGTTGGTTGAAGTTGTGCAAGGTAGACTTTTTAAGTGAGAAAAAAAATTACCGATCAAGTTTCTCTGTCAGACGTGACGTCCGATGCGGTGCTATCCGTACGTATGGCGAAGCTGCTGCGGATACCGCTGTCTTACGCGTGCATGTAGACGTCGAATATCTGACGCAAATCTTATCGTATCATGTGTCGGGCTAGCTATCGACGCGACCTATTCGAATCTGTTTTGCGTTCACAGCACAGTACAGTTAACGGCACTTGCTGCTGCTTGACGTGTGGGAAGAGCGGGGGTCGTCAGTTGCGTTATGGTGACTGAATCATACAACATATGCAGTTGCCGTGATCTAACACACAGACGCGCGTGCGCACGCACGCACGCGCTATATTCATGCAACGACCACACGAATTCCCAACAACATCGCAGCGAACGGTTGGTAAGGTGTTGCGGAGTGTGTGGGCGTCGTAGGGCACCCTGTCGGTGCCCAGCTCGTTGCGAACGCGAATTTTGGCGTGGAACGCATCTTTTTTATGTACTTTTTTTACGTGTGCCCAAAACGGTAGGCTGCGCGATACGAGAAGTACGACACACAAAAAAAGAAGAAACGTGAATGCATAGGGCAAATCGTTAATAACAAAAAAAAAAAAAAACACGCACGCTCACGCCACTGCAGTGGCGTGAGCGTGCGTGTTTTTTTTGTTATTAACGAAGCACATGTGCTTCCATAAAACATGACAGCTAGCCAAGAATGATGAAGTATTCATTTACATACAAATTACTATGAGCTGCTGAAACTCACGCAAAAGAACATAATTTTCTTCCTTGGATATTGATCGAGTGCCTTGGAATTATGCTATGTGAATTTGACACATCAACAGTGCATTATGATTCCCACCATAAGGGGCCACAATCTTGGCAAGTAATAGAAGTACTCTTCCCATCTGATGTGCACCTAACGTAAAGAGGCCTTGTTTCTCAAGTTAGCTATATATATATATATATATATATATATATATATATATATATATATATATATATATATATATATATATATATATATATATATATATATATATATAACCACTGGAAAAATATACCAGGTGTAACCAGAAAAAGGTGCACCTGCAGTTTTAAAGTTTAAAAGAAGCAATGACATGCCAACCATCCAAAATAGAATGCCCGAGAAAGGAGCATCAATCAGTATTACAGCAGCTAAAAGCCTGCTAACAGCTGAAGGTAGTCATGCTGCTCTTCCATTCAAGTATAGTGTACACTGAGAAAAGATACTGAAGATACACCATCAGCAAATGACAAAAGCAATACAGACAGAGCTTTCTCTTATAATACAAAAAGTCTTTAGCTGAGGAGGCAAATAAGTCATTGGCACACAATAAGTGCACAAAAAAAAAAAAAGCTGTCGCACGAGGCTGTCAGCGCTTAGACAACACAGGCAAAAATGCAGTAGACTGAAGAAGGGAAAACCCATAGCAAAAGTTACCATACTCCTGAGTTCTTGCTTTGCGTGAAAATGAAGCTAGCGTGAAGTTGAACACTAGATTAAAGCACCACAATCAAAATCTGGAAGTCAATGCTTTAGGAATAATACAAAGTACTGAAGAAGCATGCAAAGAGCATTCCTGTGAAGGCAAATATAAAAAAAGACTGAAAGCTCTGTGGCCCTGAACAAGACAACACCACAACCAATCGAAGAGCCGTTCGGACACACCAGCAGTTCTGGCCAACACTAAAAAGTCACAAAAACATACCTTTAATGCCTTTTTTACAAGAGAACTTGAAAAGAAATGTGCATACACCAATGCCAGAAGTATCGATGGAAGCTATTACTCATATTCAGCTCTTCATTGAAACACTGACAGAAGATACTGTACCTGGATGCTTAATGACTTTGGTACAACTCAAGAGCGTCGACGCCAAGTGGCAAAAAAATTATGATGGAAGACTACAATGTGATCAAATGCACACGTCAACCACCAACCAAGGTCCTATGCTAGAGTGAATATCGCAAAAAGTCTTGAACGCCTAATGTCACTGGCTCATACTCAGCGTTCTCAATCAAAATCTTGACCTCCCACACCGCATATTATTTCAACAACCTGCCACCTCTCATCATGTCATGAAACAAGCTCGAGTATACACAAACCCTCCTCACCGTTAGGTAGTTAGATAGCTCCACTAGTGCTTCACTCTCGGAACACATAGACCAGGGCCGTAACTAGACGGGTAGTGAGGAGGTTCTGAACCCCTGAAGTATTTTCATGCTCTGACTTTTCGTCAACAATAGCTTAATCTGGGCAAGTTGGTCCATCGTGGTTTTGTTCTAGTAACAGTGAGAGAAGCTGAGGAAGAGACAAAAAGGACAGGAAAGAGCGCTGACTGCCAACTAAATTTTATTGACGGTACTACGCCCACTTTTTTACAGAGTACAAGAACAGTGCTCATGCACAACGACACATGTGAGACCATGATAATATAATCTTAACTGAGAAAAGAATACTCTCTCTCCGAATGGATGAGTGAAGGTATACTGATGCACTGATCCATGGCCTTCCTGACAAGAAAATGCTTTCACAGTCTCTCTTTCATTTCTTGTTCTTGCTTTTTTCAAAAACAGTGTTTTATGAAACATAGAACTGCACTTACATTCTTTACAGTGTATGGCCATGCGACTACCATAGCCATTCTTAACATTTTAAGCATGCTGTCTTGCTCAAACATTGGGGCATTGCCCAGTTTGTCTTATGTTTACGTTTCCACGTGTCAATAGTATCTCATACACAACATTATATTGGCATTCAGTATACCTATTCTCGTGACGAATGGTGAAATAATGGCTATTCCTGTTGCTTTTTAGTACACACACTTTTGAAAACTTGCAAGGGATGGCAAATAACAAGATAAAATCATATCGGCTCGCTATTTTCTTTATATTGTGAAACACCTTATGTACGTACGGTATAGCATGCAAAGATCTTTGGTCATTCTGTTTTTATTTTGGTCCTGTTTTGTTTAACTTGACTTTCTGCAGGAAGGTTTAGCACACGGGTGTGATGGTGCTGTTGGGATATCCAGCATTCTTTAGTCTTTTAATCTGGTTTTTAAGGCTTACCTCATCCTTGTGCTCACATGACTTCTGAAGGGTGGCCTCAATGCATGTGGTGGCAATTCCTCTGAGTAAATTGTGTAAATGTGTAATTATGTGTTATGATGTACTAAAAAAGATGTCCCAAGAATCAGAATAAGTGACAGTAGTCAAAGTTTTTGTCACTGCCTTTATACAAATACCAGTTTATTTATTGCCTCCTGCAGTTTTTTAGGGCCTCTTATATAGATAGGATGTTTTCTCACTTTTAATACATTTTTGTATTGATGATGCCATGTGCTCAGGAGGTAGAATGTCGTTATGTTCTTTCTGATAACTTCTAGCTTCTGAGCAAAGATAATGTTTCAGAAAAATGAAAAAGGCTAGCATAATATTAAGACATGGGAAGAAAGCAGAGTTTATCAAAAATGAATGCATTAGTTGGGAATGAGAAAAAAAGATGGATGACAGGTCAGTGATGTCAATTAATTTATATTAGGACACATGAAATGTAGCAGAGGGTGGCAGGTGATTAGTTCCAATGAGATCGAGAAATTATCAGCCATAATATGAAATTGGCTCATACAGGACAGGGAACATTGATTGGGCTTCCACCCTGCAGTGGACACAATGTAGGCTTAATGCTAACAATGAGCAAAGCCTGTGAAATTAATGCTCCATGAAATGAGCAGTACTGCACAGATTGCTGTGCTAGACTTCCCACTTTGCATGTTTTTACCAGCTTATCCTGCTCGCTGTTCAGACACAAAGCTTCACCAGAAAAACAATGTTATACTTGGTGAGGATAATGCCAGTGAATCCAGTGTTTTATCTACACCTTTCCTTGCTTAAGTCCTCCTCCAAACTATACGATTTTTCTTGGAAATGTTCTGCTTACAGCACACCAACTGATCAAGTGAAACAACTTTATTGGGGTCCTGCAGGACGCGTCCTAGTATGCAATCACCATTTCACTTCACGTTACAACATACTGGTGGTAAAAATATTCTCTGGCAGGGTACAGGAGTGCATGCACTGAGCTAGCTTGTGCAGCGCGGTCTATTCCAGAAAGCTGAACCTATGTTTGGTACAGAATTTTGTAACCACACGATGCTTGCACAGATTAAATGTGGCCACACATAGCATCTTCTGAGCTTTTTTATGAAATGATCTCGCAGTATCTGAAAACATTTGTTTTTTTGTTTACTTCATAGTTCCCAGTGAAATATTTCTCTTGTTCCTCTCATTGAATAATGGCATTTGGTGTGACTAAGGTGTTCCTAATGCCTCACTATGAGATCAGAAAAACGATTCTCCTGGAAATTGCTTCACAAGCATTTCCTAAGATATTGAATGACACTGCTTGCACACGTACAAACATTTGCTAGTTTTATTGAGGGTTGATGATAAAGGGAATCAGTTGGTGCATCCAAGCCGGACAGAGATTGACTGGCCCTGGGGCCGTTTAGTTATATATCTTGCAGCTTGTTCCAGGTAGACAGGGCTTCATTCTGTAGAAATGGTAACTCATCACACTGGTTCCCCAGCATGAAGAACATAACTTGATGCTAACACTGACTCAGATGTTATGAAATGTCATAGAGGGTACATGAAGGCTGGGTACATGAAGGTTGCAGTTATACTAACTGTACAGTCAGCATGCTTGTGTGATATGTGCATAGCTGCATCAAAGCCACGTGTGAGAATTGCGTGAACAGCTGAAAATCTCAATGGCAGCATAGCTTAAGAAGGCTGTCATCCCTTTTTTGCCAGTTTCCAATATCATCCTTCCCTTTTCATGCATCTTCTTTCAATATATCTGGGGTTTTAATTCCCAAAACCACGATATATTAATGAGAAGCAAATTTTGAACATCTGGTGTTCTTTAACATCTTCACTTGTTTGCAGCGCAACACCAGAAACACAGGACAGGGAAGGAGCAAAAGAGAAAGAAAAGACGGCGCCGACTCTAAAAAATACGGCACTGACATCATGACACGCACATGTTGTGATGTAAGCTGCCCAAAGAGTGGCCTCCCGTGAGAATAGTGAAGAATTGGGAATAGGATCTACCAGTAAGGGCTTTGTGTGCAATTCACAAACAGTGAAAAAGATCCACCAGGGGTGAACCACAGGTACATGGTGCACTCTGGTTGAGAGAGAGCAGAGTAAAACAGATGTGCCAGACAGGAGATTATAAATGGTTTTGTCTGGAGCTGGTGCCAGACCGAGCTCTGATTAAGCGTAAGGGGGTATTGAGCGCCAGGCTAATCTGATCCCATTCCTGTGATGGGGTGCAATGTGATGACAGGTGCGGATTCCATTTTCTTTTTTTTCCATGGGTTTATGGAAATAATTTTTCAGGGATCAGATGAAAATACCTCCGACATACATAATAACATGCTTATTCTTGGGCGTAGTTATGCCTAGCCACCAGATTGGGAGAAAAAGGAATGTTTCCCGAAATGTGCGATAAAGTGTTTGGTGCTACGCCTTGACGGAAGTATTGATAGGTGCTTTGGAAATCGGTACGCCATTTCTGTAATCGTTAAATATGCAACTGCATGTGCCGCTGGTAGGGATAGCGTGACACTCCCAGCCATTTCGGGGTAAGCCGTTTTAATCTACATGAAGATGTTAATGAGCCCGTTCTCCATCACAGCAGTAGCTGTGGCCATTCCTTCAACTAGGCCTACTGCAGCGCCAACTAAACGTCTGCATAAATTTAGCGCTAGTACCGTACATAATAATCAGCACGTGCCTTGGGTTCACTTCGATGGTGTTGTGAATTCATCTTGCGTGACAATGGTTTAAGTTGCATGCGTGCCTTAATCATTATTGCAATAGGAGACCATGATTTATCCTCACGCATGGTGTTGCTTAGCTCGGTCCTCAGTGTTCGAAGCAGGTTCCGCCTTGTGAGTGCATGAGAGAGGCACAAGAGTTGATTTCTGCTCTGTGTTTCTATAATTCCCTAGCCTGTATTATACAGGAAGCGGATAGTGCTGGTGTGCGTCAGCTGCCTCGGTGAGCTCTCAACCGCCTGCCTGGTAAGACTGATAGCTCATTCTATCAGCGCCTTGTCGTACTCCCTCCTCACACTGCGACATGTCCTCCACTTAGAGGACATGATGAAGGAACAAGATGATACGAAGCCCAAAACCGCAATGTTTGCAAGCCACAACCCGAGCAAACAATTCAACAGTGAGGCCAGAAAATCTACCTGACTAGGCCTGGAGCAACAAGCCAGAGAGCATATTCTTGGCTGGATAGATGGATGGATGTGGCCGTACCCTTTAGATCGGGCGGCAGCTAACGTCACCTAGCCGTAATGCTTAGTGAACTAACCACTAGATTTTTTTTTTTCCTTTAAATAGTAAAGTTGGACGGGTACTTTGAAGTGAAGGGTTTAATTTTCAATCATGCCTTGACTTTAGCCACCAATCAGATAACCTCCTTCTAGTTAAGTCTACCCGCTTAAAGTCTATTTTGCCCTCCCTGTCCCTAAACACCAGTGCTTTGAAAAACTCTGCGCCATCATCTTGAACTATAAAGTGAAGCCTTTTACAGAGCATTGTCAAGTGTTCGGCGGTTTTTTCTTTCTCTTCGCACACACTGCATATTGTGTCTACCTCTTCATATTTGGCCCGATATGTCTTGGTTTGCAATACTCCCGTCCTGGCCTCAAACAGTAGAGAACTACCCTGAGTATTATCATAGATTCTTTCTTTGGCAATTTCTTGCTTAAAAGTTCGATAGATCTCTAGTGCGGACTTCTTAATCATGCCAATTCTCCACATGTCAGTCTCCGTTTCCTGCAGTTCCTTTTTAACCGATAGTTCTTTCTGGTTTGGCCACCTGCTGTTTTCTGAGTATTTACCAGTCAATTTCCTGGTTCGCTTCCTCCTTTTTGTATTGACATTCTTCATGTACAAGTAGCTGAAAACCTTCATAGCCCAACGCTCCTCCCCCATTTCTCTCAATCGCTTCTCAAATTTTATCTTGCTGCTAGCTTCCCTGCCATCAAATGATGTCCATCCCATATCACCTTGTACTCCCTGATTTGGTGTATTCCCGTGAGCTCCTAAAGCAAGCCTACATATTTCACGTTGCCTAATTTCTAATCTTGCTTGAACTTCTGACCTCATGCACAAAACCGCGTTGCCGAACATCAGCCCAGGAACCATGACCCCTTTCCATATTCTTTCACAACATTATACCTATTGTAATTCCACAGTGCCCTATTTTTCATCACTGCTGCATTCCTGTTATCTTTAGTCGTCACGCATATTTCATGTTCCCTCAGGTACTCGGTCCCATTGCTTATCCATACGCCCAGTTATTTGTATTTATCTGTTATCTCTAGCGTGACTTCCTGTATTCTAAGCTCACTAGCTTTGTTATCATTAAAAATCATGACTACTGATTTTTCCTAACTGAATCTAAAATCTAACCTATCTTCCTCATTACCGCAGATGTCCATCAACCTCTGCAAATCTTCCTTGTTGTCGGCCATTAGCACTATATCATCTGCGTCGATTAATGCTGGTAGTGCCTGGTCAATGAATTTTCCTTGTTTGACTAAAGAGAGGTAGAAGCCAAGTCTCCTTGCCTCTAATTTGGCCTCTAATCCTTGTAGGTACATCATGAATAAGAAGGGTGACAGTGGGCACGCCTGCCTAAGTCCACGTTTCACCACTGTGGGCTTGGATACCTGTTTTTCCCACTTTTTAACTACCTTGTTAGTTTTATAGATTTCCTTTAAATGATTAGTGACTCCATCTTTTACACCCAGTGTGTCTAGTATTCCCCACAAGTCCTCTTGAACCACGCTATTGTACGCTCCCTTGAATTTCTGCAGGCCGGTAGGAAGCTTCACAGCGCAGCGCCTGATCTTGTGAAATGGCGCAGCCATGCAGGCAGGGCATTCAATTCTCTCCCTATTTTTTGTATACTACTGTCCTTGTGTACATCGTAGAACACATAACAGTAATGATAGCAAACAGATCATTGATTCGGGTAGGCTTGGTGTTTTTATTTAAAATGGAACAACGAGGAAGCTGCTGAAGCTCGTGCCTGTATACAGCTGCTTTATATGGAGATGAAACTTTAACGAAAAAAAAAACGTAATGATAAACAGTAGGCTCATAACAAACAATATTTCTCTGAGGGTGCATGGAATATATGTCCCATGCAAGGCTATGCATTGCAGTCCTTACTGCATTAATTATGTACACGTACTGCAGGGCATGCAAGTGTATGCAGACACACGCTGACGAAATGACATTTTTTGCTACATACAAACGTGCACCGCACCAAATAAGACGCACGTGTTTGTATAGTCAGGGAACACTCGTGAATATTGATGAAATCACACAGCTCGCTTACAGTATAAAACAAACACAATTGCGAACAATAAAATGCGACGCTCTTTAAAGAGGCGGACCCAGGTTACGAGGAGAATTATCAGTATGGCATACACACCACGTGTCAAGCTTTTGCAACATCTAAAGAGACTTAATATGGAAAGTTGCCTTTGTAAGTTAACATGACAGTACCAAATGGAGAAGCCACACGAGAGAACAATTCATCGTGGGCTAAAAAATGTGTTTTAAATATTATACACAGCTTTGCAAGATAATATCGACGAGTTTTACTCGTCTAGGTGTGGGAGGTGTAGGCCTGATAAAATGCGATGTTGCTTCAGAGTCTTTCTTTCGTAATATTGCAATTTTATTCAACTCTTTCAAACGCGGCCCCGTAAATTTCTACTGGGTGCTCGAACACGGCAAGCAGGTCGCGGGGCAAAATCTTTGTGGCATTTTATTACCGAAACAGCGATACTAGCAATGCTTGAGCTGCACTTGCTGTTTTCTAAATTGTAACCTCCTCAATCTCATCACTGTGATCAGGAAGCAGAGAGGAAAAGTACAGCAGTAGTACGTAGAGAAATATTCAATTTCAAGCCCTTTAGCAATATCATCTAAACAAATTGCCAGTTCACTGTTGAATTCTTGATGGAAACAAACAGCTGATCAGGGACGCAAGCTTGGCTTGGCACTGGCTTGGCCGTTCATACAGAGCCAAAAGCCGCTGCAGGAAACTGGATTGCGGATCGTATTGAGACAAAATATTTTATACATTTTTGTTTCCTTTGTTTCATTTCTCTAATTGCTCTTGTGATGGCGTGGACCGCGCTTCGTGATCTCATGTACCGGCGCACTGTTTTTAAGTTTAGTATGGCGCACGATAATACATGATTGCGTGCTTTAATTTAAAAAGGTTCGCGAGTATGGCAGCAACGCTGCAATGTCGGGAAGAGGCACGGAGAAGAGGATAGTAGTAGAACCAGTAGCAGCTGCATGCCCGGGTGGAGCGACTGATGCCCAGATGGAGAAATGTCAACCCGATGCCTTGTGTGTTGGCCGTTCTGGCAGTTCCGCCGACTTTATAGAAAGAGACGACCCCGTCGCTTGTCCTCTTCTCTTTTCCTTCGGGCATCAGCGACAACATTGACGGACGACGTGTTCGACTTCACCGTGCACGTGAGTATAGGTTGGTTTTTCATTCGAGTGAATTCTTGTTCAGATTTGCAAATTGTCGACTCCATCCTGATCACCTGTCACCGGTAATAAGTCACATACGTGTGATATTTAGGCGAAATAAATGATAATGCACATTTTCTACTCCATTTGCGTGACTTAGCTACACCAGGACATGAGGTAAAGCCTTTGTCGCCTAGCCACTAGCAGGCAAGATCGATCACTCGCATCCTTGAGTTCACGAATCAACGCGCCTGCCTTAAGATTAGTAAGCTTCTCGCAAAGAAATCTTACCGAGGCAATTTTGTTTTCTGTGAACAATGCACCGTAGATTTGTCTTGAATAACAAAAAAAAAACTTGAAAAATAAATGTCGCGACCTTTTAGAAAACGCCGTGTCTAAGAGCTAGACGCGGCATTTTGTAAAAGGCTCATTAAATTCAGTATGTTTTCGTAGTTTCTGCTTGAAATTATTATTGTCTATGAATTTCATGGCCCAATCTTTTGCTTTGGCTGAAAATCTCGGCGGCAAAAACTTTGTTCAGTGTCCCTTTAAGGGCAGGTGTAGATGCCATCATTTCAGTCGAAAATCTTTTTGCTGGTTAACAATAAGGGTACTAACTAGAGTTCCAGATTTCATCAGCAACACATCGTCATGGCTTCATCAGATGCTGCATTATATACATTCTATCCTCGTTTTTAAATAGGTGTACCGTATAGTCCACTGTTACAGGAAACAAGCGAGCTCATGGACAGTGAGCCATGTGGTGCTAACTGGCAGCGAGGCTTGTGAATGGGACGCATGCGCATAGAATCGGGGTGCGCCCAGTTTTGTCTGCCATTTCTCCGCCTGTACGCATGACAGCATTGGAAAGCGCATCCGTATTTTAGCTGCGCAATTTATCTAGCCCAGTGCCTCCTGCTTCAGGGATTTCCTGTGAGCACAAAAAATGCATGATTCTAATCGTTGCTGCAGTGTTTTGCAAGTTGTCACCGTTAAAGCACATCATATTTTTCGCATAATGCTCGCTGCAACTAGCAAGTTTCGATGACTCAAAATGCTGTTCAGGTCTGATGTAGCAAACATTTTAAGCTCGTCCTCGTGACCATGAAATATTGGTTTATTAAATAATGGAAGGCAGAGTTGGTATCAGTTGATTTACAGTGTGAAAATGAAAAGTGCGAAGGACCGTGCCTCGCAAGTAAGCCCCGAGAGAATGAGCAGAGAAGTAGCAGATGAGGATGCTCATGCGCTGCATTTCCAAATCTCACCAGCACTAATGCTTGACGGACTGCTGGCCACGCACTAGCGTGTTTTTTCTGAAACAGGACTTTGGCCCTGTAAGCAAGTTCTTGAAGGGCATAAGTAAAACGTAGAATGGGCCCCCTAAATGCACCCATCCTCGAATCATTGGGCTTATGAATTAGTGCCCTTTTCAAAATACAACTATTCTGAGCTATATATTGTGACAGAACAGTGCACGAAGTTTAAAAATGGGAAAAAAGTCTTTAAATGTCCCCTTTATACATAGTGTTCTTGTGATGTCACTTCTGCCGTTGTCGCCCTCTCCCGCCATGCCCGGGTAACTCCCTGGGTACCTACGGCAGTTCACGAGCTGCAGTGCGGTTTGTTGGGGGCTCGTCATCGGTTGCTGTGAACGATGTGGAAGCATTGTGGTTTTTTGTGGTCTTACTTTAACGAGCTCATTGGATTAGGAAGGCCTCGCTCGTTCACTCGATACAAGACCAGATAATCAAGATGTGTGACACATATACCAGCCACGGCGTACACCGGCTGCCCGCCACAACCTATGAGAGCCTATTATCTTGCTTTCACTACAAATTGCCTGGCCCAAAAACAAGTGAAAGCTCAAAATCTCTCGAGCCGCAATTTTAAGAGTGGATGTGGGAAGCGCAGCTGCTCCCATCAAAAACTAGTCGTGCAGAGCTAGGCAAGTTTACAAGAGATATAATATTATGAATATATTGTCACGGCCTACGCCACCAAAGTAGCAATGCCCCCCCCCCCAAGTGTTTTAAACAGTGCTGATGTTGAGCTTGAGCCTCTTTGATCGCAATTTGTGGAAATAGTCGAGGAAAATATTATACAAGGCAGATAGCGACTTTGCATGGTGTGTGCCGTGGTAATGCCAGTCATCACTTTATTTTTCGCGTATGCTTTAACACACTTTTCACTTTGTATTTTGCTTTTGTTGTACGCTAATGTACAGTGGAGTCACTGAACATGATAGAGACCGTGTATAGAATTAATTGACTAATTAAAAAAAATCCTCACGCCCAACTTAAACCGATCGGCTATACTTCAAAGTGAACTAATATTGTTTCCCATTCTTTATAGTTTGTTTCAATGCAATACCAAATCTCCGCGATCGCCATCACTATTTTAACCGCCTTCCTCGCCATCATGATTTTAACTGCGGACAAGTTTGTATGTACAGTATCTTGGTAAGCTATATCTGTTTGCAGGTAAATACTTGGCTATGGCACTTACCCGTAATGAAGTTGCACCTGAAGATGCAAATATTGCAAAGTTTCTTCAAGTAGCTTTTGTTAATCTGCACCAGCCAAATACGCTGGTACTTTTAGGAAAATCGGAATGTGCGTTCTCATTTCAGGTTATAACTTTCAGCGAAGAAACACCCTAAGCTCTGCTCCCTCTGCGTGGACTACTAAATCAACTTGCCTCACTAGCAGCTCATAATTTCTCAAACTTGCATCGTGAGGCAAAACTAAACGGGTGCAAGCACGAGGAGACAACATGGCAGTTGTAGGCGATAGATTCGGTTGGTGCCCGGGCATGTGGTGGCGCATTTCGGAAGTGACGAAAAGGCGCTGCGAGATGCACGTGCACACTTTTTATAGTTGCTGTATTCGACAGCAAACTTTTTTCTTATCTGAGCAGTTTTACCAAAGGAAGCTTCATCATATGGCGTGATAAATGAAGCGAATCCACAGGTTGAACCACATCATAGCCTCGCTGTGCTTTTGTACTTTTTTAGCTCGCAAAATCTATTTGTACATATAAGTGACAACTTGCCAGTAATAAGGCAGCACTTGTTTCTTTACCATATGATCATCTCCGGTGTGCTGCTGCCTCAATACTTCAAATTCTAAGCATTTACACCATTGTATGCTAACTTTTCCTTCAAAGTGAGACAAGCCACATGTGTATCGTAGATCAAGAAGCATGCCAGTTTTACGTACTTGCAAGGTAAACATCAGAAATGCACAGTTGATCAAAAATACTAGTTTAATGGTGCATCTACATAGCAGAGCACCTGTGGCACCTCGGGAACAAGATAATGCCACATATGTTACAAGAGATAATTAAAAAAGACAGGGGAAGTTCCGTGAAAAAAATAGAAACAAAAATAAAATGGCACGTGGCAGCGAGCGAAGGCGGCAAGGGGGGGGGGGAGCCCGTGGGACTTTGGCGGATGAACGTAAGGTGTGTGTTTAATATGTGGAAGAAAAAAAAACAAATATTTTGGCCGACTGAAATGAGGGTGACTTAGTGAGTGCGCTCATGACGAGAGTAAACACGGTTATTATTATTTTTTTTTCAAATCTCTTTTGAAAGCCACAAAAAATCTGTATGTGGTGCAGCCTAACAGAAGGTTCGTGAAGGCAAATTATGAATTCGTCGTTGTACAAAGGCCTATTTTTTTTTCATGCGCACCATCCCCGCCGCGGTGGTCTAGTGGCTAAGGTACTCGGCTGCTGACCCGCAGGGCGCGGGTTCGAATCCCGGCTGCGGCGGCTGCATTTCCGATGGAGGCGGGAATGTTGTAGGCCCGTGTGCTCAGATTTAGGTGCACGTTAAAGAACCCCAGGTGGTCTAGATTTCCGGAGCCCTCCACTACGGCGTCTATCATATCATTTTGTGACGATCGTTAACCCGTTGATGGCAATCATCAACACACCATAAGGAGCTTCCTGCTGCCATACTGTGTGACGCTCCTGCTCTGAATTGCCACTTATAAAGCTAACCGTCCCCACCAAGGCTCCTTTTGCAGCAGCGACAGCGGATGGCCACGTACTGAATTGAATTCTGTCTTTCGTGCAATACCGTATCGTGCCCTTCCAGCGCGATTCGGCACGTGTAGGGCATTCGTCGCCGTGAGGAGGACTACCAATAGGCCTTGACTGATCAAATTCACCATTTGTGCCGATCTGTCACCCGTGAGGGCAGCCTGACGACACCGGAAGGAGCTTCCTGCGGCCCTACTGTTGTGACGCTCCTGCTCTGAATTGCCACTTATAAAGCTACCGTCCCCACCAGGGCCATTGTCAGCAGCGAACAGCGGGATGGCCACGTATGAATTGAATTCTGTCTTTCGTGCAGGTTAGTAGTTATTAAGTATTCTAGGTAACCCTTCTGTTCAAATCGCTTTGCTGCTGCTAACCGAAGTACTTATTTTTTTTTGTTCTTTTGCAAATTTATGGTGTGACTGAAAACTTGTTAAGCGGATGCCGACGTGTGCCCGAACTTGCGAAGCGCATTGATGCAATTGAAGTGAACTTCAACAATGAGTCTGACCGTCTGGATCATGATGTTTCGATAAAGTCGTGTTGAGAATGCAATCTTCAGGAATTGATGTTAAGGAGCTCAAAAGCGAAATTTCCGATTTAAAAACAGAGCATGGAAATCCTGAATGGCATTGTTGAGGACACTG
This sequence comes from Rhipicephalus annulatus, assembly GCA_013436015.1. Taxonomy (NCBI): domain Eukaryota; kingdom Metazoa; phylum Arthropoda; class Arachnida; order Ixodida; family Ixodidae; genus Rhipicephalus; species Rhipicephalus annulatus. Next base: position 73 of record WOVY01000285.1, on the reverse strand, counting down.
CGCTCAGACAAAGAGGTAAACTCCGCTGCCGATAACAAAAGACTGTTGAACGAAAACAACTTGCTCTCAAAAA